>CM017193.1:22788231-23273231 GCA_004837865.1 Musa balbisiana | reverse complement strand
ATCATTTTTCATATAACTTTTTTGAATTAGTTTTAATATTTTATATTTCTATATATAATTTTAAATTATTTAATATATTTTAAAATATTTTTAATTAACATGTGGTCTGACCAGTTGACCCACCAATTCTGCCAGTAACCCAGTGACCTAAGACTTGACCAGGTCGCTTCCCGTTCAGTTCTGATAACTACCTATCAGAGCCTGAAATGTCCTTTATACCTCAATGAAGTATCCAGGAAGTCACCTATAATCGATCTCATGGTGAAACTCAAAATAAACAATCAAGTAGTCACAAAAAAACAACAGATTCAACACAAAGCCCTTAGATCCATGCTTGCAAGTGATCATCTATCTGGGTGGTTTACTGAATTTCAAATGTTTATAAATTCGCTAAAAAATTGTAAGATGTACCCTAATGTAGCCTAAGATTTTATCATGTTCATATAGTTTCGACTTGGTTGCAACTTCATGATTGGTACAGCAATCTACTGTCATATCATAAGCACCTCTCATGAAGACAGGTTCAACAGAACATAAAGGCATCATCAATCAATATTTAACATTTGAAAGAGAGGTTTCTGCTCCATTTTCTCACAGGTACTAACAGGTACTTGGCCAAATTGAACCTTTTTAATCAGGCAATGAAGGTGACATGTAATTGGCTGTAACAAAAACATCCTTGTAGTTATAAGCTGCAATGTCAAATAAATACAAATGACAAACAAAAGAGGCACCCCTATCACAAGACAGTATATATGTCCAATCATTTAATCATTAGAAACCTAATGGCGTACCCTCAGTTTCTTATTAGGTGCAAGAACTTGAGGAGGAACAAGTGATGACAATTCACACAATGGCCTTGTCAAAGCCGAATAAGTTGGATGCTCAATAGCCCTGTCATTTTAAAGCCAAAAGAAACCATAATGCACCATGACATATGCTGATTTAAGAAAAAAAATGCCTAAAATATTATGTAATAAGCATAATGGATCAAACTTAAACAAAAGAGGGGATGCATACCAGATATGAGAATCTTTAACACAAGTAAGAATATCAAGGTTTGGGGCTCGGGGATGGCACCAAGATGCCACACTGTGACAAGCAAGTTTTGGAACTGGTTTTATTCGCCTAAGTTCCTGTATAAAATTTAGAGTATTACCGCAACAGAGATGGAGAGAGACTTACAATGGTATATGAGCATCAGGTCAAAATATGATACCTTGAATGATATAGTGTCCCATATAGCTAAAGTTTTATCAGCACCAATAGTAATGAGTTGTGGTGCACTTCCCATAACCCTTGAAAGCTCAACAGCCACTACTCCTCCATCATGTGCCTTACAGAGGTAATTGCCAAAAGTTTACTCAGTCTAAACTATACAATATTTGTTCCATTGTAATTTAGATATAGAATAAAGACATATCCTTCAACCGGAAGGAAACAAAGGGATAAATCGAGAAATATGAACCAGATAAAGGCAACAAAGGTTTCTTTTTTAAATAAAACCACCACCAAAAGAAAAGGAAAAAGGAAAAGAAGACGAGTTACCTTTAAACTAAGCTTGGGCACAAGTTCCCGTGAATCATGGATGTGGTCTGCGCTCCATAATATAAGCAAACCATCACTTGCCCCAGAAACTAAGAATGCCTGAAAATGCAGACTAAAATTACATGACAGTCCACATAAAAGGCACAACAACATGGACATACATGAAGAACCAAATGATTTTTCTTAATGAACTTATTTCTTAATGCAGATAAATGCCTCCCACATTTATCTTCACAGACTCGCGTCCATGAGATCAGACATGTAGCATCTAGTTTTTTTTCTTTTTTTTTCTTTAACTTTCTACCACTGGGTTTGTCAAATGTTGAAGTAACCAAGGATTGCCACATAACATATTAAGCATTTATCATATACGCTTACCAGGGCTTGAGCTGATTTCCCAACATGAGGTGTGGCGGTTTTCTTAACAATGCCCGTTACATTCTAAGCCTCATACCTACCAGAATCTTTCAGGCTAGCTGCATACTGGCAGCATTTCTGATCAATGTCAGCAAGAAAAGTAACCAACCTATATTAGTTGATCATGCATCAAACATGCATTTTTTTCTCTCCCTAGATCAACCATGATAACCACTCAGAATAGGCAGAGATAATGTGTGGTCCTCAGATAAGAAGGCAGGAAATGGCAACCATTTTTGAGTTTTGAACATCTTTAAAGTCCATTAATGTTCTCATACATAATAACTCAATACACCAATCTATATGCAAATTTGGATAAGCCAAAATAATAACAGATCCATGCCAAAATTATGGTGCAATTAGTGTTTTGATCTGCATTTGGTTTTATTCCTCTCATATCTTTTGATATCGAAGTTCAAAGTTCTCATTGAAGACAACAACCCACATAGGAAAGATTCTAATCACTCAAGTACCAACCAAAACAAGAAAATAACAACATTATGATATATCTATCCATTCATAATCATAGATATTAAACTGCTAATAAAACTTAATTATCTCCAGCATTGTTCGCCTTATTGGTCCGTACCATTATATCGACCAACCATTGGTATGGTACATACCAATCTATTGATATACGGTACGGTGGGATATTCCAACAGACTAATTTGTACTGCCCCTATCAGTTCTCTAGCGGACCGGTATGTACCGCCCATATCGAGTGATACACCACAGCACGGTAAACCTTGATCTCCAATCCCCACATTGTATATGAGTTTACCCTTACAAATCCAGCAATGAAATCTGGTTTATGACAAATAAGCAAACATTTTTCTGCTTTGAGAATTGTTACTCCAGATGCAATAAAAGTAACTTGTACCAAAACTTAAAAGGGAACAGAACTTAAAAAGCACAAAAGAAAACAGCTCAAAGTTGTTATCATTTCTTGCTATCCATGGAGGACCATAGTCATGCCATTTAGTGAATAAATAAATTTGTAAAATCACCAATAGGAATTTAAGACAGAAACATAAATTTCAAATAAAAAAAGTGAAATAAAATAGAACACAAAAGATATTACCTCACCACTAGATGCCACAAATGTCATCAAGCAAGTGATCGATCCTTTATGGCCACCAGTATACCTACGGATGAGCTGTAAAGAGAAACTCTAGCTGACATGTTCTAGTAGCAAAGGAAAAAAAATTATGGCATGGTGTAGAAGTCAAAACCTTCCATGTTATCATTGACAGAACTCTTATTACACCATCTGATCCACCAAAAGCAACAAGTGGGCCATCGCCAGTAGCAGATCTGGATAGAAATTCCATACTGTAGAGAAATACAAGGTCAAGATGCTTCTCTTTAGATATAGTTCAACCAAAAAAGGTCAATGATGAATATGAGCACCCAAACTCAGCTTAATGCATCACTTTCTTTCTTCTTTGTTTTCTGGGTGGATTAACTTGACATAATAAAATGTAATGCTATGGGAAGGCATAACCTTAGTAAGACATCAACATTTAGACCAATATTCTCGAAAAAAAAAGGCATCAACTTAGTAAAAGAGTAACTTTAAAATTAATATTCTAGACCATGATTCGCCTTACCGGTCCGTACTAGTATACTGACCGGCTGTTGGTACGGTACATACCAAACCATACCTACGTACTGACATGTGGTACGGTAGGGCATATTGATAATCAATATGTACTGCCTATACCAGTCCCCTATTAGACCAGTACATACCGCTCACACTGGGCAGTACACTACAATACGACGAACCTTGTTCTAGACAGTAAATGTAACAGGAATATCCAAGTTGAATGCTAAAGGAATCAGCAACAGTTTCCTCTACCAACTCAGCTATAGGCATTGGGATATTGTTAAGCAAAAAGAAACAGAAGGAATACGTCTCAAGAGAACCTCACAAAAAAAGAAAAACTTAAACTTACTAGCCACTGAAAAGCAATGATTAAAACCAGATAGGATGCCCAACTTTTATTGTTCCAACCAAGAACTGACATACAAACTCAAACACAATTTGGCCCAGCCCTTTTTCGACCCTAGAAATATGCTCTTGCACTTCCACTGCTTCAGAAAGGGAGTGACATGAGAAAATTATCCATACATCTTCTCTATATCCTTCTCTTTTTTTTTGTAGATGTGTTTTCTTTCCTAATGCTTCATTTTCTTTTAATATCCTTTTTATTTTGTATTTGTTACTGAAGGTTTATTGTGAGGTCTAAGTCATGTAAGGCATACAACATTTCTTTCAACAAATATCAACTTTTTGACATTAAAGTCACCAAAACCTAAATAATTAGACCAAAAAAATAATAGTCTGAAATCATTAGACTTAAGCACATCATAAAGATGATTGAGACTCAAAGGTTTACAAAGACTTGTTTATCAAGTCCTAATAACATGTAGAAAATTGCTTATGTTGCACCTTTCATCACATTTTAAAAAGAAACTATAATTAAGTAAAATTTTCTTCTGACCCAGCAATCTGCATTATCATTTGGAACCAAATTACATATTCAACATGGAGAAAGTGAAAAAAAATGTATTTATTTATGCAGAAGGATATGAAAAAAGACCTGTGTATATTATGCTTAAATGCACTTATTCAAAACAAGAAACCCGCTCTAAGCAGATGCATAACAGTCCATAGGAAATATAGTTCTGAGGCATCCGTAATCCAATGAAGAGGGTAGGAACAGTATGTCATACCATAGAAGAGATCTGTTATCAAGCTCTTGTTTAGGAACATCACGGCCTCGCATAGTTACCAAATCCAAAAATATGGCTTTGTTCTCACAGCAAATGACGAGAAAATGTCTTCCTCTAGTGGATGGTACAGGTGAACTAAAAGCAGAAGAATGCTGATTGGCAGCAGATGGGGCTTCAGCAGCTGCAGAACGATTGCGCCAGTGTTGCCAGTATCGCACATCATCATCATAGAAACCAACTTGCTTCACACTAAAGTGATTGCAATTTTAAGTTTCTGTAAAGTTTGTGAAAGGCCAAGAAAAAGTAAACAGAAGAAAGCTAAAAACCACTAAATTTAATTACCTTCCTCCACGTATAGCCTCTGTAGGTTTTCCTTTTGGCTCTGTCAGCATAATGAAGGTAGACCTTAGAAAAAAACAAATATCCACGAGTACAAATAATTGATAATTTAAAAAGATCAGTCTAGTTTCTGAACAGAACAGGAAAGCAACCGTACTCTTAAAATCATTGCCATCAGCATTACTTAATGGAACAGAAATAACACTGAAAAACACTCTACAACTACGTGCCACATCTTTACGATTATTAATGATCTAGATCCAATATGCTTGAGTAAAAGCTAATCCACTTCACCCTTCTTCAAGCCACCTGAACAAAAATAACATATATTTGTTTTCTCCAGCCTGAATGGTGACATATACAACTATGCCTATTGGTACATATCCAACCTTGTGCATATATTAGCTGATAAATCTGAAGGACAGATTGTTAACTTGCTATCAGTGAGCCAGTGTAAAAAGCAAGTTCAATTAGCGTGCTTGGATATTGAAATCATCATGTCATATTACGGGAAATAAAAAAGAACTATTGAAGTATCTGTTTGTTTTTATTGAAGTATCTGTTAGATATCTAATTTCTTGAACAAGTTTTTCAACATCAATATATATCCCAAACAAGCCAGCCTACTGCTGAACTCAACTCGTGGTTCCTAATACAAATAGGCATTGGCTGGCTTGGCATATTGAGACACCTCATGTGATAGTGATCCAAGGTGCAACACCTGAACTCAACTCAGGGAGAGGAACTCTGATTTCACTGGAATAACTAATATTTCAAGATAACTAAAACTGATAGACTCGAGAAAACTAAGACTGCCACTCGAATTAGCCCATACTTGTCATGCGAGCTGACAATCATTAATCCAATATCTAAAATTTAAGCATCCACCTAAATCAAACTAATACATGAACAGAACAAAGTCCTTTTGCGTACCAGTTTCTCCTTCGGCGAGCTTCTCCAGCTTCGTCCCGACCAACCGCCGCTCGTCGACGCCGCCTGCCTTCAGTTCATAGATCACCTGTCAAGAACGACACCAAAGACATCAAGATCCGCCATAAACCCTAGAAAACAGCCAGATTCCACTCCCAAAAGAAAAAAGAGGGCAGAGTCGAGATTCTTGGACCTGGCGGTGCTCCCAATCCCAGACGGAGACATGATCAGAATCGTCAGAGGTGACAAGCCAGGGATGGGTCGGGTGAAGCTGGATCTTGACGATCTTGCCGTTCGTCTGGCGGAAGGCGCGCAACCGGAGCATCTTTCACCCCCTCTTCCTCCCACCGATCTCGCCCTATGAATCAAGAAGGAAGGGAAAGAACGCCAGATCCGAGATGTAGAACTCACAGCCTTGGATCTTGGATCGGGGAAGAAAGGGCTCGGTGGGAGATCGCCATCACTGAAGATCGGAGGCAGGATCTCGGGCTCGAAGCGAACGGGGGACGGATTCCTTGGTTTGAAGTTTTAAAGTTGGGCTAACATATGTTGGTACCAATTGCAGAGCCCATTTCGGCCACAGTGGGGGGGGGGGGGGTGGTGGTTTAGGAGCTCTAAGAATTGTCAACGAGAATATGAATCGGGTAAGGAATGATCAAATAACAAGTGTTGTGAACTTAATTTGTTTGAATCATAAGATTTTTATGGTCATACACTCATATTTGGATGACTTTATGAGTAATTTCTCATAAATAATTTTATTAGGGTTAAAAAAATATTTCTAATGTTAATATGCAAAATAGTATAGTGCAATTGGCGTAGACAAAAATATGAAAATAAGTAATCAAAATCGGATCCCTCTTAACACGATGCCAACATCTCAAATTTATTTATTTATATTCTTACAGTGACATCCGGAGGTTGTAAATATTTGTACTGATATAAATATAGCTTTAATTCATACAATATAAAGAACTTACAAGGATAAATAGCAGGATCATTACTCTGAAAAATATTACCTTTCAATTGGCAACCATCTTGTAAACGAAGCTCTTAAGACAAAATGGCCAATCAAATGAAGAGGCGGGAGAATGGGAAGCATTACATGCAATGGGCGAGTGGAAAATAAGCACTCTCATTTCAGTCGATTCTCGTGCACTGACGTCGAATTATAAAATCATGTCTATATCTTTGACACGAAAATTTATGCAAGTTTTGTGGGGGCTCCAAAGAATTCGTGGATAAAAGGTACGTTATAATACCGATAAGATGGTACTCTGAAGGAGCAAAACCCCCTCCCATCTTTCATGCTCGCTAGCCATTGATACAATCCTTTGTCCGTACAGTTATCATATGCTGGGAGAGCGAGCATCGCCTGCAGCAGATGAAATGTTGACATCATGCATGACCGAACTGGTCCATGCAAGTGGAGGCTCGTAGTGCCCCAGCGACAAGGCAACAGCGAAGGGAGCTCGTAAGAGCGGCCACGGTTGTAATCTTATATTGTCTACTTTAATATTGTAATCTTAAAATGCTGACTTGATGTTAAAATTCTGTGCTGTGCTGATTTTGATACTGAAAATTTTTATGATGTTATGATCTCTTTGAACGTTGAGAATTTTTAATATTATGATATAATATCGGATTCTTAATATTATGAATTTTTGAGTGGTACAATACAATAATAATAATATTTCAAGTAAATGATGAGAAAAGGCTATGTCGAAATTATTAGAACCCTTGCAGATTCTAAGCTTGGGGTCGATCTCTTTAGGGGATCGACCTCCTTGAAACTCTATAGGGATTCCTTCCTCCAAGTTGTTACATAAAGAATACAGAAAAGATTCATCTATTGCTTATTAAAAAAGGATGAATACATGACTATTTATAGGGTTTCTAAACCCTAACTCCTAATAGGACTCATACTTAAGACTCCTCAATTAAAACTTCTACTCAAGACTCCTAATAGGACTCCTACTCAAGACTTCTATTCCTTTACAACTCATAATTCTTCTCTAAGAAATAACCTCCAAACTCTAATCGACCTCTTTATCTCTTTAATAAGGATCGGCTTGGGTAGGTTTTACATGAATACCCTTATCAATTAGGACTCTCCTAGCTAGAGTCCTAACAAAAATATTTTATCATGCATGGAGTGATTGTGTATTTAATATCTTGATAACTTGATGATGCACATGTGATTTCTAATTTCAATCAAAGCTTGAATTCAAGGTTATGAATTCAAGTTTATATTTTCTCAAGTATGACATATAGATAGGGGAAGTTAAGGTTAACTCTTTTACCAATTGGTTGTTATCATCAAAAAGAGGGAGATTATTGAATCTCGGATTTTGATGATGAAATCAATTGGTAAATTATTTGACCTAATCTATGTATCGAGATAAGTGTGTAGGATTAACTACAATAGCGGTAAGGCATAAAGCAAATGATGGGTCGGAGTCGAAGATTCGGATGATATACTGGGAGCTCGCCGAGAGCTCGTCTGAAGATTGTCGAGAGTTCGTCAGAAGTGTTGAATTTTATATTTTGATGATGAAATCAATAGTAATTTGTTTAATTTAATATGTATGTTAAGAAAAGTGTGCAGGATTAACTACGATAGCAGTAAAACATAAAGCAAGTGTTGTAACAGAGTCAAGATCAAGATCACATTGGGAGTTCGAGAGTTCGTTGGAAGTCCGAATGTTCATCGGAAGTTCTGCTGGAACCAACCGAGAAGTCCACGAGCTTGTCATAAAAGCTCGTTGGAACTCGCCAAGAAGATCGTTGCAAAGTCCAGTAGCTTGCCGGGAGTCCGTCGGAGCATCACCGAGAGTTCGTCGGATGTTCGTCGGAAGTACGTCGGAAGCTCGCCGAATGAGCGATTGACGAACCGAAACACAAAGTGCAGTAATTATGTCTTAATTGTCATAGTTAGAGTGTAGATTAAGTTAGGATTGGGAGGTAATCCCACTAACTTAATTAGGGGCCAATTGGGCCCTTAACAGGCCTTAATTGGGCCGAATGGAGTAGCCCATTCGGCCCCTAAATTCCTGGCCGATGGTGGCACAGCTTGAAAAGCAGTGCCCTCCCAGGAATTCTGGGCGATGGTACCACTGACAATTATTGCTGGTAGTAGTGGTACTGCCCCTATTAGGCGGTGATACTGTCCAAATTGGGTAGTGGTACCGTTGGCAATTATTGCTACCAACGGTGGTACCGTCCCTGTTAGGGGGTGGTACCGCCAGAGCTCGGTCTCCAAGCTCTGTCAAGCGATAGTACCACCCAATGTCAGGTGTCAGGTGGTGGTACCACCCAGTAATGGCTGTGGTACCACCAGGACCCCAAAAATTCGAGATGAGACACTTCTTGGCTCTATTTTTGAATGTCATTGGGATCTATAAATACCCCACCCTTTTTTGTATGAAAGGGAAATGAAATCTTGATATATTCTTGAGTCTTTGAAGTGTTAAAGAGTTAAAAAAGTGTTAAAGTTTTCCTCCTTCCTTTCTAAGTGTTGAGATCATTTAAGAGAGGAGTGAAACTTATAAGGGTTATCTCCTAAGCTCGGCAAAAAGAGAAAAGTTGTAAAAGGTGGTTGGATTTTGCCTATTGAAGGAAGGCCTCTAGTGGACGTCGGTGACCTCGTCGGAGGAGGAAGCCGAAAGTAGATGTAGGTCATGTTGACCGAACCACTCTAAAACTCGGTTTGCATTTACTTTGAATAACTTTCTTTTATAGCAAATTGCTTCTCCTCGTTAGTATGTTTTAACTATGTCTACATAGCTTTGACGTAAATATCTTCCGAGATCGACTTTAATCATACAAAGACTTTACGAAATCGATGCCTTTCATTTGTGCAACTTACATTGCTGCAAATCACCCTAGTCTTCTCTTGTACTTTCACGAAAGTTTTCAAGTTCAAATTCCTTCCGAAACGGATTGAGTTGAAACCATTCTCATTGAATCGACTTTAATCAAAATAAGTTTTTTTTTAATAGTGAAAGTTTTCTACTACACTAATTCACTCCCCCCTCTTAGTGCGCCCCTCTTAGTGCGCTCTTGATCCTAACAATTGGTATCAAAGCAAGGTTCACTCTCGGTTGGTTTAAAACCCAAGAAAGATGACATTTGCCAGCAACCAAGAGGGTCATTCAATTACTCGTCCGCCCATGTTCAATGGAATGGATTATATCTATTGGAAGACTAGAATGAGGATCTTCCTAATTTCGATGGATTTTGAGCTTTGGAACATTGTCGAAAACGGTTTTCAAAAGTCTTCTCTTCCAATGAACGATTGGAATGAGTTGGAGAAGAAGACTTTCACTTTAACTGCCAAGGCTATGAATGCCTTGTTTTGTGCACTAGATAAAAACGAGTTCAATTGAGTGTCGATTTATGAAACAGCCTTTGATATTTGGCACACACTCGAAGTGACTCATGAAGGCACTAGTAGAGTGAAAGAGTCAAAAATCAACCTTTTAGTATATTCTTATGAATTATTTCGAATGAAATCGAGTGAGACCATTGGAGACATGTACACCCAATTTACGGATGTTGTTAATGGTCTAAAAGGACCTAGTAAAGATTTTTCGGATTTTGAGCTCGTTAATAAAGTTTTAAAATCTCTTCCAAAGAGTTGGGACCCTAAAGTCACGGTCATTCAAGAGGCCAAAGATTTAAATAACTTTCCTCTTGAAAAACTAATTGGGTCACTAATGATTTATGAAATGACATGTAAAGCTTTTGAAGAGCTTGAGGATATCCTTCCAAAGAATAGGAAGGACATGACACTAAGAACACAAGAAGACCACTTGAGAGAAAACTCAAGTGATGAGGACTTTGATGATGACTTGGCACTTTTAACAAGGAAATTCAAAAAATTTATTAAAAGAAACAAATTTAAAAATGATACTAAAAATAAATTTGAACCCAAGAAAGATCAAGTAATTTACTACAAATGCAAGAAACCGGGATACTACAAGAGTGAATGTCTCCAAGCCAAGAAGAGGACATCGAAGAAGAAGGCTCTCAAAACAACATGAGACTACTTAAGTGCGTTTGAAAAAGAGCCAACCAACACCGAGTAAGTTGCTCACTATGCGCTAATAACCATTGGAGATGAGGTAACAAGTTCAATTGATGTAAATTTATCATTTGATGAATTATTAAATGCTTTTCATGATTTATTTGATGAATGCAAAATAATTAGTAAAAAATATAAATTATTTAAAAAGGAGCATGATTCTCTTGTTAGTAATTTTGATAAATTAAAAATTGAGCATAATGATAGTTTAGCTCCATGTACGAAATGCCATGATTTAAAAATACTTCAAAAGGAAAACTTGCTACTCAAGGATACCTTAAAGAAATTTGAGGTTGGTAGCAAGTCCTTGAACATGATCCTTACCAATAAGAGTCACGTTCATAGGAAAGGCGGAATCGGATTTGTAAGTAGCTCTTACCAAAATCGAACCACCTTCATTAAAGGCCCTATCTTATATATTTTGCCCCAAAACAAATGCAACTTTTGTTGCAAACTTGGACATGTAGCTTATCATTATCTATTTAAAAAATGTAGTCCACACATTGATTTGGGTTCCTAAAGGAACCGTAAATAACTCAATGCAACATGATAAGTAATTTAGATCGATTTTTGAGGCACCCAAGGTCAAATTGGTACCTAAGAATCATCATCTTTTGTAGAAACATATACCATCACAAGCTAGGAGCAAGAGATGATATCTTGCTTTTTGGGTGCTCAAGGTTTATGACTAGAGATCCAAAATAACTAATAAAGCTCTCTAACTAAAATAATAAAAAGAGGATAAGTAGAATTAAAACTATCAATTACAAAATGATGCTTATATTTCATACGTTAATGATGTAATCTTGTGTGATAAACACTTAATTTTGATCCCTCAAATTTTGAAACTTGTAAACTCTTATGCATGAATTCCCCTTCACACATCTTCCGGATTTCCAAATTTATCAGATACATTCCTTCATTAATTTTTCCGATCCAACCTATATCCAATAAGATCATGAACTTATGGCTTGCAAGTCAGATTTGTATATGAATTTTGTATGATGTAAATCATGAACTTGCGTTATATATTACGAGGCTTACGATGCTTGCATGATAAGTCATGAACATATTGAAAATATGAGTTCTATATGACATTTGGGTATGGTATGCATTTTATAAGATCGATCATGAACGTACGAATCTTCTCCTCTTGTGATGTGAATTTTTACATGATTATGTAATTAAGGTTGTGTGCTCCACAAACAAAAACTTCCTTCAAGTTGAAATCACCCACATCAGCCCACACACCCTTGTAGGCAGTGCTCACTACCTGTAGGTGGTGGCACCACTCAGTTGGGCGGTAGCACCGCCAGCTGTCACGGGTGGCAAGCGGTAGCACCACCCAGCCAACGGTGCCACCACCCGTAACTTGCCTCTCCTTATAAATCCGAACTAGGGCCGGTGGTAGAACCGACCTCAACTCATTTTCCACTCCCCCTTGCAGCTCCAAACCCCCTTTGAACACCATTCTCTCCCTCTAGTTGCCCAAAAATCCCTATTTCCTGTAAGATCAAAGATCAATCCTACATCTTCTTGAAGATCTCAACTAAGGTATTCTCTAAAAGGCATTGATTTCTCTTTTGAATTATCTATTCTTGCTCATTATTTATCTTCATAATAGCAATATTTATGGGTTCTAGAAGATCCTCTAGGGACAAAGGGAAGAGGAGATTAGAAGAAAACTATGATTCCACACTTTTCGATTCTAATCAACATGCCCTAAAATTTACATCCATAGAATCTAGACATGTTCATAAGGGAAAATATGTTAATTTAGAGGACTTAAGTGATTTAGAACCCATTCAATAGTTTGCTAATATAGATATTCTCCTAATCCTTTAAATTAGTGAACTCATCTACCTTAGGCTTGTTAGACTATTTTACAACAATCTACATATAGATGAAAATAAAAGGGTATCAACCTATCTTTTAGGACATCATATACCTATTATGGATGAGTTAATTTGTAACCTCATAGGAATTGCGGTGAAGGAAAATGATTGTTATTTTATAGGACAATGGGATAAAGAACTAATTGGAACCATTTATGTTGATGCCTTGGGAACTATTTTTGGTAATCCTAACTTATCTATTGTTCCAAAAAGCTTCGAACACTTACTACCATTTAGCACTAAAATACTTCATCATATTTTGATAAGTATCATTCTCCCTAAACAATATCATCATGACGAGGTAAGTCAAATAAAATTAGGTACCATGTATTAGATTATGAAAGGACACAACAACTATTTTGGTTACCTAATCCAACAAAAAATGATTGAAATATTAAAAAAGGAAATGATGCTTCCATATGGTAGCTTAATCACTAGATTAATTCATGCTTATGACATAGCTATCCCACCTGACGAAGAGGTTATAAAACTAGATAGATTTAGTGTTATAAATAAAAACCTGCTTCGACGGTTGAGGTATACGTTTGGAAATCGAATATGGGTTAGACTGCCTAGAAGAACTGATCTCCCGTCACCCGAACCAGAACCGAAAACACCAATCTTTAGGGGTAATCAATCTCCTCTACCTAGTCCCTTTGAGGCAACACCTCCAGAAGAGCATCCACCTCCCTCATCTATTGACGATATTGGGACTCGTATGGATCGATTTGAGCAACGTCAAGATCGACTTGAACAACGCCAAGATCAAATCCTAATTGAGCTATAATAGATTCACCGACAGTTTGATACCTTATTTAGACATTTTAACTTTCTACCACTTGAATAAGCATGTGTATGTATTTAGGAAAAGTGGACACAATTCCTCCTTGTCATGTTATAATTGAGCTACGTTGTTTACCTTAACATTGTAAACTTTTTATGCAACTCACTTTGATGATCGCAATGCTACTTTGATGATCGCAAGTCCTTGATATATTTAACTATTGGTATCTATGACTTGATGTATTATTTGATGAGCATTTGCGGAGTTAGGAATGTTAATGTGTCCGAATGCATGAATCTATTAAATTTCGGTTTCAGACTTTCTTGATTCTTTGATCACTCACTTAAATCCTGTGCTGAAAATTTTATGATGTGAATTTTACATGATGATAAGATTGTGTGCCTCAATAACATGGTTACTTTGATGTTGGAAATTTTGTGCCTTAATGCTAAAATTTTCTATGATGATGAGCATGTTATCATACAATAATGCAATATCATGTTTACTTTCATAATTGAGATTTCTATTGAATATTGAGAAGTTTTAATCATACATCGGATTCTTAATCCATGAGTACTACAAAGTACTGATGATTTTGCGTCATGCAAGTAGTGATGAAAAGCTATGACGAAACACTTTATAAATGCATGAATTTGATGTATATTTTCTCTCTGGACTATCTTTCACTAATGGATTTCTTGAATGGAGCTTTTATGAGTCTATGCCATATTAAGTTTATTTCATATCCATGCTCCATCACTTAATGATTTTTGATACATAGAAGTCATTGACAAATGCATCTCTCTCGGATTTATCCCTTGTGAATTTTTATTGAGAAATGGATTTGATATTATAATTCTTTCACATGAATTCTTTCTTGATGTAGGAAGAATTTTTTGAGATGAACACTTGCGAGAATTTAATTTCACATGAATATCTTGATTCCTTCATGTGAAGTTTTAATGAAAAATAAAAAGGGAGAAGTTGATGGAAACCATCGCATTATATATCTATAACTTTTAATGTGAGAATTTTTGAATGATATCATGTCATGAATGCTTGAAATATGATTTGTATGAATTTCTTTACAATTTAAAATATGATATGAATTTTTACCATACTTGCATTTATTGTTGAATTGTTCTCCTTTTGTTGATGACAAAGGGGGAGAAATAATACCAAAATATGGTAAATTGATGATAAATATATGCAATTTTATACTTGAAATGTTTGCGATATCTAGATCTTAACTTGCTATTTTACAAATTGATATCTTGCTAAAGAATGAATTGCTATATTTGTCATCCTTCATATTTGAAGTATCAAGACTTGAAAATGGATGTCATGTCTTGACATTATTTTAAGAATGTTAGATCATGATAGGAATCATGATGTATGTATTGATAAGTTTAAATGAACTTAACTTATCAATATATCTCTTGAATTCAAAGGCTTTGAATTCAAGAATGACTTTTCTCAAGTATGGCATATAGATAGGACGAGTTATGGTTAACTCCGTCATTAATTGATTGTCATAAAAAAGAAGAAGATTATTGAATCTCGGATTTTGATGATGAAGTCAATAGTAATTTGTTTGATCTAATCTGTATGTTGAGAAAAGTGTGCAGGATTAACTACAATGGCAATAAGACATAAAGTAGGTGTTGTGCTGGAGTCAAGATCAAGATCATGTTGGGAGTTCGAGAGTTCGTCGGAAGTCCGGACGTTCATCGGAAGTTCTGTAGGAACCAATCGAGAAGTCTAGGAGCTTGCCATAAAAGCTCGTTGGAACTCGCCAAGAAGATCGTCGTAAAGTCCTGTAGCTTGCCGGGAGTCTGCCGAAGTATCGCCAAGAGTTCGTCGAATGTTCGCTAGAAGTACACCGGAAGCTCGTCGAAAGAGCGATTGACGTATCGGAACACGAAGTGCAGTAATTATGTCTTAATTATCATAGTTAGAGTATATATTAAGTTAGGATTGGGAGGTAATCCCACTAACTTAATTAGGGGCCAACTAGGCCCTTAACAGGCCTTAATTGGGCCGAATGGAGCAGCCTATTCGGCCCTTAAATTCCTGGCTGGTAGTGGCACCACCTGAAAAGCAATGGCCTCCCAAGAATTCTGGGCGGTTGTACCGCTGGTAGTTCTTGCTGCTAGTGGTGGTACCGTTGGTAGTTATTGCTGCTAGCGGTGGTACCGTTGGTAGTTATTGCTGCTAGCGGTGGTACCACCCCTGTCAAGTGGTGGCACCGCCAAAGCTCAGTCTCCGAGCTCTATCAGGTGGTGGTATCGCCCCTGTCAGGCGATGGTACCACCAAGTAATAGCGGTGGTACTGCTAAGACCTCAGAAATCCAGGATGAGACACTTCTTGGCTCCATTTTTGAATGTAATTGGGGTCTATAAATACCCCACTATTTTCTGTATGAAAGGGAAACGAAATCTTGATATATTCTTGAGTCTTTGAAGTATTAAAGAGTTAAAAAAGTGCTAGAGTTCCCCTCCTTCCTTTCTAAGTGTTGAGATCATTCAAGAGAGGAGTGAAACTTGTAAGGGTTGTCTCCTAAGCCTGGCAAAAGGAGAAAAATTATAAAAGGTGGTTGACTTTTGCCTATTGAAGGAAGGCCTTTAGTGGATATCGGTGACCTCGTCAGAGGAGGAAGCTGAAAGTGGATGTAAGTCACGTTGACCGAACTACTCTAAAACTCGGTTTACATTTACTTTGAGCAACTTTCTTTTATAGCAAATTGCCTCTCCTCCTTATTGTATTTAACTATGTCTACATACGCTTTGATGTAAACATCTTCCGAGATCGGCTTTAATCGTATGAAGACTTTATGAAACCGACGCCTTTCATTTGTGCAACTTACATTGCTACAAATCACCCTAGTCTTCTCTTGCTCATTTTCATGAAAGGTTTCAAGTTCAAATTCCTTCCAAAATGGATTGAGTTAAAACCATTCTCGTTGAATTAGCTTTAATCGAAATAAGTTTTTTTTAAATAGCAAAAGTTTTCTACTACACTAATTCCCCCCCCCCCCCCCCCCCCCCTTCTTAGTGCACTCTTGATCCTAACAGGAAGATCGCTGAGAGTTCCTCACTGAAAGCTCGTCGGAAGATCACCGAAAGTTTATTGAGAGTTTGCTGAAAGCATACCGGAAGACTCGCCGAGAAGTTCGCCGGAGGATCGCCGAGTGAAAAATCGACATACCGGACTAATTGCTTACCTTAATCGTAGTTAGAACCGTAAATTGAGTTAGGATTGGGAGGTGATCCCACTAACTCAGTTAGGGGCCAACTGGGCACTTAACAAGGCTGAATTGAGTCGGATTAAACAACCCATTTAGTATCTGAAATCACAACCGGTGGTGGCACTACCTGAGACTCGATCTCCCAAGTGTTTTGAGCGGTGGTACCACCGACAATTAATGCTGTTAAGCAGTGGTACTACCCCTATCAAGCGATGGTATTGCTAGAGCTTAGTCTCCAAGCTCTGTCAGGCGGTCGTATCGCCCAGACTAAGCGGTGGTATCGCCTAGTGTCAGTCTGCAGGTGATAGTATCACCCAATAATAGCAATAGTACCACTAGTATCCCGAAATTCAAGGAAGTGACACTTTTTGGCTCCAATTCAAAAGCCATTGGGGCCTATAAATACCCCACCCTTTTCTACATGAAAAGGTAACAAAGTGCAATCAAAAGTATAAAAAAATTCTAAGTGTTTGGGGTGATAAAAAGTGTTGTAAAAGTGAGAAGAGTTCTCCTCCTCCCTCTCTTAGCTTTGTAACCATTCAAGAAAGAGGAGTGAGGCTTGTAAGGGTTGTCTCCTAAACTCGGTAAAAGGAGAAAGAGCTATAAAAGGTGGTTGGTCTTCGCCTATTGAAGGAAGGCCATTAGTGGATGCCGGTGACCTCGACGGAGGAGGAATCGGAAGTGGATGTCGATCACAACAACCAAACAACTCTAAATTCTGGTTTGCTTTTCTATTTGTGCAATTTAAATTATTGCAAACTTCCTTGACCTTCTCTTTGCACTCTTACGAAAGCTTTCAAATTCAATATCTTTCTAAAACAGATTGAATCAAAATGAATATTTTTCGGAATCAACGGTTTCTTTCGCTGCACTAATTCACCCCCCCTATTAGTGTTGCTCTTGATCCCAACACCTTTTAGATATCTAAAAATCCTTTTAACAGCTTTTAAGTGAGATTACTTAAGATTAGATTGAAATTTAGTACATAGTCCAATATTAAACATGATATCGGGTCTAGTTACTGTGAGGTATAATAAACTACCTATCATACTCCTATAAGTCTTTTGATCAAAACATTCTTCATTAGTGTCTATACCTAGTTTTGTAGAAGTGCTCATTGGTGTATTAATAGCCTTAACATTATCCATATTAAATTATTTTAATAGATCTAAAATATATTTTGTTTGACTAATAAAAAATCAATCACTAAGTTGTTCAATTTGTAAATCTAAGAAAAAATTTAATTCCCCCATCAAACTTATTTTGAATTCATGGCTCATACTATTATCAAAAGGTTCACATAAAGACTCATTTGAAGATCCAAAAATGATATCATCAACATAAATTTGAACAATGAGAAAATTATTTTTAAAATATTTGATAAATAATGTAGTATCGACATTACATTTCAAAAAATTATTTTAAATAAAAAAAAAACTAACCCTCTCATACCAAGCCCTAGGGGCTTGTTTTAATCCATAGTGAGCATTAGTCAACTTAAACACATGAATCGGAAAGTTAGCATTCTTAAATCTGGAAGGTTGTTCAATATAAACTTCTTCAGAAATAAAGCCATTAAAAAAAGTATTTTTAACATCCATTTGAAATAACTTAAAATTATTACAACTAGCATAGGTAAGAAGAATCCTTATGGCTTCAAGTCTAGCCACAAGAGTGAAAGTTTCTTCATAATCGATACATTCTTCATGGTTGAAACCTTTGGCCACTAATCTAGCCTTATTTCTAACCACAATACTAAGTTCATCTTGCTTGTTTCTAAAGACCCATTTAGTACCAATTACCAAATGGTCACTAGGTCTAGGAATAAGCTTTCATACTTCATTTCTTTTAAATTGATTTAATTTCTTATGTATTGCAATAACCCATGAATAATCTTTCAGGGCCTCGTCAATACATTTAGGTTCAATTTAACATGAAAAGACTATATTCACAGAAAATTTTTTAAGTGAAGAATGAGTTTGAACACCTTTTGAATTGTCTCCAATGATTAGCTCCTTAGGATGAGCATCTACATACTTCCAATCCTTATATAAGGATTCTTTGGAAGAAGATGCAACCAAGTTGCTAGTGGGAGAAGAGAGTTCATTCAAATTTAAACTATCAAAATCAAGATTATCATCAAAATCATTTTTCTTAGATTCAAAAACCTCATTTAAAACAACATGAATAAATTCTTCTATAACTAAAGTTTTTTTATTAAACACATGAAATACTTTAGAAGTAGAAGAATAACCAAGAAAAATACCTTTATCAGATTTTGCATCAAATTTACCTAAGGCATCTTTTTCATTTAAAATAAAATATTTACAACCAAAAACTTTAAAAATATAAAACATTAGATTTTTTGTTATTCCACAACTTATAAGGAGTTTTGGAAAGTACTGGTCTTACTAGAACCCTATTTATGACATAGCATATCGTGTTAACGACTTTAGCCCAAAAATATTTGGGTAGACTATGTTCATTTAACATGGTTCTTACTATTTCTTGTAAACTCTTATTTTTTCTTTAAACTACTCCATTTTGTTATGGGCTTCTTGTAGTAGAAAAATTATGGTTATACCCATTTGATTCACAAAAGTTTTACAAATCATAGTTTTGAAACTCATCACCGTGATCACTACGTATAGATGAAATCATGAAGCCTTTTCATTTTGAACAAGTTTTTAAAATTTCAAAAAATGGTTTAAACAATTATTTTTGTGTGCCAAAAAGTATGTCCAAGTGTATCTACTATAATCATCAATAATTACAAAGGCATATTTACTACCTCCTAGGCTTGTTGTATCAATTGATCCAAATAAATCCATATGGATAAATTACAATGGTCTAGAGGTGCTTATTTGATTCTTTGACTTGAAACTACAGTTTATTTATTTTCTTAGTTGACAAGCATCATACACTTTGTCTTTGACAAACTTGATGCTAGGAATTTCTCTTACAAGTTCTTTAGATGAAATTTGGGAGATTAGTTTTATGCTAGCATGACTTAATCTCCTATGCCAAAGTCAAGCATCATCATTTAAAACCAAAAAGTAAGTTTCATTATAAAACTCATCAAGATCAATAGTATAGACATTGTTGGTCCTTAAGGAAATCAAAGATCTTTTCATGTATGGTATTTTTATAATGCAAGCATTAGATTTAAACTT
Organism: Musa balbisiana; assembly: GCA_004837865.1. Classification (NCBI taxonomy): domain Eukaryota; kingdom Viridiplantae; phylum Streptophyta; class Magnoliopsida; order Zingiberales; family Musaceae; genus Musa; species Musa balbisiana. The sequence goes on along the minus strand of CM017193.1, from coordinate 23,253,075 downwards.
GATGTTGTTACCTTTATTACATAATTGACTAATGCTTAGTAAGTTATGCTTTAAACCATCTACTGATAAAATATTTTCAATTAAAAGGTTTGATTTATTACATATATTTCCTTTTCCAATAATTTTTTCTTTGTTATTGTCTCTAAAGATAACAAATCCTTCATCTTGGCTAGTGAGATTAGAGAAGTATGTTGGATCTCTGATCATGTGCCTTGAGCATATACTATCAATGTACCATCTCTTACTTCTAACTTGTGATTGTAGACATATCTACAAGAAAGGTAGTTTTCTTTTAGGTACACTTTATCTTGGGTTCCTCATAAATAGATCTACCTAACTTATCATTTTACATTGAATCATTTAAGATTCCTTTAGGGACCCATATTAACTTATATGGACTATACCTCTTAAATGGATATTTATAAGCATAATGTCCAAATTTACAGCAAAAGTTATATTTGTTTCGGGGTGAAACATGTAAAGTTAGGCCTTTGACAAAGATGGTTGGCTTTTGGTGAGTGTTACTCACAAAGTCGATTCCATCTCTTCTATGAACATGATCATTTTTAGCAAAGATCATGTTTAAAGATTTGCTTCCTAATATAAATTTTTCTAAGGTCTCATGTAGCAAACAAATTTTATTTTTAAGCATATTTAATTCTACACATTTTGTGTAAGGAGGCAATATTTCATTATTATGCTTAATCTTTAATCTATCAAATTCACTAATAAGAGAAGTATACTCATTTTTTAATAATTTATATTTTTTACTAACTAATTTATATTCATCAAATAAATCATGAAAAGCATTCAACAATTCATCAAAGGATAAATGGGCTTTGATTGAGTTACTTACCTTGTTGCAAAACACCATTAAAGCGTAGTTAGCAACTTCTTTGTTGGTTGGCTCCTCGTCTTCAGATGCGCTTGAATCTGTTGAATCTCGGATTTTGATGATGAAATTAATTGATGGGTTAATTGATCTAATCCATATTATTGAGTTAAGTGTGCAGGATTAACTACGATAGGTTGAAAACATAAAGCAAGTCTACCGAAGTCAAGTTTGATGGGTGTTCGAGAGTTCGAAGATTCATCGGAAGTGCTGTTGGAACCAACCGAGAAGAAATCGGGGACTTGCCGAAGTTTTCGGAAGTCCACCGGAGAGATCGTCGAAGGTTCATGGAGATCACCAAGAAGGTTCGGTTACTTGCCAAAGACTCGCTGAACTCGCCATAAGACTGGGAGCCTGCTGGGAGTCCGTTGGAAGAAATCCGAGGGTGTGTCAGAAGTCCACCGGAAGATCGCTAGAAAGCTCGCCGGAAGGAAACTCGACGTTGCTAGTTAAAAACCTACTTAGGACTACGTCTTAATTTCGTAGTTTGCATGTAATTAGGGTTAGGATTAAGAGTTAATCCTATAACCTGGTTAGGGGCCAATTGAGCCCGAATATGAACTGGTTTGGGCCAAATTTGGAGCCCAACCAGTGACCCGTAAGGTCGGGCGGTGGCACTGTCCAGAACCCGAAAGGTCGGGCGGTGGCATCGCCCAGCACTCGAAAGGTCGGGCAGTGGCATCGCCACCGATAGGCGGTGGTACCGCTAGTACACGGTCAAATTGACATTGGCAGGCGGTAGCACCGCCACCGATAGGCGGTGGCACCGCCAACTCTAGGAACCCAAAGGAATTCAAAATTTAGAGCCCAAATTTGAATCCTCTTGGGGTCTATAAATACTCCTCAATTCTCAACAGAGAATACACCTTTTTAAGAAGTTAGAAATTGAGAAAAAGCTTTAGCAAAGTCTTGTTTTCAATAGCTTAAGTGTTCACCTCCTTTCTGTTTGAAAAATCTGTAAGAGTGTGAACCACTTGTAAAAAGGTTGTGAGAGGGGTATTTGGTCCTTCCCCTTCAAAGTGATTTGGTAGTGGAAGTTGGGAGCCTCATCGAAGAAGGTTTCGCAAGTGGATGTAGGTCATTTGACCGAACCACTTTAAATTGTGGCGTTCCTTGAATGTGTGAGTGTTTAACTTTCTGAAATATTTATTTACTTAGTAGCAAACTTTCAGTTTTCATCTCCCTATTCTTAACTTCCTTTACTCGAGCTATCTTTACTAAGTCATTCTTCGTCGAATCAAAATCTCTACATATTTACGAAATCGATTTCAAATTTACGAGATTTAATTCACTGCACTAATTCACCCCCATCTCTTAGTGCCGCTCCGATCCTAACAATTGGTATCAGAGCCTCGTATTTCTCATTTAGTTTAACACCTAAGAGAAATAGCTCTTTTCGGCTTTCAAAAGAGTCACTCTCTCATTCGTTCTCCCTTTTTCAATGGGACGGATTACACATATTGAAAAACTCGAATGAGAGTTTTCTTGCTTTCGTTGGACTTAAATTTATGAAATATTATCGAGAACGGTTTTCGAATGTCTTCTCTTCCAATAATCCATTGGAATGATTTGGAGAAGAAGACGTTTTCTCTAAATGCAAAGGCTATGAATGCCTTATTTTGCGCCTTAGATAAAACGGAGTTTAATCGGGTTTCTTTGTGCGAAACAACTTTTTGACATATGACACACTCTTGAAATCACACACGAAGGCACTTCTAGAGTTAAAGATTCGAAAATCAACTTTTTAATGCATGATCTCAAGGTTTTTTGGATGAAGCCAAGCGAAACTATTGGTGACATATACACCCGTTTTATAGATGTCGTCAATAGTTTAAGAGCTCTTGGCAAATGTTTTTCAGATTTTGAACTCATAAACAAAATTTTGCGTTCTCTTTCTAAGAAGTGGGATTCAAAAGTAACAACTTTACAAGAAACAAAATATTTAAATATTTTTTCACTTAAAGAACTTATCGGTACATTGATGACATATGAAATGGTACACAATACACTTGATGAACAGAACCACCTTTTAAAGAACAGGAAAGATTTGGGACATAGAACACATAAAGACCACTCGAGCATAAGCTAAAGTGATGGTGAACTTGAACTTGCAAAGAAATTTAAAAAGTTAATGAAACAAAAATTAAAGAACAAAATGAACGAAACTACTTGCTTTGAACGTAAGAAGAAGAACACAAATTGGGATGAATCGAGCTCCTCCGAAGACGAGGAGAAAAACAACAAAGGCGAGATGGCAAACTACGCCTTAACGGCTTTCGACGACGAGTTAATAAAAATGCCCTCAATTTATTTCGAAATTACATAATAACTTTTCATGAGTTATTTTTAATTTAGTTTAGGATTAATTTTCTTAAAAATTACATGTTTAATAATTTAATAATAAAAATAAAAAAAAGAGGAATCATGCTTATCATTCTAGCAATTTTGAAAATAATCATGAAAATTGTATGTTTATGATAAAAAAAATGATTTTGATTAAAAATTACTTATGAAATATGATATCATGCCTAATAAATTTATTTTTTGAAACTATGTATGATGATGATAAGTTTTGGGTAATTTATAGTTTATTGATTTTGATGATTTCCATGATGATCTTTTACAATTTATGGATTATCAATTTTTATCTTGATGAAAGTTGCTTTTAAAAATGATGCGCGGCTTTTATATGCAAACTAAGCATGAAAAGATATATTCACCTAAAAAGAAAAATGCATGACTACAACAAATAACAAAATGATTTTGATAAAAAATACCTTATGCTCAATGAAACCATAATTGATGAATATGCTTTATGATTAATAATTTCTTTGCCTTGTATGTCCTATCATGATGAATATTTTGAAAATAAATGAAATCATGTTTGATTTGAAATAATACATACTAATCATGCTTAATGAATTTTCTTTCGAAATGATGCATGATAATTTTTGTGATTATCGAACTTTGTGATCTTTTGAAAGATCTTTTTTGGCATTAATGAATGATGCATGAATTTGGCATAAAAGAAAAGAACAAGCATATATGAAATCAATCAATGAGTTGAAATAAAAGGAGAAAAGCATTTTTCTTGAAAAATTTCCTTTTTCTCCATCTTATCGATTTTTCACTAAGAGACCAATAAAATTATTTATGTCTTTTTGAATCTCTTGAAAGTAAGGTTGAGAGTTTGATAATTTGATGATTTAAATTTGAAATGATTTTTATCAAAATCATGATATTGATTTCTTGGAATAACATGAGATTACCTTTAATGATCATTTTGATTATTTTGATTCATGAAATTTTGGATTCATGACTTGATCTCTCGTTTGTTTATAAGATAGTTGAAATCTTTGTACCTTTGAATTATTCCCTTCTTCTTTCAATTTTTGAATTTATGCATGTTATATGTTAAACATTTAAAACCATATTTTGGTATCATGCATATCTAAGAAATGTTGTTTTGACATAAATGAAATAAGCATGCTTATATGAAATAGTGTAAGTGTCATGCTTGACGATTGTATACTTAATGATGCATAAAGTTGTAATGAAAATATTGAAAATTTGATACCATGATTTGACGATTTTATGCATGAGATTTTAAAGTTATATATGATGATTTTTGTGGTTTATTGATCTTGATGGTTTTTATGATGAAATTTATTTTTTGATCCTAAACGATTTATGATATATATATATATATATATATATATATATATATATATATATATATATATATATATATATATATATATATATATATATATATATTGGCACAAAAAGGACAAAGGCATGCTTGTATGAAACAACTAAATAGAGAAAAGCATTTTTCTTGAAAATTCTTTTTCTTTGATGGATCTATTTTATCATCTTAAAAATGATTTTGATTTGATGATTTGAATTTAAATGAGCTTTATCTTGATTTCTTGAGATTTATAACTTGAGATTTACCCTATAAAAATTAAGATCTTTTATCCTCAATGTTTCTTTTTAGCATCTACTATCCAAATGGATCATGATTGGTATCATTGCTATATTTCTTCTTGTCGTGTACTAAAGAGAAAATTTTCCTAAATGAATCATGATTTTTCGGAACCACAATTCTTTTTATGATTCACAATGAATTGAGAAATTTTATATGCTTGAATTAATATCTTGTTTTCCTACAAGATTGAATGAATTTTATCTATATCATGATCTCCTAAGATTTTTCTTTATTTAAGAGGAGATTTTTCAAAAGAAATTATGTCTTTTGGTATTATGATATGATTTTTATGCAATTCCCTGTATTCATGAAATATTTATCTCATCACCCAATAACTCTTCTTGATATTCCTTATGTGATGATATGAATACATGAAATATTCATTAATTTGTTTTAGTGTATACAGATAAGAAGTTTCGATCATGCATGGTAGGATGCAATTTGACAAATTAATACCATCATGATTTGAAACATTTATGATTTATAATTATGCATGCAATTGCTTTTTATTGTGATGATAGATGCATATAATGTGTATCATGAATGTTCTAAATAATGAATGCTTGATATCATGATCAAAATATTAATAAATGCTATAATTTGTTACCAAAATGATGTATCATGTATGATATGCCCATAGCGATTAATTTATTTGTATAATGCATGAAGTAAGGATACAAATATAAAGTTTTGAAATTGTGCATGTTTTAATTTAAAAACATAATAATGCACAAATAAGATTGATACTTACCTTTGTCATGATTTAGAAATTGATGTAAAGAGTCTTCCTTTCTTTTTGCCAATGACAAAGGAGGAGAAAGAGTTGCTAATGTGCTATCTTGAATTGATGTAAAGGGTCATCTCAAAGAGAAATTAGCTAGCTTGCACAAGTCAAGAAAATGTAAAAACTTACTTAATTTTTTGCATATCTAAAGAGAAGATGCAAATGTAACACTTGCCAAATTATTTGCTTGCCTCATGTAAATGTGGACACAATCACTTCTTGTCTTGTTGTAACAATTACTTTTTAATGCCCCTTGCCTTGATAACTACTAATCCTTGATGTGTTTTACTTGATGAATTATTTGGTGAGCATATGTAGAGTAAGGAATATTAATTGAACATCATTTTCAGATTTTCCTTGAATCTCTTTACGTTACTCATTTTCGGATTTTCCTTGATCACTTCACATTGAAATTGAATGTTTCTATAACTTGTTTACTTTGAAAATCTTGTGCCTTGGTTTCCATGATGAGCATGTTGAAGATTCATACTCTCTTAATGTGTCTGAATACATGAACTTATTAAGATTATTTTTTGGACTTTCTTGATTCATTCAATTGCTATGATGAGAATTTTACACTATTACATGCCTTAATAACATATTGAAAATTATGTGTTTTAGATACAAAAATTTTCATGATAATAAGTATGTTTTATCTTCATGATTGTATTTGAAAATCTATAGCAAAACCTTGTCCGAATGTATGAAAGTGTTAAATTTCATTTTTGGATTTTCTTGATCCTAACAATCGAATTTTCTTGATACATTATTCTCTTCTAGACTTAATAAGCATATGTCATATCAAGTTTGATTCATATCATTGATTTTTGACATATGAAATCAACTTGCAAATGCATCTCTCATAGACTTATCATGTGAAAAATATTTTTCGAGAAATAGATTTGATGATTCCTTCTTATAAACTCTTCTAAAAAAATAAAAAAAAGGGAAGATACTTTTTACTTGCAAGGATTTGATTCACAAACATATCTTGATCCTTGTAAAAATGAAGAGTGCTTTAAATCTCTTATCGATTTTAACTTCATTCGAGTAATCTTATAAATGACTTTCCTCCTTCATGCAAAAAGATAATACCAAATAAAAAGGAAGAAGTAATCTCCATGTCATGTTTTCCTTGAGATATTAGTATAATTGGTATCCTATCACTCATTGTTGAAAAATGACATGAACTTAGTTATGACATGAATCATTAATGCACTTATGTTTAAAATTTGCTTATATCGTTCTCCTTTTTTTTTATGACAAAAGGGGAGAAATATATGAATTGATGCTATGAGCGCCATATTTGAATTTGAATTATGTTAAGATATCAAGAACTTGTATCGCAATTTTACATGTTAATATCTTGCCATGTGATGAAATGCTATGATTACTAAACTTGAAATGTTTGCATCATGTTAAGATATCAAGAACTTGCATTACAATTTTATATGTTAATATCTTACCATGTGATGATTGCTAAACACTTTGAAATGTTTGCATTATGTTAAGATATCAAAAGCTTACATCGTAATTTTACATATTGATATCTTACCATATGATGTATTGCTACGATTACTATTATTCACATTTGAAATGTAAAACTTGAAAATAGATGTCAAGCCTTGACATTATTTTCAGAGAGATACATCATGATAGGAATCATGATGGGAGTATTGATAATGTTAAATGATCTTAACTTATTAATATGTCTCTTGAATTCAAAGGCTTTGAATTCAAAAATGACTTATCTCAAATATGACATATAGATAGAGAGAGTTATATTTAACTCCGTCATCAATTGATTGTCATCATAAAAAAGGGAGAGATTGTTGAATCTCATATTTTGATGATGAAATCAATTGATGGGTTAATTAATTTAATCCATATTATTGAGTTAAGTGTGCAGGATTAATTATGATAGCTTGAAGACATAAAACAAGTCTACCGGAGTCAAGTTCGATGGGTGTTCGAGAGTCCGCTGAGAGTCTGAAGATTCATCGAAAGTGCTACTAGAATCAACCGAGAAGAAATCGGGAACTTGCCGAAGTTTTCGAAAGTCCGCTGGAGAGATTGTCGGAGGTTCGTGGAGATCACCGAGAAGGTTAGGCTACTTGCCAAAGACTCCCAGGACTCGCCATAAGACTGGGAGTCTGCTAGGAGTCCATTGGAAGAAATCCGAGGGTGTATCGGAAGTCCGCCGGAAGATCGACGGAAAGCTCGTCGAAAGGAAACTCAACATTGCCAGTTAAAAACCTGCTTAGGACTACATCTTAATTTCATAGTTTGCATGTAATTAGGGTTAGGATTAAGAGTTAATCCTATAACCTGGTTAGGGGCCAATTGGGCCCGAATATGAACTGGTTTGGTCCAAATTTGTAGCCCAACCAATGACCCGTAAGGTCGGGTGGTGGCACCGCCCAAAACCCGAAAGGTCGGGCAGTGGCACCGCCCAGCACCCGAAAGGTCAGGCGGTGGCACCGCCAGTACACGGTCAAATTGACATTGACAGGCGGTAACACCGCCACCGACAGGCAGTGGCACTGCCAGCTCCGGGAACCCAAAGGAATTCAAAATTTAGAGCCCAAATTTGAATACTTTTGGGGTCTATAAATACCCCTCAATTCTCAGTAGAGAATACACCTTTTTGAAAAGTTAGAAATTGAGAAAAAACTTTAGCAAAGTCTTGTTTTCAATAACTTAAGTGTTCACCTCCCTCTTTCTCTTTGAAAAATCTGTAATAGTGTGAACCACTTGTAAAAAGGTTGTAAGAGGGGTATTTGGTCCTTCCCCTTCAAAGTGATTTGCTAGTGGAAATTGGGAGCCTCATCGAAGAAGGCTTCACAAGTGGATGTATGTCATTTGACCGAACCACTTTAAATTGTAGTGTTCCTTGAATGTGTGAGTGTTTAACTTTTTGAAACATTTATTTACTTAGCAGCAAACTTTCGGTTTTCATCTCCCTATTCTTAACTTCCTTTACTCAAGCTATCTTTACTAAGTCATTCTTCATCGAATCAAAATCTCTACATAGTTACGAAATCAATTTCAAACTTACGAGATTTAATCTGCTGCACTAATTCACCCCCCTCTTAGTGCCACTCCGATCCTAATAGAATCGTCCCAAGTTGCTTTTAGCACATTCTTCTTCTTTGGTTACTTCTTCTTCACTTAGGGATAGTCACTTTTGAAGTGCCTCGGCTTCTTGTATTCATAGCAAATTATTTGATCGCGGACTTCTTCACTTGGGGACAGTCACTTTTGAGGATAGTTATGTTTTCTCTCAAGTATTCTTCTTGAGTTCTAAGTGCCAAATTCTTCTTATTCTTTGGAAGCTTGTTCTTAAGTTCTTTATGTGTATTACACGTCATTTCGTAGGTTATCAAAAACCCGATAAGTTCTTCGAGTAGAAAGTTATTCAAGTCGTTGGCTTCTTGAATTGTAGTTACTTTAGGATCCCAACTTTTTGGAAGAGATTTTAATATCTTATTAACAAGTTCAAAATTAGAAAAACTTTTACCAAGTGCTTATAGACCATTGACGACATCCACAACCGGGTGTATATGTCTCCAATGATCTCGCTTGGTTTTATACGAAACAATTCATAAATATAAACTAAAAGATTGATTTTTTACTCCTTAACCCTACTTGTGCCTTCGTGTGTGATTTTAAGTGTATGCTAAATGTCATAAGCCATTTCGTAAATAGAAACTTGATTAAATTTATTTTTATTCAAAGCACAAAACAAAGCATTAATAACTTTGGCATTAAAAAAGATAGTCTTCTTCTCCAAATTATTCCAATTGTTCATTGGAAGAGAAGACTTTTAGAATATATTTTCAACGATATTCCATAACTCAAAATCCATATAAATCAAAAAAATTCTCATCTTAGTTTTTCAATATGTATAATCCATTCCATTAAACATGGGAGGATGTGTGATAGAATGACCCTCTTGATTGCTATCAAAAGCCATCTCTCTTGGGTTTTAAACTAAATTAAGAGTTAATCTTACTCTGATACTAATTGTTAGGAACAATACGACACTAAGAGGAGGGGGAGGGGTGACTTAGTGCAGCGATAAAAATTACGTTGATTTAAAAATTTTCATTCGATAAACTAGTTTCAACAAAGCCCGTAGTGGAAAGTAATGAAAGTAATAACTTAGAGTAAATGTAAAGTGTAGAGTGCAACTAAGTAAGTGTATTAGTTCTTCGATTGAAAATTGGTTCAAGTTTTTCGATTCTTGAATAGCCGTTATTTTTTAATCCCAACTCTTATTAAGAGAACACAAAATCTTATTTACAAGTTCCAAATCTGAAAAACATTTTTCAAGAGCTTTTAAACCATTGACGACATCCGTAAAACGGGTGTATATATCAACAATGGTTTCACTCGGCTTCATTCGAAAAAGCTCAAAATCATGTATTAAAAAATTAATTTTTGAATCTTTCACTTTGCTAGTCCCTTCATGTGTGATTTCAAGAGTGCGCCAAATATCGAAAGTCGTTTCGCAAGTAGAAACACGATTAAATTCATTTCTATCTAAGGCGCAAAACAAGGCATTCATAGCATTTGTATTTAGAGAAAATGTCTTCTTCTCTAAATCATTCCAATTATTCATTGGAAGAGAATATATTTTAAATCCGTTTTCGACAATATTCCATAACTTTAAATCCAACGAAAGCAAGAAAACTCTCATTCGAGTTTTCCAATAAATGTAGTTCATCCCATTGAAAAATGGAGGACGAATGAGAGAGTGACCCTCTTAAAAGCCGAAAAGAGCCTTTTCTCCTTGGGTGTTAAACCAAATGAGAAAACGAGGCTCTAATACCAATTGTTAGGATCAAAAGCAGCACTAAGAGGGGGGGTGAATTAGTGCAGCGGTAAAAACTACGTCGATTTAAAAAATTTCGTATGATAAAAAAAAATTTGGCAAAAAATCAATTTTGAAAACTTAACTTAAAAGCATACATAATGAATTGAAGGCAGTAAGCACTTAAGGAGGTTTGCAGTAAGGTAATAGCAAGAATAAAATGCAAACCAGAAAACATGGCAGTTTATAGTGGTTCGATCGTCGGGACCTACATCCACTCCTCTGATTCCTCTTCCGTCAAGGCCACCGGCATCCACTAATAGTCTTCCTTCAATAGACGAAGACCAACCACCTTTTACACCCCTTTTCTCCTTTTACCGGGTTTAGGAGATAATCCTTACAAGCACTCACTTTCCTCTCTAAACAGAATTCTAACACTTAAACTTGGAGGAGGAAATTTCAAAAGAGATTGCAGTAGCGTTTTTTTACTTTTAGACTCTCTGTGCTTATATACTTTAACCAGGGATGAGAGGGGTATTTATAGGCTTCAAGTTGATTCAAACATGGAGCCTGAAACTTTCCCATCCTGGGTTTCCCAAGCACGGGCGATACCACCGCCTAGTGTCAATCTGACATTGACACTGCCCTGGGCGGTACCACCGCCTAGGAGGGCAGTACTGGGTGGTACCACCACTTGGCATCATGCCAGGGGTGGTACAACAGCTCAGACTGGCGATACCACCACTTGACACAGTCTCGAAGATTGTGCCACGACAGTGAGACTTCTTGGGGGCACTATTTGGGCCTCTTATTGGGCCCAACATAGTTCTTACATGGGCCTAGCTAGCCCCTAATTGGGTTGGCCCAAATCCAAACCCAATTACGTGCTAACTACGAAATCTAAAACATAATCTGAGCTAAACAAGTCCGTAAGTCTTGGTTCTTCCGACGATCTTCTGGGGAACTTTCGACGATCTCTTGGCAATGTTCTGGCGGACTCCCGGCAAGCTCCTGGACTTCACCACGATCTTCTTGGTGAGTTCTGATGAGCTTTTCTGGCAAGCTCCAAGACTTCTTAGCTAGTTCCGACAAAACTTCCGATGAACTCTCGAACTCCTAATAAAATTGCGTCCTTGACTCCGGAACTTCATTTTGCTTCATGCCTTACTATCGTAGTTAATCCTGCACATGTAAAACATACTTCGATCTAGATAATTAATACTATGCATTAATCATGTTGTCCGACATGTCATTGGTCCCTCGACGCTTCGTTCGATTCTTCGACGCATCGTCCTCTCATGCGGCCTATTGCCCAATCGACCAATTGACTCCATAACTCCGATATCCTTGGCGCAATATCCGCTCTTCTTGGCCCGATGCTCGAATCCACGGCCCGAAGCCTTCTGTCGATATGTCGACCAATCCACCGGCTCAACGTCTAATCTTCTGACATGATCCCCCAGCACAAGTTGATTTTTCTTGCTTTAATTGTCTTATCTTGATCGAAGCATCCTACGTCACTCAAAACGCAGATTAAAACATAACACTTATCGATTGGTTTCATCATCAAAATATGAGATTCAACAGTATGGACCATTGTTAGTTCCTGCAGATCTTTCAGATGAAGAAAAGAAACCATCCTTAGTATGTACTAGTCTCTTAAATGTCTCATGCTGCTTGAACTAAGTGAATGCCTATTAGAGTTATAACGAGCATTGCCTTATAAACTTTTGAAGTTTTTGGGTACTTCCTCCATAAAATTTACTTATCGACTCTTCTTTCACGTAGTTGTCACTTTCAAGTAGGTTTGCATCACTTTCACTTTCAATTGGCATTCTATATTGGGAAAAGAAGTGGATAATATACTCTCAGTAGCACTGATTACCATTGGTGAGGATTTGATAACCATTATCTTCTATTTAGTTTCTTCGAAGGGTCTTTGAAATTGTGTAGAGCTCCTCTACTATATAAATAAGAGAATTGGGGCACTTGGTTTCGCCCATTCTCTTAAGAGTTGAGAAGGCAAAGGTTACTTGACTTCACTCGCCTCCTCGAGGGTTGTACTCTATGTATCGAGCTAGTTGCTAGCCTTCACCTGCTCTTTGCTCAAACTTCTGGAGCACTAAAAGTGTTTATACTCCTTGCAATGAGTTACCTACTATGATTCACCTTCTTAATGTCATTGAACTTTATGAATGCAGAAATTTTCACCCCAACTTAGAGCAAGTCTAGTAGTTTTGGTCACCTTTGGAATTATACCATCTTCTCCATCATCTTTATCGACTACTCCTTTGAGTCGTAAAGGTACAACACCACATATTGCCTACTTAGTTCCTTAGTCGAGCACTCTTGAATTAACCTGAAGTCCTCCACTTTCAGCTATCTTGATGACAAGCTTGTTGAATCTTGTATTTTGATGATGAAACCAATTAATAAGTGTTTATATTTTAATTTATGTTTTGAGTGACATAAGATGCTTCGATCAAGATGAGACAATTAAAGCAGGAAGAATCATGTTGTACCGGAGGAAAACATATCAGAAGATTGGACGTCAAGCCGGAAGATTGGTCGATGTATCGACAAAAGGCTTCAGGCCATGGATTCGGGCATCGGGCCAAGAAGAGCGAATATTACGTCAAGGATATTGGAGTTGTGGAGTCAATTGGCCGATTGGGCAATAGGCTGCAAGAAAGGACGATGCGCCGAAGAATCGAACGAAGCGTCAAGGGACCAATGACATGCTAGACAACATGATTAATGCTTAGTATTAATTGTCTAGATCGAAATGTGTTTTTACATGTGTAGGATTAACTACGATAGCAAGACATAAAGCAAAATGAAATCCAGGAGTCAAGGACGCAATTTCGTTGGGAGTTCGAGAGTTCGTCGGAAGTCCAAACGTTCATCGGAAGTTCTGCAGGAACCAACCGAGAAGTCCAGGAGCTTGTCAGAACTTGCCAAGAAGATCGTTGTAACGTCCAGGAGCTTGCCAGGAATCCACCGGAACATTGTCGAGAGATCGTCGAAAGTTTGTCTGAAGCTTGCCGGAAGAAACCAAGACATAGGGACTTATTTAGCTTAAGTATGTCTTAAATTTCATAGTTAGCACGTAATTGGGTTTGGATTTGGGCCAACCCAATTAGAGGCCAACTAGGCCCATGTAAGAATTGTGTTGGGCCCAATGAAAAGGCCCAAATAGTGCCCCAAGAGGTGACACTGTCGTGGCACAGTCTCCGAGACTATATCAGGCGGTGGTACCGCCCAGCACAGTGTTAGTGTCAGACTGATACTAGCGGTGGTATCGCCCAGCGCAGGCAGTGGTACCGCCCGTGCTCGGGAAACCCGGGATGAGATGTTTTTAGGCTCCAAGTTTGAATCAACTTGAAGCCTATAAATACCCCTCTCATCCCTGGTCAAAGATAGAAGTATTAAGAGTAAAAAGGAAAGAAACTCTGCTATAATCTTGTGTGAAACTCCTCTCAAAGTTTTAAGTGTTAGAATAGTTTGAGAGAGGAGTAAGTGGGGGTGTAAGGGTTATCTCCTAAACCCGGTAAAAGGAGAAAGAGCTGTAAGAAGGAGATTGATCTTCGCCTATAAAGGAAGATTGATAGTGGATGCTGGTGGCCTCAACGAAAGAGAAATCAGTGGAGTAGATGTAGGTCATGATGACCGAACCACTATAAAATCAGCGTGTTCTTCTCTGGTTTGCATTTCTATTTTTGAGCAATTTACTTTATTGTAAATCTCTTAATTTGCTTTACATCCACTACGCATCTTCCGTATACTTTCAAGCTATCTTTACGAAGACGCTTTCAAGTTAACCTCTCTCCGAAACGGTTCTCGTCGGAAATCGATTTTATTGAAACGAAATGATGTTTTGAAGACATGATTTTACCGCTACACTAATTCACCCCCCCTCTTATTGCCGACTCCTTTTCCTAACAAAGCTCGTTGACACCGGTCTTACGAAGTTCCTTCGCCTCTATCCTTCAGCTTTGTTTTAGTACTTGGAGTTTGCCTCCACATTCTCCACCTCCCCGGCTCCTTTCACAAATAAGTGCTCTCTCTTCATGAGAGCAAGAGATCGATGACTTCACAAAAGTCCTGCTTTTGTAATTCCAGAGCTTTAGTCAATTTAAACATATGATTAGGGAAATTATCATTCTCAAATCCAGGAGGTTGTTCAACATAAACTTCTTCAGAAATAAAGCCATTAAGAAAAGTACTCTTAATATCCATTTGAAACAACTTACAATTATTACTACTAGTATAGGTAAGGAGCAACCTTATAGCTTCTAGTCGTGCCACAAGAACGAAGGTTTCTTCATATTCAATACCTTCTTCTTGGTTGAAACCCTTGGCCACTAATATAGCCTTATTTTTAACCACAATACCAAATTCATCTTCCTTATTTCTAAAGACCTATTTAGTACAAATAACTAAATGGTCATTTGGCCTTGGAACAAGCTTTCATACCTCATTTCTCTCAAATTGGTTCAACTCTTCTTGCATTGTGATAACTCATGAATCATCTTTCAAGGTCTCATCAATGCATTTAGGTTTAATTTATGAGAGAAAAGTAACGTTAGCACAAAAATTCTTAAGAGAAGAACAAGTTTGAATCCCTTTTGATCTCCTATAATTAGCTCCTTAAGATGAGCATCTACATACTTTCATTTCTTGGATAAGGACTCAAGGCTTCAGATTACCAAGATCCTCATTTACCTCAATTAGCCTTTTCTTCCCCCTACTATCTTTAGTTTCTGTATCATGATCATTAGGACAAAACTTCAGTCATGATGATTATGATGAGTTTTGCCTTTATTATGATAACTTTTTGAAGGTTTGCTTTCATCTCAAAAGCACTTATTTTCAGATCTGTCACTAGCACGACCGCTTGAGTCCTCATCTCGATGCTTGTTGTTCTGCTGCTTTTGGTCCCTTCCAATATTGTCCCTGTACTTATCTCTGTACTTCGTGTCTTCCTGCTTTTCATCTCTATAACTTCTACTGCTAGTATGGTTACCTCTAGAAGAAAATCTCCTATTATCACTGTCATGATGATCACCAGCAATTTATCTTCATGTTCAAAGCCATCTCTCCTCGTGTTCAGACTGTATATAGTTTTCTGTTGTCACATATGAAAGATACAAATTAAACTGAGTAATCTAATGGAGAATGCCTTGGACATTGCTGTTAGGATTCCTTAATTTTAGGAGTCCTTAATTTTAGAGATTTAATATTAATTTTTATTTTTCTATTTAGTTTTTCCTAATTATAGTAGGAGTTTTTGAGTTTTTTCTAATTATGTTAGCAGTCCTTTGATATAGCAAATTAGGAATTGCTATTTTTATTTTTATTAGAAATCCTAGTCCTAATTGGTTAAGAATTAATAACTCTATATATATGTAATGCCTTTTGCTATTTTTCTCAAGCAATCAAATAAAACTCAAAGCCTTTAGCCAACTTATAGGTTGATCACCTCGAAGAAATTAAATCCCTATCTATTTTCTTAGATAAAGCTTTAGGATTTTATCATTTGGTATCAGAATAGCGTTTCCAAAGTTCTTATGGTGTTTCCTCGATGTTCCCTCAATTTCCTCTCCGACGTTGCCACAGGCCCCGAAGTCCATGCTACCAACGACGATTTCACTTTCAATGCCAAGTAAGCAGTGCTCACGCCCTTAATCGAAAATTAAAACCAAAACTTAGGAATTGTAGATCTACAATTATACGCAATGACTACTGATAATTCTATGAAAGCCCAATTTGAAGCCTTGGAAGCAAAAATTGAGAACAGGCTGTAAGAAACTCTTAATGATTTCAAAAAATGTTTACTTGAGAGTTTTAGCAAAAATCAACAAGATGGAAGTTCGACTTCTATAAGTAAACAACTTGATGGATCTGAAGTCACATAAAGAGGTTACCAATAGCATGATAATGGCTACCCTCGCATGAAAGTAGAATTTCCTAAATGGAAAGATGGAGATCCGCCTAGTTGGATTTCTATAGTAGAGAATTTTTTTCGTTTTTATAAAACTCCAAAAGATTCTAAAGTGGAAATAGCTTCAATTCAATTAGATGGGGATGCTATTCAATAGTATGATTAGTATGAAACCTATCATGGAGTTCCCTCATGAGAGTAGTTCAAGAAAGGACTTCTTGTTCCTTTTGGACCATCCGAATATGAGAATATTGATGGATAGCTTGTCAATATTCGCTAGACTTCTATTATGTTAGAGTATCAAAGTCGATTTGAACAATTATCAAATTGGGCTAAAAATTAGTCTGAAAGACAATTTGTGAGAACATTCATTAAAGGTCTTAATTCAAACATTTGTCGTGAAGTTAAGGCTCGCCTACCTCGCACTATGACAGCTGCAATTTCTTTTGCACGATTGCATGAAGAAAAAAGTGAATATGAAAAATCGTCGAACCAAAAGTGTTAATAAATAGGTGACTAGCAAGTCAACTACTTCAACCATTCATAATCGAAATCCTAATACTAGAAAACTGACCCAAGAGGAACTTAAAAGAACGATCGACAAAGGGATTGTGCTGGCATTGTAATGAAAAGTGGAGTAGGGAGCATCAATGCAAGCAAGGAAAACTTTTAATGATTGAACCAATTGAGGAACCAGATATTGAGGCTATAGACTCTGATCATGAAGGT
Organism: Musa balbisiana; assembly: GCA_004837865.1. Taxonomy (NCBI): domain Eukaryota; kingdom Viridiplantae; phylum Streptophyta; class Magnoliopsida; order Zingiberales; family Musaceae; genus Musa; species Musa balbisiana. The sequence goes on along the minus strand of CM017193.1, from coordinate 23,235,919 downwards.
ACTGATAATGATGAGATTATTGAACCTGTCACATATATTGTTCATGCATTAGTTGGTTATTCTAATCCTCAAACAATGAAAGTTGAAGGGCTTTTGAAACGTCAATCAGTTACTATTTTGATTGATACTGGTAGCACCAATAATTTTATAGATGGCAAGGTTGCTACGCGATTGACCTATCGTATTCAACATTGTGATAAGTTCGAGGTAAAGGTTGTGGATGGGCGAATTTTAACTTGTGATAGTAAGTGTTCCAAAGTAAAATTTGTTAAGTAGGGTCAATAATTGTTCGTGGATTTTTTTTTACTACCATTGGAGGACTATGAGGTTGTACTTGGAATTAAGTAGTTATTAACTCTGAACGTTATCTCTTAATTTTTTTCTAAATTAATTATGAAATCTTTTATCAATGAAAAGCAAGTGACCCTAAGGTGAAAGCATGATAGTAAGGTCACAACTGTTACTAGCCATAGAATGGAGATGGTTCTTCGAAAGGCACACTATGGATTTTTGGTACAAATTATGAAACATTAAAGAGGAGCTGTAGTACCTAAACAAGAAGAAAATGTTTAATCATTACTCAATGAATTTATAAATGTATTTATAAACCCATAAGGACTTCTACCTCTTCGATCACATGATCACCGAATTCCTTTACCGCTTAGAAGTGCACCAACTGATGTTCAGCCTTATCGATATCCACACTTTCAAAAGACAGAGAAAATCGTTAAGGAGATGCTTGTAGCATAGGTCATAAGGGCTAGTGTTAGTTCATACTCCTTTCTAGTCTTATTGATAAGGAAGAAAAATGGTTCTTGGCGAATGTGTGTAGATTATCAAGCACTCAATAATATTACAGTGAAAAATAAGTACCCTATTCTAGTGGTGAATGAGTTAATTGACGAATTGAGATGTTAACAAGTTTTCACTATACTGGATTTACGATCTGGATATCACCAAAATTCATGTACATGAAGATGATATTCAGAAAATTGCTTTTAGAAGGTACGATGGTCATTATGAATTTTTGTTGATGTCTTTTCGGTTAACCAATGCGCCGTCTACTTTTCAAAGTTTAATGAATGATATCTTTCGAGTTCATCTTTGTAAGTTTGTTCTGATTTTCTTTAATGATATTTTGATGTATAATCCATCTTCAAAAAGTCATTTATTACATTTGTGGGTTGTCTTTACCCTTCTTCATGAGCATTGTCTTTTTGTCAATAAATCGAAATGCAGCTTTGCGCAATCTGAGGTAGAGTATCTTGGCCATGTTGTTTCTCGAGAGGGTGTTACAATTGATCCTTCCAAAACTTAGGCAATGAAAGATTAGCTAATTCCAAAATCAATTAAGGCTCCGACAGGATTCTTGGGACTCAGTAGTTATTATCGAAAGTTTATGAAGAATAATGGCAAAATCAGTACTCCTTTGACATCACTTTTGAAGAAAGATGCATTTAAGTAGACAAAAGAAGCTACTCAAGCTTTTATTTCTCTAAAGTATGCAATGACTACTATGCTAGTTCTCGCTTTACCAGATTTTAACAAGTTATTCATGATTGAATCTAATGCTTCTGGAGCAGGTATTCGAGTTGTACTAATGCAAGAAGGCCATGCAATTGCTTATACTAATAAGGCTCTTTCCCTATCTCATTTGAGTTTGTTTGTTTATAACAAAAAGATATTAGCCATTGTTCATACAATCACTAAGTGAAGACCTTAATTGATCGACGGTTTTAAATACGCACTGATCACAAAAGCCTAAAATATTTTTTTGAATAAAGAGTTTCTTCTTTACAACAGAAAAAAAGGGTCACTAAGCTATTGGATTTTGACTACGAGATTATTTATAAGAAGGGGAGTGAGAATTTAGTTGTATATGCACTTTCTCGCTTTCCAGAATAGGCTGAACTAGTGGCTATTTCTATTTCTACTTGTAAAACACTAGAACTTATTAGGAGTGGATGGTTAGATGATCCTAAAATTCAAAATGTTATTAAAAAGCTATAAGAAGATCCAACTTCTATTCCTAATTATAGTTGGGATCTCACAGATTTGCACTACAAGGGTAGAATTGTCTTGGCATCAAATTCTTCTTACTAGAATATAATTTTGAAGGAGTTTCATTCATCACCAACTGCGGGTCATTCTGGATTTCTTCGCACATACAAACACATCTGTCAACTTTTTTATTGGAATGGTATAAAGAAAACCATCAAGAAGTTTGTCGCAGAATGTGATATTTGCCAGCATCACAAAGGTGAGACAATTGCTACCCCTGGTTTGCTTCAGTCTCTTCCTATTCGTGATGATGCTTGGACTAACATATCTATGGATTTTATTGACATACTTCCACCATCTTCGTGGTTGTGAATCGCCTTACAAAATATATTCATTTTTGTGCTATATGACATACTTATACTACTGCAAGTGTTGCTCATACTTTTGTTGAGAATATAATAAAGTTACATGGAATTCCATGTTCCATTATTAATGATCGAGATAAAATTTTTACTAGCACCTTCTGGAAGGAGCTCTTTCACTTGCAGGGTACCCAGTTGAATACGAGTACTGCTTATCACCCGTAAACATATGGGCATACTGAAGTGGTTAACAGATATCTAGAAAACTATCTCAGATATTTTACCAATGATAAACCAAATGAGTGGATGATATAGCTTCCTTGAACAGAATGATGGTACAATACCACTTATCATTTTTCTACTAAAATAACTCCCTTTGAAGCGGTTTATGGTTGACCTCATCCCATGATTACAAAATCCACGTCTAGTTCTTCTAAGATTGATCAAGTGGACAAGGAATTGCTTGATAGGGATAAGATTATTCAACTTCTAAGAGATAATCTCGTAGTCTCACAAGCTAGAATGAAATAACAAGCTGATAAGCATTGTAATGAGCAAGAATTTGCAGTGGGTGATTGGGTTTTTCTTCAACTTCGGCCTTACAAGCAAACTTCTATAAAGGTTCGATCTTCTATGAAGATATCTCCTCGATTCTTTAGGCCTTATAAGGTGTTGGAACGTATTGGCCCAGTTGCTTATTGCTTGGACTTGCCAACAAGCTCTAAGATACATCCAGTTTTTTAGGTTTCTTGCCTTAAAAAGAAGTTAGGTGAGGATGATGTGATGCAACACTATTTACCAAATATTTCTTGTACTGGCAAGGTTCAAATCCTACCTTAAGCTATACTTGATCGATGTGTTATAATACGTCATAAATATCCTATCACTGAGGTGCTTGTTCAATGGGTCAACTTACCAACTGAAGATGCCACTTGAGAGTCTTACAAAGCATTAGAGAATAAGTTTCCAAAATTCGTTACTGCTCAACCTTGAAGACGACTATTTTGCAGAGGCGGGAAATGTTAGGATTCCTTAATTTTAGGAGTCCTTAATTTTAGGGATTTGATATTAATCTTTATTTTCCTATTTAGTTTTTCCTAGTTATGATAGGAGTTTTTGAGTTTTTTCTAATTATTTTAGGAGTCCTATGATATATCAAATTAGAAATTGCTATTTTTATTTTTGTTAGAAATCCTAGTCCTAGTTGGCTAAAGATTAATAACTCTATATATATTTGTAATACGTTTGGCTATTTTTCTCGAGCAATCAAATACAACTTAAAGCTCTAACTTTGAGGTTGATCCCCTTGAAATGATCAAAAGGAGGTTGATCCCCTCGAAGCGATCAAATCTCTATCTATTTTGTTAGATAAAATCCTAGGGTTTTATCAATTGCAAACAATATTAGAAGGATAAATAAAAAGATGTATGGCAGTTGAAATAATAACTAAGTGCACCAGTTAAAAGAAGAAATAAAGAAGCTATAAAGATGGCCAATATAAACAAGCATTATCACATCACTTATCAATTAGAAGATTATAAACAGAAAAAGATAAAGCTAGACTATAAACTTAGATAACCAAATATTCTTATATTGAAAAAAATATTCAAACAACAGAATGATGAATATATACCTAGATGACCCGAGTTAATGAGACATTGACTCATTGGAGAGCATGGAAGAGAGCATAACAATATATACTTTTAATGGATTACATATCTCAAAAATCAGAAGTTGGATCCAGAAAGATGACATCTTTAATGTGTTGAACAAATGAGAATAAAAGAAGTTGAATAAGTTATAAGTACATGTTAGATAAAAGCATGAATCGGTAGACAATCATCACCTTACATGTATATTTAATCTTCATATTAGTTCAAAGTTGAGAAAAAATGCATATGCAAAGAGATTTGCAAATTTCAAGAAAATACAAATGACAGCACCTGATTTAGCTGTTTATGTTTGCATTTAAATAATCTGTGAGCATGTAAATAGAACATAGCTCATAGCAGTCAGTACTCAGTAGCAAAACTCAATATCAACCAGAATCAGAATAGTTGAGAAAGTAATTAAATAATAAAGAAATTAAAATATAGAAAATAAGGAAAAATTTTAAGATTTTCTTGTGCTGTAATTTATGTAAATCAATCATCTCAACAACCTCCTTATCTTGGCTAGTACCTCAAGTCAATCTCATTTATCTCTTCTATAAATTAATCAAAACTGTGGTCACTGTGATCTTTTATATTTTGACTAATAATTTAGGACAATCTTGCTGTCACCTTCGAGTGGGTGATCAATGATTGGTAAAAATCAGTCTTGAGTAGTCACAGAAGGTAGATTTTAGTTAACCTAACTTCTAAAGAAGTAACAACATTGGCAATTTAGCTTTTGCTTTGGAACACCCACCAAAAAACATAAACGAAAAAAGATCCATCTTAGGCTCTTACCAAAAAATGTCATTCCAACTAATGGTTTAACTTGGAACACAAAGCATCTTAAAAGTTCATCGAAAGTTAATCAATTAACCTAAATTCACAAACAAAATAGACACCTAGCAACTGATTCAAAACTTGCTCTCTTGCAATTTCCAAATTACAAGTCTTTCTCTCTTCATCAATCAAAAGTAAGCAATTCTCAGCATGTCTACATTAAAAATATTGAACACACAAGTTTCCTTTCTTATTCCCCATCTCTTGGGACCTGCTATACTAATCTTGATGTGCTCAATCCTAAATCAAATTATTTGAAGGGTCAAACTCAACCAGTTCTAGGTTGGAAGCCTGGAACAAAGTCAGAGACCTATGTGATAGAACTCTAGAGGAATTATATATAGATTGATATTTGAGGGGGATCAATCCTTGGAACAATATAGGACTTATCTTTGCCTACAGTCATACAAGCAACTCTCCATCAACACACGAGCCTCCAAGAAGTTATCCCCACGTTTTTATGGGCTCTATTAGATCTCAGAGCGTATTGGAGCTATGGCGTACGGACTTAAATTGCCTGAGGATACCAAAATTCACTCTGTCTTCCACGTGTCATACCTAAAGCCCAAATTGGGAGAACACGAGTCACCCCAGATCCAACTGCCCAACACCACTAATAATGGAGATATTCAAGTCCAACCACAAGCCATCCTCGACCACAGAATCGTGATGCGTTGCCGACGTCCCTCTACTGAAATACTAGTGCATTAGAATAGTTTACCACTCGAAGACGCCACATGGGAATCATATGAGGAGCTGAAGACCCAGTTCCCTGAGTTCATGGAACCTCAGCCTTGAGGACAAGGCTGATTGATTTGAAGAGATATTCAAGTCCAACACCACTAATAATGGAGATATTCAAGTCCAACCACAAGCTATCCTCGACCACAGAATCGTGATGCGTCGCCGACGTCCCTCTACTGAAATACCAGTGCATTAGAATAGTTTACCACTCGAAGACGCCACATGGGAATCATATGAGGAGCTGAACACCCGGTTCCCTGAGTTCATGGAACCTCAGCCTTGAGGACAAGGCTGATTGATTTGAAGAGAGCGGGCTTAATAGGACCTTAGCAGGGTTGGGTCCTACTCAACCAAGAAGCAGCTAATAAAAAACCTGTGAGATTGTGATAAACCCCACTTAGCCGCCTCTATCCTATAAAGAAAAGTGGCTAAAGTTTATATTTGGGCCTTTGGGCTTCCTAACCGCTCCCCCCCCCCCCTCTTTTAGTGAGCCGGTCGGCTAGAGTTGAGGGCAATAGGGGTAACTTACTTAGAAAGCAAACCCTAGGGCTAGGGTTTGGAGCCCTATATAAGCATGTAGCGTCCATCTCTTTGAGAACAAGATTCAGCTACAATTATAGCCATATGACCAACTTCTAGGAAGGTGGAACCCCTATAGCATTCCAAGAATTGATCCCCCTCGAAGATCAACCTACATAGAATTCCATTGAGATTCTATCATCTGGTATCAGAGCTCTCCTTGATGTGATTTCTTCGGACTCGGTGGTCGGCCCAAACTAAGTTCGATAAAGAGAGTCTGAATCTTATCCTCCATTCGCGTCTCGAATGCTTCGAATTTAGTATTGATTGCCTCCTCAAATGTCATAGTATATGCCTCCAAATTTGTAATGTTAACATCTCTCTTTTGTTGTCAAGTTCAAGACATGTATCAATTGAGAGAAGTGGTGGCCGAAAGGGTTGGTAAATTGGTGTATGTAAGTTGCGATTTAGGCTTGTTTTGTAATTGTTTTATAAGAGCAAAATTATTGTCGAAAAAACAACGGTTTCACGATGAAATTTTCAACAAAAACCAAGAGATTTGATGAGGGAATTTGACAGCAAAATCTCAATTTAAATAATAGCCATTATGACAAATTTAACCAAGAAGATTTTGGTAGTATAACAACAAGGAAATCGGTGCAAGTTGCGATAACAGAATTTTCATTGAAAAATTCCAGCAATTTACAATGAAAATTTACAGCAACACAAGAATGTTTTACAGATGAATTCCTCAATAGATCAATCTCAAATGGAAGCCAAGACAATCTAGGAAGCATATAAGAAATTTTGTTTAAAAGGGATAGCAAATAGATCGGTTAAAGGCAACAATATGCGGCTGAAATTTTCTGTAGCAATCCTTCGTTCGCAAATATGATAACTTTTACGATAAAAGGAATTCGCAACAAGGGATAGATAAAAAGACTTCTTCTTGGTATTTTAAATGAAAAATTACAGCAGCAAAAGGTGCAAAAGGTATTGGTGATAGGAGAATACCAGATCTCTTAATGCAATTGGAGGTGACGGTAGTAGATTGATTTGATCTGCGACAGAAGATCACGATGGAGATGGCGACGTCAAGAGCAATTGTGGGAATTACTTGGCTGGTGGTGGGCGGTAGGGGTGGCAGCAAAAGCAGTAAGATCCCTGCTCTGATACCAGATGATAGAATCCCAGATAAATTCTATGTAGATTGATCCCCCTCAAAGATGATAGAACCCCAAAGGAATTCTATGTAGATTATAGAACCGTCACCTAGCGTCGTCAGCCATTCTATGCCAAGCACAGCCTCATAATCATCAATTGGTAGGAGGAAGAAGTCGATGACAATTTCTTGGTCTTGCAGTAATAGTTTCACCTACGGGCATCTTTGGTCGCACTTTAGGATTCTGCTATCAACGATCTTTACGTCAAACTTGCTGCAACCTTCGATGTGGAGCGTCATCCGAGCAGCAACCTTACTGTTTAGGAAGTTATTAGTGCTACTGGTGTCGATAAGAATAGTGATCGGTTGTTGTTTGAGAAGGCCTCTAACTTTCATCTTTTGCGGGTTTGAGTAGCCAGCTAGCGCATGAACCATAAAGTTAGTCAGTTGTGGCTCTTTCTTTCGCATCTTCTTCTTCATGTTCAAGGCTCTCTTCTGGATGTTCAATAACCTCTTCTTCTACTGGTTCAATCACAAGAAGTCTCCCTTTTTTACAGCGATGCTCGCGGCTCCACGCCTCATCGCAATGCCAACATAACCCCTTCATAGGGGCTCGGCTGACAATAGGAGGGCTGAGGGCTTCGGTATTGCTGGTCGAGGAGCGACCCTAGGCCTCCGGGCTTTATGGTTCAATCGCTCCTCTCGAAGCCGTGCGAAAGAGATGGTTGCCATAAGCGCGTACGATTGTCGCGCTTTAACTTCTCCTCAGATCCTCAGCTTCAAGCCCTCAATAAAGGTCCCTAATAGTTATTTTTTAGACCAATCACGAGTTTGATTAGATAACCTTTCAAACCTGGTTTGGTACTCCTGAATTGTGGAGGTTTGTCGGATCTTTGCTAGTTCTTCGTCAATGTTCTCGTAATTAGTTGGTCCGAAACGGATCAACAGTCCTTCTTTGAATTGTCGCTATGAGAGGACTCCATGAGTGTGTTCAAACAAGTCAAACCACTATATGGCATCCCCTTCAAGATGTATAGCCGTAATTTTCACCATAGATGCGTCCGCGGTTTTGTGTTACCGAAAATATCGCTCCACACGCTAGATCCAACCAATCGAGTGTCCTTATTCCCATCTAGGGAAGTCCACCCTCATACATGGATAGTAGGGATCAGTCATAGAGCCTCCCCTCTCCTGGAAGTCATCTCTTTGGTCAGAGCTCTCTCTTTGATATGATTTCTTCGGGCTCGATGGTTGGCCTAAACTGAGTTCGGTAAAGAGAGTCCGAATCTTATCCTTCATTCACGTCTCAAAAGCTTCGAATTTAGCATTGATTGCCTCCTCATATGTCATAGTATATGCCTCCAAATCTGTAATGTTAAGATTTCTCTTTTGTTGTCAGATTAAAGGCATGTATCGATTGAGAGAAGTGGTGGCCGAAAGGGTTAGTGGATTGGTGTATGTAAGAGCCGAATTGTCGTCAAAGAAACAACGGTTTCACGACAAAATTTTCAACAAAAATCGAGAGATTTGAGGAGGGAATTTAACATCAAAATCTCGGTTTAAATAATAGCAATGACGATAAATTTGATTAAGAAGATTTCAACAATAAAACATTAAGGAAATCGGTGAAAGTTACGATAGCAGAATTCTTGTCGAAAAATTCCAACGGTTTGTGACAAAAATTTGCAGCAACATAAGAACGTTTTAGAGATGAATTCCACAATAGATCAATCTCAGGTGGAAGCCAAGACGATCTATGAAGCGTATAAGAAATTTTACGACGAAAGGAATTCACAGCACAAGATAGATAAAAAGACTTCTTCTTGGTATTTTGAATGGAAAATTACAATAGCAAAAGGTATTGATGATAGGAGAATACCAGATCTATGATGCAATTGGAGGTGACAGCAGTAGATTGATTTGATCTACGACAGAAGATAACGATGGAGATGGCGACGTCACGAGCAATTGTAGAAATTGCTTTACTGGTAGCAGGAGTGGCAACAAAAGCAACAAGATCGTTGCTTTGATACCAGATGATAGAACCCCAAAGAAATTCTATGTAGATTGATCTTTGAGGAGGATCAACCCTTGGAACGCTATAGGGGTTCCACCCTCTTAGAAGTCGGCCAAAGGCTGCAATTGTAAATAGATCTTATTCTCAAAGAGATGAAGGCCACATTCTTATATAAGGCTCCAAACCCTAACCCTAGGGGCTACTTCCTAAGTGAGTTACCCCTTTCGCCCTCAACCCTAGCCAACAGGCCTAGTATAAAGGGGGGCGACAACTAGGAAGCCCAAGGCCCAAATATAAACTCTAGCCACTCTTCTTTATAGGATAGAGGCAACTAAGTGGGGTTTATTACAATCTCACAGGGTTTTTATTAGCTATTTCTTGATTGAATATGACTCAACTCTACTAGGGTCCTATCACCATGGCCAATTGGATTTTGACAATATCCACCAAAAAAAAACAAAACATATGATTTTCCATGATTCATTGATATGATCGACTTGATCAAAAACTAGTCCACCATCAGAAATAACAGAAAAATGATTGATAAACATCATCATGTCACTTCCGTACCAGTTTCCTCCTTCTCCAAATCCATTTTTTTCCATATAACTCAAGAAAACTATAGATTTTTCTTAAAATGTAATCCCTTTAATTTCCCATGAAACTGACACCCTAGCCACCCCAAAGGCTTCAAAAAAGAAATGATGAGATGGCCTAGCTAGATGTACAAGTGTATATATACTCACATCAAGTAAGTTAAAGCAAAAAAAAATGTTTAGTAGAATTGCATAATATTGCTTTTTATAACTCTAATACATGAAGATCCTTCTCTTTTCTGACTATAATATGTCTAAACTTGAAATTACTAACACTTGACCCAATACAGATAAAACTATGTGTTTCACTTGTACCATCAGCAAAATTTGAAACGTGCTCTCAAGCAATACCCCATGCCTCCATTGACAAGTCTAAACTTGCATCTCGAGCTGGTATCTGTGATGTTTTCTAGCTTCAGCTATCTAATAGACCCTCCAGAATACTCACTTTCATCTATCTAATTAGTTTCCAATGTTTTTTGGGCCTTCTATTAATGAGTCTAACCAACTAGGACTTTGGATACTGAAAAAACCAGAGCTTGCTGCACTTGGAATGTTGACTACCAATAACAACATCAAACAACAATAAGTTGTACCAACTATTAAGATTGACAACACAAATCTTTGTCCACTACCTCTTTGGCAAACAACAATGAAAAGAGGGAAATGAAAGAACTTGCTGCAAATTCTGTTCATTGATACATTATGTCTGTGTCAATTAATTTATATTTTCAGCATCTTTTCTCAGGGAAAAGATCTAGGAGAGTACTGGCAATACTAGAACTCCTACGTTAACCGTTAGGTTAATCAAAATGAAACAATAGATGGTAAAGTATGCCGCACACTGAGTTGCTAATTATCTGATGAACACTACTTTTGTCCTTCTGTATTTTCTCTTGTTTATTTTTCAGTCCTTTGACTTAGCAGTTTGCCTTAGATGATAATAAATATCAATTTGAGAGTATTCTGTTGCTATTTGCAGCACCTAGCATCTTTTACTCCATTCTAATGAACTTTCATATTAGGCAGATTCTTCAAGTAGATCCATCATTCTATAAAATCATAACGTCAGCTCATGAAGCCCCAAAATTGTTCATAAGGTCAAGACATTAAATAAGCCTATTTCACATAATCCATATAATATCCTAATAAGCCTTGGTTAGAGCTTATAATGTTTTAGTGCTATTATAAGCCATCTTTTTCCAATCCATTCTGCTATAATGTTTCAGTACAGTATAATTTGTCATGAATATGTTCCTTTACCATTCCAGTCTTCATTAATAACATTGAAGTTATAGTGCACTTAGACCTTGTATGAATTTTTCTCTTGGATTAAACCTATGTTCTTATACAATATATAGAAGCAACTAGAATATTAAGATGTCCTTCAGACATATACACAAAACCCAATATATTTCAATAATTTAATCATAACCAAGTTTTTATTAGCAGCTCTGATAATCCAAGTTTATCTAATGCCGAGATGGAATGGACCAATAACAAGGAAAAATAGACAAGTTACCTTACCAATTAGTTTTGCACCCTTATCTGATGCATATTCTTCCTCCCCATCGCCGGTTTTAAAACCATGCTTCCTCGGAAAATCTTCTGCCCTATCATGCCTTGTCATTTGGGCATCTCGATCCCTGTCTCTCTCTCCCTGTCCTGTTCATTTACATCCTCATAGTGGCAACTACTCTCTCTCCTGCTCGAGTCCTTCTGTGATTTACTGTTCATGGGATCCACCTTCAGTCCACTATCCTCATTCCTTTCACAAGAATCCTCGTGCCTTCTATTTGGTCTAACCTTCCAATCAAAGTCACAAGCTTTGATTTTGAGGTTTTATCCAACTCCGTAAGACTGAACTCATCCCTTTTCAACCATTTACAATCATCATTCTCGCTTTAATTCCCCAGCTCAGCCAGTGCTGCCTCACTTGCCCTCTATTTCCGCTTCTTCCCAAACTCCCCAGAGGAGTCGCCGCTGCTCGTCACCGCCATCTCTTTCCCATCACAAACACGCAAGGAACTCCTCTTCTCCGACTCCAGGTCTCTGGAGACACTAGCTCCCGGGCTGGCAACCCGCTCTTCAACACTCGACTTCCTCCCCCGCGAGGTTCCGTCCTCCTCGGAGTCGGACCTCTCTCTCGAACGCTTGCCTGACCCATGCGATCTATGGCGAGATCTCCGCGGCATCTTCAAGAAGCGCCCAAAACCCTAATTCCGGACCTCGAAGCAAGAAGCCGCAATTCGTCTCGGGGCCGAGAGAGAGAAATCAACAGGGGGCGCGGGAATTTTTCCCGTCCCTTAAGACAGCAATCGAAAAGTGATCGACGATCGATCGGCGAGAATGTTTCTTCGCAAATCAATAGTAATTAATGACTTGACACAAGTAATCATTTTACTTATTATATCTTGATATATATTATATATATATATATATATATTATTATGTTTTTAGATCCGTGCAATAGGAATTGGATCGTGATGAAATCACAATAATGAGACTGATCCGTCTTTAAACACAAACCCTAAATAATTTTGATCATAGATTACTCGAGAGGGATATAGAGATAACTGGATAAATTGGTGTATCGTATATCCGTCCATATGATAAATATAGTTGATCTCATAGCTGCTCGTATGGGGACATTAAAGATACACTATAAGTGTTCATTGGAGAATGAGTTCACTGATTGATCTGCTTACGGAATGCTGGATGGTTGATGATGCCTTATTGTTAGAGAACGATTCCGTAGTCCCAATGGTATATCTGGTCCTTAAACTTGAGATATCAATGATGTCATATATGAGCGCTCCACTTTTTGATACCGGACTTGTAGGTTTGGATGTTCTAAATCTAGTATAGTTGGTCATTGGGAGTGGTAGTCAACCTTACGAGGGCTATTAAGTATCGATAAAGGATCATTCACTCTCGATGTCATGAGAGAAATATTTCATATGTTCTTGCTCAGACAAATCCCTAGCTAGGGTCATTCGAATTGAGAGAAAAAGAATTCTACAAGAAAATCCGATTAGAGCGAGACTCGAGTAGAAACCGTATAGGTCTGATAGTATTATGCCTGGTATATGGTCTCTTAGATATTAGATGGATGAGGGATTATATATGCATGGATTATATTGGGGACTGTGGCGTAGTGGCCTAGTACGTCCGCAGTTAATAAGTCGAGTGAATTATTATGGAGATAATAATTCACTAAGCCAAAAGGAGTTTTGACAAGTATGACTTACAATCAGCTTGATATTGGGCCTAAAGGGTCACACACATATGATAGTCATTGCAATGAGTAGAAGTTCAGATATGAGATATCCGCTGGAAACCCTATCTTATTGGATATCCAATAAACCCCTAAAATATTGGATCATATGGATGAGATCCAATAAGAGCTCATGAGAGATTATTAGATAGAGATCCACTAATCTAAGAGGCTTGGATAATTGGATGGAGATCCAATACCCAATAAAGCAAGATCCATTATGGTTAAGTTTTGACAAGAGATCTCTATAAATAGGAGCGATTCAGTGGTTCATAGGTTAGAGTTTTTGCTTGCCTCTCCTATTCTCCTCCCCCTCTTCACCTTAGAGTAGGCTTGGAGTTTTGAGGAGCGTCGTCGCAACCATACTATGTGGATCACCACTAGAGAAGAGGGTGCTTGACCTTCTTCACCCTCTCTTAGAGATATACAAGAATTTAGGGATATACGATCTCTTTAGATAATACAATCTTTACTATATACAGTTTTCTATTTTGTAAATTTTTGCGCACCAATTTTCTCACGACGACGAATAAATTTTTGAAAAATTAAGGATCTTATTTTCTATTCTTCAGTTGCACATGTGATGTCGTCCCCCAAGAAGAGAGGAGACATCGACAGATAGAAAAGACGAAAGAATCACGTAGACGACAAAGGAGAGATTCTTGTCGAGCAAGGGTATTATTATCATTATAAGATATTTTCCACATACTTAAAATATATTTAACATCATAAGATATTTATATGTACCAATTATATAAGTAGTATTAATATTAGGATGAATTTCTGAAAAAAATCTTTATATTTAACATAATCAAGTGTCATTATTTATATGAAAAATAATTTTATATGTTATGCCAACCTTACTCCTTCAATTTTTCTCTCGTTAGTTAGATCTACTATTATCTTCACGGATCTCGTTAGACTCATCTCGCTAATAACATGTGAGGGTCAATGACATAAGTTACATGTGTAACGGGTGAGGTGACTGTGTCTAATAAAAAAACAAAGATTAAAGATAAAAATAACAATAAATCTAATAGGATAAAGGAGAGGGGTGATGACAATAGAGATAATACAAGATATATTGATCACTTGAGTAATATACGACGACGATGAGAGCAAAACGATAAATCAAGAGGTCGAGGATAGAAATATCATTTAAAAAAAAGAGGATGTTCCATAAAAAAAAATAAAAAAGGATATTCTACGAAAATAAAAAAAAGAATTTTCATAAATTTATCCTTAATATTATAACTTCCTTATATATGCTGAATTACATAATTAAAAAATTCAATAATTTTAATGGACATGATATTTCAAACGTATGCTCGAAGTTAAAACTAATTACTTGTGGAATAATGGATTGACCATTACGAATTTCTCAACAAAGACACAGAATCCTGTGCATAGTGATACTCATTCCTATGTAATTAAAATTATACATATGTCAGTTGTAATTAATGATTTTAGAATTTATTCCTCTTAAATTTATTTTAGAACATATATAACCTTCAATAACCTAAAGATTTAGTCTCCGGTTCAACTATTTTATATATCAAATATTAGCATTCTGATCGGCATTAATACCATTGACAAACTAAAATTTAATTCATGATATTTAAACACTTTATGTAATTAAGGATTTTAATATTCCTTGCACGAGAATCCATAAAAACAATCAGTAGTTAATTGATCGTAGAAAATATTAGTTACTTTGAGATTAAAAAATATATATATACTTAAATATGTTTAAAAAAAAAACACTCCAATGCTTTTACAAAGAATATATTTAGATTTTTGATTATAGTATCTAATTTAGAAAAATATGTAATTAACACAGCGAATTATTCACATTTAGAAGAATATTTATTACATGCTAAAGTTAAATATAGAAGAATACGTATGAAAATCACTTATTTTTTCATAAATGCTAAATGGTGAGCATATGATTTGATCCTTCGTTCTTGTTATTAAATAAACAAAATTTTTATCGATTATATTAGTTAAATATCCTTAAAATTTTATCACCGTATATGTAACTATTTGTACATTATCACCGTATCAATATTTTAGACGTGAAATACTTATTATATATAAAAATTTTATCTTATAATTTTATATTATTTATAAAAATTTTCATATATTGTTTTATCTAAATTTCAAATTTTGGCTTATATGTATGTATGTATGTACGTGGCCGATGCTAATATCTAAAAGGACTTACATTAAAGTTCGGGTTTGGGAGAGAGAAACTATGATATTTCACAAGTGACGAGCAAATGTGTTGTAAATATACTTCGCTAAATGGGTCGCATCAAAATAAGGCCCAAATCGAGCTGGAGAAGCCTAAGCCCATCAGAGATTGGCCCTTTCTCATTCGGAGATGCAACTACGACCATCCGGTCTTCTGATCTCGCTCGCGCTCGCAGCTCTCTCCTATTTAAGAGCTCTTCGTCTCCCAAACCCTACTTCGATTCTCGTTCTTGAGTTGGGGTCTGTTCGTCGGCGCACCACTCGTGAGCACCAAGATGGTGAAGGGGCGGCAAGGCGAGCGCGTGAGGTACCATCTTGTCCTCTCCTAGAAGATAATCTGCTTCTTTTCTTCATTTTGATCCCCGTCATGTCGACCTCTTTATGGTTGCTCTTATCGGCTGATTTGAATTTCAGGTTGTACGTCCGCGGGACGATCCTCGGTTACAAGAGGCAAGTCGAGACTCCATCAACTATGGAATTTATTCCTTGATTTTATTGGATTTGTGTGTGTGTGTGTGTGTGTGTTTTCTATGGGAGTTGATCGGGGAATGTATGGATCAGGTCGAAGTCCAACCAGTACGAGAACACCTCGCTGGTGCAGATCGAGGGCGTGAACACCAAGGAGGAGGTGGCATGGTACTGCGGTAAGAGGATGGCGTACATCTACAAGGCGAAGACGAAGACCAAGGGGACGCGGTACCGGTGCATCTGGGGCAAGGTCACGCGCCCACACGGCAACAGCGGCGTCATCCGTGCCAAGTTCAAGTCCAACCTCCCGCCTAAATCCATGGTGAGCTCGAGTCTCTGTGCTTAGTCGAGCTTCAAAGATCACATTTTTGCTTACCTTTTTTCTCGTCTCTTTATGTGTGCAGGGTGGAAAAGTCAGGGTTTTCATGTATCCCAGCAACATCTGAGGAGGTGAGCTTCCACTGCATCTGTTATTAGAATGTACCTGGATGACGTACTCGTCTGATTTTGTTATTGTGTTCTTCTTCTTAGTTATTGCTTGCTGAATGATTATCGTTTTCTGTGATTTTTCTTTCTAAGCTATTGTCTATGTTGTTTTGTTGAGTATATCTTTTTATGCCATCGTCACTCTTAGTTATCTTCTTTCCACTTGTGTATATGACATTGTCTGTGAAATTTTGTTTGCTGGGCACAGAACAATGGGAATGGCTTAAGGTTTCCAACCAAATCCTCATGTAATAATTGGCATATTGTGACATCCTGTAACAATTTATAGTTACTTTAATGCTTGTTTAGTTTATTGTTTGAGTGTAGTACCCCTTACTGATGGTTTCTTATGCTCTGAACCTAAGCTGGATGAATGATTCCTATACGATAAACATGATTGTGTGATGAGGAAGTTTTTGTTTCTTGTGATGAAAAAAAATCCAGAGCAAACACTTACAGCTCACACGACTTCCTCCGAGTTTTTCAATGTTCATATTTCACATTAACGTATCACATGAAGTTTATTCAAATGATTGAACTAAATAATTAGACTGCTTTAAGAATGGACTGAGATATTGGCGTGTATGCCACATGCTCTTCTAGATGGATGTACTTGCTTTTCCAAAAAACAGAAACAAAATTACCATTGATTTGTGCCATCTAAGTGGAGGGAAGTAGAAGATATTAGATCAGAAAGGTGAATAAGTGGAATGAGCCTTGTAACCCAAACATTATTGAGAAACCTTAAGCTCCTGTTGTGCTGGTTTCATTTGACCCAATTGGTGTTTTATATGACAAGGCAATTCTTTATCCAGTTTTACACAATGTGCTGCACCTATCAATCATGTAGAAAACAAAGCACCAAACCCAGCTTTCAGTTAGCATAGTTGTGATGATCCACTTCCAATTGTTTGTTTAATACCTTTTTGCCCTTTTTCTTGACTGTTCAGGTGATTGGTGCAGCAGAGCTGATGTCTTGGTGCAGCTGCGGCTGTGTTTCTAGTGGGATTGGAGCCAAAACATTTACTAGATATTAGAAGTAGCTTGTTGTCTATTAGCAACTTGAGTTTTGATGCAGTTACTATATCTATATCCTTCCTTTTGGGAAACTTGAACTTAATTTACAAGTTGGAACAACTGTATTTTGATAAGGAGAAGTTAGCAATGGCTTAATAAAAAAAGGATGATTGCTGGTCGTTTAAGAAGATTATAATCATTTTATTTTGGAGTTCCTGATTGGATAGTGTTGAACAGTGTTTTTTTAGTTTTTGGTTCTTCCATAGATAATGTGATGGCTGTTTGTATTAAGATTACTTAAATAGATAAATATAATTGACAACTCTAAATTGGATGCTATCCGCAAGAGATATTAGGAAAAAGTGTTGTTAAAAAAATTATGTTTTATTGACAACTCTAAATTATGTTTTATTGTTTTTTCTTGGTAGGTATGATCCATTGGACATAGGTTTAATTTTTTGACTTTTTTTTTGTTCCTTCTTTTTTCTATTTCTAGTGGTATATAAATGCAGCTGTGGCGGGGATGTCTTATTTTATCTCTTCAAGAAAAAAAATGTTTTAGAAAAATATTTTTACTTGGATAGATTTTTTTTTTCTTTCTCTCGACTCGGATTGCTGAAAATTTATCTGATGATGAATCAGCAAAAGAGTAAAAAACAATGCATTGTTTTTTCCTTGATAATATTGAAGAAGCAGATATTTTAGAATGGGATTCTGCCAATAGCAAATTATGTATGCAGGCACTTGTGCCATATCTTTCAGCATCCAATAAAGAAGTCCATTTAATATACATAATTCAATTTTCTTAATCTTTTTCGGGATTGAAAAAGAGGCGTGAGTTAATAGTCATACACAAAACATCATCCATCTTAAATATTTACTTTATAATAATTATTATACGTCCATCCATTACACACTTTGCAATTCCAATTCCAAGATCAAGGTCTTAGAAATTAAGTCTAAAGTACAAACACAACGCTGTCTAATATTCATGTACACACACTTTGCAATCCGGAACCAAAGTTACAAGGTCTTAGAAGTTATACAACCTGTTACACACACTTTGCAATCCGGAACCAAAGTTACAAGGTCTTAGAAGTTAAAAAAGTCAAAAGTTCAAACACAACGCTGTCCAATATTACTGAATAGATTATGTACACTGGCACAGAGGACATCACGCTGCCCATCTCTACTCTGTAGAGAAAAACTGTATTGCTACCATAACATAACTTAAACACTTGCACGATCCATGTAGAGAACAACCTGAATGTCTAGTTTGGCGGCCTTTGATGTTTTATTTTAGAGAAATCCATACAAACCAGAAAGTGCCTTGTGAGTGAGCCAGTGATTGACATCCAAATCATTGCACAAGCAAGGGGTAGAGGGAAGCATGAGGCACTACCATATGTATGTGCTACTGTTCTTCCACGGTAAAGTCAGGTTCTGGTGGCTTCTGCAACAACATTACAGGCATCCTCTCCTGTAACCTGGCCTTACGAGTTACGTTTCGCCTCAAGGCACGTAATGCGTTCACCGCAAACTTTGATGCATAGATTGTTGCACCAAGGCTAGGTGTGCTAGTTCCATCCTTCACAAGGGCTGCCTGCAGCCTGTTCTCCTCCTCGTGTAGAGATTCCTCCAGTTTCTTTCTTGAATAGCGTCGCCAAGCTGCCTGTATAAAGCATGCAGCCCACGTTCTCCACTGCTGAGAATAAAATCTGAAGGTATGCCTCAGCTTCTTACTGTGCAGCTTCCTGAATTGGGAGGCAACAAATTTCAAGTCATCGGCGGCTAGAGCAAAAGCCTCAACCTCAGACAATGCCCTCACTGTCCTTGTGGAGATGGGGAAGCTCGAAGATAAGTTGGGATCCAAAGCCCATGTCAGAAGCTCTTCGCCGCAGAAGTCGCCTTCCTTCAGGTAATCGGAATTGAAAAACCCTGTTCTGCCACCATTTGTTGTAACACTAAGCAGTCTTCCTCTCATGATGAAGAGCATCTCATCCACCGGGTCCCCTTCACGAATAATGCAGCCGCTTTCAGTGTAAAGGATTGGCTTCAGACGGTCACACATGGCATCCATAAGTCGATCGTCCATTAATTCAAATATGGGAACCTGCATGACAGTGTCAGAAAGCAAAGAGTAGCATCGATGTAAAACTTTTAAAAACAGAAGATAACCTTTTTTTTGTCCTAATATGACAAAGTAAAATTACCATAGGACCAACAAGGAAAAGTTCAGGTTTTTATACATCATCCAACAGCAGAACATAGAAGGGGCTGCATGCTATGTAAGGGTGAAACTGCATTGAGGATTCAATCTAATCTGTTGAATAGTGAATTGTCTTTATCATTTCAGGTGTTTAACATCAAGTTGCAAGTTCTCCTATAGGCCATATAATGCAATGCACAAATAGAAGAAACTTATTTTTTTATGACCTTCCCATTTCCCACAGATTGCCTTTCGTCTTTTTTTTTTCTTTATACTTTTTCAATAGTGATAGATTTTGGACTGGTTGAATCATCTAGTTCAAGCAGTCCCAACAAGTTTCAAGAATTAGCAGGCAAACAAATAATTACTCTTCATGTGAAGTGGAAAATAATATAGTTTTGTTCTTTTAGACTTGACATAATACATTCACAGAAATAGAGTTGAGAATGACACCATCACCACCACAATCATTATAATTGGAAGAGCATAATACTTATTCTATTCCAAGTATTATATATCATGGTATATATTGGTGATTACTGTGGAGATGGAAATCTGAAAAAGAAGGTGATGGGTAAATAACTTACCCTCTTCAGCAGTCCCAAACAGAGATGACGTTTTATGCCCCTTCTTAGGTCCTTAGGTAGATTTCGAAGCAGATGCTCTTCATCAACCCCTCTTGTTTCTTGCCATTGGTATTGTTCATGACGGCGTATTCGCTCCCTCAGATGCTCTGGAAGCATCCGGTGGGACATCCATTGCTCTGCATCTTGCCTTTTCACTCTCATTTCTTCTATTCTCACAGTGGTAGATTGCAGATAAGTCTGTGATACCAACACAGGGTTTCTTGAATGTACCAAAAAAGAAAATATAGGATTAAATCTTTATTCTTATTTTAGTACGGAGATTTAAATATCTTGATATTTTTCTTTAATAGATCTACATAGATCTAGACATTTTTGTAAAATTTCAATAAAATCAAGGTTCATCACTTGGCTGCAACTCAGGAACACTAATCCCAGCCAAGGCGAGCTTACTTGGGAACACGAACCCAAGCCCAAAGTGAGCCTACACCATCATTTATTTGCAATTGGGCAAAATTTTCATGGACCTGGGACAGGCTGGAGCCATCAAAAGTACCAATCCAACAATAATCTCGGTCCAGCTCAGGCAAGGTGCAAGGCAACCCAACCAAAGTTAAGAAATGAATTTTATTACAGCTTTCTTTCATCAAATTTGAAGATACCCAACTGATTATCATCAATTCAAATGCTCAAATCTATAATCTTTTATATCTATCATTGTCACCAGTTCACTTCCCACCTTTAAGTACTTGTGTACATCAACATTTTATCAAACGTCAAACCTAGTATAAACACAACCATTCAAAAGTGAAAGCTGATCAACTTGAATGTTAAGAAAAAAAAACCTGCATGTTGCCGATAAGAAGTGAAAACAAAACCAGCCCAGAAATGGAGATGAAAACAGCAAATAAAATCTCCCCAAGGTAAGTGCTTGTTTTCAAATTTTGCCCCAGGGAACTGCAAGATAGGACGCAAATAAACCAGCAGTTATTGACTATCAGAATATCTGGATGCCAATCCAGGACAAATGTAAAAAGATTACATGTATAAACCAATCCAATATGTATGAATAAATTTGCTGATATAAGTATTTTAGCTTGCAAATGCCATTCATGTCTCAGTAATTATTGATCAACCAACAAAAGTTCAAATATTTACAGCATCCAACAAAGCAAATGAAATCATAGAAGGCTCTAGGAAAATATTTTGATAAAGAAGCAACGTTTCTTACCAATTAGCAGCAAATTTATCCTTATAGATAATTTGATGGCAATTGTAACCGTGTGACAGGTAAGAAACTGGCTAAATCAACCATAGAACAAAATTTGTACATGTCAAGGAATCTAAAATTGCTGCCTCAGAAATAAAAAGGGAATGTTCATGCCATGGATTCCCATATCATGGACTGCACGGCACATGCCATGCATTTGTGTGCTAGCCTGTGCCATCACGTACCTTCCACAGGTCAAGTGTTAGCCTGTGCCATCATGCCAAGTAACACTTTTCTAGCATCACCCAAATATATGATATGGACAATCTTTGGTTCAAGAAATAATTTTGGGGTGTGAGATTCCAAAAGGAAAGATTATTGCAAGCACCATTTTGAAGACAGCAGTGCCAGATTTAAGGCAAGTACTTTAAGTTGTCAGCACTTTTGTGGAATCTCGTTGGCACCATAATTCAGTTCTGTCAAACACCATGCCCATCAACCCCGAGTGCATGCAGAAGGCTCTTCCAATCAATATCAGCAGCCCTGCTTACTGCAGGGAATTTCCATTCTGTTTTTTTTATTTTGCTGTAATTATCCACTAAATTTCTGCAATTCTCTTTTTATTTTCATTGCATGACTCTTGCCATCCAAACATAATTTAAGTTTATCCATGAAATACCCTCTTATGAATAGAATGTGGAAACATATTTCAAGTTTATCAATGGGATGCCTCTTCAGAGTGAAATGGGGAAACCATACTTGAAAAAACTAAAAATACACTCTGAAACTTGTAATGAATTTTGAAGGCTTAAGAGACAAATTCAAAATCAAACTTTGGTACATGGCACTGAAGATTACACTTTCTGAGAACAAAGAAGGCAAACTGATGAAATTTCAAAGAGTTCACAGGACCACAAGATTAAATCCTAAGGATCAGGAATTAACAGAAAGTCCGTAAGTTGAAACGAGAGTTATGAACTTACATAACAATAATATATGAACAATAGTGTAATTGGTTTTATAGAATCAGAGACATTTGACATGCGATAGGTAGATCTCAATTTTTAATTAAATGGGGTCCAAATTTCAAGCTTTACCATGCCAGTACAATACACTATCAGCAACACTATTATAGAAAACACATCGAGCTACAACTATAAAGAGAGCATTTCTTTCTACATACCTCAGATTTTGTAAGCCCCACCAAAAGCAATAAAAGAACTTTTCCAGAAAGTTTTTGGGAAGAACAATATCTGATTGAAGAGCCTGAAGGTACATGCCGAAGTCAAAGATTGTTGCATTTTCTTCTTGAATAGGACACTCACCAGCTATAAAATCCATGCTTTCTTCCTTTTTTCCTCCACAGTACCAGAACATAGTTGTACAATTATGCTTATGGCAGGCACGTCTCCAACAAGAATCTTTTCGTTCAATAGAAAGGAAGTACCAGCATGCCCCAAGTACCTGGAAAGATTTTTCTAATTATCTTATCAAAGGTGTTACATAGTTATCCATGAAGAGCTTCCACTAGTCAAATATTCAGAATTTAGCAGCTTCTGCAAGAACCAACGGCACAATAGACAAATGAAACCAACCATTGTTTTCTCTCAATAAATAGTTTACACATTACCATCAGCACAATCAGCACTAGAAGAACTAGAAAAACATAGATGGCATAAACAAACAAATAGGGTGAGTGTTGGCACCATTATAAGTTTGCTCTTTTACAGATTGGTGATCAGAGTTTAAGTCATGAATTCACTGCTTATAAACTGTGCACATTGATCCCCTACAAGCTCAACATTAATGAGGTATTGTGCATTAGGCCTCCTATTTTTGTTAATTAAAAAGATGTTTGTTTGCAGACAAAAGCATATCTGGTGTCTTTTCTTGATACTGGCTCTAAAATAAAGCTAGGTCTAGTTGCAGGTGAGGGCTAGGCTTGGTTCATTGATTGAGACCACTATGGTTCAGCAATAGGAAAATACAAATGCTGTTGAATGTGTCCCCTCCGATGTTGCACTCATCAATTCCTACGTAAAGCCACCAACTGCTACCCAACTTTGCCAAGCTTGCACCTGTGAATGTTGCCATCTTGACCAGTGCCACCCTCCAACTGAGTCACCACGATCCACTGCCCTGCAACCACAAACACCACCTAATAGTCGTAGCAACGAGGGCCACCATCCAATCAGCCACCACCTTCGATGGCTAAGCATGGGTGCTCGGATTGGCTAAATGGGTGAGCTGGAGGTGACTAGCCACATAGGTGATTTGTGGAGACTTCAATTTTAAATTGGCAGTGAACACTGGCACATAGCTAGATTTGTATCACAGTGCTTGAAGAGAGATACGAATAGCAACAAAGCCTTGCTGTCATAAAATTTATAAACCATCTCATCATAAAAACTTATAAACTTATAAGAACTAGTATGGGTCAGGGCTTCACTGGTTTTAAGTTGTCCTGGGTTGAGCTTAAGCTCTCTTGACATGTTTCCCTACATCACCAAGATCACTTTTCATCCCTTTCAATATAGCAATGAGCTGGCTCCCGTTGGTCTCTTACACTCCATGAAGTTAAAAAAAAAGGAAAAAATCATTGAAATGAATTCTCCAGTTGTAAATCATTCTTAGAGGGGAAATGAAAAGCTAAACAAAACACTTCAATATCCTCATTCCCAAGCACCAAGTCTATGTATGCACAATCTTTGTACCATTTGATCCACACGTCACTGGACCTACCACTCAGTAATAGCTGAGAGATATTGGTACTAAAAGATACAAACCATATCGATTAGAAAAACACATAACTTCAGCCACTATTCCTACATGTCACTAAAATTATTAGTTTTTAATGTTTTTTTAATAGTTCACTCCAATGATTGTTGTACCATCTGGAATGGTACAAAATGGGCAGTATGTGTCAGTCCAGGTGTGGGTCGGTACATGGATCACTCTTGTTTCAGGCGGCTTAGTCTAGTTCAGTAAAAGTAATGAGGAAAAAAAAAAACAGTGGGGCCTGTCTAACTCAGCATTAAAATAAGAAAAAAGCTTAAACTAGAAATTAGGACTTGCGAATGCAAGAGCCCTCTTCTCACATTCTTCGCCACTGCCGCTGCTTCACGATCGCTTCACCACTGCCAACACCGTTGCTGCCACGTTCCTTCTTCTTCCCAGGTATGCTCCCACCTCTTCTCCTCTTCCTCTTCTTCCTTCTTTCCCCTCGTCCACTGCTTCTTCTTCTTCCTCCACTGTGTTCTCTTCTTCATTCCTTCTTCCTCCATCGCCCCTTCCTTTTCTCCCTCTTTTTCTTCCTTTCCAAAACACCAATATATACTGACGTACCATGACTGATACTGACCGGTATATATCGGTCCAACAGATCTCCGAAATGGGTCTAGTACCAGAAATGACAATCCTTCGTTTACTTACAAGTTTGTATATCTAATTCTATAAACAAATATTGCTTTGACCCAATCCAATAGAGCCCACTAGCATAGAAATCAGATAAAATGATCCTTATACCACACAACCAAAATACATAAGCCCAAATCATTGAGGACTAGACTATCAAGCCTTATACTACCCAATCCATCATCCACATTAAATGAGGGATTAATTCAGATGACACAATCATCCCAACATACATAAGCCTTTAAAGTCATCAGGTCTTATAGCCCATAGCATCATCCACTTCCAGCATGGGACTAATTCGGGTATCATAATGATCCCAACTGTTCTCATCAAGGCCCAAGACATGATGGCTGTGAGAATTCAAGGAAAATGGGTATTTAACCATGTGACTTCAAATACTTAAGCCCCAATTACTCATGATAAATACACAATACTATATACTAAAAAACCCCACCACTTTCGATGTTGGACTAATCAAAATATCTTAAATCATGATATATTATATTTTATGCAGTAATTTATATCCTGAGATTGTCTACTAACCTAAGCAGCAAGTGATTGCTACCTAAGCAACAAGTGGTTCAATTACTCTCATCAAGATATGAAAACCAACCAATCAAAATAATTGCAAAAAGAAAACTAAAATTGTGAAACCAATAAGCAGTCTAAATGAACAAATAAAAAAATATGTTAAAGTTGGTGAACAAATCCATAAGAACACAAATACAACAACTAGAGGTGGACAAATGCATTTACAAAACAAGTTACAAAATACTTTCTCTACTAAAGTTTTAAAAGTTGAATCACAGGAAATATTGTAAAGCAAACATTAGTATCCAGCAAAATATCATCAAAGGTGATATGAAAAGTATTAAATTACTTATTCTGCTAAAACAATGAAAGGTGTATTTACAGAAGTTTTTAAAGCCAATATAGAATATTCTGATTCTAGTAATGAAAATGAACTTGTAGGAAATTGGAGCTTACATGACTTGCAAGCATATAGAGAAAAAGGTTCAAAGCAGCTCCAGCCCATGCAGTTTCAGCAATTATACCAGCAGATTTTGTGACTTCAACATACAATGGTATTATTCTAACAAGCCTAGGAACATATTGTAAAATGATAATGTACATCAACAGCGTCTTTGCGTCCACAGAACCTGACCCTTTTAGCTTTGGTATTATGATCAATATAACAACCTGAATAGGCAAAAACATAAAGAGAACAATTAAATTCCATACTGGGATACCAACAGCAGAAGAATCCCTTTGCACATGCAAACAATAAGTGACATGCTCATATAAATGAAAACAAGTGATCTATAAAAGGATTGTTGAAGTGAACTACATGGCCACTGTAACAAAGACATAATTATGGAAGCCACATAAATTTTAGACTAGAATCCCCATGGTGATAAAAGAAATGCTATCATAAACCTAGTAACAATATGTATATGGGACAAATGATTCCTCCAATAACAAGAACAAGCAGAGTTACAATTGCTAAAACTGCGCCAAAAGGGCACTTGGTGTTATCCACAGGATGAAGCTGAAAAACAGAGAGAGAAACCAGACAAATTTTCAAAGAACATCTCGACCTACTTGCGTCAGTAACCATAGAACCACAGTGGTGATAAGAGAAGAAGCTGGTCATGTAGGGGAATGGAATCAGGCAGTTAATGCATGTGTCAAGCTATGCATTGCTCAGGAGAGCCCTTGACCCATTAAATTACATGCCCAAGCACTAAGATTTACTGATGTTAACCAACAACAACAAGCTGTAATGTCTCAACTATTTATGATTGGATAAATAGACCTTTTCCTCATCACTTAGGACTATTTGGGCCAATATCAGTAGTGAAACTAATAACAGTCAAATATATGAAAGATTGTTCTGTAAAAAGTTTCTCCCTCTACTTTTTGGGATGACAGTGGGTCAAGTTTATTCAGGTACCCCATCTACCCAACCTGCTTAAACCATATTTTGACATCTTTAATCACGTTTTTGACAGGTTTGATTACAAAAATAGATGCCCGAATCAGGTAAGGATACCTGGATGGTTTAATTCAGGCTCAAATATGATATGTTGTTGTTTCTTACGTAAGGTATGGATGACAGTGGGTTATCTTTTTTTCGAGTACTGGCATACTTGACACTTAAGGTACCTAGATGGCTAGTTAAGTTTGGATTCAGGTGAAAATCGTAGATATCCGACAAGCTGTCATCAATCTTCTTCTCACACTACTAATCTTAACTCACCATGTCTAACAAGGCATCTATTGGTGTCCTTTGGACATGTCCACACCATCATCAATAATTCTCCTTCATCTCATCTTCCACTATAGCTATACCTAATTGTTACTGCTACTATGTAATGCATACATTCTTTGTTCCAACCTACATACATCTCATCAAGAATAATTTTCCCAAGCTTTACAAATATTTTATTCATTTTTAATTTGAATTATCGGGCATACAACAATCACACAAAACTCCCAAGTTTTTTTTTTAACTTCAACTGTCCATCTTTAGCCAAACTTAACCAAAATTCTCAAATATGTGATCACAATCATATGTATAGTCCTCAAGCTAGTCTTTTCTTAAGTCATATGAATTAATGTAGAAGCTAAAGTTTCTACCCAACTTGAAAACAAAGACATAATGGATTAAAAGCTCTATGTGGTCTATATAAAGCCAAGAATTTCCAAGGAAATTGACAACACTGTAGGTTCTCATGACTTGAATTCAGTCTTTCAGGCAAACAAAAAACAATGTGCCATGAAGTAAGGTTTGTGGTACCACGACATACCTCCTGGTACGAACGACATGTACCAGTCCGATAAGTGATCAGTATGGGCAGTACATACCGGTTTGTCGGTATGCCCCACCGTATCGTGTGTCGGTATATTGGTATGGTTTGATACATACCATACTAGTGTATCATACGTACCATACCAGTGCACCGATTGGCTATTGATATGGTATGTACCAAATCATACAGATGTACTGACACATGATACGATGGGGTGTACTAATAGATCGGTATGTACCGCCCATACCGGTCCCTTGTCGAATCGATACATACTGCCCATACAGGGCAGTACGACGAAACTTGCCATGAAGTACACTATGATTTTCTAAACTTACTCAAGAAATAGATCTCATAAGAATTTCAATAAGCCATTGTTATTCAATATTTAGTCAAACATATGTTGGAGATTCGTGTCCAAATACCCTACATACAAGGTTATTAAAAAAGAACGTCAGAGTAGATGACAAAAGTCCATAGGCCCTTTGTTTGTGGCATAAAGGCTTCATAAAAGTGGCCATGTATAACTGAAAAAGAATGCCAAATATTTAAAGCTAAGAACTAAACTAAAAAAGAGGAACGACAAACCATGCAAAAAGCTAGCCTACCAATGTTTTCTGTCTACAATTATGCCTTTTTGGGCAATATAGGAGAATTGGATGTTTTTTGCAAATTCAGACCTAACAAAATTTCTGAATGACCAACAAAGAGACAGTCAAAATAAACATATTGCACATGTACATACATCATAAAGTCTTGCTACCTGAGGGAGAGGAATAACGGCAAGAATGTCAATAAGGAAGTATGACTTCAAATATCTAAGGGCTATAGCTGAAATGTCTTTGACCAAGACACCCCTTCCAAATACACGAGATGGTGGAGCAATAAAACCAGTTCGAAATTGGAATATTATATGAATTACGTAAAAAATGTCGGTGAAGGATCGCAAGACACTTGCTGTGATCACCAAATTTTCATTCAAATCAACGCAGGTATCCTTATCATTAACAAATGGAATGTAGAAGAAGAGAGGATCTACAGATATTGCCACGACACAGGATAAAACAAATATTTTATTCCACTTCTGGAGAAATGGCCCTTGAGGATCCAGTACTTTCTTCCTGGACATCAAATCTTCTGCAGATGAATCCTTTATGGACTTATACTGAAATATCTTGCTAAGAAGTTCAAACATATAATGATATATTCTCTGCATGCTTCTCATTAGTGGACCAATTATTGTTTTCATGAAGATGTCCTCTATGAACTTTGTGATTGCTCTGAGCTCCGATCCTAGAACCTGTCAATATTGGAGTTATTGCAGTTATCCAAATGGTATTCACCCCAAAAAAAACAAAATGCTGACAAATTTATTGATCATTTTTTTCCCTCATAAGTCCATACATTTTGAATGTAGAAACCATATAATAACTTGGACACCAAAGAAGCAAAGTTTTCTCTCAATTGAAATAGACAAATTACCCTTGTAACATACTTATAAAAAAAATTGCATAATCATAAAAAGAAATCTATGTGGCCTTTGTTGCTTACTTGCTTGCACTTGGATTGGCTTCTATTATCATTTACCATTTTGGAACCATAAGCTTCACAGTGGTGTCTTTCTGTAAACCTCATAGTCGAACATTGGATTAACACTAACAAGTACTTCTAGTGAATGCAATTGAGTACACAGCTAAATATGCCAATATTGTGCATGTGTTGATTAGGATAATCAGAACACTGTGAGGAGTAAACTCATAGACTATAATCAAATGTGTTTAGAAGGGGTAAAAATGAAGCACTAATTACTTGTACAAAAAACAAATACATTATTCAAGTGTCTGTTACTACTAGAATGATGGATATGATTATATAAAGTCTGACCTCAAAATTTTTTCATCATGCTGATTCATAGTTTCCCTTAGACTGCAATAGAAGAATGAACATCAATTGGAATAAATATCTGGATCTGTAAGTATAGTACCAACTTTCCATATTCATAAGGTAGTTTACTACCATCAGAAGCTCTTGTTCCAGTCATCTATTGACCATTTGCTTAAGGGAAAGCCACCAACACTCAGTTCCACGTTAACAAAGAACTACAGAAGAAACAGAGCCATTTGTAGAAACGAGAAAAATTATGACAAGTAGAGTGATCTTCAGATTCGATACCTCTGGTCTTGTTTAGTACCCCAATTGTATGAAAACATTTGTGTGCTTCAACCCACAAAGTATATGTCGCTTTAAGATGTGACTACAATTGAATAAGGAAGAAGAGCACACCAATTCCATAGCTATGCAACGGCAGGATGAGAGAAATGAAAGCTTACAACGTAGAAAGCTTTTTTGGGGTCTAGAAACTAGGGCTAATTAATTCATCATATCTTCACCCTAACAGTTTCTGTCTTCATGATTTACAACCAACAAAAGTTGACCAGTCATGATAAAAACAATCTTTCTGCAGTGTCTCTTTTTCTTACCATTTTCCTAGATTTTCATTCTTCAGGTTTTAAAATCTACTAAAACTGCCCCATGCTGTTTAGTAATCAATCTATAGTTACAATTGTAAACGTACTGAAAAACAAATAATATTGAAATACAGTTTTGAAGAAATAAACGCCTATACAATTTTCAACCTTAACAAAAGTAGTCTAATCTTTGTAGCTCATCTTGCAACACTTTCACAGTTCTTAAATATGTACTAATGCTACGACTTTAACAAGAACATCAAACGACCAAAATACGAGTTGACCTTGTCTTCAGGGCAACCAAATAAAATTATATCCACTTAAATCGACAACCAATCGGCGTGGTGGAAGAAGAAAAAACTATTATTTTGGACAGAATCGACACCAAGATTGCGATCGAGCATTATAAATAGCAGCAAAATCCCTCTTTTCTGCAAACAACTAGCTCAGTAGCTTCTGCAAGACCCAACCAAGAACACCGACCTAGACAAAAGAGGGCTGATTGATTAAGCAGCACGAAAACAACCACCGGGCCTAAATCCAACCAAAGCCAGCCCAACCAAGAAGAACGAACCCACAGGAAAGGAAAACCAGAACCCCATGAAGCTGACCAAGAAGCGGGTCTTACACACCGGTCAGAGGAGGCAATCCCAGACGAAGGAAGGCGGTGAGGCAGAAGAAGAAGAGATCTCCTTGCCTCCCATCAAACAGCGAGTTCTACTGAAGCCATCTTGTTCTTCATCGCTTCTTGAACCGCAAAGCGTTCGGATGAGAGAGAGAAGTTTCTTGGCTTCTTCCCAGGCCTTGGAGTCGAGGGTGTTGGAATCACGGGTCTGCGTCCGGCCGTGAGGAAGCGACAAAGGAAAGTAGAGTCGAACTCTCCCCCAATGTCCATTGCATCAGGAGCGAAGCCAAATAAATAGAGTTGAGAGGAGTGCAATCGAAATAACAAAGAGTTGGAGGACTAGGAAGTAACGTTTTCTTCCACCGAACCACCAAACTACGGGTCTCCGGGCCGAGCCATCCACCACAAATGAGTGCTTTCCCAATTGGTCAATTGCTTCTGGGACCCGAAAGCAAGCGCAATAGGAAAGGACGTATCCGATCTTGATGCCTGTCGCGTAGGACCAGATGTCGCTCTCTCATCGGTGAAAAGTTAGGTAAAGGATACGTAGAGCGGTGAAAAGTTGAGTAAAGAATACGTAGAGGTGGGTCCAACCACTTGTCGCGAATCAACACAAGGGTAGATTGGACAGGACGAGCACGTGCGTCGATTGCATCAGGAGCGAAGCCAAATAAATAAAGAGTTGAGAGGAGTGCAATCGAAATAACAAAGAGTTGGAGGACTAGGAAGTAACTTTTTCTTCCACCGAACGACCAAACTACGTGTCTCGGGCCGAGCCATCCACCACAAATGATGCTTTCCCATTGGTAAATGCTTCTGGGACCCAAAAGCAAGCGCAATAGGAAAGAACGTATACAATCTTGATGCCTCGGGTAGGACCAGATGTCGCTCGCTCATCGGTCAAAAGTTGAGTAAAGGAATACGTTAGAGGTGGGTCCAACCACTTGTCGCGAATCAGCACAAGGGTAGATGGGACAGGAGGAGCACGTGCGTCGCATATGTTATGCAAACGATCAAATTAAATTAAAGACGTCGACAGTGGCTGATTAGAATTAAGATATAGCCAACGATGTACGGTGGTATCATTAAATTAATGAGCTGCATCTGCACATGTAACATTTTATTCTTTAAAAAAGTAATAAAAGAATTTGTCCAAGAATTTACACTTCATTTTTAACAACACAATCTTCGTCTTCTAATAATAATAATAAATATTATTAATTTGTTCTCGTGGTGTTGTTTGACTGCTGTCTGATAAACAGGGACCTATTAGATAAATTAAACAGGGACGAATTTGCATAAATGTCCCTACAAGGTTAGTAATGATCGTATTTATTTATCCCTTCAACTCCATTGGCGCACCTACCAACCAATGAATTTACATGTACGCCCTTTACATAAACCCCTCTGTTAATGATTTTAGTGTTTGGATGGGGGGGTTGTCTGATTCTGACTTTAATTAATTAGGCCGATATGGAGGTCGTTAGATTAGTTTATATGGATTAGTAGAATAATGCCATTTTTTCGTGGACAAGTCAATTTTCTTTATGAGTTAAAGCTTTTATTTCTACTTTTTTGATTATAAGAAAGTCTTACATCTGTTGCCTTGAATAATTGGGGGGGGGGGGGGGGGGGGGCCTAAAACCTCTTGTTACTTGTAGTCCAGTTTTGAGGATAATCCCTTGATGGGAGGCCGATGAAAATTTCGTTTTTTTTTTTTTCAAAATAATATTCTAACTAGCATTAGTACATGCTAAAGATATGTCATAAATAATAATTTTTAAAATATATTATAAAAAATATATATCCGATACATTATGCTTCTGTCAATAAGGTTTTAAATTCATATTAGTGACTAATTTTAGTAGGAATTATATATGAAAGGTTAATTATACGAGTAAATGTGTGTGTGTGTGTGTTATTTTAGTACTAAGGAAGGATATGCAAGAAGATCTTTTCGGAATATGATAGATGACAACAAAAGAGAGAAGACCAGAAAGAAAAGATGATCTTATTTAGTGTATAATTAATGTACATATAGTTTGAACCCATATAATCACAAATAAGATTGTGGGCTCAAACGTATCGAGCCCGATTTAATCGATCAAGACTACTCTTAAGCTTATTTTAAGTCAAGCTCAAATCTTAATCATTGTTTCGATTTATTCTGAATCTTAAAGTTTGATAAATTTTAATGTCCAGTCTTAATCTCTATAATGATAGTTTGATAATAAAGTAACGGTGAGAAGATGGTTGAGTTCCTAATAGGATGAAATTACAACTATCTATTACCATCATATTGTAAACTAATAAAACTGTTGTTAAAATTAAATTAACAATCATAATCAAAGCTAATTAAGAGATAACAAAAAAAAGAAAAAGAAAAAAAAAAAAAAGAAGAAACAAGAACAAGGAGTGAGGTTAAACTCGAATGTTAGTTGGGCTATGATAAGCCATCATTTATTTTTATCAATACCAGCATGAGAGTTCAACACAAACTCGAATGTTTGCTCTCTATATAGTTTTGTCACTTTTGGATAAACCTCAAAAAGTCACCTTTGATGATAGATAGAGTTACTCTATAAATTCTTGATTTCTTTCTTAATTGATACGGTACTAAATGTTGACATGATTCCAACTACACTGACATAACAAGTACTTTTATATATAATTAATTGAACACGAACAATCCATAGTGCACTTGTCATCTCAATAACTAAATTGTTTCAAATTACGTAGCAGCCCAGAGTGCATGATGGACCCAACCAATCCCACGAGGCCATGCGCTCG
Organism: Musa balbisiana; assembly: GCA_004837865.1. NCBI lineage: Eukaryota > Viridiplantae > Streptophyta > Magnoliopsida > Zingiberales > Musaceae > Musa > Musa balbisiana. The sequence goes on along the minus strand of CM017193.1, from coordinate 23,202,415 downwards.
TAACATTGTTTCATCACAGATATCTGCATTCAACATTTGACTCATCAATGCTGAGACGACAAATGACTTTTCAGCCTCCCTTCTTCGAACATTTCTTTACTTGGTTAGTTGTAAATCGGTCTGCCCTCTTTTAGCTGCCCGTCTTCGCAGCGAAATTTATGGGCCAGAGTACGATGCCAATATGGGCCAGAGAGAGCTCAAGACTCGCGACTTTGTTAACCCGAGTCATCTGGTTTTGATCATTGGCTCTATCCTGCCTGAGGTGAGAAAGTAGAGAACGGTGCTGATGATTCATACATGTAATTAAAGAGGAATGACTGTATAACTCGGAGAACAGAACTTTAGTTCTTATGCACACTAATTTCTTCCACAATAAAAGAAGAAGAGACTTGGGGATGAAATCAGGGTCGTGTAAACAATGTTCGAAAAGCAGCAGTAACAGAGTGAAGAATTATACCATTATCTACTAATCTTATCCGGCCAACTATGACAGATGATACTCTTTTTTGTTCCCATGGAAAATAAATTGCCATTCATACAAAATAAAGCCATGACTTACAGCACAAGTGCTGTTCCTCGTGTCTTGGGCTGCAAAGATGTTACCATATTCTCTGATTTGCGGGGATCCAACTGTCCCTCCAGCTTCCCTATGTCAACCATCACCTCAACCTCATCATTATCTCAATTGTCCACCCGTATGAACCTCAGACTTGGATTTGTAAGATGCGACTCTGGGACCAATACGAATGAATGATTCATGTGAGACAGTGGTGGGATGATTCGGACGAACTGAAACTGCAACATTTGAGAGGACCTTAGCCTTTTACTATGTACGGTGTAGAAGAGATGGAAACTCTTAAATCTACATGGTCCACACTATCAACCTCACCGTGCAGCTCATGAGCTAATTCTGGATTGCAAATGACATCATCTCAGAGCCCCCTCAGGTTTGAACAAAACTTGATTTCTTCAACTTAAGCGTTTGAACTCCACAAGAAAAACGTATGGCTCGTATCGATGGATGGTTCGGATATGTGAATTGAAGGCAATTAATTCTCCATACAATTCTCATATCTTAGTCGTCCATTAGTATGAATTTAGACTCCATCCATGTTTGCAAATGATCAATGGAAACCGAAGAATGATTGGTCGAGACGTGCCAACAGGACTCCGGTTTATATAGTATGAGATTATGACTTGTTCCAAAAGTTTTTTATCAAATAAATGAAAGATAAACTACTTTTAAAAGATCACAATGAAAGGTAAACAATATGCTCCTTCCTATGACCTCACCCGATCCAAAGGAAAACACAACTTTGACTTATGCTATCAACCATACTTCGTTTGCTCACAGTAAAAGAGGAGATTTAATTAATCAGGGATATAAAGAAAAATAAAATTTTATATGTAAACAAATAGTAACGGGTCATAACACATAGCAGAATTAAATAAAATTATAATAAAATAAAATATCAAGATTTATGTGAAAAACTCCTCCAACATGAAGAGTAAAAATCATGGGGCAAGAAGAATAATAAATATACAAATCTCAGTGTTTTACCCAAAACCCAATCAACAATCTTAATAGAATAATTAAGATACAAGGATTATGTCAATGTGCATAATATCCAAATTCTCCCCAAGTAATCATAGCAATAATCTACTGTAGATCTGATTTAATCTGAAATAAGAATACTGCCTGGATGATTGAGAACCGTCACTCTGCGTTGTCCTTGTCTTCTTTCCTTTCATTCTCTTATTTTTCGATCATTTTCTCATCTTTTTTGAATCAAGTTACTGCTACAATTTAATGCCTCGTTGCTGCAGTTTTTTCCACTATTTTCACAGCCACTACACCCACTTATTAGATTTAGCGTTTGACTTGAAAAAGGGGTGGGCTATGGGTTGAACTTGTGGGCTATCAGCTCAATAACCTCCCTCTTCAGTCCATAAGGAAGGTTGTCCCATGAATCCTCAATGTAAAACTATGCCGATCAGTTGTCAGCATATCTCCTGCCTTCCTTTTGGTAAGGTTTTTATCAATATATCTGTTCCGTTGTCATCTGTATGAATTTTCTGAAGCTACAACTATTTCTCTTCAAGTATATTTCGGATTCAGTGGTATCTGACATATATGCTTTGACTTGGAATGAAAAGTTGGGTTCTTACACAAATGTATAATTCATCATATAGTTTTCTTGTTTCAGCCTTAATTCTTGTAAGAATTCTTTCATTCATAATATTTCTTTGCAAACCTCTATAGTAGTAATATATATGCATTTGTGGTAGAGATAGCAATATACCTTTATAATTTGGATTGTCATGATACAGCTCCCATTGCAAAAGTAAGTATAAAACCTGATGTAGACTTCCTTGTATCAATATCTCTTGTCATATCTGCATTTGTGTAACCTGTCAACACAAGTGGTCCACCTCCAAAGCTTAAACAAACTTTAGAACTTCCTTTGAGATATTTAAAGATCCACTTCACTATTGCTTGGATTTGCAAGAAATCTACTAGTAACACCCATTGCATATGCAATGTCTGGCCTCGTATATATCATTTCGTATATTAAACTTCTAACTGCTGAAGCATAAGGAACATTTTACATTTTCTCCTTCTCCTCATCACTTGACGGATTCTGTTCTGAGCACAACTTGAAGTGACCTGCAAGAGGAGAACCAACTAGCTTTGTCTTCCTCATACTGAACTTTTTCAATACATTCTCGATATATTTCTCCTGTGACATCCAAATCTTCTTATTTTTTTTATCATGAGAAATCTACATACCCAGTATTTGCCTTGCTGGCCCTATGTCTTTTATTGCAAAAGATTTACTTAGTTCCTTCTTCAATTTATCAATTGTAGATATATCTTTCCTAAGAATAAGCATGTCATCAACATAAAGTAAGAGAATAATAAAATTCTCACCAAACCATTTGATATGCACATAATAATCTGAAGCCATTCTTTTGTATTCATTTTCTATCATAAATGAATCAAACTTTTTATATCACTATCTTGGAGCTTGCTTTAGCCCAAGCTCTTCCTCAACTTGTAGACAAATTTCTCTTTATCTTTGACTTTGAAGCCTTCTGGTTGCTCCATATAAATTTCCTCCTCTAAATCACCATGAAGGAAAGCTGTCTTCATATCTAACTGCTCAACATCTAAGTTCTGGCTAATAGCAATACCAAGAGCAACACGAATAGAAGATATTTTAACAATATGAGAAAAAATCTCTTCAAAGTTAATATTTTTCTTTTAACCAAAACCTTTCACAACCAATCTAGCTTTGTATTTTGGTTGAGAACAATATTCTTGAGTCTTCAACCTGAAACCCATTTGTTATTTAATGTATTTATTCCCTTTGGTAGTAGCACTAAATCATATGTGTGGTTCTTCTAAAGAACATCATCTCTTCCTACATAGTAACTAACAACTTCTTTTTCTGCTCACTTTCAATTATTTCTTAGTAATTCTCTGATTCACTTGCATTAGTAAGTATCACATACTAATCTGTAGAATATCTTTTAGAAGGTTGACGTTGTCTAAAAGATCTTCTTAATTGAGGTTATATGGAAAGTTGCTCTCCAACTTCTTCTTGCTCAACATGTCCTGTAAGTAGATCAATATCGGGCTCTATATCATCTTCCTGCATATCTTCCCATCATTCTAATATATTAGAGGAGTAATTGGGCCACAATATGCTAATCTTTCTTTAGAAGTATTGGCTGGTGCTTTCTTCTTCAAATCCTCAAAGGTTTGATCTTTAAAGAAGACTATATCTCTACTTCTAAACAACTTTTGCTTTTTTGATCCCAAAGCCTGTAACTAAACTGATCATATAAGTAGTCAAGAAAAATACATTCTTTAATATTACTATCCAGCTTGGACCTCTCATTGTTTGGAACATGTGTAAATGCACAACAACCAAATAATCTCAAATTCTTGTAGGAAATATCTTTCCCTGACCATACATGCTCTGCAACATCACCATCTAGGGCCGTATATAGTAACAAGTTGATCACATCAACTGTAATCCTTAAAGCCTCATCCCAAAACTTTTTGAGTAGCTTGGCTTGTGAAAGTATACATTTGATCTTTTCCATGATGGTGCGATTCATCCTCTCTGCAATAACATTATGCTAAGGTATAGTAGGAACTATCATCTCATGTTGGATTTCATGTGACCTGTAATAATTATTAAACAAACCTATATACTTACCACCATTATCTGACTTTATGCATTTCAATTGTCTTTTTGTCTCTCTTTCAACTCTGGCTTGAAATTCTTTGAAGACATTAATAACTTGATCTTTGGTCTTCATAGCATAAGCCCAAATTGTTCTGGAAAAATCATATATAAAAGTGATAAAATAAATATTAGGATCAAGAGCGGCACTAGGGGGGGGGGTGGGGGGGGTGTGAATTAGTGTAGTGAAAAACTTTCGATATTTCAGAAAATTGTTTGCTTCGGTTAAAACTGATTCCGACGAAAATGGTTTCGATTCAATCTTTTTTGGAGAGATTATGAACTTGAAAGCTTTCGTAAAAGTACAAGAGAGAATTAAGGAGATTTGTAGTAATGTAAATTGCTCAAATAAAAAGTAAACCAAGATTTAGAGTGGTTCGGTCAACGTGACCTATATCCACTTTCGGATTCCTCCTCCGACGAGGTCTCCGGTGTCTACTAAAGGCCTTCATTCAATAGGTGAAGATCAACTACCTCTTTTACAGCACTTTCTCCTTTTCACGGGTATAAGAGAGAACCTTTATAAATCTCACACCTCTCTTGAATGATCTTAAAACTTAGAAAGGGAGGAGGAGGACTCTAGCACTTGTTTACAACACTTTTACACCCTAATAACTCAAGATTATCTCAATACTTTCATGCCCTTTCATGCAGAAAAGGGTGAGGTTTTTATAGGCCCATATGACTTCAAAATTGTAGCAAAAAAGTATCTCATCTCAGATTTCCGGGGTACTGGCGGTACCACCGTCATTACTGGACGATACTACTACCTGATATTGGGCGGTACCACTGCCTGACAGAGCTCGGAGACCAAGCTCTGGCGGTACCACCATTGGCAGTAATAATTGCCGATGGTACCATCGCCCAGTCTGGGTGGTGCCACCGTCGGCCAAAAATTTAGGGTCTGAATCGGGTGCTCAATTTGGTCTAATTCAGCCCTGTAAAGGGCCCAATTGGCCCCTAATTAAGTTAGTGGGATTACCTCCCAATCCTAACTTAATTTACGCTCTAATTACGATAGTTAAGACATGATTATAACACTTCTTGTTCCGGTGTGTCAATTGCTCTTTCGGCGAGCTTCCGACGTACTTCCGGCAAACATCCAATGAACTCTTGGCAATGCTCTAGCGGACTCCCTGCAAGCTTTTGGATTTTATAACGATCTTCTTGGCAAGTTCCAACGAGCTTCTTTGGTAAGCTCCTGGACTTCTCGGTTGGTTCCGATAGAACATTCAACGAACGTCCGGACTTTCGACGAACTCTCGAACTCCCAATGAGATCTCGATCTTGACTTCGGCACAACACCTGCTTTATGTCTTACTGCTATCGTAGTTAATCCTGCACACTTTTCTCAACATATAGATTAAATCAAATAAATTATAATTGACTTCATCATCAAAATTTGAGATTCAACAATCTACCTCTTTTTGATGATGACAATCAATTAATGACGGAGTTAACTTTAACTCCCTATATCTATATGCCTACTTGAGAAAAGACTTTCTTGAATTCAAGACCTTTGAATTCAAGAAACAAATTGCTAAGATAAGTTAATTAAACTTATCAATATACATATTATGATTCCTATCATGATCTATCATTCTCAAAATACGATGCCAAGTATGATGTTATGACATCCATTTTCAAGTATGGTAAATCAAATATGAAAGATGACAAAGATAGCAATTACAAAATAGCAAGTTAAGTTCTAGATATCATATGATGAAATACATTGCATACATTTGTCATCAATTTATCACATTTTGGTATTATTTCTCTCCCTTTGTCATCAATAAAAAGGAGAACAATTCAACAATGCAAGTGTGGTAAAAAAAATCAAGCAAGTTTCACACTCAAAAGTTCTCATCATTAAAATGATAAATTCCAACAACTTTTCCCCCTTTGTCATCATGTTTTGCATGAAGAAGAGGAAAGAAGGTAAGGAGGGAATCCATTAAGAACTAAATTTATGAAGTGAGTCAAAAATGATAAATAAGTTTTCGTTAAAACATGCTTTCATTTTGACAAAGAGAAGGGATTCATCTTTACAAAAATTATCACACATATGCTTTTATTATCATATATGAAAATTCATCTTTCAAGGATTAATATATCCATTGGAATTCCTTCAATTATTCATGGGAGAGTAGTATCACATGAAGGAGAAATTTACGAATAAAACTTCATAGTGAGAAGAGCATTACATCAAATCCATTTCTCATTTTAAAAATTCATGATAGCGAAATCCATGAGAAATGACTTCCATGGATCAAGATATGCATAAACACTTCATGTTTCATTTAGTCATAGCTTTTCATCACTACTTGCATGAGGTAATTCATTGGCACTCAAAAACTAAAAATCGCATCATGTATGATTAAAACTTCTCAATATTCAATAGAGATCATAATCATTATCAAAACAAAATTCTAACATCAAAGTAAACAACATTTTAAGTTTACAACATCAAGGTAAATAATTTTCAACTTCATAGGAGAAGATTTGAGTGAGTGATTCAAAGAATCAAGAAAGTCCGAAAATGAAATTTAACAAATTCATGCATTTGGACAAATTAACATTCATAATTCGCTTCTAATAAAATCAAATTGATCTTCACTTAAGGGCTTTGTAAAAATATCAGCTAACTGATGTTTCGTATTAATAAACTCTAAGATTATATCATGATTATTAATATGATCTCATATAAAGTGATGCCTAATATCAATATGTTTAGTTCTAGAGTGTTAAATGAGATTTTTTGTTAAACATATTGCACTTGTGTTATCACATTTTATAGGAATATTTTTAAGATAAATCTTATAATCCTCTAAAATATTTTTCATCCATACAACTTGTGCAGAATATGCACTAGCTGTAATGTACTCGGCTTCGGTTGTAGATAGTGCAACCGAGTTTTGTTTCTTAGAAGACCAAGAAACAAGTGCGTGTCCTAAAAGTTAACATGTTCCAGATGTGCTTTTTCTATCTAATCTACATCCAACAAAATCCGCATCAGCATATGTAATTAACTCAAAGTTCTCGGATTTTGGATACCATAATCCTAGATTTGTAGTTCCTTTAAGATATCTAAGTATTCTCTTAACTACTTTAAGATGAGATATCTTAGGATTAGATTGAAATCTAGCACAAAGATCTACACTAAATATGATATCTGGTCTAGTTGCGGTGAGGTATAGTAAACTTCCTATCATACTCCTATAAGCTTTTTTATCAAAGCTTTCTTCACTTTCATCAATGTCTAACTTAGTGGAGGTACTCACGGGAGTATTAATAGTTTTTGAGCTATCCATATTAAACCTTTTTAGTAAATCTAAAGCATATTTTATTTGACTAAGAAAAATACTATTACTTATTTGTTTGATTTGTAAGCCTAAAAAGAAGGTTAATTCTCCCATCAAACTCATTTCAAATTCAAGACTCATACTTTTAGCAAATGATTTACATAGAGATTCATTTGTGGAACCGAAAATAATATCATATATATAAATTTGAATAATAAGAAAATTATTTTCAAATTTTTTGATAAACAATGTAGTATCGACCTTGCCTTTAGAGAAATTATTTTCGATAAGAAATGAACTAAGTTTCTCATACCAAGCCCTTGGAGCTTGTTTCAATCTATAGAGAGCTTTAGACAATTTAAATACATGATTATGGAGATTATCATTCTCAAAGCCGGGAGGCTATTCAACATAAATTTTTTCGAAAATAAAGCCATTAAGAAAAGTACTTTTAATTTTCATTTAAAATAACTTAAAATTGTTACTACTAGTATAGGCAAGGAGCATCCTTATGGCTTCTAATCGTGCCATAGGAACAAAAGTTTCTTCATAATCGATACATTCTTCTTGGTTGAAACCTTTGGCTACTAATCTAGCCTTGTTTCTAATCACGATACCAAGTTCATCTTGCTTGTTTCTAAAGACCCATTTAATACCAATAATTAAATGGTTATTTGGCCTAGGAACAAGCTTCCACATCTTATTTCTCTCAAATTGATTTAACTCTTCTTGCATTGTAATGACCCATGAATCATCTTTCATGGCCTCGTCAATACTTTTAGGTTTAATTTGAGAGAGAAAAACAGTGTTGGCACAAATTTTTAAAAGAAGAACGAGTTTGAACCACTTTTATGTGTCTCTAATAATTAGCTCCTTAGGATGAGCATCTATATACTTCCATTCCTTTGGTAAAGAAGGTTTGGAAGAAGATACATCCAAGTTGTTAGATGGAGAAGAGGAATCATTTAAATTCAAAGCATCAAAATTAACATCATCATCAAAATCATTTTTCTTAACTTCGGAAACTTTATTAAAAATAACATGAATAGATTCTTGTATAATCAATGTTCTTTTGTTAAAGATACGATATGCTTTAGAAACAAAAGAATAGCCAAGACAAATTTTTTCATTGGATTTTACATCAAATTTACCTAAGGCATCTTTTTCATTCAAAATAAAATATTTACATTCAAAAATTTTAAAATATGAAACATTAGGTTTTAATTCATGTATTCGGACAAATTAACATTCCTAATTTTTTTCTAATAAAATCAAATTGTTCTTCACTTAAGGGCTTTGTAAAAATATCGGCTAATTGATATTTTGTATCAATAAACTCTAAGATTACATCATGATTATTAACATGATCTCGTATAAAGTGATGCCTAATATCAATATGTTTAGTTCTAGAGTGTTGAATGAGATTTTTTGTTAAACATATTGCACTTGTGTTATCACATTTTATGAGAATGTATTTAAGATGAATCTTCATCTATACAACTTGTGCACAACATGCACTTGCTACAATGTACTTAGCTTTAGCTGTAGATAGTGCAACCGAGTTTTGTTTCGTGGAAGACTAGGAAACAAGTGTGTGTTCTAAGAATTGACATGTTCCGGATGTGCTTTTTCTATGTAATCTATATCCAACAAAATCCGCATCAGCATATGTAATTAATTCAAAGTTCTTAGATTTTGGATATCATAATCCTAGATTAGTGGTACCTTTAAGATATCTAAGAATTCTCTTAACTGTTTTAAGATGAGATATCTTAGGATTAGATTACAATCTTACACAAAGACCTACACTAAACATGATATCCGGTCTAATTGCAGTGAGGTATAGTAAACTTCCTATCATACCCCTATAAGCTTTTTGATTAAAGCTTTCTCCACTTTCATCAATGTCTAACTTAGTAGAAGTACTCATGGGAGTATTGATAGCCTTTGAGCTATCCATATTAAATATTTTTGGTAAATCTAAAATATATTTTGTTTGACTAAGAAAAATGCCATTACTTAGTTGTTTGATTTATAGGCCTAAAAAGAAAGTTAATTCCCCCATCAAACTTATTTCAAATTCAAGACTCATACTTTTAGCAAATGATTCGCATAGAGATTCATTCGTGGAACCGAAAATAATGTCATCAACATAAATTTGAATAATAAAAAAATATTTTTAAAATTTTTGATAAACAATGTAGTATCGACCTTGCCTTTAGAGAAATTATTTTTGATAAGAAATGAGTTAAGTCTCTCATACCAAGCCCTAGGGGCTTGTTTCAATCCATAGAGAGTTTTAGTCAATTTAAACACATGATTAGGGAGATTATTATTCTCAAAATAGGGAGGTTGTTTAACATAAACTTCTTCGAAAATAAACCTATGCCAAAGCCAAGCATTGTTATTCAAAACCGAAAAACATATTTCATTGCAAAGATCATTAATATCAATAGTGTATACGTTATTTTGTTTGAGTACAATCATAGATGTGTTTTTGTATGGTTTTCAAGAATGTAAGCATTAGATTCAAATTTAACAATATATCCTTTATCACATAATTGACTAATACTCGAAAGGTTATGCTTTAAACCATCAACTAACAATACATCTTCAATAAGAAGGTTGGATTTGTTACCTATGGTTCCTTTGTCAATGATTTTACCCTTGTTGTTATCTCCGAAGGTGACATATTCTTCGTCTAGTCTAGTGAGCTCAGAGAAGTGGGATGGATCTCCGGTCATATGCCTTGAGCATCCACTATCAAAGTACCATCTCTTGCTCCTAGCTTGTGATGATACATTTTTTTACAAAAAAAAGGTGATTTTTAGGTACCCATTTGACCTTGGGTGCCTCAAAAATCAATTTATCATATTGTATTGAGTCATTTGAGATTCTTTTAGGAACCTAAATCAATTTACGTGGACTATATTTCTTGAATGGACATTTATATGTAATATGTCCAAGTTTGCAACAAAAGTTGCATTTGATGTGAGGTGATACATGCAAGGTAGGACATTTAATAAAGGTGGTTATATTTTGGTGAGAGCTACTCACAAATTCGATACCACCTTTCCTATGAACGTGACCCTTATTGGCAAGGATCATATCCAAGGACTTGCTACCAACCTCAAATTTCTTCAAGGTATCTTTTAGTAGCAAGTTTTCCTTTTGAAGTATTTTTAAATCATGACATTTTGTGTAGGGAACTAAGCTATTTTCATACTTAATCTTTACTTTATCAAAATTACTAATAAGAGAAGTATATTTATTTTTCAAAGAATTATACTTTTTACTCAAAATTCTACATTCATCAAATAATTCATGAAAAGCACTTGAAAGCTCATCGAAAGTTAAATTTGTGTCTAATGAACTTGTTACCTCATCTCTAATAGTCATTAGTGCATAGTGAGCAACTTGCTCGGTGTTGGTTGGCTCCTTTTCTTCAGAAGTACTTGAGTCGTCCCATGTAGCTTTGAGAGCCTTCTTCTTTGGTTGCCTCCTCTTTGCTTAGGGACATTCACTCTTGTAATGTCCCGACTTCTTGCATTCATAGCATATCACTTGTTCTTTCTTTGGTTCAAATTTATTTTTAGAATCATTTTTGAATTTATTTATTTTATAAATTTTTTGAATTTTCTTATTAATAGTGCCAAGTCTTCATCAAGGTCCTTATCGTTTGAATTTTCTCTCAAGTGATCTTCTTGTGTTCTCAGTGCTATATCCTTTCTATTCTTTGGAATGGTGTCATCAAGCTCTTCATGAGCTTTACATGTCATTTTATAGATTATAAGTGACCCAATTAGTTATTCAAGAGGAAAATTATTTAGATCTTTGGCCTCTTGAATGACTATTACTTTAAGATCCCAACTTTTTGGAAGGGATCTTAAAATCTTATTAACGAGTTCAAAATCTGAAAAACCTTTACCAAGTCCTTTTAGACCATTGACGACATATGTAAATTGGGTGTATATGTCTTCAATGGTCTCACTCGGTTTCATTCGAAACAACTCATAAGAATGCACTAAGAGATTAATTTTTGACTCCTTCACTCTACTAGTGCCTTCATGGGTCACTTCGAGTGTGTGCTAAATATCAAATGTCATTTCACAAATCAACACATAATTAAACTCATTTTTATTTAAGGCATAAAACAAGACATTCATAGCCTTTGCGTTTAAAGAAAAAGTCTTCTTCTCCAACTTATTCCAATCATTCATTGCAAGAGAAGACTTTTGAAATCCATTTTCTACAATATTCTATAGTTCTAAATCTATTGAAATTAGGAAGATTCTCATTCTAGTCTTCCAATATGTATAATCCATCCAATTAAACATGGGTGGATGTGTAATTGAATGACTCTCTAGGTTGTCGGTGAATGCCATATCTCTTGGGTTTAAAACCAGATAAGAGTGAATCTCGCTCTGATACCAATTGTTAAGATCAAGAGTGGCACTAAGAGAGAGGGTGAATTAGTACAGCGGAAAACTTTCGATATTTCAGAAAATTGTTTGCTTTGTTTAAAACCGATTTCCATGAAAATGGTTTCGATTCAATCCTTTATGGAGAGATTATAAACTTGAAAGCTTTCGTAAAAGTGTAAGAGAGAATTAAGGAGATTTGTAGTAATGTAAATTGCTCAAATGAAAAGTAAACTAGGATTTATAGTGGTTCGGTCAATGTGACCTATATCCACTTTCGGATTCATCCTCCGACGAGGTCTCCGACGTTCACAAAGGCATTCCTTTAATAGGTGAAGATCAACCACCTCTTTTACAGCGCTTTTTCCATATCACGGGTTTATGAGAGAATCCTTACAAGTCTCACACCTCTCTTGAATAATCTCAAACCTTACAAGTCTCATATCACCGCCCAGAAATCCTAGGGCACTGGTTTTCAAGCGGTGCCACCACCGGCCAAGAATTTAGGGTCTGAATTGGGTGCTCAATTCGGCCCAATTCAGCCATGTTAAGGGCCCAATTGACCCCTAATTAAGTTAGTGGGATTACCTCTCAATCCTAACTTAATTTACGCTCTAACTATGATAGGTAAGACATGGTTACAAACTTCTTGTTCCGGTGCATCAATTGCTCTTCCGGCGAGCTTTTAGCTTACTTCCGATGAACATCCGACGAACTGTCAGCAATGCTCCGGTGGACTCCCGGCAAGCTTTTGGACTTTATGACGATCTTCTTGGCAAGTTCCGATGAGCTTCTTTGGCAAGCTCCTGGACTTCTCAGTTGGTTCCGGCAGAACTTCCGATGAACATCCGGATTTCTGACGAACTCTCGAATTCCCAATGAGATCTCGATCTTGATTTCGACACAACACCTGCTTTATGTCACAATAAGAGAACCTTTACTGAGCTTCCATTGCCCTCTGTGAAATCTGCTATCATAGTCTTCAATATCTAGTCTTCTAACTAAAATTAAATTGAGTCTTAAATCAACCACATACCTCACATCTTTAAGCAACAACTTGTAGCCAAGGTTGGTCTTTATATGGATATCACCCATGCCAATGATGTCTATCGTGCCATAGTTGCCCATCTTGACAACACCAAATTTTCTAGACATATATGTAGTAAAAAACTCCCTCCGTAGTTTAACATGATAAGAAGCACCTATGTCAATCACCTAATCAAGATCCTGACACACACAAGAAAAAATATCATCAGAAGGAGACTAAATCAAATAATCACCACCCTATACTATAGTTATAATATTATCTTTTGACTCTATAGACTCCACTTCTTTTTTTTTTTTCTTGCTTTTCTTAAGTTGCTTACATTGATTCTTGTAATGTACTTTCTTACCACAATTGTAGTAAACAATATCTTTTCTTGATCTTGACTTGCTTCTACCTATGCGTGAATTACTTCTATCCTTGGACTTTGATATTCCTCTATTCTCTAAGATAAGTGCCTGTGAATTATTCTAAAATGTTGCTAAATTCTTTCTTCTCAATACCTCGTTTAACAAGCTGTTTGTTACTTGACTCATGATGATAATACCATCTGGTATAGAATTACTAAGAGAAACCACCAATGTCTCCCAACTTTCTAGTAATGAATTGAGAAGTAATAATGCTTGCAACTCATCATCAAGAGACATTTTCATAGAGGATACTTGGTTAGGATACTGTGCATTTTATTCAAATACTCAACAATAGAAGCACTCTCTTTATATTTCAGGTTCACAAGTTTTTTGATCAAGAAAGCTTTATTGCCAGCTGTTTTTCTTTCATATAGACCTTCCAACTTTTTCCAAAGAGAATATATAGAACTTTCAATAGAAATATGGTGAAAGACACTATCATCGAGTCACTATCGAATAAACCCAACTGTTTTTCGATTAACCTCTTCCATTTATCATCTGTCATAGTTGCGGGTTTTGCACTATCCTCTTGCAAAGGTCCATACAAGTCTTTGCAACATAAGAGATCTTCTATTCTTGTTTCCATATCATCCAATTATTTTTATTCAAGCTAATCATGCGAGAAACACTACCGACCTCCATGTTCAAACGCAAAAATTAAATCATCAAAACCCTACTCTAATACTAGTTGATGGGATATAAAGAGAAATAAACCTTTGTATATGAACAAATACTAGCAGGTTATAAAACATAACAGAATTAAATGGAATTATAATCAAATAGAACACCAAAATTTACGTGAAAAATCATTCCAATGTGAAGGGTAAAAATCATAGGACAAACTAGATATAATTTACTATAAGAATAATGAATATACAAATTTCAGTCTTTTGTCCAAAACTTAAGCAACAATCTCAAGAGAATAACTGGGATAAAAGAATTACGTCATTGTGCATAATATCCAAATTTTTCCCAAGTAATCATAGCAAAAATCTACTGTAGATATGATCTAACTTGAGATGAGAATACTGCTTGGATGATTGAGAATAGTCTCTCTACTTTGTCCTTATCTTCTTCCCTTTCCTTTTGTTATTTTTATGTCCTTTTGTCCTCCTTTTTGAATCAAGTTGCTGTTGTAATTTGATGCCTCTTTGTTATAGTTTTTTTCACTATTTTCGTAGTTACCACACTCTCCTTATTAGATCTAAGATTTGATTTAAAAGGGGCGTGAGCTATAGACTGAACTTGTGAGCTATCAACCCAATATCAAAGATGTGATCAATTTGATGAAAATCCCTTTTACCAAATGTTATCATTACTTTTAGACAAAAAAAAAAAAGGCTTCTTTTCCATACTATGCAGATAATAAACTAGAGTGCAGATAAGCCCTCATCTAGGCCACTAGTATGTTCAATGGTTAGAAATTGGAGTAATGTTGTTTTCTCTAATCTTTTGGGATATGCATATATTTACTTAATATAATAAAATCATCCTATGAAGTCATGTTTCTAAAGAAAATAACATTTAAACAGCAGATAAATGACTTGCATTATCTGTTGGATCAAAGAAAAAGAGGATTAAAGAACAAAAGAAGAGCTAATGAGTGCATCAGGATTAATGGTACCATGAATGTAGGTAGTAATATAGCATGCAGATACATACCAATACAAGTGTAGCAGTACAGCTTGGCGGCCCAAAACACAAATCTCATTGCAATGATATTTCATAAGCAAAAATCCTATGTGATACATGAAGGAAAAATAATGATGATAATAATAATAATAATAATAATAATAATGATAATAATAATAATAATAATAATAATAATAATAATAATAATAATAATAATAATAATAAAACAATAAGTCGTTGGTTAAAGAACAAGTGATTAGCTTTTGGTTATACAATATGGCAATGAGTCATGAAATAATAATCCCTCATTTTCTAGCACTTTGATATAAAATCCCAATCCAAAGAGACAATGGATATGGCTGTCTCAAGATTTAAATGTGATCTTGATGTCATTTAGATTTGCAAAGTAAGCAAATGGGGTTGCCTGAATGTGTTTTCAACCTCCGGTGCAAGAGAGAAATCGAACTCGTTAATTGATCTCAATTGGACAAAACTATTTGAGGGTTCCAACATTAACCTGTTTAGTCAGAAACGCCAGCAAGGAAAAAAGGATCACAGCATTTAGGTTGACTGAATAAACCTAAAGATATTTCTGGCAATGTGGTCTAGTGGATATGTGGGTCCTCCATGTGCATGATTCCCACCACATCACCAAATAAAAATAATGCTGATCAAAATTCATTATCCAGCCACATCAACTGTTATTCTCTGCTCGAATGGTTTGACCAGACAATAATTACTTCCAAAGGAACTTCTCCTTTTCTAACTAACTTTTCTATCCATTCTGATTGAGATGGCAGTTTGTGTGGCTGCTGATGGTGTGATTTTGGCTGGGCTTGCTTCAGTGTTTTTGTAAAGCCCGCAATATGATCACTGGAATGGAAGAGGTGCACAAGTGATCTTTTTGTTAAACATCTTGTCCGGTTCTCTTTGCAATATGGTATTATAGTTTGATGAACATGTAGTGAGTGAGTGAGTGAGTGAGTGGTAAACTAATATGAGGTGTGAAAGTATGTTGCTGGTTTGAGTTTTGACGATTCAAAAAACCAAATTTCACCCGAAATTTGGTGTTTCAACATATTTATTCTTTTGAAAATTGTTTTTTCTTCTGAGCGGAGAATTTGCTTACCTTTTGATCAATAATATTTTGAAGTTACACCTTCAATCTGAAATACTGAATCTGATCCTTGTGGCATTCAAATCCTACAATATGATTTCAGGCACTTCACATGTGGAGCTTCCTCATCGTTGCATCAGGAAACATAAGGGTTCCTCGTGATGTGATTTCTGAAAACCACATGAGCTTATGTGATACGAAGGACGAGAGGGAAAAAGAGATTCTGATGATTTGGCTGATAGAATAATCCGGTCAGTTGGTCAATGGCCAGTTGAATCATCGGCTATGGGACAAGAACATTTCGGTATTCAACTCTCTATTCAACAGGTAAGACTCGGAATGATATTATAATAATTGGAGATTTATACATATCACCAATCATCCGGTCAACAACTTGGATACGATTTACATGCTTGAACATATTTTAAATCTGAAGATTATCATCTCATCTTCTGAATGCATCGACAAGATTGCTGTATGCTTAAATTTTGCACACTTCTCGGTTGTTGTTCTGTCTGTTCTATTTTGATAAATCATTCACATACTTTTGATGTGCAGCAATAGAGAGTTGTTCTCACTTTTCGTTCGGAAAATGTCTCTACTTGAGATAGAAACTTTGTATTCAACCATCTAATCCTACGATATCCACACACACAAAAAAAAAAGAAAAAAGAAAAAAAAATATTCAAGAAATGAAGATTGGCTCACCAAGTAGAATAGTACCGTGGCCTTCCTTAAAGATGAGGAGGGGTGAATCACACAGAGTCAAGGGCACAAATCGTCAAAACGTAGGAACTTGAATAACACTAATGAAGAGGAGGAACACCTTAGTAGAAGTTCCATATAATTAATTAATGGACACATTTTCTTAAACAGATGATGGCATGTTTATACACGGAACTATTTAAATGCAAACAAATGGTGCTGTTTCTTTCACTGTGAATGCAGCACAAGGTACAGTCTCAGCCTCAGCCTCAGCCTCAGCCTCAGCCTCGGTCACAAAATACAATTGCAATCTGTCGGTAGAGTCGCACCCTTTCTTTTTCGAAAACCATAGCAGGTGGGCGTGTTTCCCTTTAGCGATAAACATAATCTTCACATTAAATAACCTACCTAATGTAGACCGTCAAAAGGTGGTCTCAAATATGATTTGTCAATTAATTTCCCTTCCAATAACAACAATTTGAGCCAAAAACTAATAATGATATCATAGATTGTTACTTAGTTTAGATTGCATTATTTGAATTTGAAGAACCAAGTTATTGATGCACTCACAAAAGATTAAAACAAAGGAAAAAAAGTTGAAACAAGGTATACTTGGAAATAATAAGAAAATCTTTGATGGCATTTAGAATATCTAGTGGCATTGTGCTTAGTGTAACTAAAGAGAAACCAGTAGCCATCAACTCCGTACCCTCGAAGAAGAAAGAGGAAAGAAAAATTGATCAATCCATGTTCCCGAGAAGTTACTAAAGCCCATCTATAAAAATGGAGAACAATGAAGATTATTTTCTTTCATGTAAAAAAGACATGGGAGGATTGATGCCACATGAATAATTAACTTTATCTGCACTTGGCTTTCTTCCTAGGACTCTGTTGCCATTAAGATGCTTCATATTTGATATGAGCAATAATGACAATGTTGATAGCATAAAAAATCTATAATTATGTTATATCAATAATGCGGAAACAACCTATATGCCAGGATTTGAAATCAAAATGCATAGATCTAATTTACGATGTGTACCTTTAGATGCCATCTGTTCAGAGATCTCGTTTGATCTACTAAGCACCGTCTTGAATCAAGATTGCTGTAGGCACCGTATCCAAAATCGCTGCGCAACTCTGATCTGCAAGGAGTAGATCCGAAGTAGATCCTTTCTCCTCTCTTCCTATCCTTTCACAGGATCATTCAAACTGATGGATTTTTGGGGAAAGATTTTCGGGAGACAGTTGAGGAGGAAAATGAAATCCCTCAACGGAAGGGTGCATCTGTCCGTGTATACGTGCTGACAACGCTTATCCAATCCCCTAAAGATCCTGTCCTTTAATAGACGAGAGCAGAGGGTCTATGATAATATCTCAAGAGATTCCTCCCATCAAGGTTATCTCCGGAGGAATCGTTCCGTAAGTGGACTAATTCTATTGGCTAAAATAACTCAACGGAACCCAATTAGTTATCTTATTCAATTATAAAAGGGCCACAAAATCTAACATTCTCTTACTTGGCCCATTAATTGATAAGATATAAAAAGATGTTAAAATCAAAAATAAACAAAACATAATTTGTTTGAAAACAATTTGACCTAATTGGATTCCAAAAATTTTTGAAAAGCATTTTATACATGACCATGTTTTAAAATAAGCCAATAAGTCCAATAAACACAATAATACTATATTAAGTCCAACTATCAATGCGAGTCATAGCGGTTGTATTTCATCAATGTTATACTCCATTCTATGTACTACAACATTATTACTCTTTCCTAATATAGTCCATAATGACCCCTGTAATTTGTCTTGTCAAGACAATCCTATTATTACATTCAACCATAATATGCATAAACATAAATGTAAACAGGATAACAGAAACAGATAACTTTTAAGAAGAATGTCAATAATAGCATCCACACAAACATGCATCACCATATCCTTTATGACTTGCTCACAAGCCCCATTCTAAGAACATGTTCTTTGAATATTTTACACTATAAGGCTTTTGTCAATGGATCAGCAATCATCATAGTGGTGCTCAAGTTCTCAATTGACACTTGCTGTTTCTGGACTCTTTCTCTAACCACCAAGTACTTTATCTCAATGTGCTTGGAACCACTAGAGTACTTGCCATTCTTAGAGAAGAAAACGGCCTGGCAATTGAGTCGACTACACCAAGTCCTGAGATGAAATTTCGTAGCCATAAAGCTTGATTTGTGGCCTCAAAGCATGCCACAAATTTAGCTTCCATTGTTGATGATGCAATAAGCGATTGCTTTGCACTTTTCCAAGAAATTGCCCCACCAGCTAACATAAATATAAATCCTAAAGTGGACTTCCTACTGTCGAGGCAATTTGCAAAATCAGCATCTGAATATCCTGTCACTTCAAGCTGATCTGATCTCCTGTATGTGAGCATATAATCTTTCGTCCCTTGTAGATATCTCATTACTTTCTTTGCAGCTTTCCAATGTTCCATTCCTGGGTTACCTTGGTATCTTCCCAACATTGCAACTGCAAAACTAATATCTGGTCTTGTATAGGTTTGAGCATATAATAGACTTCCAACTACGCATCCATAAGGAATATTCTTCATTTGATTCTTTTCTAAGTTATTTCTTGGGCATTGGTTTTGACTGAATTTTTCACCTCTAGTAATAGGTGCATCATTGGCTGAGCAAAGCTGCATATTAAATCTCTCCAAGATTCGATCAATATATCCTTTCTAAGACAATCCTAATAATCCTTGAGATCTATCTCTGAATATCTCAATGCCAATGACATAGGCTGCCTCATTCATATCAATCATCTTAAAATTCTTGTTGAGAAATATCTTAGTTTCGTGTAATAAACCAAGATCACTACTGGCAAGTAAAATATCATCCACATATAAGACCAATATAATAAACTTGCTCCCACTTACCTTTAGATATATACACTGATCAACAGTGTTTTCCTTAAATCCGAAGGAAGTAATGATATTATGAAACTTTATATACCATTGTCTAGAAGCTTATTTAAGGCCATAAATGGATTTCTTAAGTTTACAAGCCCAATTTTCTTTTCCCTTTTCAATGAATCCTTCAGGTTGTTCCATATAGATTTCCTCATCCAGATCCCCATTTAGAAATGCTGTTTTCACATCCATCTGATGCAGCTCAAGATCATAATGAGCTACTAATGCCATGACGATTCTTAATGAGTCCTTTTTAGAAACAGGAGAAAAAGTCTCATTATAATCGATGCCTTCCTTTTAAGAAAAACCTTTGGCCACAAGTTTGGCTTTATATCGTTCGATATTGCCCGTTGAGTCGCGTTTTGTCTTAAAGACCCATTTACAACCGACTCTTTTACAATCATTGGGCAATTCAACAAGATCCCAAACACCATTCTGGACCATTGATTTTAACTCTTCTTTTATTGCATCATACCATTTTTCAGAATCGTTACTTTCTATGGCTTATGAAAACGATAAGGGGTCTCTTTTTATTCCTATATCATAATCTGATTCTTGTAGATATACCACATAATCATCAGAAATGGCATGTTTCTTTTTCCTTTTCCTTTGAGATCTTCTCAAATCTGCCAATTGTGATTGTTCTACAAGATCATCGGCGGCGACATCAACATCATATGAGGGTTCTTCGATATTATTTTGTTGTTCACCCTCGTCAATACTCTCATTGATTTGAGGAACAACAATTTCTCGAATAGGGAATGATATGGGAGAATTAACCTGAATCTCCTCAATATCAAAATTAATCCTTCGAGATTTTTCACTCCCACTGATTTCACCATTTTCTAAGAATTTTGCATTACCAGATTCTACTATTCTCATGCTATAATTAGGGCAATAAAATCTGTATCCCTTGGATTTTTCTGGATAACCAATAAAATATCCTGAAATAGTTCTTGGATCTAATTTCTTTTTATGTGGATTGAATACTCTTATCTTTGCAGGATATCCCCAAATACACATCAACATCATATGAGGGTTCTTCGATATTATTTTGTTGTTCACCCTCGTCAATACTCTCATTGATTTGAGGAACAACAATTTCTCGAATAGGGAATGATATGGGAGAATTAACCTGAATCTCCTCAATATCAAAATTAATCCTTCGAGATTTTTCACTCCCACTGATTTCACCATTTTCTAAGAATTTTGCATTACCAGATTCTACTATTCTCATGCTATAATTAGGGCAATAAAATCTGTATCCCTTGGATTTTTCTGGATAACCAATAAAATATCCTGAAATAGTTCTTGGATCTAATTTCTTTTTATGTGGATTGAATACTCTTATCTTTGCAGGATAAATATGTAAATGTCTCAAACTAGGCTTCCTACCAGTCCATAACTCAAATGAAGTCGATGAAACTTACTAGGAACACTGTTAAAGATGTACATAGCCGTCCTAAGAGCTTCACCCCACATCGACTCAGGTACAGAGGAATAACTTATCATGCTCCTAACCATGTCCATCAGAGTACGATTTTGCCTTTCAGCAACACCGTTCTGCTGTGGCACACATGGTAATAAATATTGAGCACAAATACCCCGTTGTTCTAGGAATCTAGCAAAATGACCAATATTCTGACCAGATCCATCATATCTGCCATAGAATTCACCACCTTTGTCAGATTTGACAATTTTAACTTTTCTATCTAATTGTCTCTCAACCTCATTTATGTATACTTTAAGAGTATCAACGGCTTGAGACTTTTCATGTATTAGATAAACATAACCATATCTAGACAAATCATCTATAAATGTGATAAAATATTTTTCTCCACTAAAACAAGGAATATGGAGTGGTCTGTAGATATCAGTATGAATAATCTCAAGGAGTTCTTTACTTCTTGTGGCATTTTTCTTTATATGTTTAGTTTGCTTTCCCTTAATGCAATCTATACAAATATCAAAATCAGTGAAGTCTAAATGTTCCAGAATATTATCATTCACTAATCTTTCAATTCTTTCCTTGGAGATATGCCCCAATCGTCTATGCCACAATATAGAAGATCTTTCATTATTGAAACTATATTTCAATCCAACATTTGATTGCAGGGCCATTAATGTCTTTGCAAACTCAAGATCCAAATTAATTCTGTACAAACCATCACACAGAATTCCAGAACTAACTTTTATTGAATCATAAAACATACTAAGTTTGCCACTACGAAAAGAAAGACAATATCCTAACTCATCAATTCTAGAAAGAGAAATCAAATTTCTAGAAATTGTAGGGACATAACATGTGTCAACAAGATCCAATAAATGACCCGTCTCTAAGCGTAGACGATAAATTCCCATTGATATCACTTTCGCTTTAAGATGATTTCCCATAATGATGAATCTTTCATGTTCTTTTGGTTTCCGAATTGAAAGAAATCCCTGCATGTTATTTGTAATATGAGTTGAAGCACCCGAATCAATCCACCAAGTGTTAGAAGGAACTTCTGTAATGTTTGATTCGAAACATACAAAGGTCGAGTTAATACATTTCTTTTCGAACCAAGTCTTGCGTTTAATGCAGTCCTTCTTCACGTGTCCTTTCTTACCACAAAAGAAGCACTTTACAATAAAGGCATTCTTTTCATTAGTCTGTTTAACATTTTCAGACACGGTAAGTTTCTTTGATTGATAATGCTTCAATTTTCTTTTCTTATTACCAGCTCCTTGAATAGTAGTCATGACATTATATGAACTTTCCTACCTTAATCTTAATTCTTCCTGAACACACATACTAGTCAACTCATTCAAGTCCCACTTATCCTTATTTGTATTGTAGTGAATCTTGAATGAGTCAAACTGAGAAGGAAGAGAATTGAGAATAAACTGCACGAGGAAAGATTCATCAACATTCATGCCTAAACTTTTAAGTTTTGCAGCTTTATCAGCCATATTGAGGATGTGATCCTGAATTCCTCGAGTATCATCATATTGGGCTGTAGTTAGTTCTTTCATTAATGTGCCAACCAATGACTTATCTGCTTTATTTGCAATTGTCATTCTTATGAACATTAAACTGAGTCTATCAGATCTTTCCCAAGCCTTTATTTCATTGATTTATTCTATAGTACTTTCATCAGTCAAGTCTGCAGGCTTTTCAATAAGTAATGCTAAATCAAGATCTAATACTCCGAGTGTGAATTGCATATGCTCTAACCATTCTGAATAATTTGATCTAGAGAGTACAGGGACACACTTGAAGCATATGAATGTATATGCGGAAGTACCATTGCAAAAATATAGAATAACATTAATGCTTTGAGTTTGTTAAAAATTGATGAACTATTGATATCATCTATATTACACCTTTGGGTGAAATATTGACATATCTAATGTTCACTCAAAGAATATTTATGTAGGACTGATACTATCCTTGTGGAATAGTATTGTTACCTTTGGGTATACAACCATAAACTGTAAGGATATCCAAAACAGTATCATCCTACCCCATCACATAATTATTTGAATTAGATTCTCCTTTGGGATTATCTAAATCTCCTAACTATATGTGCCATTATGAATATTATTTCCTTGATGTCATTTAGGACTAATTTCATAATATTATTTTATAAGTTATTAGTCCAGGTCACTTTGGTGGCTATAAGACTAATGCAATAATATAAAATAAAATGTTCTATAAATGACAAGACTTTTATTGCAATTCATATCACAAAAGTTTATCATCCCAAGTTGCTTTGGCAGCTACAGGTCAGATAAAACTTAAGAAGATGAATTACAAAATAATATTCATCAAATTTCTTTAATTTTTGCTACTAAGCAATTCAATAATAAAATAACAGTAATAATTATTGAACATTAATGCTAAGCGATTTCAATAATAAAATAATCAGAATAATTATTGAACATTAATGCCAAGCAGTTCAATAATAAAATAATAGTAATAATAATTATTAAATATTAAATAATTTTAATAATAAAATAACCATAATAATTATTGAACTTTAATGAGCAAAAGAAAACTCATATGATAATCATATAAATCATGCTTCATGTGAAAGGTAAACATTATTTCATAATTTCAAATATATATATACATGTGAAAAAATAAATAAAATTCCAAGAAACAATAATTGGATTTTGATTTTATTTATCACATGTATAATCAATTATTCATATCAGAAAACTATAAAGCAAACCTAATTTATAGTTTTTTTAATCAAAAATTAAATCCAATCAAATAATCAAAAATATAATTATGATTAAAATTAATCATAATTATAATAAATTATATTTATCAATTTTATAATTGAGAATATAAACTAAATTTCTCAATTTTGATAAAACCGTAAATATTAAAAAGGATTTAAATCGAAAATATGCGATGGCAGAATTGTAATTTGGCAGAAATTATACCCGAGGGCAAAACCGTAAATATGTTGACAGAAATTACGAAATTTATAAGGGTAAAATTGTAATTTTATTAAAACCCTAACCTCGAGGGTAAAACCGTAATTATGCCAAAACCCTAATCTGCCTTCGCCGCCGCCGCCGCCGCCTGTGCGCGCGGCGCTGCCGCTGCTACCTGCGGCGCGGCTGCCTGTGCGCGGGCGCCGCCTGTACGCGATCGCCGCCTGTACGCGGCCGCCGCCTGTGCGCGACTGCCTGCGGCAGTTCTATCCTGCGCGCGGCCGCTGCCACCGCGGGGCTGCCTGTTGCCCACGCGCGGCCGCTGCGGCGGTTCCTGCCCGCGCGCTGCTACTGCCAGCGCGCGGCCGCCGCCTGTGCGCGACTGCCTGCGGCAGTTCTATCCTGCGCGCGGCCGCTGCGGCGGTTCCTGCCCGCGCGCTGCTACTGCCAGCGCGCGGCCGCCGCCTGTGCGCGACTGCCTGCGGCAGTTCTATCCTGCGCGCGGCCGCTGCGGCGGTTCCTGCCCGCGCGCTGCTACTGCCAGCGCGCGGCCGCCGCCTGTGCGCGACTGCCTGCGGCAGTTCTATCCTGCGCGCGGCCGCTGCGGCGGTTCCTGCCCGCGCGCTGCTACTGCCAGCGCGCGGCCGCCGCCTGTGCGCGACTGCCTGCGGCAGTTCTATCCTGCGCGCGGCCGCTGCGGCGGTTCCTGCCCGCGCGCTGCTACTGCCAGCGCGCGGCCGCCGCCTGTGCGCGACTGCCTGCGGCAGTTCTATCCTGCGCGCGGCCGCTGCGGCGGTTCCTGCCCGCGCGCTGCTACTGCCAGCGCGCGGCCGCCGCCTGTACGCGATCGCCGCCTGTACGCGATCGCCGCCTGTACGCGATCGCCGCCTGTACGCGATCGCCGCCTGTACGCGATCGCCGCCTGTACGCGATCGCCGCCTGTACGCGATCGCCGCCTGTACGCGATCGCCGCCTGTACGCGATCGCCGCCTGTACGCGATCGCCGCCTGTACGCGATCGCCGCCTGTACGCGATCGCCGCCTGTACGCGATCGCCGCCTGTACGCGATCGCCGCCTGTACGCGATCGCCGCCTGTACGCGATCGCCGCCTGTACGCGATCGCCGCCTGTACGCGATCGCCGCCTGTACGCGATCGCCGCCTGTACGCGATCGCCGCCTGTACGCGATCGCCGCCTGTACGCGATCGCCGCCTGTACGCGATCGCCGCCTGTACGCGATCGCCGCCTGTACGCGATCGCCGCCTGTACGCGATCGCCGCCTGTACGCGATCGCCGCCTGTACGCGATCGCCGCCTGTACGCGATCGCCGCCTGTACGCGATCGCCGCCTGTACGCGATCGCCGCCTGTACGCGATCGCCGCCTGTACGCGATCGCCGCCTGTACGCGATCGCCGCCTGTACGCGATCGCCGCCTGTACGCGATCGCCGCCTGTACGCGATCGCCGCCTGTACGCGATCGCCGCCTGTACGCGATCGCCGCCTGTACGCGATCGCCGCCTGTACGCGATCGCCGCCTGTACGCGATCGCCGCCTGTACGCGATCGCCGCCTGTACGCGATCGCCGCCTGTACGCGATCGCCGCCTGTACGCGATCGCCGCCTGTACGCGATCGCCGCCTGTACGCGATCGCCGCCTGTACGCGATCGCCGCCTGTACGCGATCGCCGCCTGTACGCGATCGCCGCCTGTACGCGATCGCCGCCTGTACGCGATCGCCGCCTGTACGCGATCGCCGCCTGTACGCGATCGCCGCCTGTACGCGATCGCCGCCTGTACGCGATCGCCGCCTGTACGCGATCGCCGTCTATGATGCCGTACAGGACGGGTTCTGTTATGCCCGTGTACGGGACATAGTTCTGTGATGTCCGCATACGGGACGTAGTTCTGTGATGCCCATATACGGGACGTAGTTTTGTAATGTGCAGCGAGGTGACAGTGACCGTTGCTGCTTAATAATCTTGAAGAATAGGATAATTTTATGCATCGTAAATGAATTTAATAGGTCTAGTGCATTTGATCTCAAGAAAACCTAGGCTCTGATACCAATTGATAGCATAAAATATCTATAATTATGCTATATCAATAATGCGGAAATAACCTATATGCCAGGATTTGAAATCAAAATGCATAGATCTAATTTACGATGCGTACCTTTAGATGCATCTGTTCAGAGATCTCGTTTGATCTGCTAAGCACGTCTTGAATCAAGATTGCTGTAGGCACCGTCTCCAAAATCGCTACGCAACTCTGATCTGCAAGGAGTAGATCCGAAGTAGATCCTTTCTCCTCTCTTCCTATCCTTTCACAGGATCACTCAAACTGATGGATTTTTGGGGAAAGATTTTCGGGAGACAGTTGAGGAGGAAAATGAAATCCCTCAACGGAAGGGTGCGTCTGTCCGTGTATACGTGCTGACAACGCTTATCCAATCCCCTAAAGATCCTGTCCTTTAATAGGCGAGAGCAGAGGGTCTACGATAATATCTCAAGAGATTCCTCCCATCAAGGTTATCTCTCGAGGAATCGTTCCGTAAGTGGACTAATTCTATTGGCTAAAATAACTCAACGGAACCCAATTAGTTATCTTATTCAATTATAAAAGGGCCACAAAATCTAACAAATGTGACCCGCGTTGACGTCACCTGCCCCTGATGATGCCTCACGCCTCGATCGACCAAGCAGAACCTGGTCAAAACGGACCGAAACGCCGACCGAGGCGCATTAATGCCCTGCTCAGGCCTAATCCTTCATGCCACGCCAACATCGCTGTCAGACGCTGCAAGACAGTCACCTCAGACATAGTAAGTCATCCTATATAAACCCCGCCCTTGAAGGAAAAAAGGAGGGGGGAGGAGGATCTCTCTGTTTTTGCCTAACTTGATCGTCGGAGGGGTCGGGCCGAGCTCTCCCGACCCGACCTGTGTGCAGGTACGAAGACGGAGTCCCCCACCGAGCCCCCAGACGAGGAACCCCCTTCCCGGAGACAAGGGAGACCAACCCGCGTGGGCGTTGCCGGAGCTGGCAACCTCAGCCATCCCGCAGTCCTCCCAACAAAATCCCCGCTCATTCGGACCTGAACCGAGCTGTGTTGGCCCCAAGGCCACGACATAAAATAGTTGACACAAACATATTGGCGCTAGAAGGAGGGCCCAAATGTCAAGGGATCAACAGATCGACTTGGATGAACCCGCGCCTGAGGGGTCGCACCCAAGAATGGTTCTGGGAGAACACCCCTCGTGGGATGAACCTAGAGACAAGCTGCCCGCTGCGACCTCCGAGCGTTATTGGCGGTTGTTCAACTACCCAGGCTTATCCCCACCAGCGGGACTCCCAACTGACCCGTCGCCCGTGTCGTCTGAGGCTTTCCAAGATCTCGCTCTACAAGTTCGAGCGTTGACGGGTATGGTACAAACTCTTATCCCGCTCGTCACTCGTCCGGAGCAAACGCCTATGATTCAACCACTACGGCGTCAGGAGCCGCCAGCTCAGGGTCACGTGGTACCCCCAGAGGTACCGACTTCCCCTCTGGCCCATCTGACCCCGCCCGGGGATCGAATGACAATGCTCCCGAGGATTTGCACGGAGCCCGAGGCGTTATCTTTGGATTCGACGGACTCTCTTCGAGCCCAGTTACGCTTCATTAGTCAATGACTCGATAAAGTGCAGCAAGAGGTCCGCGGATCAAAGGGCGAACCCAGGAAGGAAGCATGTCGGGGATCTCTGTTTGCACTTGAGATACAGGACCAAACAATTCCCCCGAACTTCAGGCTCCCATCTTTAGACGCGTACGACGGCTCCTCCGACCCAGCGGATCATGTGGCTGCCTTCCGTGCCCAGATGGCGTTATACAGGACCTCTAACGCTTTGATGTGCAGGGCATTCCCCACGACTTTGAGAGGACCGGCCCGCACGTGGTACAACGGTCTTAAGACCGAAACGATCACCTCTTTTAATCAGTTCGCCAGAAATTTTGTGTCCAACTTCCTAGCTCATGCCCGGCCGAAGCCGTTTGTCGCATTACTCCTCGGACTCAACCAGAGGGAGGACGAGCCCCTCTCCCACTTTTTGAATCGTTTTACTGCCCAGATCCGTGTATTGTCAGACGCTCACCCCTCTTTGTTGATGCAGGCGTTTATGGTAGGCTTGCGATCCTCCCGATTCTTCTGGTCGTTGGTGGAACGACCCCCCGCCACGCTCCCCGAGATGCTCCAGCGCGCCACCCAGTTCATTGCGGCGTGTTGAATCTCGGATTTTGATGATGAAGTCAATTGTCATTTGTTATCTAATCCATATGTTAAGATAAGTGTGCAGGATTAACTACGATGAAAGTAAGACATGCAGTAGGAGTTGCGCCGAAGTCAAGACTATGATCATGTTGGGGGTTCGAGAGTTCGACGGAAGTCCGGACGGTCATCGGAGGTTCTGCGGGAACAAATCCGAGAAGTCCAGGAGCTTGCCAAAGAAGCTCATCGGAACTCGCCAAGTGGATCATCGCAAGTCCAGGAGTTTGCCGGAGCATCGCCGAGGGTTCGCCGGATGATCGTCGGAAGTTCGCCGGAAGTTTGACGGAAGAAGCGATTGACGCACTAGAGCAAGTTGCAGTAAATGTCTTGAAAAATATTGTAGTTAGCATGATGATTAAGTTAGAAATGGGAGGTGATCCCATTAACTTAATCTTGGGGCAATTGGGCCCTTAACAGACCCAAATTGGGCCGAATGGATCAGCCCATTCGGACCCAGATTCCCTGGCCGTCGGTGGCACTGCCCAGCAGCAACTTGGGCCGAATGGATCACTCCGAGTGAGACTGGGCGGTAGCACCGCCCCTGTCAGGCGGTGGCACCGCCTGGGCTTAGTGTGAGACTGGGTGGGCGGTAGCACCGCCCCTATCAGGCGGTGGCACCACCCCTATCAGGCGGTGGCACCGCCTGGGCTTAGTCTCCGAGTGAGACTAGGCAGTAGCACCGCCCCTGTCAGGAGGTGGTACCGCCAGGACCCCGAAAACATGGGAATTGACATTTTTTAGCTCCAAATTCAAATCAGTTTGGGGCCTATATAAATCCCACCCTTTCATGCATGAAAGGGCACCGAAACTTAGCATTTATTCTGAGATTTTGAGAGCTTAAAAGTGTTGTAAAAGGCTAGAAGTTCTTCTCCTTCTTTTCTTCGAAGTTTTGATCATTCAAGAGAGGAGTGAAAAATTTGTAAGGGTTGTCTCCTAAGCCCGTCAAAAGGAGTGAAACTATAAAAGGGTGGTTGGCCTTCGCCTATTGAAGGAAGGCCTCTAGTGGACGTCGGTGACCTCATCGGACGAGGAAGCCAAAAGTGGATGTTGGTAAAGATTGACCGAACCACTCTAAATCTCAGTTTGCATTTACATTCTGTTCTCTATCTTAACTGCAACTACTTCCATAGCTTTACTTTAACTGCACTTTACTTGATCTTAAGTTAAAGCAATTTCCGATTTGACTTTCATACTGAAATCGTTCTTATCATATGAATGTCGTTTTAAATCGTCGAAAGTTTTCCGCTGCACTAATTCACCCCCCTCTCTTAGTGCTCTTGATCCTAACAATTGGTATCAGAGCGGGGTTAACTCTCAATCGGATTAAAACCCAAGAGAGATGGCACACGTCGGAAATCAAGAGGGCCACTCTATTACACGTCCACCTATGTTCAATGGGACGGACTACACTTATTAGAAGACCCGAATGAGGATCTTTCTTATTTCAATGGATTTTGAACTTTGGAATCTTATCGAAAATGGATTTTTGAAATCTTCTCTTCTAATGATCGATTGGAATGAATTGGAGAAGAAGACTTTTGCTCTTATTGCAAAGGCTATGAATGCCTTATTTTGTGCGCTTGATAAAAATGAGTTCAATCGTGTTTCGGTTTGTGAAACCGCATTTGATATTTGGCATATACTCGAAGTGACTCACGAAGGCACAAGTAGAATGAAAGAGTCAAAAATCAATCTTTTGATACATTCTTTTGAACTTTTTCGAATGAAACCGAGCGAGACTATTGGCGATATGTACAACCGTTTCACGGATGTCGTCAATGGTCTAAAAGGGCTCGGCAAAAGTTTTTCGGATTTTGAGCTCGTAAATAAGATTCTAAGATCCCTTCCTAAGAGTTGGGACCCTAAAGTCACTGCTATTCAAGAGGCTAAAGATCTAAACAACTTCCCTCTTGAAGAATTAATCGGGTCATTAATGACCTACGAAATGACTTGCAAAGCTCATGAAGAGCAAGAAGAGATCCTTCCAAAGAACAGGAAGGATATGACACTTAGAACTTTCGAAGACCACTTGAGAGAAAACTCAAGTGATGAAGATTGTGACGATGACTTGGCACTTCTAACAAGGAAATTCAAAAAATTCATTAAAAGAAACAAGTTTAAAAATGACTCAAAAAATAAATTTGAACCCAAAAAGGACTAAGTTATTTGCTACGAATGTAAGAAACCGGGACACTACAAAAGTGATTGTCCCCAAGCCAAGAAGAGAACACCAAAGAAGAAGGCGCTCAAAGCAACGTGAGATGACTCAAGCGCGTCCGAAGAAGAGGAGTCCAACACCGAGCAAGTTGCTCATTACGCCCTAATGGCCATCGGAGATGAGGTAACAAATTTAATTGATGCAGATTTATCATTTGATGAATTACTAAATGCCTTCCATGACTTATTTGATGAATGCAAAACTATTAGTAGAAAATATAAATTGCTAAAAAAGGAGCATGATAGTCTTACTTGTAATTTCGACAAATTAGAAATTGAATATCATGATAGTTTAGCTCCATGTAAAAATTGTCATGATCTAGAAACTCTCCAAAAGGAGAACTTGCTACTTAAGGACACCTTGAAGAAATTCGAGGTTGGTAGCAAGTCTTTGAATATGATCCTTACAAATAAGGGTCATGTTCCTAAAAGAAGTGGAATCGGATTTGTGAGAAGTCCTCACCAAAATCTAACCACCTTCATTAAAGGCCCTATCTTATATGTTCGGCACCAACAACTTTTGTTGCAAACATGGACATAGAACTTATCATTGTCCATTCAAGAAAGTTAGTCCAAACAAATTGATTTGGGTTCCTAAAGGAACCACGATAAACTCTATGCAACATGATAAACAATTTAGATCAGTGTTTGAGGCACCCAAAAGTAAATGGGTACCTAAAAATCATCCTTTCTTGTAGAAACATACATCATCACAAGCTAGGAGCAAGAGATGGTACCTTGATAGTGGATGCTCAAGGCATATGACCGGAGATCCATCTCAATTCTCTAAACTCACTAGCATAGATGAAGGCTCTGTCACCTTCGGAGACAACAACAAGGGTAAAATCATTGGCAAAGGAACCATAGGTAACAAATCCAACTTCTTTATTGAAGATGTTTTGTTAGTTGATGGTTTAAAACATAACCTCTTGAGCATTAGTCAATTGTGTGATAAAGGATATATTGTCAAATTCGAATCTAATGCTTGCATCGTTGAAAAACCACACAAAAACACATCTATGATTGCATTAAAACAAAATAACGTATACACCATTGACACCAATGATCTTTGCAATGAAAAGTGTTTCTCGGTTTTGAATGAGGATGCTTGGCTTTGGCATAGGAGATTAGGTCATGCTAGCATGAAATTAATCACTCAAATATCATCCAAAGAACTTGTAAGAGGAATTCCTCATATCAAGTTCATCAAAGATAATGTGTGTGATGCTTGTCAATTAGGAAAACAAATTAAGGGTAGTTTCAAATCTAAGAATCAAATAAGCACCTCTAGGCCCTTACAATTGATCCATATGGACTTGTTTGGACCTATCTCTACATCAAGTCTAGGAGGTAGCAAATACGCCTTCGTCATTGTAGATGACTATAGTAGATACACATGGACTTATTTCTTAAAACACAAAAATGAATGTTTTAGATATTTTACCAAGTTTTGCAAACTTGTCCAAAATGAAAAGGGTTCTATGATTGCGTCAATTAGAAGTGATCATGGTAGTGAATTTCAAAACCGTGATTTTCAAGAATTTTATGAATTTAATGGATACAATCATAACTTCTCTACTCCAAGAAATCCTCAAAAAAATGGAGTAATAGAAAGAAAAAATAGAAATTTATAAGATGGCAAGAACCATGTTGAATGAACATAGCCTACCCAAATATTTTTGGGCCGAAGCCGTAAACACTGCATGCTATATTTTGAATAGAGTTCTAGTAAGACCCTTACTCACTAAAACTCCCTATGAGTTGTGGAACAACAAAAAACCTAATGTTTCATATTTTAAAGTTTTTGGATGCAAGTGTTTTATCTTGAATGAAAAAGATGCCTTAGGAAAATTTGATGCTAAATCCGATGAAGGAATTTTCCTTGGTTATTCTTCGGTTTCTAAAGCTTTTCGTATATTCAATAAAAGAACTTTAATTATAGAAGAATCCATTCATGTTGTTTTCAATGAGATTTCTGAAATCAAGAAAAATAATTTTGATGATGATGTTAATTTTGATTCTTTGAATTTAAATGAAACCCCTTCTCCAACTAGCAACTTGGATGCATCCACTTCCGAAACATCCTTACCCAAGGATTGGAAATATGTAGATGCTCATCCTAAGGAGCTAATTCTAGGAGACACATCTAAGGGGGTTCAAACACGTTCTTCTCTTAAAGAATTTTGTGCCAACGCCGCTTTTCTCTCCCAAATTGAACCTAAATGTATTGACGAAGCCATGAAAGATGATTCATGGATTATCGCAATGCAAGATGAGTTAAATCAATTTGAGAGAAATGAGGTGTGGAAGCTTGTTCCTAGGCCAAATGACCATTTAGTTATTGGTACTAAATGGGTCTTTAGAAACAAGCAAGATGAATATGGTATCGTGGTTAGAAACAAGGCTAGATTAGTAGCCAAAGGTTTCAACCAAGAAGAAGGTATCAATTATGAAGAAACCTTCGCTCCTGTGGCTAGATTAGAAGCCATAAGGATGCTCCTTGCCTATGCTAGTAATAATAATTTTAAGTTATTTCAAATGGATGTTAAAAGCGCTTTTCTTAATGGCTTTATTTCCGAAGAAGTTTATGTTGAACAACCTCCCGGATTTGAAAATAATAGCCTCACTAATCATGTGTTTAAATTAACTAAAGCTCTCTATGGTTTAAAACAAGCCCCAAGGGCTTGGTATGAGAGACTTAGTTCTTTTCTTATTAAAAATAATTTTACAAAAGGCAAGGTGATACTACATTGTTTATAGATTTTACAAAAGGCAAGGTTGATACTACATTGTTTATCAAGAATTTTAAAAATAATTTTCTCATTGTTCAGATTTATGTTGATGATATTATCTTTGGCTCTACAAACGAATCTCTTTGTGAATCATTTGCTAAAACCATGAGTCTAGAATTTGAAATGAGTTTGATGGGAGAATTAACCTTTTTCTTAGGCTTACAAATTAAGCAACTAAGAAATGACATCTTTATTAGTCAAACTAAATATGCTTTAGACTTGCTAAAGAGATTTAATATGGAAAGCTCAAAAGCTATTAACACTCCTATGAGCACATCCACTAAGTTAGAAGTTGATGAAAGTGGAGAAAGCTTCGATCAAAAAACTTATAGGGGTATGATAGGAAGTTTACTTTACCTCACTGCAACTAGACCAGATATCATGTTCAGTGTAGGACTTTGTGCTAGGTTTCAATCGAACCCTAAGATATCTCACCTCAAAGCGGTTAAAAGAATATTTAGATATCTTAAAGGCACCACAAATCTAGGATTATGGTATCCAAAAACTGAGAAGTTTGAGTTAATTGCTTATGCTGATGCAGATTTTGCTGGATGTAGATTAGATAGAAAAAGCACATCAGGAACATGTCAATTTTTGGGACATGCGCTTGTTTCCTGGTCATCTAAGAAACAAAACTCGGTTGCACTATCAACAACCGAAGTTGAGTATAGCAGCTAGTGCATGCTGTGCACAAGTTGTGTGGATGAAAAATACCTTAGAAGATTATAAAGTTCATCTTAAAAATATTCCCATTAAATGTGATAACACAAGTGTTATATGTTTAACAAAGAATCCCATTCAACACTCAAGAACAAAACATATTGATATTAGACATCACTTTATACGAGATCATGTCACTAATCATAATATAGTTATAGAGTTCATTGATACTAAACATCAACTAGCTGATATTTTTACAAAGCCTTTAAGTGAAGAACAATTTAATTTCATTAGAAGAGAATTAGGAATGTTAATGTGTCCGAATGCTTGAACTCATTAAATCTATTTTTCGGACTTTCTTGATTCAATAATCAAATCACTCAATTGCTATGATGATTTTACATGATTACATGCCTTAGTAATATGTTGGAAATTATGTATTTTGGATATAAAAATTTCCATGATAATGAGCATGTTTTATCTTCATGATTGTA
Organism: Musa balbisiana; assembly: GCA_004837865.1. NCBI lineage: Eukaryota > Viridiplantae > Streptophyta > Magnoliopsida > Zingiberales > Musaceae > Musa > Musa balbisiana. Next base: position 23,167,670 of record CM017193.1, on the reverse strand, counting down.
TTGGAAAATCTATAGCAAAACCTTGTCCGAATGCATGAAAGTGTTAAATTTTATTTTCAGATTTTCTTGATACCTTATTCTCTTTCGAACTTAATGTAGCTCTCATAAGCATATGTTATATCGAGTTTGATTCATTGATTTTTGACATGTGGAATCAATTAGCAAATGCATCTTTCATAGGCTTATAATGTGAAAAAATATTTTCACATACATATCTTAAAAAAAAAAGAGGGAAGATTTTTTACTTACAAGGATATTGATTCACATACATATCTTGATCCTTGTAAAAATGAAGTGTGATTTAATCTTTCCTTGAGATGTTTGTATAATTGGTATCCTATCACTCATTGTTGAAAAATTACCTATCACTCACTTGTGTTTAAAATTTGCTTATATCGTTCTCCTTTTTGTTGATGACAAAGGGGGAGAAATATATGAATTGATGCTATGAGTGCCATATTTGAATTTGAATTATGTTAAAAAAACTTACATCGAAATATATGGTAAATTGATGATAGAAATGCTATGATTGCTAAACACTTGAAATATTTGCATTATGTTAAGATATCAAGAACTTGCATCGTAATTTCACATGTTGATATCTTACCATATGATGAATTGCTACCATTACTATCATTCACATTTGAAATATAAACTTGAAAAAGGATGTCAAGCCTTGACATCATTTTCAGAGAGATACATCATGATAGGAATCGTGATGAAAGTATTGATAAGGTTAAACAATTTTAATTTATCAATATATCTCTTGAATTCAAGAATGACTTATCTTGAGTATGGCATATAGATAGGGGGAGTTAAAGTTAACTCCGTTATCAATTGATTGTCATCATCAAAAAGGGGGAGATTGTTGAATCTCGGATTTTGATGATGAAGTCAATTGTCATTTGTTATCTAATCCATATGTTAAGATATCAAGAACTTGCATCGTAATTTCACATGTTGATATCTTACCATATGATGAATTGCTACCATTACTATCATTCACATTTGAAATATAAACTTGAAAAAGGATGTCAAGCCTTGACATCATTTTCAGAGAGATACATCATGATAGGAATCGTGATGAAAGTATTGATAAGGTTAAACAATTTTAATTTATCAATATATCTCTTGAATTCAAGAATGACTTATCTTGAGTATGGCATATAGATAGGGGGAGTTAAAGTTAACTCCGTTATCAATTGATTGTCATCATCAAAAAGGGGGAGATTGTTGAATCTCGGATTTTGATGATGAAGTCAATTGTCATTTGTTATCTAATCCATATGTTAAGATATCAAGAACTTGCATCGTAATTTCACATGTTGATATCTTACCATATGATGAATTGCTACCATTACTATCATTCACATTTGAAATATAAACTTGAAAAAGGATGTCAAGCCTTGACATCATTTTCAGAGAGATACATCATGATAGGAATCGTGATGAAAGTATTGATAAGGTTAAACAATTTTAATTTATCAATATATCTCTTGAATTCAAGAATGACTTATCTTGAGTATGGCATATAGATAGGGGGAGTTAAAGTTAACTCCGTTATCAATTGATTGTCATCATCAAAAAGGGGGAGATTGTTGAATCTCGGATTTTGATGATGAAGTCAATTGTCATTTGTTATCTAATCCATATGTTAAGATATCAAGAACTTGCATCGTAATTTCACATGTTGATATCTTACCATATGATGAATTGCTACCATTACTATCATTCACATTTGAAATATAAACTTGAAAAAGGATGTCAAGCCTTGACATCATTTTCAGAGAGATACATCATGATAGGAATCGTGATGAAAGTATTGATAAGGTTAAACAATTTTAATTTATCAATATATCTCTTGAATTCAAGAATGACTTATCTTGAGTATGGCATATAGATAGGGGGAGTTAAAGTTAACTCCGTTATCAATTGATTGTCATCATCAAAAAGGGGGAGATTGTTGAATCTCGGATTTTGATGATGAAGTCAATTGTCATTTGTTATCTAATCCATATGTTAAGATATCAAGAACTTGCATCGTAATTTCACATGTTGATATCTTACCATATGATGAATTGCTACCATTACTATCATTCACATTTGAAATATAAACTTGAAAAAGGATGTCAAGCCTTGACATCATTTTCAGAGAGATACATCATGATAGGAATCGTGATGAAAGTATTGATAAGGTTAAACAATTTTAATTTATCAATATATCTCTTGAATTCAAGAATGACTTAGATAGTGTGCAGGATTAACTACGATGAAAGTAAGACATGCAGCAGGAGTTGCGCCGAAGTCAAGACTATGATCCCGTTGGGGGTTCGAGAGTTCGACGGAAGTCCGGACGGTCATCGGAGGTTCTGCGGGAACAAATCCGAGAAGTCCAGGAGCTTGCCAAAGAAGCTCATCGGAACTCGCCAAGTGGATCATCGCAAGTCCAGGAGTTTGCCGGAAGTCCGCCGGAGCATCGCCGAGGGTTCGTCGGATGATCGCCGGAAGTTCGCCGGAAGCTCGACGGAAGAAGCGATTGATGCACCGGAGCAAGTTGCAGTAAATGTCTTGAAAAATATTATAGTTAGCATGATGATTAAGTTAGAAATGGGAGGTGATCCCATTAACTTAATCTTGGGCAATTGGGCCCTTAACAGACCCAAATTGGGCCGAATGGATCAGCCCATTCGGACCTAGATTCCCTGGTCGGCGATGGCACCGCCCAACAACCGAGTCTTAGAGTGAGGGGGCGGTGGCACCGCCCCTGTCAAGCGGTGGCACCGCCTAGGCTCAGTCTCCGAGTGAGACTGGGCGGTAGCACCGCCCCTGTCAGGCGATGGCACCGCCTGGGCTCAGTCTCCGAGTGAGACTGGGTGGGCGGTAGCACCGCCCCTGTCAGGCGGTGGCACCGCCTGGGCTCAGTCTCCGAGTGAGACTGGGCGGTAGCACCGCCCCTGTCAAGCTGTCAAGCGGTGGCACCGCCTGGGCTCAGTCTCCGAGTGAGACTGGGCGGTAGCACCGCCCCTGTCAAGCGGTGGCACCGCCTGGGCTCAGTCTCCGAGTGAGACTGGGCGGTAGCACCGCCCCTGTCAAGCGGTGGCACCGCCTGGGCTCAGTCTCCGAGTGAGACTGGGCGGTAGCACCGCCCCTGTCAAGCGGTGGCACCGCCTGGGCTCAGTCTCCGAGTGAGACTGGGCGGTAGCACCGCCCCTGTCAAGCGGTGGCACCGCCTGGGCTCAGTCTCCGAGTGAGACTGGGCGGTAGCACCGCCCCTGTCAAGCGGTGGCACCGCCTGGGCTCAGTCTCCGAGTGAGACTGGGCGGTAGCACCGCCCCTGTCAAGCGGTGGCACCGCCTGGGCTCAGTCTCCGAGTGAGACTGGGCGGTAGCACCGCCCCTGTCAAGCGGTGGCACCGCCTGGGCTCAGTCTCCGAGTGAGACTGGGCGGTAGCACCGCCCCTGTCAAGCGGTGGCACCGCCTGGGCTCAGTCTCCGAGTGAGACTGGGCGGTAGCACCGCCCCTGTCAAGCGGTGGCACCGCCTGGGCTCAGTCTCCGAGTGAGACTGGGCGGTAGCACCGCCCCTGTCAAGCGGTGGCACCGCCTGGGCTCAGTCTCCGAGTGAGACTGGGCGGTAGCACCGCCCCTGTCAAGCGGTGGCACCGCCTGGGCTCAGTCTCCGAGTGAGACTGGGCGGTAGCACCGCCCCTGTCAAGCGGTGGCACCGCCTGGGCTCAGTCTCCGAGTGAGACTGGGCGGTAGCACCGCCCCTGTCAAGCGGTGGCACCGCCTGGGCTCAGTCTCCGAGTGAGACTGGGCGGTAGCACCGCCCCTGTCAAGCGGTGGCACCGCCTGGGCTCAGTCTCCGAGTGAGACTGGGCGGTAGCACCGCCCCTGTCAAGCGGTGGCACCGCCTGGGCTCAGTCTCCGAGTGAGACTGGGCGGTAGCACCGCCCCTGTCAAGCGGTGGCACCGCCTGGGCTCAGTCTCCGAGTGAGACTGGGCGGTAGCACCGCCCCTGTCAAGCGGTGGCACCGCCCCTGTCAAGCGGTGGCACCGCCTGGGCTCAGTCTCCGAGTGAGACTGGGCGGTAGCACCGCCCCTGTCAAGCGGTGGCACCGCCTGGGCTCAGTCTCCGAGTGAGACTGGGCGGTAGCACCGCCCCTGTCAAGCGGTGGCACCGCCTGGGCTCAGTCTCCGAGTGAGACTGGGCGGTAGCACCGCCCCTGTCAAGCGGTGGCACCGCCTGGGCTCAGTCTCCGAGTGAGACTGGGCGGTAGCACCGCCCCTGTCAAGCGGTGGCACCGCCTGGGCTCAGTCTCCGAGTGAGACTGGGCGGTAGCACCGCCCCTGTCAAGCGGTGGCACCGCCTGGGCTCAGTCTCCGAGTGAGACTGGGCGGTAGCACCGCCCCTGTCAAGCGGTGGCACCGCCTGGGCTCAGTCTCCGAGTGAGACTGGGCGGTACCCCACCCTTTCATGCATGAAAGGACACCGAAACTTAGCATTTATTCTGAGATTTTGAGAGCTTAAAGTGTTGTAAAAGGCTAGAAGTTCTTCTCCCTCTTTTCTTCGAGTTTGATCATTCAAGAGAGGAGGTGAAAAATTGTAAGGGTTGTCTCCTAAGCCCGTCAAAAGGATGTGAAACTATAAAAGGGTGGTTGGCCTTCGCCTATTGAAGGAAGGCCTCTAGTGGACGTCGGTGACCTCATCGGACGAGGAAGCCAAAAGTGGATGTTGGTAAAGATTGACCGAACCACTCTAAATCTCAGTTTGCATTTACATTCTGTTCTCTATCTTAACTGCAACTACTTCCATAGCTTTACTTTAACTGCACTTTACTTGATCTTAAGTTAAAGCAATTTCCGATTCGACTTTCATACTAAAATCGTTCTTTTCATACGAACGTCGTTTTAAATCATCGAAAGTTTTCCGCTGCACTAATTCACCCCCCCCCCCTCTTAGTGCTCTTGATCCTAACACGGCGGAGGTCTGGATGGCCGGGAAATGGGAGGACCATAAGAGGACTAGGTCAGAGCCATCCCGTGAGCGACAGCCTTCTGCGTTGAGGCGCAGATCCGAGCGACCTGGCCCATCGGTGTCGACCTCGCAACTACCCTCTTCAGGCCCGTCTCGAACGGAGATATTCCTCCAGATAAGAGGCAAAGGGTTGCTCAGGGACCCCATTCCAATGAGAAACCCACGGGAACTAGCGAACCGGTCGAAGTACTACCGTTTTCATAGGCAGCATGGGCACGACACCGAGGAGTGTCGTGAGTTGAAGCGGTAGATCGAGGAGCTCATTCGGAAAGGGCACCTCGATCGGAACCCCCAGCAAGGTGACGAGCTTTCCCCCCGCCTGGAGGGTCCCGTCGAACGCCTGATCAATGTGATCGTGGGTGGCTCGGCGGCTGGGGGAGATAGTATGTCTGGAAGAAAGGCATATGCCCGCTCTGTTCGAGTCGATGCCCCCGGGCCTACCCTCGTGCCCGAGGTCACATTCCCCCACAGTGGAGTCGAGCAACCCGAGCACAATGATGCGCTTGTGATCACGGCCAGGCTCGCCAATGCTCAGATGAGAAGGGTCATGATCGACACCGGGAGCTCGGCCGACGTACTCTATTGGGATGCTTTTCAAAAGCTCGGGCTAGCGAAGGAAGCCCTAGCTCTGTCGCATTCGGCACTTACCGGATTCACCGGCAACTCGATCTCACCGATAGGAGCGACTACTCTACCAATAACTTTGGGAACCCCGCCGAGATCCAAGACGGTCATGTCCACCTTCTTGGTGGTCGACCTCCCCGCCGCGTACAATGCAATCCTCGGTCGGCCGACCCTCAACAAGATCAAGGCCGTGGTCTCCACCTACCACCAAATTGTAAAATTCCCGACCCGCTATGGGGCTGGCGAGGTCTTGGGAAGCCCTCGTGAGTCCAGGCGTTGCTACTTGGCAGCGGTCTCCCAGTGTAAAAGGGCAAGAACTGAGCAACCCCTCGGCGATCCCAGGGAAATGAAGAAGTCAACCCCACACCCCGAGCCGATGGCGCCTACTTTCGACATTCCACTACAAGGATCGACCTGACCAATCTATCAGGATTGGGTCGGAACTTCCCGATCGAGAACAGGAACAGCTCGTTGGCTTCCTCCAGGAGAACGCCGACGTCTTTGCGTGGTCGCCATCCGATGTGACGGGCGTCGACCCGAAGACTGCCCAGCATCATTTGAATATAGCGCCCAACGTTCGGCCAGTGAAACAGAAGCCTCGGCGGCATGCCCCCGATCGGCAATTGGCCATCCGCGAGGAGGTGGAGCAACTTCGGGCAGCAGGGTTTATAGAGGAAGTTCAATACCCGAAATGGCTGTCCAATGTGGTCCAAGTAAAGAAACCTAACGGGAGCTGGCGGATGTGTGTTGATTACACTAGTCTCAATCGTGCATGCCCGAAGGACTATTACCCCCTCCCAAGGATCGACCAGTTGGTCGACGCGACTGTTGGGTATGCTCGCCTTTCGTTCATGGATGCCTTCTCCGGCTACAATCAAATCAGAATGGCACCCGAAGACCAAGAACACACCACCTTCCTCACTGACCAAGAGGTATATTGTTACAAGGTCATGCCGTTCGGACTCAAGAATGCAGGGGCCACATATCAGAGAGCCGTAAACAGGATGTTCACCCAACAGATAGGGCGGAACATGGAGATCTATGTCGATGACATGATAGTAAAGAGCCGCATAGCGGCGGATCACCTAGCCGACCCGACTGAAACATTTGATGCGTTGCGAAGATATGGCCTGCGTCTTAACCCAACCAAGTGTGCTTTTGGTGTCAACTCGGGGAGATTCCTTGGGTTCATCGTACACGAGAGGGGAATTGATGCTAACCCAGAAAAGGTCCAGGCGATTGTCGATATGCAAGCCCCTCGGACGATGAGAGAAATGCAACGGCTGAACGGGAGACTCGTCGCCCTGTCCAGATTCCTATCCCGGTTGGGCGATCGTTGCCTCCCCTTCTTCCGGGCCTTAAAGGACCCGAGGAACTTTCAGTGGACTGAGGCGTGCGAAGTAGCCTTCGCTCACGTAAAGCAGCATCTCGCCAACCTTCCCTGCCTTGCCTCAGTCTCATCGGGAGAGAAGCTCAGCGTCTACCTAGCCGCCTCCCAGCATGCTGTTAGCTCCGTCTTAACGAAAGAAGTCGACGGAGAGCAACTCCCGATCTACTACGTCAGCCACATCCTTAACGGACCCGAGGAGCGGTACCCACCGATCGAAAGGCTTGTCTTGGCACTCGTATTAATGGTGCGGAGGCTCCGCCCGTACTTCCAGGCTCATCCGATTGAGGTAATCACCGACCAACCGCTTCGACAGGTTTTGTCTAAGTTTGACGTTGCAGGTTGCCTCCTCAAATGGTCGGTAGAGCTCAGTGAATTTGACATATTATACGTCCCAAGAACTGCCATCAAAGCCTAGTCAGTGGCCGACTTCATCTCAGAGCTCACTTCGACCGAGGGTGAGGACTCCAATCGGGAGAAGGACGTATGGACCTTGCAAGTGGACGGGTCGGCTGGGGTGAAGGGCGCTGGCGCCGGTGCCGGCGCGGGCATGGTTTTGACAGCCCCCGATGGACGGTCATTTGAGCGCTCCCTGCACTTCGGCTTCCAGGCCACCAACAACGAGGCTGAGTATGAGGCGCTCTTGGCGGGACTCAAGCTGGCTCTCGAGATGCAGGTCAACGCCATACACGCCATCACCGATTCCCAATTAGTGGCCGAACAACTAGGCGGGGGATACGAAGCCAAAGAGCCAACCATGGTGAAATACCTGGCAGAGGTAAAAAATTTGACCGCTGGCTTCTCCCGTTTTACAATATCTAGGGTCCCGAGGAATCAAAACCAGCGTGCCGATGAGCTAGCCAAGCTGTCCTCAAGGTCAAGTTCCGAGGCCCAATCCGAGATCGAGGAGTTACCTTCCCGCGCCATCTCGATGTCGGTTGTGTCTTCGACGGGAGCTCCAGTTACGTGGGTACAGGAGTTGCTATGCTTCAAGCGAGACGATACTCTCCCGGCTGACGAGGCCTCGGCCCGACGCATACGCCGCGTACAGGCATGGTACTCTGAGGGAAACAGACATCTCTATAAGAGGTCCTTTTCACGTCCCCTCTTACGGTATCTCGAGCCGGAGGAGGCTCGGTCGGTCCTGGCCGAGGTTCACGAGGGAATTTGTGGTGGGCACGTCGCTGGGCGAGCCTTGGCGCACAAGATCCTTCGCCAGGGGTACTACTGGCCCACCATGTCATGGGACGCGATGGATTACGTACGACGATGCGACCCCTGTCAGAGGCATGCACGAACCCCCCAGCAGCCTGTAGTTCCGCTCACTCTCGTTGACTTCGTGTGGCCATTCGCGCAGTGGGGGTTAAACATCCTCGGCCCCTTCCCACCGGCCTCGGGACAATGGAAGTATCTCATCGTAGGGGTAGACTACTTTACAAAATGGGTTGAGGCCAAACCGCTGGCGACAATCACAGAACATCAGGTGAAAAAATTCGTGTGGAGAAACATTTTGACTCGGTTTGGCCTGCCAAAGACCATCATCACCGACAATGGGACCCAGTTCGCCAGCGCACAATTCCAACAATTCTGTATGAAATACAGGATTCAGTCGAGGTTCAGCTCGGTGGCACACCCCCAAACGAACGGTTTAGCAAAAGTGACCAACCGCTCCATTCTGGACGGACTCAGGAAAAGGGTGTCCATAGCCCGATCGGCTTGGGTGGATGAGCTCCCAAGTATTTTATGGTCCTTGCGAACCACTCCTAAAACCGTGACCGAGGAGTCCCCCTACAGCCTTGTGTTCGGAACTGAGGCAGTCCTTCCGTCGGAAGTGGTTTTCCCCACAATTCGAACGGAAAACTATGAAGAAGGGGCTTCGACTCAAGGCTTACGAGCCAACCTCGACCTGCTCGAGGAGCGTCGTGCCGACGCGCACTTAAAGGCTCTCTCCTACAAGAGAGCTGTGGCTAGAAATTACAACCGGAAGGTGCGGCCGCGGCCAATCAAGCTAGGCGATTTGGTTTTACGCAGAGCCGAGATCAGCGATCCTACCCGAATGCGCGGTAAGCTAGCCCCTAGCTGGGAGGGACCTTGTAGGGTCGTTGGCATCATCGGGACCGGAGCATATCGACTCGAAACTATGCAAGGACGCCCCTTGCCGAGGACGTGGAACGTGCAAAACCTCAGAAGATTCTTCGTGTAATAGAAAGAGACGGAAATCTGAACAAAACTTTTATTTAAAGGAAAGGTTGATTACAAGACTTGACGAATTACAAGCTGAGCCCTTACATTTTGGGAGCTTCGGCACTATCATCAAAGGGAACCTCGTTTGGCATGTCGACAGACGAATCCTCGGGGCAGGAGGCAAAGGGGTCTTCCACAACCCCCAAGCTAGGATGGCGGGCCTTGAATCGGGCCAGGGCAATCCGGTACCCGTACTCATAGGTAACCTGCCCTGACTAGATTAGGCCGAGCTGAAAGCCCAAAGAACTTTTATAGTCCTCGATCAGCTTCTTGTCTTTTTTCGGTCACTGATCCGCCTCGGCAGCCAGAGCTTCGGAAGCCCTCTTCGCCTCGGCAAGTGCCTCCTCCAATTTTTGTTGGAGGGAAGCCGCCTCTTTCCTCGCCAAGCGAGTCTCGGTCCGAGTCATCCTCACCAGTCCCTGGAGCTCTTTATTTTGCTCGCCCGCTGCCTTAACCTCGGCCTTTAGACGGGTCGTCTCCACTTCCAAGTCCGAGGCACGCCGCTCGGCGACATTTATCTCCGACCTAAGCTTCGTGGCCTCCGCCTCCAGATCTGAGGCACGCTGCTTGGCTGCGGCGACCGCCTTTGGGCCCGCTCCTGCGCACACCTCCTCAATCTGCTTGCACAGTTCAGTGTTCCGATCGACCAAAACGCCGAGGGCGCAACCCACATCACGGGCTCGATCCATCAAAGCCGTGGCGTAGTGGTGCCCCTACAAGGAAGAAAGGTCAGGACGAAAACCCTTCGGGCACAAAGGCGACCTATGAACGAACCGCTTACCCACAGCAATGACTTGGCAGCCTTCCCGAGCAGAACGTCGGAAGGCATGGCGTACATCTCCCTGGCCATGTCAGGGTGGAGTCCTCCTCTGGCGAACAAGGCCGCCGACTCCTCATTGGCCCATACCCGATCCCCTCGGGTTAGCTCGCCCCACCGGGCGGCCAACGGGTCGGAGGGCTGACCCTCCGGGAGTTCGCCCACCGCCCAGGCTTGGTAAGGCTCGCCCGGTGTTCCGACAGGGAGGCGACATAAGTCGCAGATGGAGGGTTCCCGAGGAGCCTTCCCTTCCACCTCCCTGCTCGGCCCCGCCTCGCCACAACCGAGGTCCTGCCGCCGGCCGCGTCCCACTTCCGTGGAGACTCTTCCCTCCGGCTGAGTCATCGGCACGTCCAATTTTTTCGAGGCACAGACCTTTGCCTTCTTTCAAGGGCGACCAGCCTCGAGCTCCACCGGCGCCTCTCTCGTGCCGAACCCAGGCTCGGCCGGTGGCCGGGGTGCCGTGACCGACGAAGCTCGTCCACCGCGCACAGCAGCAAGATTCACCATTTATGCGTGTAAACGTCAACATCAGTCAAGGTGATAAAAAGCGTGACCCTTCTGAAAATCCTAACACTACCCACTAATGGGCATACCTCGAGGCGCCGGGCTAAGGCCCGCCTCAACCAGCCACCCCTCGGTCATTTGCCTGATGGCCCGAGAAGCTAGGAGAATCTCCTTAAGTCATCGGAGGTCATTGCGCTCCTCGTCATTCAGGACCAGGGCAGTGTTGTCAATCATGCGTGCCGCCCACCGGATCCCGAAGCTCCAGCCCTCCGATTGGCACACGTAGAAAAAACGCCCCTTGCACCCATTATTGCTGGAAGGAGCCCCACTAACCCGGAAGCCCGGTCGGGCGGACAAGTAGTAACCCCCCGACCCCCTAGAAAGACGGAAGCAGGAAAGGAAAAGGGATTGGGTCGGGGTAATGCCAGCATAATGGCACTCCCCTAGGAACGCCACCAAATATCGCCAAGAGTTAGGCGCTATCTGTGACGGAGAGACGCACCACCACGAGACGCAGGAACTAATAATAAGGTGGAGGGGGAGGCGTAACCCTGCCTCGAGGGCGTCTACAGTTAGGGCAAAACCCTTCGGAATGGGGTCATACGCCCGTTGCCCCGGTTCAAGGGCAATGAGGGTGAAATCCTCCGGGATGCCAAAGCACCCCCGGAGGTAGCCGAGCGACGACTCGCTCACGGTGGAGTCGAGATTGTGCGACCACATTAAGGCTTCAAGGACCCTGGCCACTTTCTCGTCGGACAATGACTTAGGACTCGGCGGTAGTGTTTGCCCGCCGATGTGACGGGAAGAAGGGGACAAGGAACGTGGGGACGAAGAGGAGGAAGAAACCATCCTTACCAAGCTTGGGGAAGAAAAGAAGGATGGCCGGGTCGAACGAAACAATATGATCCGGGGAAGCAGCGCAACAGATGTAAGGGGTCGTGTGGGTAGCCGACTGCGCGTCATTTATAGACAAAACCCTGCCAAGAAGCGGCCAATCGGAGTGCGACCCTCACCTAATGCACGTCACATCGAGCAGACCAAGCGACGCCCCGCCATAAATGAGGCCTGACGTGGCCACCGCCTGGCGTGCGGCACAGGCACTGGAGCACTCATCTTCCCGTTCTCGAAAAAAGGCGACCTCGAAAAAGTTACTGTCCCCTCGACTCCTGCGCTGGCAGGAGAGGTCTCATCCACCTGCGCCGCGTACACTACGTTCGTCTCGGACAAGTTCCACCTCTGCGCGGCCCGCCCGCCTGAGCCGTGTCCCTCGGCATGGTCTGCCCGAGGCCACCCCTGCGCGGCCCACCCGCCTGATCCGTGTCCCTCGGCACGATCTGCCCGAGGCCACCTCTGCGCGGCCCGCCCGCCTGAGCCATGTCCCTCGGCACGATCTGCTCGAGGCCACCTCTGCGCGACCCGCCCGCCTGAGCCGTGTCCCTCAGCACTACCTACTTGAGGCTACCTCTGCATGGCCCGCCCGCCTGAGCCATGTCCCTCGGCACGATCTGCTCGAGGCCACCTCTGCGTGGCCCGCCTGCTTGAGCCGTGTCCCTCGGCACGATCTGCTCGAGGCCACCTCCACGCGGCCCGCTCGCCTGAGCCATGTCCCTTGGCACGATCTGCCCGACGCCGCCTTTGCGTGGCCTGCCCGCCTTAGCCACGCTTCGGCACAACGCCGGCAAGCACCCTAACAGGGGTAATCTCCTGAAGCTGAAGCCATGCCTCGGACTCCCCTTTACACCACTGATGCATAGCTCCTTCGGGGGGGGGGGGGAATGTGATATGAGCAATAATGGCGATGTGACCCGCGTTGACGTCACCTGCCCTTGACAATGCCTCACGCCTCGATCGACCCAGCAGAACCTAGTCAAAACGGACCGGAACGCCGACCGAGGCGCATTAACGCCCTGCTCAGGCCTAATCCTTCACGCCACGCCAACATCGCTGTCAGACGCTACAAGATAGTCACCTCAGACATAGTAAGTCACCCTATATAAACCCCGCCCTTGAAGGAAAAAAGGAGGGGGGAGGAGGATCTCTCTGTTTTTGCCTAACTTGATCGTCGGAGGGGTCGGGCCGAGCTCTCCCGACCCGACCTGTGTGCAGGTACGAGGAATCCCCTTCCCGGAGACAAGGGAGACCAACCCGCGTGGGCGTTGCCGGAGCTGGCAACCTTAACCATCCCGCAGTCCTCCCGGCAAAATCCCCGCTCATTCGGACCTGAACCGAGCCGCGTTGACCCCGAGGCCACGACATAAAATAGTTGACGCAAACAATACTCAGATTGAATCACATGAAGAAAGCCGCTTTAATGTTTTTTGAGAGGAGATACTACTATAAATGGGATGATAAGAAACAAGGTCATGATGATGGCGATCAAAAGAAAACCGAGGTTGAAGTGCTTCAAATGTGAGCTTGCAAAATTGCAACTGCAACAGTGGTCTCAAACTTAAGATCAACAAACTTTTAGGCTCTGTTCGCCCAAAGAATCAACTTCTAAGGCGGAGAGTGACCTTAAGATCCGCTCACAAAAACTTCTCTTATTTTTACTTTTTTCATAAAAAAAAACACCAACAAATAAAGATTTTGCTTGTGTGATGCGAGAAGAAGAAGATTATGAACAACTTGCATATTGTTTTGCACATAGCCAAAGTGTCAGCATGGCTTGGCTCATCCCAAGTGCATAAGATTATCAGCATGGTTTTTGAGTTGAAGCGTGTTAGCTTGAGAGGGGGCATAGGCCGTGTTCTCCTAGGTGAAGATTGAAGATCACTCTTTTAGCTATTCATTGGGTGTCTATACATAGGCCAAAGTCAGGAGAGGGATCCCTACCCCCTCCCGACTTCGACCCCTCCGTTGCTTAAGTTAGTAGGGATTGGAGATGGGAGAGTTAGAGTGTGTGTATGGGGACCGATCCCTAGCATTGTTCCTAGGGGTGTTTTTTATACCTGTTCCTGCGTTCAATCATATGTAATAGCTTTACTGATTCTCGATCATCATCATATGTGAGTGTTTAATGCTTGCTAATGCCATGGGTGGCTGACTCATCTATTAGGTGTAGGCGTCGTCTGATCTGCTCGATTTAGTCTCCCATGGTGCTGCTTCCTCCTATTGTGTGGCCTAGTGCATGGTTTTATTGCCCTGTACAATCTCAAGTAGAGTGGGTGCAGAGGGATAGCGTCAGACGATTGGCTGGCCTCAGGCTTATGGTGCTGAGTTGGCTCGGTGCGATACGTCGGTTTAGGGATGCCATGCTGAGTCTACTATGGCAACCAATGTGTCATGTGAGTTGGATACCAAAATAAGCTATACCATTCTCTCTCTCCCCAAAGGAGTCATGCCATGGGAGAATCGTGGGGCACAACTTGGGGCTTCTACAGGTCAAGTGCTTGGTCTCGTGCTAGTTGGGAAGCGCTCGGCAAGGATTGGCTGAGATGTGCTTGTAGAGAAATCTAGGAGAGACATCAAATATGTAGTGGAAGAACAGAAAATAAAAATCTTAGATTTTCTAAAAAAGTATTCATTATCATGCGAAGATTAGTGCATAAAACCCCATGAAATTAAAAACCAAATGTGAGATAGTTATGTTACCTAGGGAGATTGTATATCCCTGAAATCCTATAGAATTAAGGGAGAAGATGAAGAAGGTCAGGTATCATCCTCTCTAGCAGCGATCCACACAGCAAGGGCTACGAAGACACTCCTCAAATCACTACCCAAATCTGTAGGAAAATTTAGGGGGAACATCACATGCATAGTGGAAGAACAGAAAAAAAAAAAATCCCTAAATTTTAAAAAAGTGTTCGTTGTCATGCAAAGATTGGTATGCAAAAACCTGTGAAACTTAAATCCACGTGCGGGATAGTTGTGTTTTACCTAGGGAGATTGTATATCACTGAATCCCTATAGATCTATAGGAGAGGATGAAGGAGGTCATACATCCTCTTCTCTAGCAGTGATCTACACAACAGGGCTACGACGATGCTGTTGGGAAATCTAAGGGGCGACATCACATGCACAACGAAAGAACATTAAAAACAAAATTCTCAATTTCCCAAAGATGTGTTCATCGTCTTGCGAAGATTAGTGCACAAAAACTATGAAACTTAAAATTATGTATATGAAAGATTGTGTTACATAGGGAGATCGTATATCCTTGAATCCCTATAGATCTCTAGGAGCGGGTGAAAGAGGTCAAGTATCCTCTTCTCTAGCGGTGATCCACATAGCAGGGCTGCAACAATACTCCTCAAAACTCCAAGTCTATTATCTAAGGAGAAAGGGAGGAGAATATGAGAGGCAACCAGAAAGCTCAAGCCAATGACATTGGTTTCCTCCTATTTATAGAGGCCCCTTGTCAACTTAACCATAATGGATCCTACCTTATTGGGTATTGGATCTCCATCCAACTATCTAAGCCTCTTAGATTAATGGATCTCTATCTAATAATCTCTCATTGGCTCTTATTGGATATCATTCATAGGATCCAATAAGATAGAGGTTCCAACGGATATCCCATATCCGAACCTCTACTTATCGTAATACCTACCATATGTGTGTGACCCTCTAAGCCCAATATTGAGTTGGTCATGAGTCATATCTATCAAAACTATTGAATCACGGATTTTGATGATAAAACTAATTGATAAGTGTTTATGATTTGATTTGTGTTTTGAGTGTCACAGGATGCTTCGATCAGGATGAGACAATTAAAGCATGAAGAATCATATTGGGCTAGAGGAAAACATGTCAGAAGATTGGACGTCGAGCCGGACGAACGGTCGACGTATCAACAGAAGGCTTCAAGCCATGGTTTCGGGCATCGGGCCAAGAAGAGCAGATATTGCGTCAAGGATATCGGAGTTGTGGAGGTCAACTAGTTAATTGGATAATAGGCCGTAAGAGAGGACGATGTGCCGAAGAATCGGACGAAGCGTCGATGAACCAATGACATGCCGGACAACATGATTCAAGCTTAGTAATAATTGTCTAGATCAAAGTGTGTTTTTATGTATGTAGGATTCTGCTAGTCATAGGTGCCCAACAAGCCAATCACGTGAGTGATGACATGTGTGACTTGACACAGAATCTTTTTGCTTATTATATTTTGGCTTTTATCACTTTATATTGTCTATTGCATATATGCATGCATATATTGTGATGTCCTTGGATTTGTGCAATGGAAATCAGATCATGATGAGATCACGATAATGAGACCAATTCACCTTTAAACACAGATCCAAAATAATCCCGATCATATGTTACTCGAGAGGGACATCATGATAACCGGACAAATTGGTGTGCTGTATACCCGTCCATAAGACGGATGCAACTGGTCTCATAGCTGCTCGTGTGGGGACACTAGGGATATAGTACAGGTACTCATTGGAGAATGAGTTCACTGATTGATCCGCTTACGGAATACTAGATGGTTGATGATGCCTTATTGTCAGACAGTGATTTCGTAGTCCTAGTGGTGTCTCTGGTCCTTAGACTTAAGACATCAAGGATGTCCTGTATGAGTGCTCCACTTTTTGATATCAGACTTATAGGTTTGGATGTCTCATATCTAGTACAGTTGGTCATTGGGAGTGGCAGTTGACTTTACGAGGGCTATTGAGTGTCGATAGAGGATCATCCACTCTCGGCATCATGAGAGGAATATCCCATGTATTCTTGCTCAGACAAATCCCTAGCAAGGGTCATTCGGATTGAGAGAGAAAGAGTTCTCCGGGAGAATCCGATTAGAGCGAGACTCGGGTAGAAACCGTATTGGTTTGACAGCACTATGCCCGATATATGGTCTCTGAGATATTAGAAGGATGAGAGACTATAGGTACACGGTAACTGAGGACAAACAGGTCCAATGGATTGGATTCCCCTGTATCGTCTGGGGATTACGGCGTAGTGGCCTAGTACGTCCGTAGTCGATGAGTCGAGTGAATTATTACAGAGATAATAATTCACTGAGCCAGAAGGAGTTCTGACAGCTATGACTCACGGCTAGCTCGATATTGGTCCTAGAGGGTCATGTTGGGAAATCTTGGGGGCATCACATACGCAGCGGAAGAACAAGAAAAACAAAATCCCAAATTTCCCAATAAGATGTTCGTCGTCGTGTGAAGATTGGTGCCCAAAAATCCGCGAAACAAACTACATATAGAATAGATTATGTTATCTAGGGAGATCGTATATCCCTATTTCCTTGCAGATCTTTAAGAGAGGGTGAAGGAGGTCAAGCATCCTCCTCTCTAGCGGTGATCCACACAGCATGGTTGCGACGATGCTCCTTAAAACTCCAGGCATGCTCTGAGGTGGAGAGGGGGAGAATAAGAGAGGCAAATAAAGACTCTAACCTATGAGGCTCTGAATCCCTCCTATTTATAAAGGCCCCTTGTCAAACCCTAATGGATCCTCCCCTAGTGGGTATTGGATCTGCATCCAATTATCCAAGCCTTTTTAGATTAGTGGATCTCTATCCAATAATCTCTCATGGGCTCTTATTGGATCTCGTACATGGGATCCAATAATTCATGGGCTTATTGGATATCTAATAAGATAGGGGCTCCGACGGATATCTCATATCCGAACCTCTACTCGTCGTAATGCCTACCATATGTGTGTGACCCTCTAGGCCCAATATCGAGCTGACTGTGAGTCATAGTTGTCAGAACTCCTTCTGGCTCAGTGAATTATTATCTTTGTAATATTCACTCGACTCATCGACTATGGATGTATTAGGCCACTACGCCATAGTCCCCAGATGATATAGGAAAATCCAATCCATTGGACTTGTCTGTCCTCAGTTACTGTGTACCTATAGTCTCTCATCCATCTAATATCCCAAAGACCGTATATCAGGCATGGTGCTGTCAGACCCACACGGTTTCTACTCGAGTCTCGCTCTAATCAGATTCTCCCGGAGAACTTTTTCTCTCTCAAATCGAATGACCCCGGCTAGGGATTTATCTGAGTAAGAACACATGGGATATTCCTCTCATGACGCCGAGAGTGAATGATCCTCTATCGACACTCAATAGCCCTCGTAAGGTCGATTGTCACTCCCAATGACCAACTGTACTAGATCATTTTTAACGAAGTCATAAGATCTGATTGCCTCATCAAATCTTATGTTCCAATTTCGGGAAGCTTGCTTTAGTCCATAAATGGATCTAAGCAACCTGCACACTTTATGTGGGCAGTCTTTGGACACGAATCTCTCAAGTTGTATACACCTCCTCATCGAGGAATGTAGTTTTCAAATCCATCTGCCAGATCTCATAATCATAGTGTGCTGCAATAGCTAATAGAATTTGGATAGATTTTAGTTTTGCTACGGGTGAGAAGGTTTCGTCATAGTCAACACCTTGCCTTTAACGATACCCCTTAGCCGCTAGCCTTGCTTTATAGGTCTCTACCTTTCCATCTACTCTGATCTTTTTCTTAAATTCTTAAATGCAATAGCTAATATCCCATGTCTCATCGGTATGAGACCTCTCTTGAAATTTTCCATGCCAAACCTTTTGACAATGGTTTCTATGTACCTAGATTGTGACAAGCCAAACATCCTCTTGGATCTATCTCTATAGATCCGAATCCCCAAGATATAGGATACTTCCCCTAAGTCCTTCATGCAGAAGTGTCTAGATAACCAAGCCTTTATTGTGGATAGCATTTCTACGTCATTCCCAATGATCAGAATGTCATCCACATATAACACCAAAAAGATGATAGCGCTCCCCACTTACCTTCCTGTACACACAAGGCTCATCTTCGTTTTTAATGAAGTCATAAGATCTGATTGCCTAATCAAATCTTATGTTCCAATTTCGGGAAGCTTGCTTTAGTCCATAAATGGATCTAAGCAACCTGCACACTTTATGTCGGCAGTCTTTGGACACGAATCTCTCAGGTTGTATACACCTCCTCATCGAGGAATGTAGTTTTCACATCCATCTGCCAGATCTCATTATCATAGTGTGCTGCAATAGCTAATAGAATTCGGATGGATTTTAGTATTGCTACGGGTGAGAAGGTTTCGTCATAGTCATAGGTCTCTTAACCTTTCCATCTACTCTGATCTTTTCTTAAATTCTTAAATGCAATAGCTAATATCCCATGTCTCATCGGTATGAGACCTCTCTTGAAATTTTCCATGCCAAACCTTTTGACAATGGTTTCTATGTACCTAGATTGTGACAAGCCAAACATCCTCTTGGATCTATCTCTATAGATCCGAATCCCCAAGATATAGGATACTTCCCCTAAGTCCTTCATGCAGAGTGTCTAGATAACCAAGCCTTTATTGTGGATAGCATTTCTACGTCATTCCCAATGATCAAATGTCATCCACATATAACACCAAAAAGATGATAGCGCTCCCACTTACCTTCCTGTACACACAAGGCTCATCTTCGTTTTAATGGAAGTCATAAGATCTGATTGCCTAATCAAATCTTATGTTCCAATTTCGGGAAGCTTGCTTTAGGTCCATAAATGGATCTAAGCAACCTGCACACTTATGTCGGCAGTCTTTGGACACGAATCTCTCAGGTTGTAGACACCTCCTCATCGAGAATGTAGTTTTCACATCCATCTGCCAGATCTCATTATCATAGTGTGCTGCAATAGCTAATAGAATTCGGATGGATTTTAGTATTGCTACGGGTGAGAAGGTTTCGTCATAGTCAACACATTACCTTTAACGATACCCCTTAGCCACTAGCCTTGCTTTATAGGTCTCTACCTTTCCATCTACTCCGATCTTTTTCTTAAAGATCCACTTACAACCGATAGGTATAATACCTTCGGGCATATCAACTAGGTACCAAACCTTATTGGAGTACATATAATCCATCTCAGAATTCATGGCTTCTTGCCACTTCTTGGAGTCTATACTCATAATAGCCTCCTCGTAGGTCTAAGGATCAATATCCTCAACATCTTCTCCTCTAATATGTCCCACATATCTCTCAGGAGGATGGATACTCTACCAGACCTACGTAAACTTGGAACTTATGTGTTAGGTATCTGAACAGACTCGAGCTGTAGAGTGGTGCTTGAGCTTGGTTCTCCAACCTCGCCCAACTCTATCATGCTCTCACTATCTCCGCCAAGAATGTGTTCCTTCTCAAGGAACACTGCTCTCTTGGCTACAAAAACCTTTTGATCCTCGAGATAATAGAAATAATACCCACAAGTTTCCTTGGGGTATCCCACGAATTTGCACCACTCTATCCTCGATTCCAACTTATCGGGGTTGTGTCATGAAGAAGTGTCTAGATAACTAAGCCTTTATTGTGGATAGCATTTCTACGTCATTCCCAATGATCAGGATGTCATCTACATATAACACCAAAAAGATGATAATGCTCCCACTTACCTTCTTGTACACACAAGGCTCATCTTCGTTCTTAACGAAGTCATAAGATCTTATTGCCTCATCAATCTTATGTTTCAATTTCGGGAAGCTTGCTTTAGTCTACAAATGGATCTAAGTAACCTGCACACCTTATCTGGGCAGTCCTTGGACACGAATCCCTCAGGTTGTATCACATACACCTTCTCATCGAGGTTCCCATTGAGGAATATAGTTTTCACATTCATCTGCCAGATCTCATAATTATAGTGTGCTGCAATAGCTAATAGAATTCGGATGGATTTTAGCATTGCTACGGGTGAGAAGGTTTCGTCATAGTCAACACCTTACCTTTAACGATACCTCTTAGCCATTAGCCTTGCTTTATAGGTCCCTACCTTTCTATCTACTCCAATCTTATTCTTAAAGATCCACTTGCAACTGATAGGTATAATACCTTCAGGTGTATCAACTAGGTACCAAACCTTATTGGAGTACATAGAATCCATCTAAGAATTCATGGCTTCTTGCCACTTCCCGGAGTCTATACTCATAATAGCCTCCTCGTAGGTCTAAGAATCAATATCCTCAACATCTTCTCCTCTAACATGTCCCACATATCTCTCAGGAGGATGGGATACTCTACCGGACCTACGTAAACTTGGAACTTGTGTGTTAGGTATCTGAACAGACTCAGGCTGTAGAGTGCTTGAGCTTGGTTCTCCAACCTCGCTCAACTCTATCATGCTCTCACTATCTTCGCCAAGAATGTGTTCCTTCTTAAGGAACACTATTCTCTTGGCTATAAAAACTTTTGGTCCTCGAGATGATAGAAATAATACCCACAAGTTTCCTTGGGGTATCTCACGAACTTGCACCGCTCTATCCTCCATTCCAACTTATCGGGGTTGTGTCTTTTAACGTACGCAGGGCAACTCCAAATCTTAACAACTTTAAGATCGGGCTTCTTCGCTATCCATATATCATATGGTATAGACACTATCGACTTAGTTGGAACTCTATTTAGAAGGTAAGCTACGGTCTCTAGGGCATATCCATAGAATGAGATAGGTAGGTCAGCGAAACTCATCATGGATCGTATCATGTCTAACAGCGTACGATTTCTCCTTTCAGACACACCATTGAGCTGAGGTGTATAAGGAGGTATCCATTGGGATAATATCCCATAGTCCTTAAGGAACTGAGTAAACTCCGTACTTAAGTATTCACCTCCTCGATCAGATTAAAGAGTTTTGATACTTTTTCCAGTCTGGTTCTCCACATCATTCTTATACTTTCTGAATTTCTCAAAGGCCTCGGATTTGTACTTCATTAAGTATACATATCCATACATTGAGAAATCATCAGTATAGGTAATGAAGTAGGAGTAACAACCAATGGCATGAGTTGACATGGGTCCA
The DNA here is from genome assembly GCA_004837865.1 of Musa balbisiana. NCBI lineage: Eukaryota > Viridiplantae > Streptophyta > Magnoliopsida > Zingiberales > Musaceae > Musa > Musa balbisiana. The sequence continues at coordinate 23,146,276 of CM017193.1, read as the reverse complement.
CAAACATCACTATGTATGAGTTCCAACAGCTTAATGACTCTCTCTCCAATTCCACTAAATGGAGAGTTGGTTAGTTTTCCATGAAGGCAAGGCTCGTAAGTTGCATATGACTCATAGTCGAATGGATCTAGATATCCATCATTTAGCAACTTTTGAATCATTTCTTCATGGATGTGACCTAGCCTACAATGCCACATGTATGCACTGTTCATCTCATCTCGTATCCTCTTGGACACACTTACATTTATGACATGTGGAGTTGTGTCTACCATAAATAAACCATTATGCAATGTTCCTTTCGTGATGATCTCATCATCTAATAATATCAAACAACCATTGTTCTCAAAAACTAATTTATATCCACTAATTGTCAAATATGAACTGGAGATAATGTTTTTGATAATAGAAGGAACAAAATAACATGCATCTAATGCAAAAAAGCTCCATCAGGTAGATATAGGGCAACCTCGCCAACGGCTCCTACAGCAACTTTTGCTCCATTGCCTATCTTGAGGTCCATCTCACCTCTTTCTAGTCTCCTAGGCCTTAATAGAACCTGCAACAAATTGCATATATGATAAATATTACCGGTATCTAATACCCATGTGTTATCATAAGAGTTTGACAAATGGAGACTGATCATGAATGTACCTGAAGCTTCACCAAACTTCTGTTTCACCTTTTCTGCAAGGTACTCTTTGCAGTTCCTCTTCCGGTGCCTATCTTTGTCACAATGGAAGCACTGGCCTTTGTCCTTTGTTGGGCTTTTCTTAGCAACTTTTGCTTTTCCTGGTCTGCCCTTGCCCTTTCCCTTCTTAAGGGACTTTTCTGCTTTCCTTTTCTTTCTGGTCTCACCAGTGTAGAGAACTGGCTTCTCTTTCCTAATAGTACTCTCTGCCTCTCTCAACATATTGAGGAGCTCTAGGAGAGTCACCTTAATTTTGTTCATATTAAAATTCATTATGAACTGTGAAAGAAATCTGGTAGGGATTGAAGCACAATGTCCATACACAAGTTATCTTCTAGGACCATTCCTAGACCTGTGAGTTTCTCCATCCACTCAATCATCTTTAAGACATGGTTCTGAACCGATGTCCCCTTAGTCATCCTAGTGCGGAAGAGGCTCTTGGATATCTCATATCATTGAGTCCTTCCCTATTTCTCAAATAATTTATGGACATGTAGGAGAATGGATCTAGCATCCATCTTTTCATGTTGTCTCTGTAACTCAGGAGTCATAGAGCCCAACATATAGCATTGAGCAAGAGTGGAGTCATCAATGTACTTCACGTAGCGAGCGATCTCATCCTCGCTTGTCCCTTCCTCGGGTGTAGGCATTACTGTATCAAGGACGTATGCGATTTTCTCCGCCGTGAGAACAATTCTCAAGTTGTGGAGCCAATCCGTAATTTGGACCAGTGAGGCGGTTGACATCAAGTATGCCACGTAAAGGATTTGAAAGTGACATTTTCTGAAAATAAAGATGCGGTAGAAATGAATAACATGCAGATTTTGCAAGAAATAAACTAACATGCAGATTTGCAAGAAATAAACTATCAAGATATGGACTTCTATCTTAATATGCTCCCACTATTTTACTAGCGCATCACGCGACACCCTCAACACGTGAAACGAAAGTCTCCGGAAGACTTCTAGTGGGGATCAAGATCCAATCAGCGTCTTAGTGTAACCTCGAGGGACTCGACCAATCACACTAAGCCCAAAAGGTAGGCAACTCATGCCGATCACAACTCCTTGTGATTCCCATCCTATTCGGCCTCCGAATCACCATGGTCTCGAGAGATTCGACCAACCATGATGTTCGGTTAAGTCAACACATTCGTTACAAGATGAGTCTGATTTGATGATATACCCTCGAGGGACTAGACCAAGCATTACCATGCCTTCAGGTCACCGGTGACATCTTTATGTCGTAGATAAGATAGCGAATCGTGATATATGTGAGCCTCGAGAGACTACCAACCTCAACTTACATTGGGAATCAGTTCCTACTCATAACGATGGAAGGCCACGTGGGTCAATCTAATTGCCTCATGTTTACCGACTTAATATTATCAAGAGAAGAGGTTTCTATAATTGGTCTCCTAATATGACATGTCACACATTACATATTTAATATATATCTACATCGCATGCAAATATATATACATATCTAGTAGGTATATAAGCAATCACACATCACATGAGTAATCATACCAGATGATCATGAACCACAGCCTAATGTGATCAGGCCCGAGCCAATAGGCCTAATAACTCACATTAAGATCTATGTATGCAACGATGCATCTTCATGCCCTGTGATCGTCCATCTCATCCTCGTCGGTTCGGTCGACATCTCGATGCATCTCCATGCATCGCAATCGTTCGTCTCGTGGGTCCCATTATCGCATCCACGCTCCCGCTGCGCCTTCTTATATGATTACAACTTAATCATAGGCACGCAGGCCCGACAATAAACGAGAAATATAATGGAGGCTCGCAGACCCCAATAATAATAATCACAAGTACACACATCACACGGTCCATGATCATCCGTCCACACATCATACATCACATATATAAATCATTGTCATGTAAGACTACTAGATAATAATGAAAATAATAATCAACTAAATTTTTTAATTAATTAATATTTTTTGAAATCAGGGACATGTAGGAAATTTTCTGAATTTTGAGAGGTATTTTCGTAATTTGGTCAAAGGATAGAAACTGAAATTTCTTAAATTCTAAGGGGCAAAACTATCTTTTGCGTAAAACCCTAAACACCTATCCCTTGCTGCTGCTGCTACCGCCGCTGCCACCCTGCTGGCGGCGGCTGTGCAGTGGAGGGCGGGGCGCTGCCCTCGCTTACAGGCAGCATGCCTGCTGGCGGAGCTGCCCCTGTAGGTGGGCGCCCCCGCGGGCGGTCCTACCCTCGGGGCAGCGCCCGCAGGCGATGCTGCCCCACCGGGCGACCGCCCCTGGGGGAAGTTTTGCTCATGGGAGCAGCGACCGCATGCGCCGCTGCCCTACGACGCCTCACCCTACGGGAGAAGCGGCCGCAGGCGCTGCTGCCCTGCAACGCCCTTGCCCGCGGCCGTAGGCGCCTCAACCCACGGTGCCTCTGCTTGCGGGTGCAACGACCGCAGGCGTTGCTGCCTGCGGGTTCAGAACCAGCAGGTGTTGCCATTGCGCGCGGGCACAGTGCCCGTGCGCAGGTGGCCTTACGGCAGCGCTGCCATCTGCCACGACAGTAAGGGCAGCAATAGTTGCTGCCTTTTTCGCTTTTGCATCAACAATTTTAACGTCAAAATTCTTCCTAAACACAACACACATAGTTCAAAAATCAATCATTCGCACGAACAACCTGGCTCTGATACTACTGTTGAAAAATCTTGGGGGCGACATCACATGCGTAGTAGAAGAATAAGAAAAATAAAATCCCTAATTTTCCAAAAAGATGTTCGTCGTCGTGTGAAGATTGGTGCACAAAAATCGTATAGAATAGATTGTGTTACCTAGTGAGATCGTATATCCCTGTTTCCTTTCAGATCTCTAGGAGAGGGGGAAAGAGGTCAGGCGTCCTCCTCTCTAGTGGTGATCCACACAACAGGGCTGCGATGATGCTCCTCAAAACTCCAGGCCTGCTCTGAGGTGGAGAGGGGGAGGAGAATAGGAGAGGCAAACAAAGGCTCTAGCCTATGAGGCTCTGAATCCCTCCTATTTATAGAGGCCCCCTGTTAAACCCTAATAGATCCTCCTCTAGTGGGTATTGGATCTGCATCCAATTACCCAAGTCTTTTTAGATTAGTGGATCTCTATCCAATAATCTCTCATGGGCTTTTATTGGATCTCGTCCATGGGATCCAATAATTCAGGGGCTTATTGGATATCCAATAAGATAAGGGCTCCGGTAGATATTTTATATCCGAACCTCTACTCGTCGCAATACCTACCTATGTGTGTGACCCTCTAGGCCTAATATTGAGTTGGCCGTGAGTCATAGCTATCAGAACTCCTTCTGGCTAAGTGAATTATTATCTCTGTAATAATTCACTTGACTCATCGGCGACGGATGTACTAGGCCACTATGCCATAGTCCCCAGACGATACAGGGGAATCCAATCTATTGGACCTGTCTGTCCTCATTTACCATATACCTATAGTCTCTCATCCATTTAATATCCCAGAAACCGTATATCGGGCATGGTGCTGTTAGACCCATACGGTTTCTACTCGAGTCTCGTTCTAATCGGATTCTCCTGGAGAACTCTTTCTCTCTCAACCGGAATGACCCTGGCCAGGATTTGTCTAAGTAAGAACACATGGGATATTCATCTCATGACGCTGAGAGTGGATGATCCTCTATCGACACTCAATAGCCCTCATAAGGTCGACTGCCACTCCCAATGACTAGTTGTACTAGATTTGGAAAATCCAAACCTATAAGTCTGGGATAAAAGAATAGAACACTCATACAGGACATCCTTGGTATCTTAAGTCTAAGAACCAGATACACCACTAGGACTACGGAATCGCTATTTGACAATAAGGTATCATCAACCATCCAGTATTCCGTAAGCGGATCAATCAGTGAACTCATTCTCCAATGAGCACCTGTACTGTATCCCTAGTGTCCCCACACAAGCAACTATGACACTAGCTGCATCCATCATATGGACGAGTATACAACACACCAATCTGTCCTGTTATCACGATGTCCCTCTCGAATAACCTATAACGGGATTATTTAGAATCTGTGTTTAAAGGTGAATCGGTCTCATTATCGTGATCTCATCATGATCCGATTCCCATTGCACGGATCCAAGGACATCACAATATGTATGTATGTATGTATATATATATATATATATATATATATATATATATATATATATATATATATATATATATATATGTGTGTGTGTGTGTGTGTGTGTGTGTGTGTGTGTGTGTGTAAAAATATATGTATATACATACATGTATATAACATATATATAAATACATGTATGTATATACATGTATATATACATGTATATATATATACATGTATATATATACATATATACATGTATATATGTATATATATACATATATACATGTATATATGTATATATACATGTATATACATGTATGTACATACATGTATATATATATATGTATATACATGTATGTACATACATGTATATACATATATATATATATATATGCAATAGACAATATAAAATGATAAATGTCAAAATATAATAAGTAAAAAGATTTCGTGTCAAGTCACACGTGCCATCACTCACGTGATTGGCTTGTTGGGCACCTATGACTAGTAGGTCACACACATATGGTAGGTATTGCGATGAGTAGAGGTTCAGATATGAGATATTCGCCGGAGCCCTTATCTTATTGGATATCCAATAAGCCCCTGAATTATTGGATCCCATGGACGAGATCCAATAAGAGCCCATGAGAGATTATTGGATAGAGATCCACTAATCCAAAAGGTTTGAGTAATTGGATGCAGATCCAATACCCACTAGAGGAGGATCTATTAGGGTTTGACATAGGGCCTCTAAAAATAGGAGGGATTTAGAGCCTCATAGGCTAGAGCCTTTACTTGCCTCTCCTATTCTCCCCCCCTCTCTCCACCTCAAAGCAGGCCTGGAGTTTTGAAGAGCGTCGTCGCAGCCTTGTTGTGTGGATCACTACTAGAGAGGAGGACGCTTGACCTCCGTCACCCTCTCCTAGAGATCTACAAGGAAACAAAGATATACGATCTCCCTAGGTAACACAATCTATTCTATATGCAATTTGTTTCACGGATTTTTGCGCACAAATCTTCGCACGATGACAAACATCTCTTTGGAAATAAGGGATTTTGTTTTTTTGTTCTTCCGCTGTGCATGTGATGTCACCTCTAAGATTTTCCAATAGTGGTATCAGAGCCAGGTTGTTCGTGCGATAGATTGGTTTTGAACTGCATGTGTTATGTTTTGAAAAAACTTTTGACTTCAAAATCATTGACGCAAAGTGAGAAAGGGCAATAACTATTGTTGTCCTCGATCTACATGCGTGCAACCGCAGGTAGTGCAGCGCCAGCGCATGCGCAGGTGCTGCGCCTACAGTAGTCGGGCGGTGGCCTGCATGCAGCAAGCTTGCGACCGGCGGGGCTAGCAGCCCGCGGGCGCTACCTGTGGCCACAACGCCCACAAGGGCAAGCGGCGCTGGCAAGCAGGCCGCTTGTGCGTGGCAATTATTGCTGCGCGCAGTCGCAGCCATAAGCGGTTGGCCGCCAGAAGGAAGAGCCACTTGTGGCGCATAGGCGGTGACATCCGTCGGCACTACCTGCACGCATAGCGCCAGCAGGGGCGGCGACTGCGGGTGCAACCCCGCAGGCAAAACCGCCCGTGGCAACGCCTAACCACAGGGGAGGCACCGCCCGCAGGCAAGTGCAACACCCCCAACCCCCGCTGCAAAGGTCGCCGTCGGCAGGGTGGCAGCAGCGGCAAAAGCAAGGGAGAGGGAGAAGGGCATTAGGTTTTTCTAGGCAAAAGATAGTTTTGCCCTTGAGAATTTGAGAAATTTTAGTTTCTATCCTTTGACCAAATTACAAAAATGCCCCTCAGAATTCAAAAAATTCTCTACTTGTCCTTGATTTGAGAAAAATATTAATTAATTAAAAGGTTTAGTTGATTATTATTTTTATGATTATCTAGTAGTCCTACATGATAATGACTTATATATGTGATGTATGATGTGTGGACGGATGATCATGGACCGTGTGATGTGTGTACTTGTGATTATTATTATTGGGGCCTGCGAGCATCCATTATATTTCTTATTTATTATCGGGCCTACGTGCCTATGATTAAGTTGTAATCACATGAGGAGGCGTAACAGGAGCGTGGATGCAATAACGGGACCCACGAGACGGACGATTGCGATATATGGAGATGCATCGAGATGTCGACGGAACCGACGAGGACGAGATGGACGATCACAGGGCATGGAGATGTACCGTTGCACACATAGATCTTGATGTGAGTGATTAGGCCGATTGACTCGGGCCTGATCATATTAGGTTGTGGTCCATGATCATCTGGTGTGATTGCTTATACACATACTAGATATGTATATATATTTGCATGCGATGAAGATATATATTAAATATGTATATGTGTGACATGTCATATTAGGAGACCAAATTATAGAAACATCTCTCTTGATAATATTAAGTCGGTAAATGTAAGGCAATTAGATTGACTCATGTGGCCTTCCATTGTTATGGGTAGGAACCGATTCCCGATGTAGGTTGAGTTGGTCGAGTCTCTCAAGGCTCACCTATATCGTGATTCGCTATCTTGCTTATGACATAGAGATGTCACCGGTGACCTAAGGACATAATATGCTTGGTCGAGTCCCTCAAGGGTATATCATCAAATCAGACTCATCTTGTAACGAAGGTGTTGACTTAGCCGAACATCATGGTTGGTCGAGTCCCTCGAGACCATGGTGATTCGGATTGTGATCGACAAGAGTTGTCTAAGTTTTGGGCTTAGTGTGATTGGTCGAGTCCCTCGAGGTTACACTAACACACCGATTGGATCCTAATCCCCACTAGAAGTCTGCCGGAGACTTTCGTTTCACGTGCTAAGGGTGTCACATGACTCGCTAGTAAAATAGTGGGAGCATATTGAGATAGAAGTTCATATCTTGATTGTTTATTTCTTACAAAATTTGCATGTTATTCATTCCTGCTGCATCTTTATTTTCAGAAAATGTTGCTTTTAAATCCCTTACGTGGCATACTTGATGTCAACCGCCTCACTAGTCCAAATTATACTGATTGGCTCCGCAACTTGAGAATTGTTCTCACGGTGGAGAAAATCGCGTACGTCCTTGATACAGTAATGCCTACGCCCGAGGAAGGGGCAAGCGAGGATGAGATCGTTCGCTATGTGAAGTACATTGATGACTCCACTCTTGCCAATATGTTGGGCTCTATGACTCCTGAGTTATAGAGACAACATGAAATGATGGATGCTAGATCCATTCTCCTACATGTCCCTAAATTGTTTGAGGAACAGGGAAGGACTCAGCGATATGAGATATCCAAGAGCTTCTTCCGCACTAAGATGACTGAGGGGATATCGGTTCAGAACCATGTCCTAAAGATGATTGAGTGGATGGAGAAACTAGAGAGAGGCGAGATGGACCTCAAGATGGGCAATAGAACAAAAGTTGCTATAGTAGTCGTTGGCGAGGTCGCCCTACATCTGCTTGGTGGAGCTTTTATTGCATTAGATGCATGTTATTTTGTTCCTTCATTTATCAAAAACATTATCTCTATTTCATGTTTGACAGTTAGTGGATATAAATTAGTTTTTGAGAACAATGGTTGTTCGATATTATTAGATGATGAAATCATCATGAAAGGGACATTGCATAATGATTTATTTATGCTAGACACTACTCCACATATCATGAATGTAAGTGTGTCCAAGAGGAAACGAGATGAGATAAACAATACATACCTATGGCATTGTAGGCTAGGTCACATCCATGAAGAAAGGATTCAAAAGTTGCTAAATGATGGATATCCAGATCCATTCGACTATGAGTCATATGCAAATTGCGAGCCTTGCCTTCGTGGAAAATTGACCAACTCTCCATTTAATGGAATTGGAGAGAGAGCCACTGAACTATTGGAACTCATACATAGTGATGCATGTGGACCCATGTCAACTCATGCCATTTGTGGTTACTCCTACTTCATTACCTTTACTGATGATTTCTCAAGGTATGGATATGTGTACTTAATGAAGTACAAATCCGAGGCCTTTGAGAAATTCAGAAAGTATAAGAATGAGGTGGAGAACCAGACTGGAAAGAGTATCAAAACTCTTCAATCAGATCGAGGAGGTGAATATTTAAGTACGGAGTTTACAAAGTTCCTCAAGGACTATGGGATATTATCCCAATGGATACCTCCTTATACACCTCAGCTCAATAGTGTGTCTGAAAGGAGAAATCGTACACTGTTAGACATGATACGATCCATGATGAGTTTCGCTGACCTACCTATCTCATTCTATGGATATGCCCTAGAGACCGTAGCTTACCTTCTAAATAGAGTTCCAACTAAGTCGATAGTGTCTATACCATATGATATATGGATAGCGAAGAAGCCCGATCTTAAAGTTGTTAAGATTTGGAGTTGCCCTGCGTACGTTAAAAGACACAACCCCGATAAGTTGGAATGGAGGATAGAGCGGTGCAAGTTCGTGAGATACCCCAAGGAAACTTGTGGGTATTATTTCTATCATCTCGAGGACCAAACGGTTTTTATAGCCAAGAGAATAGTGTTCCTTAAGAAGGAACACATTCTTGGCGAAGATAGTGAGAGCATGATAGAGTTGAGCGAGGTTGGAGAACCAAGCTCAAGCACCACTCTACAGCCCGAGTCTGTTCAGATACCTAACACACAAGTTCCAAGTTTACGTAGGTCCGGTAGAGTATCACATCCTCTTGAGAGATATGTGGGACATATTAGAGGAGAAGATGTTGAGGATATTGATCCTTAGACCTACGAGGAGGCTATTATGAGTATAGACTCTGGGAAGTAGCAAGAAGCCATGAATTCTGATATGGATTCTATGTACTCCAATAAGGTTTGGTACCTAGTTGATACACCTGAAGGTATTATACCTATCAGTTGCAAGTGGATCTTTAAGAAAAAGATTGGAGTAGATGGAAATGTAGAGACCTATAAAGCAAGGCTGGTGGCTAAGAGGTATCGTTAAAGGCAAGGTGTTGACTATGACGAAACCTTCTCACCTGTAGCAATACTAAAATCCATCCGAATTCTATTAGCTATTGCAGCACACTATGATTATGAGATCTGGCAGATGAATGTGAAAACTATATTCCTCAATGGGAACCTCGATGAGAAGGTGTATATGATACAACCTGAGGGATTCGTATCCAAGGACTGCCCAGATAAGGTGTGCAGGTTACTTAGATCCATTTGTGGACTAAAGCAAGCTTTCCGAAAATGGAACATAAGATTTGATGAGGCAATAAGATCTTATGACTTTGTTAAGAACGAAGATGAGCCTTGTGTGTACAAGAAGGTAAGTGGGAGCGTTATCATCTTTTTGGTGTTATATGTAGATGACATCCTAATCATTGGGAATGACGTAGAAATGCTATCCACAATAAAGGCTTAGTTATCTAGACACTTCTCCATGACACAACCCCGATAAATTAGAATCGAGGATAGAGCGTTGCAAGTTCGTGGGATACCCCAAGAAAACTTGTGGGTATTATTTCTATCATCTCGAGGACCAAAAAGTTTTTGTAGCCAAGAGAGCAGTATTCCTCAAGAAGGAACACATTCTTGGCGGAGATAGTGAGAGCATGATAGAGTTGAGCGAGGATGGAGAACCAAGCTCAAGCACCACTCTACAGCTCGAGTCTGTTCAGATACCTAACACACAAGTTCCAAGTTTACGTAGGTCCAGTAGAGTATCCCATCCTCCTGAGAGATATGTGGGACATATTAGAGGAGAAGATGTTGAGGATATTGATTTTTAGACCTACGAGGAGGTTATTATGAGTATAGACTCCAGGAAGTGGCAAGAAGCCATGAATTCTGAGATGAATTCTATGTACTCCAACAAGGTTTGGTACCTAGTTGATATGCCCGAAGGTATTATACCTATCGGTTGTAAGTGGATCTTTAAGAAAAAGATCGGAGTAGATGGAAAGGTAGAGACCTATAAAGCAAGGCTAGTAGCTAAGGGGTATCGTTAAAGGCAATGTGTTGACTATGACGAAACCTTCTCACCCATAGCAATACTAAAATCCATCCGAATTCTATTAGCTATTGCAGCACACTATGATAATGAGATCTGGCAGATGGATGTGAAAACTACATTCCTCGATGAGGAGGTGTATATGATACAAACTGAGGGATTCGTGTCCGAACACTGCCCATATAAAGTGTGCAGGTTGCTTAGATCCATTTATGGACTAAAGCAAGCTTCCCGAAATTGGAACATAAGATTTGATGAGGCAATCAGATCTTATGACTTCGTTAAAAACGAAGATGAGCCTTGTGTGTACAAGAAGGTAAGTTAGAGCGCTTTCATCTTTTTAGTGTTATATGTGGATGACATTCTGATCATTGGGAATGACGTAGAAATGTTATCCACAATAAAGGCTTAGTTATCTAGACACTTCTGTATGAAAGACATAGGGGAAGTATCCTATATCTTGGGGATTCGGATCTATAGAGATAGATCCAAGAGGATGTTTGGCTTGTCACAATCTAGGTACATAGAAACCATTGTCAAAAGGTTTGGCATGAAAAATTCCAAGAGAGGTCTCATACCGATGAGACATGGGATATCGCTTTCTAGGAATATGTCCCCAAAGACTCTAGAAGAAAGGGCAAACATGGATATGATATCTTATGCCTCAGCGATAGGGTCTATCATGTATCCCATGCTATGTACTAGGCCTGATATAGCGCATGCTCTAAGTGTCACGAGCAGGTATCAGGCGGATCTAGACTTGGAGCATTGGAAAGCAATAAAGTGTATCCTTAAGTACTTGAGAAGGACTAAGAATCTTTTACTAGTATATGGAGGTAGTAGCTTCAAGGTTGAAGGGTACATAGACTCAAGTTTTCAGTCTGATGTCGATGATAGCAAGTTGAATTCGGGGTATGTGTATACCTTGAATGGAGGAGCAGTATGCTGGAAGAGTTCCAAGCAAGATACTACTGCTGACTCGACCACAGAAGCGAAATACATTGCTGCAGTAGATGCAGCAAAAGAGAGTCTGGATGAAGAAGTTCATCACAGATTTGGGAGTCGTGTCGAATAGCGAGGAGTCGATTTCCTTATATTGCAACAACAATAGGGTGATTACTCAAATAAGGGAACCCGAGTCTCATCAGAAGTGTTCTGAGGAGGTTTCAACTTATTAGAGAGATCATGACCCGAGGAGATTTAGTAGTGGAAAGAGTTCCACCCGAAGATAACATTGCAGATCCATTGATAAAGTCGTTGTCTCAGATTATCTTTGAGCATCATAGGAGTCTGATGGGGATCAGACACATAGGTGATTGGCTTTAGGTCAAGTGGGAGATTGCTAGTCCTAGGTGCCCAACAAGCCAATCACGTGAGTGATGGCACATGTGACTTGACATAGAATTCTTTTGCTTATTATATTTTGACATTTATCACTTTATATTGTCTATTGCATATATATATATATATATATATATATATATATATATATATATATATATATATATATATATATATATATATATATATATATATATATATATATATATATTGTGATGTCCTTGGATCCATGCAATGGGAATCGGATCGTGATGAGATCACGATAATGAGACCGATTCAACTTTAAACACAGATCCTAAATAATCCCGGTCATAGGTTACTTGAGAGGGACATCGTGATAATTGGACAGACTGGTGTGTTGTATACCGGTCCATATGATGGATGCAGCTAGTCTCATAGCTGCTCGTGTGGCCACACTAGGGATACAGTACAGGTGCTCATTGAAAAATGAGTTCACTAATTGATTTGCTTACGGAATACTGGATGGTTGATGATGCCTTATTGTTAGACAGCGATTCCGTAGTCCTAGTGGTGTATTTGGTCCTTAGACTTGAGATACCAAGGATGTCCTGTATGAGTGCTCCACTCTTTGATACTAGACTTATAGGTTTAGATGTCCCAGATCTAGTACAGTTGGTCATTGGGAGTGACAATCGACCTTACGAGGGCTATTGAGTGTCAATAGAGGATCATTCACTCTCGGCGTCATGAGAGGAATATCCCATGTGATCTTACTCAGATAAATCCCTGGTCGGGGTCATTCGGGTTGAAAGAGAAAAAGTTCTCCGGGAGAATCTGATTAGAGCGAGACTCGAGTAGAAACCGTATGGGTCTGACAGCACCATGCTTGATATACAGTCTGTGGGATATTAGATGGATGAGAGACTATAGGTACACGGTAACTGAGGACAGACATGTCCAATGGATTGGATTTCCCTGTATCGTCTGGGGACTATGGCGTAGTGGCCTAGTACGTCCATAGTCGATGAATCGAGTGAATTATTACAAAGATAATAATTCACTGAGCGAGAAGGAGTTCTGACGGCTATGACTCATGGCCAGCTCGATATTAGGCCTAGAAGGTCACACTCATATGATAGGCATTACGATGAGAAGAGATTTGAATATGAGATATCTGTCGAAGCCCCTATCTTATTGGATATCCAATAAGCTCCTGAATTATTGGATCCCATGGATGAGATCCAATAAGTGCCCATGACAGATTATTGGATAGAAATCCATTAATCTAAAAGGCTTGAGTAATTGGATGCAGATCCAATAACCACTAGGGGAGGATCCATTAGGGTTTGATAGGGGACCTCTATAAATAGGAGGGATTCAGAGCCTCATAGGCTAGAGCCTTTACTTGCCTCTCTTATTCTCCCCTCCTCTCCACCTCAAAGCAGGCCTTGAGTTTTAAGGAGCATTATCGCAGCCCTGCTGTGTGAATCACCGCTAGAGAGGAGGACGCTTGACCTCCTTTACCCTCTCCTAGAGATCTACAAGGAAACAAGGGTATACGATCTCCCTAGGTAACACAATCTATTCTATATGCATTTTGTTTTGCGGATTTTTGGGCACCAATCTTCGCACAACGACGAACATCTCTTTGGGAATAGGGGATTTTGTTTTCTTGTTCTTCCGCTGCGCATATGATGTCGCCCCTAAGATTTTCCAATAGATTAACTACAATAGCAAGGTGTAAAGCAAAATGAAGTCCCAGAGTCAAGAAGGCGATTTCGTTGGGAGTTCGAGAGTTCATCGGAAGTATGGACGTTCGTCGGAAGTTCTGTCGGAATTGACCGAGAAGTGCAGGAGCTTGCCAAAGAAGCTCGTCGGAACTCGCCAAGAAGATCATTGTGAAGTATAGGAGCTTGCCGGGAGTCCGTTGGAACATAGTCGGGAGATCGTCGGAAGTTCGCCGGATGATCGTCAGAAGAAACTAAACTTACGGACTTGTTTAGCTTAGTAAATGTCTTAAATTTCATAGTTAGTACATAATTAGGATTGGAATTAGGCCAACCCAATTAGGGGCCAGTTGGGCCCATGTAAGGACTATATTGGGCCTAATGAAAGGCTCAAATAATGACCCAAGAGATGCTACCGTCGTGGCACAATCTCCAAGACTATGTTAGGTGGTGGTACCGCCAGTCTGGTGGTGGTACCGCCCAGTGTAGTGTCAGTGTCAAACTAACACTAGCGGTAGTATCGCCCATCACAAGCGGTGGCACCGCTTGTACCCAGGAAACCCAGGATGTGATATTTTTAGGCTCTTGAGGCCTATAAATACCCCTCTCATCCCTGGTTAACATACACAAGAATTGAGAGTTAAAAGGAAAGAAACGCTGCTAAAATCTTGTGTGATCTCCTCTCAAAGTTTTAAGTGTTAGAATAGTTTGAGAGGGAGTAAGTGGGGGTGTAAGGGTTATCTCCTAAACCCAATAAAAGAAAAATCGAGTTGTAAAAGGTGGTTGGTCTTTACCTATTGAAGGAAGATTGATATTGGATGCCGGTGGTCTTGACGGAAGAGGAATCGGTGGAGTAGATGTAGGTCACGACGACCGAACCACTATAAAAATCTGGTTTGCGTTTCTCTTAAGCAATTTACTTTAACTATAAACTACTTCTTTACATTCACTACGCTCTTCCATATGCTTTCAAAGTTAATACCCTTACAAAACAGTTTTTCATCGGAAATGGATTTAATCGCAATAAAGTTTTGAATCGATATAATTTTTACCGCTACACTAATTCACCCCCTCCTCTTAGTGCTGATTGCTTTCCTAACAATTAGCATCAGAGCCACGTTTATTTCTCATTTGGTTTAACACCCAAGAGAAATGACTCTTTTCGGCTTTCAGGAAGGTCACTCTCTCATTCGTCCTCCCTTGTTCAATGGGACAGACTACACATATTGGAAAACTCAAATGAGAGTTTTTTTGCTTTCTTTGGATTTAAATTTATGGAATATTATTGAAAACGGCTTTCAAAGGTCTTCTCTTCCAATAAACCATTGGAATGATTTGGAGAAGAAGACTTTTTCTCTAAATGCTAAAACTATGAATGCTCTATTTTACGCCTTAGATAAAACTGAGTTTAATCGAATTTCTATATGCGAAATGACTCTCGATAATTGGCACTCTTGAAATCACAAACGAAGGCACTAGCAAAGTTAAAGATTCAAACATCAACTTTTTGATGCATAATTTTGAACTTTTTCATATGAAACCAAGTGAAACCATTGGAGACATGTACACCTGTTTTACGAATGTCATCAATGGTTTAAAAGCTCTTGGTAAAACTTTTTCGAATTTTGAACTTGTTAGTAAAGTTTTACGATCACTTTCTAAAAATTGAAATTCGAAAGTAACAACTATTCAAGAATCAAAAAATTTGAATACTTTTTTGATCGAAGAACTAATTAGGTCTTTAATAACCTATGAAATGATCAATGTGACACAAAACGAACTAGAACAACCTTCCAAAGAACAGGAAGGATTTCGGATTTAGAACAATTGAAGACCACTTGAGCATAAGCTCAAGTGATGGTGAACTTGAACTCCTCACTATGAAATTTAAAAAGTTTATAAAATAAAAATTAAAGAACAAAAAGAACACAACTACTTGTTATGAACGCAAGAAGAGATAAGCACTTTGGGATGAATCAAGTTCATCCGAAGATAAAGAATGAATCAACAAAGGCGAGGTGGTAAACTACACTTTAACAGCTTTTGACGACGAGATAACCAAAATCCCCTTAATTTATTTCGAAATTACATAATACTTTTTATGAGTTATTTTTAATTTAGTTTTGAATAATTATTTTTTAAAAAAATTGCATGTTTAATAAATGAAAATGAAAAAAATTAGGAATCATGCTTATCTAGTAATTTTGAAAATAATCATGAAAATTACATATGTTATGATAAAGGAACAAAATGTTAGACTTAAATCATGCTAGATGTTTTAATGATAATATATATCTTAATGATTTCCGTATTACTTTTGATTGAAAACACTTTATGAAATCATGCTTGATGAAATAATGTAATAATGCATAATGATAGTGCTTAATGAATTTATTTTTTGAAATTATGCATGATGATTTGAAGTAATGATGATTTTTGGGTGATTTATGCCTTATTGATCTTTGTCGTAATAAATCTTGTACTTTCGGTTTTAAACATGATACATGTTTTTATTTCGCATAAATAAAATAAATCATATGAATTGAAACAACTAAAAAGAAGAAAACATTTTTCTTGAAAGTTCTTTTTCTCTATCTTATTGATTTCGATGAATCTATTTGTATCATGTTTACAAATCTCTTGGACTTTAAACATGATTTTGATGATTTAAATTTGAATAAATTTTTATCCAAATTATGATCATGATTCCTTGATATTTACAAGTTAAGATTTATTATGAATCAAGATTTCTCATTAATCGTTCTTCTACAATTCTTCTTGGTATTTTATTTAAAGAAGAGATTTACTATATGAATCACATAGGTGATCGGCTTTAGGTCAAGTGGGAGATTACTAGTCATAGGTGTCTCGCAAGCCAATCACATGAGTGATGGCACGTGTGATATGATACACATTCTTTTAGCTTATTTTATTTTAGTATTTTATCACTTTATATTGCTTATTGCATATATGCATATATATATATTATGATGTCCATTGATCTGTGCAATAGGAATCAGATCATGATGAGATCACGATAATGAGACTGATTCACCTTTAAACATAAACCCTAAATAATCTTAGTCATATGTTACTTGAAAGGGACATCGAGATAACCGGATAAAATGGTGTGCTGTATACCCATCCATATGATGAAGGCAGCTGGTCTCATAGCTGCTCGTGTGGGGACACTAAAGATACAATGCAGGTACTTATTGAAGAATGAGTTCACTGATTGATCCACTCATGGAATATTGGTTGATTGATGATATCTTATTATTAGATAATAATTCCGTAGTCCCAGTAATGTATCTAGTTCTTAGACTTGAGACACCAAGGATATCTTGTATGAGTACTTCACTCTTTGATATTAAACTTAAAGGTTTGAAAGTTCCAAATCTAGTACAACCGGTTATTGGGAGTGGCTATTGAGTGTGGATAGAGGATCATCTGCTCTCGATATCATGAGAGAAATATCCTATGTGTTCTTGCTCAAACAAATCCTTGGCCAAGGTCATTTGGATTGAGAGAGAAAGAGTTCTCCGGGAGAATTTGATTAGAGCAAAACTCGAGGAGAAATTGTATGGGCCTGATAGTACCATGCCCACTATATGGTCTCTGAGATATTAGATAGATAAGGGACTATAGGTACACAGTAACTAAAGATATATATGTCAAAAAGATTATATTCTCATATATCGTCTAGGGACTACGACGTAGTGGCCTAATACATCCGCAGTCGATGAGTTGAGTGAATTATTATGAAAATAATAATTCACTAAGCCAGAAAAAATTCTAACCAGTATGACTCACGACCAGCTCGATATTGGGCCTAGAGGGTGACACATATATGGTAGGTGTTGCGACGAGTAAAGGTTCAGATATGAGATATCTGTTGGAGCTCATATCTTATTGGATATCCAATAAGCCCCTAAATTATTTAATCCTTTAGACGAGATCCAATAAGAGCTAATAATATATTATTAGGTAGAGACCCACTAATATAAGAGGCTTGGGTAATTGGATGGAGATCCAGTACCTAATAGGGCAGGATCTATTAGGGTTAACTAAGAGCCTCTATAAATAGGAGGGAACTAAAAGCCCATAGGTTGGGGCTTCCTGGTTGCCCCCTCCTAATTCTCCTCTCCCCTTCTCCACCTCAGATAATAGGCGTAGAGATTTGAGGAGCGTCATTATAGCCCTACTGTGCACTGCTAGAGAGGAGGACGCTTGACCTCCTTCATTCTCTCCAATAGATCCATAGGGATTTAGGGATATACGATCTCCTTTGGTAAAACATAACCGTCTTACACGCGATTTTCTGTGTGGCGAGTTTTACGCACCAATCTTCACATGACGATGAACACGTATTAGGAAATTTGAGGTTTTTGTTTTTCTATTTTTTCATTACGCATGTAATGTCACCCCTAGATTTCCCTATAGTTTAGAGGTCGAACGGGACAGGAATCATAAGGAGTTGTGATCGACAAGAGTTGTCTACCTTTTGGGCTTAGTGTGATTTGTCGAATCCCTAAAGGTTACACTAAAATGCTTATTGGATCTCGATCCCCACTAAAAGTCTATCGGAGACTTCTGTTTCACGTCCAGAGGGTGTTGCGTGACTCGCTAAAAAAATAGTTGGAGTAAATTAAGATAGAAGTTCATATATTGATTATTTATTTTTTTATAAAATCTGCATGTTATTTTTTTTTGCTGCATCTTTATTTTTAGAAAATGTCACTTTCAAATCTCTTAGATGGTATACTTGATATCAACCGCCTCACTGGTTCGAGTAGAAACCATATGGATCTGACAGCACCATACCTGATATATGGTCTATGGTGTCTTAGATGAATGAGAGACCACAAATACATGATAATTGAGGACAGATATGTCCAATGGATTGGATTTCCCTGTATCATCTAGGGACTTTAGCATAGTGGCCTAATATGTCTCGATGAGTCGAGTGAATTATTATGGAGATAATAATTCACTAAACCAGAAGTATTTTTGATAGATATGACTCATGGCCAGCTCGATATTGGGCTTAGAGGGTCACTCACATATGGTAGGCATTACGACGAGTAGAGGTTAGGATATGAGATATCTGCCGGAGTCCCTATCTTATTAGATATACAATAAGTCCCTGAATTATTGAATCATATGGATGAGATCCAATAAGAGCCAATGATATATTATTGGATAGAGATTCACTAATCTAAGAGGTCTGGGTATTTGGATGAAGATCCAATACCCAATAGGGCAGGATCCATTCAAGTTAAGTAGACAAGAGACCTCTATAAATAGGAGGGAATCAAAGACCCATAGGCTAGAGGCTTCTTGGTTGCCACCTCCTCATATCACAGGTGTGGATATTTAGGTAGCGATTTGAGGAGCATCGTCGCAACCCTATTATGTGGATCACCGTTAGAGAGAATGATGCTTGACCTCCTTCAATCTCTCTTATAGATCTGCAAGGATTCACGAACATTCGATCTCCCAAGGTAACCTCCTTAGATATTGGTGTAGAGATTTATGTAGCGATTTAAGGAGTGTCATCACAACCCTGTTGTGTGGATCACCATTAGAGAGAATAACGCTTGACCTCCTTCAACCTTTCCTATAGATCTCTAAGGATTCACGAATATTTGATCTCCCTAGGTAACACAACTATCTCACACGTGGTTTTAAGTTTCGCGAGTTTTTGCGCACCAATCTTCGCACGACGATGAACACCTTTTTGAAAAATTTAAGATTTTTGTTTTATTTTCTTCCACTACACATATAATGTCACCCCTAGATTTCTCAACATCAAGTGCATTCAAAGACGAGGAGCCTATCAACAAAGAAAAAGTTACAAATTATACATTAATGGCATTTGGCAATGAGGTATATAACTCAAACGAATCTTCTTTATCTTATGATGAATTATTCAATTCCATTAATGATTTTAAATTAGTTTGTAAAAAGTATAAATTATTAAAAAATAAGTATGCTTCTCTTGTTAGTGAATTTGATAAATTAAAAAATTAGCATGATGATATTATATTAGCTTATTGCACTAAGTGTGAAGAGATAGATTCATTTAAGAAAGAAAATATTTTACTACAAAAAATATTAAAAAATTTTAAAATAGATAATAAATCTCTAAACATGATTTTTGCTAATAAGGGTTATATTCATAAAAAGGAAAGAATTGGTTTTGTGAGTAACACTCAACAAAAGCCAACTATCTTCGTTAAAGGATCTACATTACATGTCTCACCAAGAGATAAATATATTTTTTGTGAAAAATGTGGACATTATGCCTATAGATGTTCTTTTAAAAAGTATAGTCCACACAAATTAGTTAAGATTCTAAAAGGAACCTTAAATAACTCAACAATAATAGTTAAAATAGATAGACTTATTAACAAGGGACCCAAAGTTAAATGAGTACTTAAAAAAAAACTCCCTTTCTTGTAGATATTTTTACCATCAAAAGCAAGGAGTAAAGGGTGATAAAGGAAAATTCAAGGTACATAACCAAAGATATTCAAGGTACATAACCAAAGATTCAACACACTTCTCTAAGCTCACTAGCCAAGATAAAGGGTGTATCACCTTCGAAGATAATAACAAAAGAAAAATTATTAGCAACAGAACCATAGGTAACAAGTCAAACCTTTTAATTGAAGATGTGTTATTAGTATATAGTTTAAAATATAATCTACTAAGCATTAGTCAATTGTGTGATAAAGGATATATAATCAAATTTGAATCTAATACTTGTATAATTAAAATACCACACAAAAATATATCTATGATTGCCTTAAATAATAATAATATGCATACTATTAATATTGATGATTTTTTTTATGAAACATATTTTTCGACTTTAAATGATGATGTATGGCTTTGGCATAAGAGATTAGATCATACTAGCATGAAACTAATTTCTCAAATTTCAATTAAAGAACTTGTAAGAGGGATGCATAGCATCAAGTTTATCAAAGACAAAGTTTGTGATACATGCCAACTAAGAAAACAAATAAAAAGTAATTTTAAATCAAAGAATCAAATAAGCACCTCTAGACCACTACAATTGATTCATATGAATTTATTTGGATCAAATTGATATAACAAGTCTAGGAGGTAGTAAATATGCCTTTGTAATTGTTGATGATTATAGTAGATACACTTGGACATACTTTCTAGCACACAAAAGTAATTTTTTTTAAAGATTTTGTAAACTTGTTCAAAATGAAAAAGGTTTTATGATTGCCTTTATTCGAAGTAATCATGGTGGTGAATTTCAAAACCATGATTTTAAAATTTTTTATGATTTAAATCGATATAACCATAATTTCTCTATTCCTAGAAATCCACAACAAAATGGAGTAATTGAAAGAAAAAATAGGATCTTACAAGAGATGACAAGAACCATGTTAACGAACATAGCCTACCCAAATATTTTTAGACCGAAGTCGTTAACACGGTATGCTATGTCATGAACAGGGTTCTTGTAAACCATTACTTTACAAAACTCCTTATGAATTGTAGAATAATAAAAAACCCAACATTTTGTATTTCAAAGTTTTTTGTTATAAATGTTTTCATTTAAATAAAAAAGTTACCTAAGGAAAATTCAATGATGGCATATTTCTTGAATATTCCTCTATTTCTAAAGCATATCGTGCCTTTAATAAAAGAACTTTAGCTATTAAGGAATCCATTCATATTTTTAATGAGTTTCCCAAATTTTAAAAAAAAATATTTTGATGATAATTTTGATTTTGATGCTTTAAATTTGAATGAAAACTCTCCTCCACCAAGCAACTTGGATGCATCTTCTTCCAAACAATCCTTACCTAAGAAATGGAGGTATGTAGATACTTATCCTAAAGAGCTAGTCTTTGGAGACACGTCAAAAGGTATTCAAATTCGTCTTCATTTAAAATTTTGTGCTAATGCTACCTTTTTTTCTCAAACTGAACCAAAATACATTGATGAAGCCTTAAAAGATGATTTACGAGTTATTACAATGCAAGAGGGATTAAATCAATTTGAGAAAAATGAGGTGTGGAAGCTTGTTTCTAAATTTAGTAACCATTTAGTAATTTGTATTAAATGAATCTTTATAAACAAGCAAGATGAACTTAATATCGTGGTTAAAAATAAAACTAGATTAGTGGTCAAAGGTTTCAACTAAGAAAAAAGTATCAATTATGAAAAAATCTTCGCTCATATGGCTAGACTTGAAGCTATAAGGATTCTCCTTGCCTATGCTAGTTGTAATATTTTTAAGTTATTTTAAATGGATGTTAAAAGTGCTTTTCTTAATGATTTTATTTCTGAAGAAGTTTATGTTCTTAATCATGTTTTTAAGTTGTTTAAAGCTCTCTATGGTTTAAAACAAGGCTCAAAGGCTTAGTATAAGAGACTTAGTTCATTTCTAATTAAGAATGATTTCTTGAAAGGCAAAGTCGATACCACATTTTTTGTTAAATATTTTTAAAATAATTTTTTTATTCAAATTTACAATGATGATATTATTTTTGGTTCTACAAATAAATCCTTATGTGAATCTTTTACCAAGAGTATGAGCCAAGAGTTTGAAATAAGTTTAATGAGTGAATTAATATTTTTCTTAGGATTACAAATTAGGCAACTAAATGATGGAATTTTTGTTAATCAAACTAAGTATGCTTTAGATCTATTAAAATGATTTAATAAAGATAGTGCTAAGGCTATTAATACACCAATGAGCACTTCTACAAAATTAGATATGGACATTGATGAAGAATGTTTTGATCAAAAAACTTATAGGGGTATGATAGGTAGTTTACATACTTCACAATAACTAGACCTGATATTATGTTTAGTATTAGACTATGTACTATATTTCAATCTAATCCTAAGCAATCTCACTTAAAAGCTATTAAAAGAATTTTTAGATACTTGAAAGGAACACCTAATCTAGGATTATGGTATCCAAAAATTAAAAATCTTAAATTGATTGCTTATGTCGATGCTGATTTTGCTGAACGTAGAATAGATAAAAAAAAGTATATCTAGAACATGTCAACTCTTAGGTTATTCACTTGTTTCTTGATCTTCCAAAAAATAAAATTCAATTACATTATCTATAGTTGAAACTGAATATATAGCAGTAGGTATATGTTATGCATAAGTTATTTGGATGAAACACTTTAGAAGATTATGGATTATATTTGAAAAATATTCCTATAAAATGTAATAATATTACTATATATGTTTAACAAAAAATCTCATTCAACACTCTAGAACTAAACATATTGATATTATGCATCATTTTATTAGAGATATATTAATAATTATGATATATCTTTAAATTTATTGATACAAAATATCAATTAGCTGATATTTTTATAAAATTGTTGAATAAAAAATAATTTAACTTTATTAGAAGAGAATTAAGCATGTTAAATCTTCCTAATGCATGAGTTCCTCTTATACATTTTTTAAATTTTTTAGCTTTTATAACTTGAGTTTTCTTTTTAAATCAAGATCATTTCCTATCATTCCTTCTTCTTGCAATGTACAAAAGAAGAGATTTGATTTATGGACTTTTGATATACTAGATCTTTTATGTAATTATTATTTCTTATGAATCCTTCCTCTTTCTATTTACGAAAATAGAACTTTGATTCATGGACTTTCGAAACTTGACTTGATTTTTTTTCTTTATGTGATGAATGAATTCTGCCCTTCTTCTTCTTCTTCTTCTTCTTCTTCTTCTTCTTCTTTTATGACAAAGGCGAGAATACAAAAATGCTAACTTACACATCTCAAGAAAATCCAAAGTGCTTACACATCTAGAGAGAAGTGCTAACTACCTATATCAAGAGCAAAAATTGCTATCTTGTTTTTGCTTAACTTCACATCTCAAAAACTTGCTAGCTTGCGTATTCTAAAGTGGTGTAAAATTTGTTGAATACTAGCTTGCATTGATCAATTACTGTTACACTTTTCTCCTTTTGTGATGACAAAGGGGGAGAAGTAATAAGTAATGATGAATGATTGAAAATTTTAATGTTTTGATATCATGTATGTTATGTCAAGTAATGTTGACTTATTTTTTGATATTATGCATGAAGAGATGATGAGTTGTAATGTTTTGAAATTATGCATCTTACATTTTGATAATTTGAAACTATGATGCATAATGTATGAAATTTTGATATGATGCCATATGATCAAAATTGTTTCACTTGAATTCAAATGTTATTTTTCCTTTTGAATTCAAGTTTGCCTAATTTTGATATAGCATATAGATAGGGAGAGTTAAGGTTAACTTTGTCATCAATTGATTATAACAAGAGGAAGATTATTGAATCTTAAATTTTAATGGTGAAATCAATTGATTTATGATCTAATCCATATGTTGAGAAAAGTAATACAGGACTAACTACGATCATGAAAAGGCAAAACAATTAAAGAATTAGACGTTGGATCGGAGTCAAAGATCAGGCATCAAGCTAGAAAAATTGAACAATGCACCGAGAATGGATGGATTGGGTGTTACGCCGAATGTTTGAACGATGCACCAAAAGCTCGCCGAGAGTTCGTCGGGAGTTCACCGAAAGTTCAGGTGTACAATTGACATGCCAGACAATTGAGATTGCTAGTATTATAATTGTTTTAGCCTTAATTATCATAGTTATATGTCAATTTGAGTTAGTTTTAGGAGTAATCCTAGTAACTCAAATAGGGACCAATTGGGCCCGAATCAAGATTGAATTGGGTCGGATGGATAGCTCACTCAAAGACCTGGAGCCATGTTAGGCGGTGGCACCGCCAGGGCTACCGATGGAACCGCTTGAGGCTTGACCTCCTAGGTATTGTTTGGGTGGTGGTACCACTCAAATTAGGCAGTGGTACTATCGACAATTAATGTTGTCAAGCGATGGTATCGCCCTGTCAGGCGATGATACCACCCTATCAAGTGATGGTACCATTAGAGCCCAATCTCCGAGGCTCTGTCACGTAGTCATACTGCCCAGTACTGGCGATGGTACCGCTAGTACCCCGAAAATCTGAGACACTTTTTGTCTCCATTTTTTAAGTCATTTGGGGCCTATAAATACCCCACTCTTTCCTGCATGAAAGAGCAGGAAAAATTAATAAAAAAAACTTATGATCTAAATGAGAAAATGCTATTGTGATTCCTTGAGAGTTCCCCTCCTCTTCCCTAAGTGTAAATTCTATTTAAGGGAAGGCTGAGAGAACTATAAAGGTTATGTCCTAAACCTGTAAAAAGAAGAATAGAGTTGTAAGAGGATAGTTGATCTTTACCCATTGAAAGATGATCAATAGTGAAAGCCGGTGACCTCAACGAAGGAGGAATCGGAAATGGACATAGGTCACGACGACCGAACCACTATAAAATTGGTGTATCTTCTCTTCTTTACCTTTTTTCCTTTATATTGCTTACTAATTTTGCTGCTCACTCCACTTTATACTTTCTCAAAATTTAAACACATTTTCGATACGATTTTATCAAAATGGTTTTTCTAAATACTCGACATTTTAGGAGTAATCCTAGTAACTCAAATAGGGACCAATTGGGCCCGAATCAAGATTGAATTGGGTCGGATGGATAGCTCACTCAAAGACCTGGAGCCATGTTAGGCGGTGGCACCGCCAGGGCTACCGATGGAACCGCTTGAGGCTTGACCTCCTAGGTATTGTTTGGGTGGTGGTACCACTCAAATTAGGCAGTGGTACTATCGACAATTAATGTTGTCAAGCGATGGTATCGCCCTGTCAGGCGATGATACCACCCTATCAAGTGATGGTACCATTAGAGCCCAATCTCCGAGGCTCTGTCACGTAGTCATACTGCCCAGTACTGGCGATGGTACCGCTAGTACCCCGAAAATCTGAGACACTTTTTGTCTCCATTTTTTAAGTCATTTGGGGCCTATAAATACCCCACTCTTTCCTGCATGAAAGAGCAGGAAAAATTAATAAAAAAAACTTATGATCTAAATGAGAAAATGCTATTGTGATTCCTTGAGAGTTCCCCTCCTCTTCCCTAAGTGTAAATTCTATTTAAGGGAAGGCTGAGAGAACTATAAAGGTTATGTCCTAAACCTGTAAAAAGAAGAATAGAGTTGTAAGAGGATAGTTGATCTTTACCCATTGAAAGATGATCAATAGTGAAAGCCGGTGACCTCAACGAAGGAGGAATCGGAAATGGACATAGGTCACGACGACCGAACCACTATAAAATTGGTGTATCTTCTCTTCTTTACCTTTTTTCCTTTATATTGCTTACTAATTTTGCTGCTCACTCCACTTTATACTTTCTCAAAATTTAAACACATTTTCGATACGATTTTATCAAAATGGTTTTTCTAAATACTCGACATTTTAGGAGTAATCCTAGTAACTCAAATAGGGACCAATTGGGCCCGAATCAAGATTGAATTGGGTCGGATGGATAGCTCACTCAAAGACCTGGAGCCATGTTAGGCGGTGGCACCGCCAGGGCTACCGATGGAACCGCTTGAGGCTTGACCTCCTAGGTATTGTTTGGGTGGTGGTACCACTCAAATTAGGCAGTGGTACTATCGACAATTAATGTTGTCAAGCGATGGTATCGCCCTGTCAGGCGATGATACCACCCTATCAAGTGATGGTACCATTAAAGCCCAATCTCCGAGGCTCTGTCACGTAGTCATACTGCCCAGTACTAGCGGTGGTACCGCTAGTACCCCGAAAATCTGAGACACTTTTTGTCTCCATTTTTTAAGTCATTTGGGGCCTATAAATACCCCACTCTTTCCTGCATGAAAGAGCAGGAAAAATTAATAAAAAAAACTTATGATCTAAATGAGAAAATGCTATTGTGATTCCTTGAGAGTTCCCCTCCTCTTCCCTAAGTGTAAATTCTATTTAAGGGAAGGCTGAGAGAACTATAAAGGTTATGTCCTAAACCTGTAAAAAGAAGAATAGAGTTGTAAGAGGATAGTTGATCTTTACCCATTGAAAGATGATCAATAGTGAAAGCCGATGACCTCAACGAAGGAGGAATCGGAAATGGACATAGGTCACGACGACCGAACCACTATAAAATTGGTGTATCTTCTCTTCTTTACCTTTTTTCCTTTATATTGCTTACTAATTTTGCTGCTCACTCCACTTTATACTTTCTCAAAATTTAAACACATTTTCGATACGATTTTATCAAAATGGTTTTTCTAAATACTCGACATTTTAGGAGTAATCCTAGTAACTCAAATAGGGACCAATTGGGCCCGAATCAAGATTGAATTGGGTCGGATGGATAGCTCACTCAAAGACCTGGAGCCATGTTAGGCGGTGGCACCGCCAGGGCTACCGATGGAACCGCTTGAGGCTTGACCTCCTAGGTATTGTTTGGGTGGTGGTACCACTCAAATTAGGCAGTGGTACTATCGACAATTAATGTTGTCAAGCGATGGTATCGCCCTGTCAGGCGATGATACCACCCTATCAAGTGATGGTACCATTAAAGCCCAATCTCCGAGGCTCTGTCACGTAGTCATACTGCCCAGTACTGGCGATGGTACCGCTAGTACCCCGAAAATCTGAGACACTTTTTGTCTCCATTTTTTAAGTCATTTGGGCCTATAAATACCCCACTCTTTCCTGCATGAAAGAGCAGGAAAAATTAATAAAAAAACTTATGATCTAAATGAGAAAATGCTATTGTGATTCCTTGAGAGTTCCCCTCCTCTTCCCTAAGTGTAAATTCTATTTAAGGGAAGGCTGAGAGAACTATAAAGGTTATGTCCTAACCTGTAAAAGAAGAATAGAGTTGTAAGAGGATAGTTGATCTTTACCCATTGAAAGATGATCAATAGTGAAAGCCGATGACCTCAACGAAGGAGGAATCGGAAATGGACATAGGTCACGACGACCGAACCACTATAAAATTGGTGTATCTTCTCTTCTTTACCTTTTTTCCTTTATATTGCTTACTAATTTTGCTGCTCACTCCACTTTATACTTTCTCAAAATTTAAACACATTTTCGATACGATTTTATCAAAATGGTTTTTCTAAATACTCGACATTTTTACGTAAACACTATTCACCCCCCGAGTGGTAGTCAACCTTACGAGGACTATTGAGTGTCGATAGAAGATCATCCACTCTCGATGTCATGAGAGAAATATCACATGTGTTCTTGCTTAGACAAATCCATGGCCAGGGTCATTCAGATTAAGAGAGAAAAAGTTCTCCGAGAGAATCCGATTAAAGCGAGACTCGATTAGAAATCGTATAGGCCTAACAGCACCATATCCGGTATACGATCTCTATGATATTAGATGGATGAGGGACTATAGGTATATGGTAACTGAGGATAGACAAGTCCAATGGATTGGATTCCCTTGTATCGTTTGGGGACTACGGTGTAATGATCTAGTACGTCCATAGTCGATAAGTCAAGTGAATTATTTTGGAGATAATAATTCACTGAGCTAGAAGGAGTTCTGACATGTATGACTCATGGGCAACTCGATATTGGGCCTAGAGGGTCACACACATATGGTAGGCATTGCAATGAGTAAAGGTTCGGATATAAGATATCCGTCCCGTCGGAACCTTTATCTTATTGGATATCCAATAAGCCCCTGAATTAATGATCCTATGGATGAGATCCAATAAGAGCTCATGAGAGATTATTGGATAGAGATCCACTAATCTAAGAGGCATGGGTAGATGGAGATCAAATACCCAATATGGCAAGATCTATTAGGGTTAAGTTAACAAGGGACCCCTATAAATATGAGGGAATCAGTTGTTCATAGGCTAGAGCCTCTTTTGTTGCCTCTCCTATTCTCGCCCCCTTCTCCTTAAAGCAGGTATAAAGTTTTGAGGAGCGTCGTTACAGCCCTACTGTGTGGATCACCGCTAGAAAGGAGGGCGCTAGACCTTCTTCACTCTCTCCTAGAGATCTATAGGGATTCAGGGATATACAATCTCCCTAAGTAACACAATCTATCTTTACGTAGTTTTCTATTTTACGAATTTTGCGCACCAATCTTCGTACGACAATGAACATATCTTTAGGAAATTGGGTATTTTGTTTTATGTTCTTCCACTACATATGTGATGTCACCCCACAAGATTTCCCTATAGGATTTAGAGAGAGAATTCTTCGGAAGAATCTTATTAGAGCGAGACTCGATTAGAAATCGTATAGGCCTAACAGCACCATATCCGGTATACGATCTCTATGATATTAGATGGATGAGGGACTATAGGTATATGGTAACTGAGGATAGACAAGTCCAATGGATTGGATTCCCTTGTATCGTTTGGGGACTACGGTGTAATGATCTAGTACGTCCATAGTCGATAAGTCAAGTGAATTATTTTGGAGATAATAATTCACTGAGCTAGAAGGAGTTCTGACATGTATGACTCATGGGCAACTCGATATTGGGCCTAGAGGGTCACACACATATGGTAGGCATTGCAATGAGTAAAGGTTCGGATATAAGATATCCGTCGGAACCTTTATCTTATTGGATATCCAATAAGCCCCTGAATTAATGATCCTATGGATGAGATCCAATAAGAGCTCATGAGAGATTATTGGATAGAGATCCACTAATCTAAGAGGCATGGGTAGATGGAGATCAAATACCCAATATGGCAAGATCTATTAGGGTTAAGTTAACAAGGGACCCCTATAAATATGAGGGAATCAGTTGTTCATAGGCTAGAGCCTCTTTTGTTGCCTCTCCTATTCTCGCCCCCTTCTCCTTAAAGCAGGTATAAAGTTTTGAGGAGCGTCGTTACAGCCCTACTGTGTGGATCACCGCTAGAAAGGAGGGCGCTAGACCTTCTTCACTCTCTCCTAGAGATCTATAGGGATTCAGGGATATACAATCTCCCTAAGTAACACAATCTATCTTTTACGTAGTTTTCTATTTTACGAATTTTGCGCACCAATCTTCGTACGACAATGAACATATCTTTAGGAAATTGGGTATTTTGTTTTATGTTCTTCCACTACATATGTGATGTCACCCCACAAGATTTCCCTATAGGATTTAGAGAGAGAATTCTTCGGAAGAATCTTATTAGAGCGAGACTCGAGTAGAAACAATATAGGTCTGATAACACCATGCCCAATATACAGTCTCTGTGATATTAGATAGATGGGTTATAGATATATAGTAAGTGAGAACAGATAGATCCAATAGATTAGATTCCCTAGTATCATCTATGGACTACGGCATAGTAGCATAGAACGTCCATAGTCGATTGGTCGAGTGAATTATTATGAAAATAAAAATTCATCAAGCCAAAAAGAGTTCTGATAAGTATGACTTACGGCCAACTCGATATTGGGCCTAGAGAGTCACACATATGATAGGTGTTGCAACGAGTAGATGTTCAGATATGAGATATCCATTGAAACCCATATCTTATTGGATATCCAATAAGCTCCTAAATTATTGGATCCTATGGATGAGATCTAATAAGGGCCAATAAGATATTATTGGGTAGAGACCCACTAATCTAAGAGACTTGAGTAGTTGGATAGAGATCCAACATATAATATAGTAGGATCCATTAAGATAAGTTGACAAGGGATCTCTATAAATATGAAAGAACTAAAGGGTCGTGAGCTAGATTTTTTTTTGTTGCCACCTCCTATTCTCCTCTCTCCCTCTCCTTCTCAACCTGCAGCCTCTAATTAAGGCATGTGGATAGCAAGAAGGGGCAGCCCCTTCTTGATTACGTGATGCACGCTGCGATGAGGATTGTGCAACGATTTGAGGAGCGTCTTCGTAGCCCCTATCATGTTGATCACCGCTAAAGAGGAGGATACTTGACCTCCTTCATCCTCTCCCATAGATTTGTAAAAATTCAAGGATATACGATCTCCCTAAATAACACAATCTCTCTTGTACGCATAGTTTTTTGGTTTTACGGGTTTTTGTGCACCAATCATTGCACGAGATAAAACCTTATTTTTCTGTGAGAATTCTGGGATTTGTTTTCTATTCTTTCGCTGCACATGTGATGTCACCCTAGATTTCCCAACGAATTGGTCTCATTATCGTGATCTCATCACAATCCGATTCTTATTGCACAGATTTGTGGACATAATCGATAAATAAAATAGATAATATAAAGTGAGAAAAAATATCAAATAAATAATAAGTAAAAATAATGTGTATCATGTCACACGTGTCATCACTCACGTGATTAGCTTACAAGGCACCTATGACTAGCACAAGTGCCACCTGCCACAACATCATCCACCTCCACTGGTCAAGTATCATGGAAGGTCTACTCTCCCGCCTTAATGTGGTCGAGCCAAACCCCCAGACGGGTCCAGTCTCCCGCCTTAATAAGGTTAAGCCAGACCCCCAAACGGGTCCAATCCAACACTCCGATGTGATCAAACTCCTTGGCGAGTCCAATCTTTCGTTTTAACGTGGTTAAACCCCTTAGTAGGTCCAGCTCTCGAGCCACATGCCTTGGCATGAAGACTCGAGAGACACACCTAGGCCGAGTTTATACGCTCCTTAATTGTGCACCTTAGCATAAAGACTTGAGGCTTGCACCTCGGACGAGTAAGAGTTAAAAATGACTCGTTCCTGAGCTATGCAACAGCTTTGCGAGAGTTTTTAGAAGATGAATTTTAAGTAATTCTTACCAGCAAATATTTATCCTTTCTAGTCATCATCATGCAAGCTCAAGACCTCGTGGTTAGTTTCTCTTCCAACTTACATTACTATTCTTTCATTTGTATGAGAAGTTGAGAGGTTGCAGACTTGCTAAACATATCACTTGACTATGTCACCTCACCTTCAACTACTATTTCCTTCGGCTTATAAGAAGTCGGTTTTTACAACCATCCTAAGCATTCTATACCTCATGGTTGCTTAGATGAAGGGACCTCGCGAGTAACGAGAGTGTCATGTTAGGTTTCTAATACATACTAAGAGTCATAGCTCTTAACAACAAGATTATGGTGTCCCCATAGTTAATAGTAGTTATTCTTCATTATTGTTTTGGTGATGGATTGGAAAATTGTAGTGGGCCAGATGTTAGTGCTTAGATTGTTCATTGGTGACGCCAGCCGACCTTAGCTTAACTGGTAGAGTGTTGGATTGCTACTAGGTGATGCCTTAAAGCAAATCCATGGTCGTCGATTGGAGTCCGATAGGTCGATTCACGTATAGCCCAAACAGGATATATGAATACAAAATGCCAAATCTATGACACTCATTTCACCATGTGCTATAAATAAGTTGAAAGTTCAGCGAATAGCCTTCTTTTCCTTATTTGTCTTATCGGAAGCACGTGAGAAAATAGTTGCACAATGATGCACCCTTCAGACCTTGAAAATTAATTATGTAACCTAAAGATGCTAGCAAAAACAAACCATTTCTTTTCCTGTTAGACTAATCCAAATAATGTAATAATGAACATGATCAATTTGGATGGTGTAACTGATAAACATACTATGTCAATTTAGTTGGTAAAGCTCTTATCGAAAGGTATTAGAAAGATTTTATCAGATAATCACAAGATCATACAATTAAAATTTATCTTTATCATTTATTCTTTACACACAAATAAAGGAATCTAACAACTGATGCAATGTCATTTCTGATCAAAGGGTGCTTGTGCTTCTCCCTCATTTTGTTGATTTATGCTTGATAATATTAGATGGAGCTTACTACCAATTAGTAGGGTATCGAAAAGAATCATCATGAACCACTTGAAGATGGCGTGTACATTCTCTGACGTACAAGAGGTGCAAATGGTGGTGATTCGAACATTTCTTCAAAAGCGTCTAGTATTCCAACATAGGTATACTTATAATCAAGTTAAAAGGATTAGCATTGGAAAAATCTGCATCAAACAGAGAATTTGAATAAATGTCAACAAGAAAAAAGATCACTAAGACATCAAAAATATATCACACATCTGATTCTAGCTTTGAAGTTTATCTATGTTGGAATACCAGACGCTTTTGAAGAAATGTTCAAACCACCATTTGCACCTCTTGTGCGTTAGAGAATGTACACATCATCTCCAAGTGATTCACAATGATTCCTTTTGATACCTTGTTGATTGGTAGTAAGCTTTATATAATGTTATCAAGCATAAATCAACAAAATGAGGGAGAAGCACAAGGACCATTTTATCAGAAATTATATTGCATCGATTATTAGACTCCTTTTTTTGTGTATGTAAATAATAAATGATAAAGAAAAATTTTAATTGTATGATCTTGTGATTATCTGATAAAATCTTTCTAATACCTTTCGATAAGATCTTTACCAAACTAGTTAACACCTTTCATTTAGCTTAATGTTAAATGCTATGTTAGTTACAACATCAGCAAGCATGACACAGTATGTTCATCAGTTACACCATCCAAACTGACCATGTTCATTATTACTTTCTTTGGATTAGTATGATAGTAAAAGATATGATCTGTTTTTGCTAGTATCTTTCAGTTACACAATTAATTTTCAAGGTATGATGGGTGCATCATTGTGCAACTATTTTCTCACGTGTTTATGATAGGACAAATAAAGAAAAGAAGGCTATTCGCTAAACTTTCAACTTATTTATAGCACATGGTAAAATGGGTGTCATAGATTTGGCCTCTTATATTCATATATCATGTTTGGGCCATACGTGAATCGATCTATTGGACTCGAGCCAATGACCATGGATTTACTTTAAGGCGTCACCCAACAGCAATCCAACACTCTACCAACTGAGCTAAGGTTGATTGGAGTCACCGAGGAATAATCTAAACACCGATATTTGGCTCACTACAATTCTCCAGTCCATCACCAAAATAATAATTAAAAATAACTACTATCAGCTATGGGGACACTAAAATCATGTTGTTGAGAGCTATGGCTCTCAATATGTATCAGAAACCTACAATAATGCTCTCGTTACTCGCAAGGTCCCTTCGTCCAAGCAACCATGAGGTATAAAAAATTTGAGATGGTTATAAAACTGACTTCTTATAAGTCGAAGGCAATAACAGCTGAAGATGAGATGATATAATCATATGATATGTTTAGCAAGTCTGCAACCTCTCAACTTCTCAGACAAATAAAAGAATGGTAATGTAAGTTAAAAGAGTAAAAGCACACCACCAAGACCATGAGGCCGGAGACACTTGCCACTTTAGATTAGATGTAGTAGCTTGCTCTTGATTGGGGATAGCTTAAGCCAATGGATAAAGTTCCATATTTGTAATTCTTTCAAAACTAAATATTTCTATGCACTTATGCACCAATTAGATAGTTTAGAAGGCTCCGTGTCTGATAAGTCCTTTAGTTTTTACACCAAGAAACAGTCAAAATTTTTAGTTGATGATATCCTGCCGAATTTATTGTGTTTAATCTGTTTTAGCCAATTAGGGTGTAATGAGGCAAATTTGAGATGAAAAACATACCACACGCTTTCGTAGTTTGGAACAATAATGTGCCCATGTCCGTACCTGCATGCAAAGAAATCTTCCATGAATAGAACCCCAACAATAAACAAAGAACAGCAGAACAAAAGCACAAACGAGCAATCTACACGAAATGAAAACATCTGTGGTATCCATTTTCTAGTTTCCCACGTGGATGAGTGCGTGAAAGACCCGACTGAAATTATAAAGATTTTCATATTTGATTTAGAGGCAGGCATATGGACCATCAAAATACTGAGGTATCTTTAAACATATTGGCATTTAACACTAACCATTCATATTACTACAATTAAATCACTGCCTGATAAAATCCATGTTTAAATTGATAACCAGTGCAAATGTCGAATAAAAATACAGCAATGGATTCAACAAGTCCCAACACTTAACTACTACTTCATATTACCCCTGACAACTTCCTAAAAGTGCACTCAAGGACTGGAAAACAAGTCTGAAGTTGGAAAACACTCGTGAAGCAGAACTTGCAATAAATTTGCGCTCAATTGCGACCTGGAAGCATAATACCATCACTACCTGAACGGTCATGTATTGCCACCATCATGCTAGTGGTTGATTTTAACATTATTATATCTTTAAAGAGACTGGAAAAACTACGAGATCCTAGCCCAATCAATCATCAGTTTATCCAACCAGCCACTCCCAAATATCAAAAGAGACAGTACAAGCAATGCCAAGGTGCGAATGTGCAAACCATAAACTCACCACCATATTGCTGTTGTCATTAAAAAGGTGGACAAATCCAATTAATGACCCAAATTTTGACCCCAAACACGCCAGTGGCCTATAGCATCCAGAAAATGATAAGAATGGACTTGTTTAAGATATTCTTTGATATACCAAAAATATATATTTTTCTGAAAACTGCCCAAAAGGAAGTAAAATGGACCTGTAAATAAGCAGCGTGAGAAAGACTTAAACACAATTGAGCTTTATCTGAAATCACTAACTGCATCAAAGATAGATGAATCAGAAATTTGTCATTGAAACAAGGAGAAATTTGGCTGGTGAGGTATGCACTAAACTCGTGGTAGCTATTATTATTAAATTGATGAATCAATCCAGTTTTAGGCCGTACAAAATTTACAAATTTCAACAACCCCACGTATTTGGAAGGGTCAAAACAGTTATTAACCTTGACTGCAGAGAACTCGTCTGCAACCAGAGAAAAAAATGACGCATGGTGGAAATAGAACCTGGCTACCCAGATATGCAGTTAATTCGAACCTGAAACAACAAAAACTCAGCAATCAGGTCTTCAGAAAATGCAGCCCACAAAGACAAAGTTTGCATTTAAAAGT
The DNA here is from genome assembly GCA_004837865.1 of Musa balbisiana. Lineage (NCBI taxonomy): Eukaryota > Viridiplantae > Streptophyta > Magnoliopsida > Zingiberales > Musaceae > Musa > Musa balbisiana. Next base: position 23,110,633 of record CM017193.1, on the reverse strand, counting down.
CTAGTGAACATTGTGCATCAAAGGCACTAAGGGTTAATTGCAATTTATGCTTTTATTTTAATTATTTATACAAAATATGCTTGGCTGCACTTTATGTACCCATTTTGCAGGAACTTAGAAAAGATTGAACCACAAGTTTCCAAAATGCTGTTCCGGGTAATTCTAAAATCTAAAATCTCAAAAGAATGAAAAAAATTACACATTTCAATGCCCCATCCAATATGAAAAACTACATTATTTGTTTTTAAGTTCTATGTTATGTAAACATTTTGGATTTGGTTTGTCTTAAAATGTAGTCTCACAACTTTTCTTATAATAAGCATATATATGAACTCTCATAAACCTGAATAACTTGCACCTTGAATAGCATTCACCAAAATTGACCATCAAAGAACTACAGGAGCAACTACATTCTCAATCTAGTTTATTAAGGATATTATCTGCTAACTAGTAGGGAAAACCTACAAAAGAACATTTTAAAAGCATATATTACATATAATACATAAATTGAAACAAATAGAAAAGTTCTTATTCATCTTCTTTAACAATAAAGCTTCCGTATTTCGATGTTTATTTCTTAACTCATCGTAAATTCCAACGGCTATTTTTTCCTTAAATAATCCAAGCACATCATACTTAAACAAAAAATTTTAAATTTAGAAATTCTTGAAGCCGACACCGCAACAAGTATGTTACAGAGAAAGTGTAGGATGATTAGATACATACAAAAAAGTGTTGCACAAATCATAAATGAAGATCTTCACAGCAGCTTCCAGTTTCCTGTGTCAAATTAAACAACCCAGCTGAAACTTGTATGACCACTCAGGATGCACCATGATATAAACATCATTGTACCATATGATCTACAATGGTAACAACTTCAACTTTATGTATTGCTTGTTAAAATGACACATAAAACAAAGGAATTATAGACAATAACAGCTTAATACCTTTGAATCAAATGGAGGAGCATCATACTTCCAGCATCAACAGACATAGCCCCTAGAAGGACTTCAGTTTACGAATATAGAACATTAGTAGAGAACAAAATTTTGATTTCACCAAGTGCATCAAGAGATGAGATCCAATAACACATGCTCATCATGAATATTCACTAATCTTCAGTTCATGGATCCCCGGCACCTACACGAGAAAAAAATATAAGGCAAATGTCAAAGGAGGTATTGCAAATTATCATCCAAGATAAGCATCAAGCTGACTTTCTTATTTTGGAATCTGTTTCTAAAAAACATAGCACCTGTAACATCTGAATTTCCTTCTTCATGCAATTACTATTGCCAGTGATAGCTTAGTTAAGTCTTGTGGGCATCTTACTTGTGTTTATCAAAGTTGGACCTCCACTTTGGAAAGATACAGAAAATTTATGCGATCCAACATTATTGGCACTTGCCACTCACATTTGGCTCCTACTACTCTATGTTGTTTCTCTGACTCTAGGTTGCTACTGAAGGGCTATAATTGTATTCCAGCTCGGAAAACTTGCCCAGAAAATATTTAAAATGCTAATTAAAACTATTTGATTATCATCCTAAAATAAGTAAAACTTGTTTTAGACAAATAAAGGACCTTTAATCCTGTCACTCCAAACAAGGTCAACCAGACTCATTGGCAGCAATAAACCCTACTTCAACCACTTCCAAGACATATCTTGCAGAAAGGTGTTATTGAAAAAGACAAAAAAAAAAGAAAAAAGATTATCCCATGATATTGTCCAAAAAAAGGAACATTGACAAAATACTCTCCATAAAGAAGACAAGATGATTAACGTAAGAATAAAACGAATGAATCAGTCTGCAGCAAGAAGTATGAAACAAAAATGATGAATGGAAGATCTTATTCATTATGAGATGATGAATTTACAGGTTCTACAAACTTGCCCCTACACAATAGTCGAGTCACAATAACATTAACAGAGAATAGTCATTTATGGTTAGTAATTAGTCAGTCTGTTCAATCCAACCTGCCCATGCAACCAATACAACTAGTTTGGGTAACAATCTTATGAATTACACAAGGTCAAATAAGAAAAACCAATTATTGATGTGGCTCTGATATGTCCAACAGACATTTGGAAATAGGTAGTCATCACACATTCAAGAGACAGATAATACAAAGATGACATGGAGAAGAAAAATGATTTGAGCAAATACAATGGAAAATGTGGTTAGAAACTAAGCAGTTGAGTGACAAAAATATTAGCAGACACCAAATAGTCAACCCTAAGTGGTCCATCATGGTTTTTCTTCTATATATAGTGCAAAATTTCATATTAATGCAGAATAATATACAGCTTGTCTATCATTTATTGGTAAACTCAAGTAAGTTTTGACGCATCAATGTTAATACCAAACAAAAAAATTTTCATGTTTGCTCCAGAAAACCAAAACATCTGCAGAATTCTATAGTTCCAACAACAGAATTGCATTCCATACTTCAACCGACACACATATAAGTCTCAAGCACAACACATTATTCATTTGTCAGAGAGAACATAGTCCATGGACAGGTTGCCTGCCCTGTGCGCAGAGAGAGAGAACAAACATTGAATATCAAGCAGACAAAAGAACCATAGATTCTAGATAAATATCCACCATAACATGCATAGTCACCGACGATAAGCAGCCAAAACAACTTCTCTTAATAACTGCAAAATAGCTTATCTAGCATACCTTTGAGAACCACAATTACATGGGATCTTTTGTTCTTCAAGAGGAAATTTGTAATTGTAAGTAATTTCTTCACCAGCAGATATATGTCTCTTGGCATAGATAAAGATCTTCTTTTGACCCTCAACAGTAATCACCTTTGTATAACAGTTTGGCTGAGAAAAAATCAACATACTCAGAACCAGAACTCAAAAAAACTCTGTAACATTCACCAAGAAAGAATCAACTAAAGCAAGTACCTCACAAGAATGATTAATAAACCTTGCTAATCCACCTCGTTTGGTAGCATCGACCTGAAAAACATAAAATTACAGATAATGATGGCACATGCCCAAGCAGGTAAAATAGCCAATTGTCTATGCAATTTGCACTAAGAGTTATTGCACTTGCACCAGGTATTTAGCATGAGTTTTAGAAGACTAAGGACCCACAAAAGATACCGATTAGATTACACTAAAATGCAATTACAGTCTTTATTAACATTATATTACAATTTAAAAAGTTTGAATTTATCAAACTATCAGACCAACAAGAAAATCTAAAGAAATGATAAGCAATTCTGATCATATCCAAGGATGAGTGATCAAGATCCTAACCTAGAAAGAGTAATTTAACTTTCATTTCTTCATTTGTATCTAACAGATTCTGTTAATAATTTAATAATCTATCTAAAATTTTGGAATTCAATTCTACAAACTGAAGAACAATCCACAACTTAAAATTAATTCATTAATTCAATTTAATATGGACTTCTAACAAACCTACAAGTTTTGATGCTTAGAAAAAATGGAATGGATTTCTAAAATTCAGTTGATATTATAAGTATAGTTACTTCTCAAATACTAAAGTACTTCCATTAATGCTATAATTTTTACCAAAATCTTTTGCATCTACCTACAAGTCATTGACTAAGATGGATAGGTCTAGTTTAGGCTTATTCTAAGTCTGGATTCAGATCACACATAAGTTGGATCTTCCTGTTTTGCATTTATTTCAGAATAAATTTGTCATTAATTTTAGTGGTTGCTGTGCAGGTCATGTCCAATCTTTTGTTGTATTAGTGCCAGGAGATCTTATTATATATAAATAACAAAGTCCAGGATAATTGATTAGCCATAAAGAACGACTTCAGAGAGTTTTCAAAATTTTATTGATGTAAATTTTTTGGATTAATAATTCTTTTACCAGAATTTACTTCAATGGAGTCCTAATTTTCTATAAAAAAAATACCCATAAATCCATACAATTTGTTGCAATTGATCTGATTTTTAAATTAGAAGTCAAAGTTTATTTGCCTAAGGGCTAAACAGTACTTTATGTTCCCTCTCGAACCTATCTACTTTCCATTTTCAAATGTCTTCTAGTTCTCTGCCGTTAGCATATGTATCAGCCATTATTCCTACTTATATATATTTTCTTAAAATCAATACTTTTTTGTCAAGAGCCTTTAATCTTCACTTTTGCTAACTTAAATCTTTCATTTGAAATTCTCTTAGCGAGCTACGTAATTTTCCTTTTTTGCAAGAAATGCCTTTTGAACTTCACAACATGACCATAAATTTTTTGTCTAACAGAACAAAAGATTGCATTTGGACAAAAACAATAAATGTGATTAGTGACATTAACCTTTGAACATGATTTGCACCAAAATTTCCCACAATGATGGTGTCACTTCTTTTTTCAAACTCCACACTCAACTTCAATCCTGAGATTACACTTAAGTTTTCACATTTAAAAATCATTAACCATCTTCCATTCTATCTTGCAAAAATTGTACACATCCTAAGTGATGAGGATACCACAACATACTTCCAAGATGACCTAATCCTAATGTGAACTACATATAAATTCATGCTCATGTTGGTTCTGACATAATTTTACTCACAATATCAACCTAGAATAACCCATTAAGTTTCAAAGTGCCCAGAAATGGAGTTTAAAAGATAGAACATGAAATACGGAATTCATTTACACCTACGGCCATCAATTTGACAATATCAATGCTTTCTAGCATTGCAAAATTTCAAAATGTAAACTTGAATAAAAATAAAATTATATGGTAAATTCCAAAAGTATTTATAGTAAAGAGCAGAAAAAGAAAAGAAGGCACAAGTTTAAGTATAGCAAAAATTGCTCACCACATAATCATCATCTAATCTAAATAGATAACTGCTGCCAATTCCCATCTTTTCATACTGGCGCTCACGTACGTCAGATATCTGTATCCACAGTCCCGATTAATTTTTCTCTCCAAATGTAGAACATAACAAGTTATTGCAAAAGAAATAACTTTTTACCCGCCGACGGATCAATTCGCCCACATATTCAATCACAAAATCTTCTGCATCAATTGGCTCGAGTGCAACCAGACCCCAATCGTGTATCTTGCTCCTTTGGAAACGAAGCCGTTTTTTCCTTGCCTACAAAGAGGAGATGAAAAGGTAATTGATAAAATGTTTTCTTTAATATGGAGTGTTTTTACTTAGATGGAGTGTTTTCTTTATGCACCTTCAACTGATTGACTTTCAACAGCTCAGCACCTTCAGCAGCAGCAAGAAGGTTGCGGAGCTTAACCCTATTTGTTCTTGCAGAAGGGCCCTTAGGATTTGAATTTTGGGAAGCATTAGGCTGAAAACCTAATGAGTATGTATGGACCCGAATGCCTCTTACGCGAGCCCTCTCAGAGGGTAGTGCAGTCTTTGACCATTTATGCCATTCCCAGCCATTGATGGAAGACCGAGCACACCCATCCGACATGGGACATGGAAACGTTGGTTTAACCTTATGCTTTGTAGGGCATTTATTCTTTGATTTCTTAGAAGAATTCATAGATGATAATTTTGAAATTTTAGGATGTTTAAGTTGATTCAACTCAGCCTTTCTCTTCAGTCGAGAAAATCTTCTTGCTGTCGAAATGAAGGAACGACAAAAAAATGAAATGAATAACATTTTCATGATATAAATGCAAAGAACATTAGAAAAAGAACACAAACTTGAGCTATATACTTACATTTTGAAATGTCCTTAGAAGTGAACAATTTATTGGATGCTTCTTGTACCCTCAGACCACAATCATTATTGTCATCAACTTTCTCGTTGGAATTTTGTTGCTGAACTAAAACTGCTTCCAACTTGTGTTTGATATCAATAGTAGAAACCACTTCTGTATCACATGAATCATCAACAATAGAATCTATTACAGGAGATTCCAATTCAGCATTGCACGAAAGTGTGGATGCTTCTCCACGGGTCCCATGAGTCTTCTTTCTCAACTTATGTCTTTTTCTTAATACACCACAAGGATCAGATAATTCTTTTTGGTCACTAGCCTGGTATTTGATACCAACAGTAGATACCACTTTAACCTTGTCCCGTGAATCATCCATAAGAGGTTCTGTATCATTTGGCGAAAGCAATTCAGCATTGCATGGCATTGTGGAGGCTTCTTTATGAATCTCATAAGCCTTTCTCAATCTCCGTCTTTTTCTTGATAAACTACAAGCATCAGGTGATTCTGTTTTGTTACTAGCCTGCATAGATGGCCTATTCAGCAGATTTTCAGTCCTGTAACTTTTTAATTCTTGAGAACTCACATCAAGTAGTGTCCTTTTTACTGCTGACTTTGGTTTTGATTCAAGCATCCTCTGGCCTTGCAAGTTGTCCACATCTTGCTTGGATAATCCAGAATTCTCTGAACAATCTAAGGGCATGTCTGATATTTTCTTGCCAAACCTTCTCTTCCGATAATATGTATATTTTCCGGTTACCAGAGATGCATCAGTTGACCGATAGGCCCCATCCTAAAAAAAGTGAAATGATAAAGAATTAAAAAAATCAACCAATAAAGTACTAGAGAAATAGTAACAAGAGAAATGAAGACATAACGAAAACCAAAGAGATGCAGAAAAGCTAAACAATATACCTTGAGCATGTCTTTCTGGCATCCTCTCTTACTGTCAACATCAGTAGCATCCAATGTAAGTTTTCTCAAAGCACCACAAGAAAGAAAACATGTATGGAGAGCATCATTGAAGTAAGAGGACTTCCACATTTTAAGAACTTGATCGTGCAACTTTTGGCGGAAAACTGCCATTGTCACATACTTGTCAATGAGAGGAATATGCCCCATCATCTTTGCAGGCTGAAATTTAGCTTTTCGAGGAAGAATCATTGATGAACAGTCATCCAATCCAGGAGGTGGTGGTTCATCAGTAATAGCATCATCATTATCATCACAAGAACCAGAGATAATTGGCAAGCCCAATTGTTCAATAGCATTATTTAGACAGTACATAGAAGGAATTGCTGATTCTGTTTCAAAAAAAAAAATATCTGCTTTCCAATCACAACTCCAAATAAATTTCATAATCTATTTAAAAGAAAAAAATTTACCAGGGAGCTCTATCGCCACATCAGCAGTCAGATCAAGTGAACTAGACACAGATTGATCATGGCGTTCTGTCACATTAAAGATTTCCTGTAATCAGAAGAATAACCAAAATTTATCAGACCATTTAAGGAAATAAGATCTCACAAACAATTACCTATTTTAAGGCAATCAGCAGCTAAAGAAAACATCTGAATGATAAAAGAACATAACAAATAAGATCTTTGCATGTAAAATGTTAAGAACCAAAAGAACATAACAAATAAGATCTTTGCATGTAACTTACATCATCCTTTTTATACTCTGCTTCCAAGCAAAACAAGTTTGTTAACTCCTCTTTTATGACATCCTCAAAAAAATGGAACAAAGATGTCTTGGCCGACACATATAATTCATTCTCTAAACTTTGCTGTGTATATATTAGATCTCCAGGTAAACTAGCATCACAAGCGGCATCTTTTGCTATATCCACCTCCTCATCCATTAGACAACCAGCTTCTGCAATCAAAGGTGAATAAGCAGAAGTATGTGCAGGTCCCTTGCCAGGTCCAAATCCAGGTGGAAAATCCATGTCATTTCTTAGATGCTCTCGCTGCAAGACTACCTAGAAAATTGCAGCATAAAAAATATATACAGAATATATAGAGAAACCATTATCAAAAAATAAATCAATTAAACCAAAGAGTTTCCTAGAAGAAATAAAAGGTGTTACATTATCATTATTCTTTTGCATGACATCCATCTTGGGCAGATCGTGCCTCTCACAATCAGCAATAACAGGTGAACATGGAAAGGCAGACCAACGCCTTCTTTTCAGCCATGCACCACAGTATTCTGCTACAGGATCACAAAGAACGGTGTCCCACAAAGCTTTCATACTATCATAGTACAAGAATTTGCAAAGTGCTAGCAATAATTCTGGAAAGTTATCATAGCTGCTGGAATGTTCTGAACATGTTTGCTGAGACACAGTTACGTCATGTGAAACAGCAACTTCTACCTACAAAATGGTAAACTATTCTCAATCGAACATTTAAGATGAAAGTGAAAATGAAAACATTGTTCCATTAAAAAAATAAAGAATAACAATGATCTCAGTTCCACTAATTACCTTCCCTTTGGATGAACCATATGTTTTAGTACCCTGATGTGTTAATTCTGGCCTGACATATTTCTGAGCTTTCTTTGATGAAATAAACTCTGGTATGACACTGCTAAAGATTTCATCCAATAGAGCCCGTCGAGCTGCTTTCATTATGACAGAGTGCAACTGAATTGAGACTTCTTCTGATATATTAGACATGAGTCTGGTAAAAGAACAGTTCAAATCCCTGTCAGTATCTTCGCTCTTAATATCAGTTTCAGATACATTCTGGTTGGAAATTCTGCTCCATTCTTCAACTAAAGATGCAAGAGTAAATGGCCCAATTTTATTATCCACATGGTATATCTACAAAAGGGAGAAACTGAATGTTAGGCAAAAATTGACGCACAATGGACCAGAATAGTAGGAAGCAAAGAGAAATAATACCGGAACATGCATCTTGCCAAATAACATCATAATATAGTAGTAGCACATGTATAGCACAAAAAAGGCAGAGATTAAGCAGATTATTAATATGCAAACCCCAAGATTCCATCTATTAACTAAAAGGCTTCATTCTCATATACAAACACGCAAACTAGATAGAAAGTTAAAAGCTTCTGAAGAACATTATGCCCAGAGGCAGATATTATTCAGCCTCTTGATATGCAAATCCCAAGATCCCACCCATCAACAAAAGTGAACAAGATTCTTTGCCACACCTTTATATGCAATTTTAAAGCATTATGAAAGTAACGTTCTGCAAACTGTGCACAAGGCAAAACATGACGAAATTGAACAACAATGTGGATTATCTGTAGAAGTGCACAATGAGAACTTGCAGGTTTATTTTCAGAATCCTTCACCATGTGGAAACATCAACCAAGTAGACATAATGATAAAGCTCAGAACTTATAGACAGGTTAAAAGGTTGCCCATAACCAGATTAATAAACAATTATAATTCTGCAAAAACATAAAAAGCAATTTCTCAGCAATTAATGCATTACATTTTTTTTACTATATATACTTCAAAGTCAAATACTATGATGAAAATAGACTGGACAGGTAGCTGACTTCAAATTTTATGCATTGCTAGATTCCTTGAAACAAATGAAGCCCTTGTATAAGATCTAAAATGATCTTCTGGGCATGAATAAATATTATAACAGGTGCACTTTCAGTACCAAAGGAGCTTCTAGCAGTGGCAGCAGCAGCAACAACAATAACAACAGAAAAAAAAAGCAGCACAACCCCTAACCTTATAAATGCCTAGGGTGAACATGACATGACCATGAAAATATATACATTAACATGCAATGCTGACTCACAAAGAGAGGAAGGGAGAGAAAGATAGGTTCTTCCTCAAACAAGAATTTGTAATTAATGATATCAGTCAAAGGAATAACAAGACCTAACATTGACAGAAGAGGTATCCACCATGCAAACTAGCATTTTGTGTGCTACAGATATGACAAAAAGGAATTGATTCTTTAACTTTCCCATGTTCTAGGAGAGCTTGCGTACTATCAGACTATGGCCCAGTTTAAGCTGAAACTGGTCATGAAAGAACATTCTCACATATTTCGATGCAGTCCATCATTTGCAGGACATGAAATTTATCCTAATTACACAATAAACAGCACCATGTCGTTTATATATATTGAATAAAAAGGAAAGCAGAATTGACCGACCATAATTAATCAAAAGATACATTTTCTTACCATTAAAGAATCATCAAGATAACTGTTGTGATGCCAATAATACAATTCTGCAAATGAATGTGCTCCATGTTTTCTACCCTCCTGATCCTCGAACATCCAGCAGCTCTCTTCACTTGAGAGTGACTGCTTCAGAAAAGCCCATTGATTAATTTGAATTAGTTGGGAAACTAGACCAAGCAAATTAGACCAACTTTGTTTGAATATAAAGAAGTTACCCTTAGAAGCACTGATGAAGTACATTTGATCATGCCCGTATTGGTTAGTCCCTGTTCAGAACTTTGAGCTCCATATGAAATAGTCAACCGTGCCTCTGATGGTTGAGTCGAGTACAATGAGGAATAGCTTACAGACTCATCTACTTCATATGGCAAAGAATTACGGCGTGCCAGCTCAGAAGTTTGACTTGATGCTGCACCAGCAACTCTTGAAGCTGAATATATTGGGCTTGAAAACTGCTTTAAATACTTCAGGGCAACTGCATTCATAACACTTCCATTAACAACAGGATATATGGGAAGTTCTTCAGGCAAGAACCCTGAGGATAAGCCCTCAATAAGTTGTCCTTGACTGTATGGTCCACACATGTTGCCATTTTCATTAACATACATCCATCCAACGACAGAAAATTGAGCATATCCACCACAAGCACCGTTCTGAGGAGGTGTATGACTAGTGCCATGTGGTAAAGAGATCTCACTGCTGTTAACCAAAGATTGAGAACTTCCTTCCATGGCAGCATATGAGCCTACTTCCACAGGATCACAGCAACAGGATAACCAGTTATCCTTGTCTGAATACCTAAGTATTATACCACAAGAATAAAATGGGATTCACGGTTTTAAAAAACTCTTGGAAGATTATAAAAAAAGAAAATAGCAGAAAGTAGCAGGTGTACCAACAAGACGAGTGGCCTTCAGCATGACCTCGAGAAAAGTAATCACTTATGTCACCCATACAATTTTTTGCTTCCTCTTGAGATAAGTGAAGTCCAGACAACTTCATCTTTTTCATCGATGAAGCATAATGAATAAAACCGAAAGATTCTGTCGAACAAGGCCTGGTGTCACTGCTGCAGCAATTTATGCAGACTCTCTCTGGTACAAGTTCCTCACACTCCACCTACAGCCCCAAAAGAATAAAACCAACATATCAGCCCAAAATAACCTTCGACAAATAGATTAAAGGAACAATAGGATTTTTCCAAGGAAAAGAATAGAAACACAATTGCACTTTAATTAAAAAAGGCCACATAACATATAAGCATACTAATTTTGTAATTTATTTATTTAAAGAAGAAGATACATCATATAAGGGTAGTTGCAGCATTATGACATGGAAGGAACTATATAGTTGCAAATGAGCCCACATTAGTGAAACCTTGCACCTGAAGTTACCTTTCTGTTGAAAATGGTTATATCAGGATATAAATGTTGTCCTTGTGGTAGAGAGTTAATACCATGGTCCCAATTCTTCAGAATTTTTGCACTAACCAGAAGGGGCTGATAAATAAAAAGTTTAATGTAACATAATACGAACAATATTCCCATTCATTCAATCTTGATCGAAATCCATATATAGAAAAATGCAAATGCAAATAAAAAGTCCATCACCCCGTTCTATCATTGGCAATTAATTATTCACATGATGACCTACTGTTAATGCCCAACAAAATGCCCAGAGATCCATTTTAAAAAGTCCTACATACATACATATATATATATACATATATATATATATATGTGACAATTTTCCTATGCCTTCAACTGTAGCCTCTCTTAGGTTAAAAGGCATATTCAGGGTGAGGAGGGACATCTAATGCAAGTTTACAAAGAAAAAACTAAATGTGACACCTCACAAAAGTTGCCTTAAGCTGCTGACAGTTCAACAAATAGCAAAAACAAATACACAATTACCTCCAAAGGGTTGCTGGAATTTAAATATGAAAGCAGAAAGAAAGACAATAATGAAGAAGAAATACACAATTACCTCCAAAGGGTTGTTGGAATCTAAATGTGAAAGCAGAAAGAAAGACAATAATGAACAATATTTCCATTTGTGTGGTGCACAACAATGGCAGGTTATCACAAATATGGATAACTGATGAGAAACAAATGAGAACACATTAAATAATGCACATAGTGTTCTGTGAAATGAGTCCAATGCAACAAGGAGAGAAAAAAGGAGATTCCAGAACCCAGGAGAAAAATAATCTTAAAAGATACTTTATGGCATATATGTTTCATGTCATGAGTGGAGATTTATAATGCTGGTGACTTTGTAAGAAGCCTAAAAATGAAAAGGCCATTTTCACTAGCTTGATATTTAACATATGTAATCAGAGTTTTTTTATAAGGGTCTCATTCATCTGTATGTTTATGACATCCATTTTTTATCATGCAGCATTTTTTATGTTGGACATCTATCATTCCAATTCAAAGGCCTAAACAGATTTTCAAATTTCTTAACACACTAACACGAACAGCTTCTGTTCACAGAGACAGAAGGAAACTTCCCAAGAGATTTATGTACTAGTCATAACACCATGATTATGCACTAATAAGCAGTGGTGAAACAGATGCATGAGCAACACTGCATTGGTTTGCTTGGCTAGTCATCATGTAACATAGGTAATGGAAACTCGGAAATCATGGACGAAGTAGAAGTGTCGGATCCCAACACAAACAACAGAGTAAGCAAGAGAGCTTACTCTAAATCGGTGTGTCACACCACGATCAGTAACAAGGTCCAAGACGATTAGCACAGTACCATAATGAAACATGCAAACAAAATGGAATCCAACCTCCCAAATCCGCCTCATAAAATTCCCACTAACAATCAAAGAGAACCCTAGAAAGGATTCTGTCAAGATAAAACATGTGGTCATGACAAAGAAGGTTAGTTCTAGCTGCATGACAGTCAACAACACGAGTATCGTTGCTAATCAAACATGATTATAGTGAATAAGTAGATCCATGCACGAGCACCAAGCAGGAACAACAGTAGGCAGGATCATCAAACCCTAACCCTAATTAACAAAATATCAAACGCCAAATTTAAGGGAAAAGGCATTAGCGGTTTGGGGTTGCTCGCGAAGACGATCGAGGAAGCAAGAAAGGGATCTTCACCGGATCTGTGGGCGAGAAGCGAAGCCGCAAGTTCCCGCGGGGCGGGGGCGGCGAGATGCAGATCTGCGGCATTTTCTCTGGCTATCGAGATCAAAGACAGATCGAACCCTTCTCCGATCTCAAGGCGAGGACGAGTTTAATTACCGTGTGTGCTGAAAGAGAAATCGCTCATAAAGTTTGGGCGCGGGCGCGGCCACGAAGAAGATAAGAGAGGAGGAGGAGGACCGAGGCGGAGAAGGGAAGGAATGAGACAAAGGAGACGTGAGACAGATAGGACGGAGAAATTTACGGAGGAAAAGAAAAGGAATATAAAAAAGCTAGGGCTCGCGACGCAACTGTCAACAAGCGCGCACATACTTATATATGCGGACGGGGAAGAAATTGGATGGGAACGAGTTGGCAACGATCCGGTAACCCGTACTGTAGAGTTTGATCCGAGATTACGTGAGTCGTCGTTCCTGATCAGAACAAAACGGGTTATTGGGCTTTTCGGGACTATCAACAACCACTTCGATTGGATTCGGGTGGATCTGAATGGAGACGAGAAACGTATTTGACTTGGATTCGCATTTGGCAACGCTCCTCAAACACCCACCAATAATAATGGGGATGGCCCAGCTGGCCACAGGCCGACCTCCGAAGGCCTGCATTGGAACACTGTTGATATTTTTACGCGTATGCGTCTCCACGAAATTAATTACGGGAAATTAGCAAAGAAATTTTAATTTAATTATTGTCGCCATAGTTATTATAAAAACATAGTCATGTAATCATGTAAATTAAAATAGTACGACCAAGACATATTCATTATTGTATGTTTATTTTGCATTCAAGTTGATTGATATCCGTGGTCTTCAATAGCTATGAGTATTTATTTATTTATTATATTGATATGATCATTATATTTGATCGATAAATAAGTCATGTTAGATTATTGGATACGATGTACTAACCTAACACATAAGATGAATATTTTCTTATTAAATCGATTGTCACAAAATTGACATTATAGGTGTTTTCATTTTAAACTTATTGAACCAAACATGAGTGTTAGATTGTGTGACCCTAGACCCCCTGTTCTCACCTATAAAGAGAGAAATATCTCATAGAGGATTCAGTCGAGGGATTATAATCTCTCTCAACCCTTCTCTAACCATCAATCTAAGTGTCATTGTAATATATTGTTAGATCTAATTTTATTTGATTTCAATCCTCGCATAAAAGTTTTTCTATAATCTATCATAATATATTATTATATCTAATTTTATTTGATTTCAATCTTGATATAAAAGTTTTTTTACATTAAAATTAAAATAGTATGATTATAGATTTTATGCTAACAATTGGTATCAAATCCAGATCTTATTGAGCCGATAGATATTTGTTAATCATTGTCGACAACCCCGCTGAAGGGCTGTGTACCACCCCACAGCCGTGCATCATGGCACACGCGCGGACAGCAATTTGCTTGCAAGCGGTGGCTGCACCACGCAATGTGTGTTTCGTAGTAGTGACACGTGAATTTCGACGGCACCACGGGCATCCCGCACCGCTTGTGAACACGGTACTCGCGAAATGCGATGGCTGCACCCCATGTGAAGGTGGCAACCACCCTCATGCATTATGGTGGCGCCCTCTATGGGTGCTTGCAGAAGGGCGGTGGCCGCAGATGGCAGCAACCATTGCCCGGCGGCCGCACATGGGTAGGCCACACCCAAGCGGTGGCAATCGTGTGCGGCTAAGGTGCGCCAAGGCGGCGGCCACAAGCGACAGGAACCGCGGCAACTGCGCACAAGTAGCGATAGAGGCCGCGCGCGGGCATAAGCCGCACGTGCAAGCGGCAGAGGTGGCGCTGTGGTGTGGCAATCGTGCACCGACGGTGGTCGCGAGCAATCAAGCCACGCCAAGGCGATGACCACATGTAGTAGGAACCGCCGCAACGCCCGCGCGCGGGTAGAGGAAGCCCTACGGCGATAGCGGTGGCGCAAGGTTTGCCTTTTGACATATTTATAGTTTTGCCCTCGAGGCTAGTTTTGCTAAATTATAGTTTTGCCCTTTACAAATTTCATAATTACAATTTATGTCATGTCAACATATTTACAATTTTACTCTTATAAAATCGAGAATTCTAATTTATATCCTTAGTTATAAAATTGATAAATATGATTTATTATAATTGTGATTAAATTTGATCATGATTATATTTTTAATTATTTGATTAGATTTAATTTTTTAATTAAAAATTATAAATTATGGTTTACTTTTATAGTTTTCTCATATAAATTATTGATTATATTTTTAACATGTGGTAAATAAAATCTAATTATTATTTTTGGATATTTATTTAGTTATTCATAAGTATATATTTTTGAAATTATGAAATAATATTTATCTTTCACAAAGGCATGATTTATATATTATCATATGAGTTTTTTCTTTTGCTAATTAATGTTCAATAATTATTATGGTTGTTATTTTATTATTGAACTGCTTCAGCATAAATTAAGATAAATAAATTTATGAATATTATTTATAATTTATCTTCATAAGTTTTATTTGATCGATAGTTGTTAAAGTATCCTGGGATGGTAGACTTATAAGATGTGAATTACAATAAATATATTATTATTTATAGGATATTTTTTATTATATTTTATTTTTTTTATATTAGTCCTACAATCATCAAAGTGACTTGGACAAATAATTTATGAAATAAGTCCTAAATAATATTAAATAAAATAATATTCATAATGGTAGCATGATTCAAGATAAAGAAATTTAGTGAATATTATTTATAATTCATCTTCCTAAGTTTTATTTGACCAACAGTTACCAAAGTAGCTTGTTATGATAGGCTTATGGGATATAAATTACAATAAAGTTTTTGTCATTCATGGGATATTTTAAATTATATTTTATCTTTTTGTATTGGTCCTGTAACTACCAAAGTAACGTGGACCAATAATCTATTAAAATATATTATGTAATTAATCTTAAATAATATTAAATAAAATAATATTCATGATTGCACACATAATTAGGAGATTTAGATAATTCGAAAGAAGAATCTATTTCAAATAGTTATGTGATGGGATATGATGATATTGTTTTGGATATCCTTGTAGTTTATGGTTATATATTTAAAGGTAATAATATTATTCCATAAGGATCGTATCAGTTCTCCATAAATGATCTTAAGTGAACACTAGATATATCAATATTTTACTCAAAGGTGAAATATAGATGATATCAATACTTCATCATATTTTAGAAACTCAAAGCATTAATGTTATATTATTACAATAATACTTCCTTCATTATATTTTTGTAAATATTTTTATATTTTTTGAAATAAATGGCTTAAACATATGCAAGTTGTATTGAGTGAGTGAGACATTAGTCAGATTAATTGAATAGAACATAAACTTAATTACTGAAAGGTTTGTGGAATAAATAATTAAGGTGATTGATCAGGAAAAGTATAAAAAACTTAATTTTATGATACTTAGACTTGAGTACAATTTACAACTAGCGCATAAAAATATCTAAGAATTAATTTAAATTTTTTGATAAGTCATTAATATTACCTTAAAATAATAGTATTTAAGGAATTCAAAATTATATAATCAATATAAATGATAAAGTTGTAAGCTCAAGACTCATAATATTTTGAGTACTACTTAGGGAGTAGGTAACACTAAAATAAGAATGAAGCGTAAGTCACTTGAGTTTATAATTACTATATAAACTCATAAAAGAATATCTTCACAATAAAGTTTTACTTATATAGCAAAGAAAGTTACGTAAAAAAAAAGATTTGATTTAAAATGAAAATATATAAATATAACCTTTATATGGTTCAAATCAAATATTGCAGAAATTATTTTTCTGATGGATTAATTTGATGCCTCAATATATATTACCAATAATAGATATTCATTAAAATAAAAGAAAAATAAAGGGGAATAAATTCAAAAGAGAATGAGATATTCATTGTTATATGGAATCATCTTAAAGTGAAAGTGATATTAGTTTGTATTTAGCGTCTACATCTAAAGATAATTCAATTTGATAAATCTTGAGGATCCATGCTATGTTCTTATAATTCTGGGAATTTGGGTTGTTTACCTAGAAGTATTAGAATATTATTTTCCTTTTGGTGGTTATAAATTTATTATGATTCAATAAAAATTAACCTTTGAATTATATATAATAGTCTATACAGTACAGAATTAATATGAATCTTAAGTTTACAATGGTCATACAATTAAATATTAAATATAAATATAATATATTTATAAACTCCTTGAGATTATGCTTTTATCTGTGGGTCACTCTATACTTTCATCTTATTAAAGAGAGACATTTTATCACCATATAGATAATCTATTGAGATATAATTATACATATCTAATTCATGTAAAGTCTACGACCATTTATACTCTTGAAGTATAGTCGAGAGGTAATTAGATAGAAAAAGTCAAGATCATCATATGTGATAAGGGTAATAAATTTTATGGTATTTATGATGAACTCAATTATAATTCTAATTCTTTTGCTAGATTCTTGAAAAAATAAAGTATATGATTTACCATATGTGTTACAGTAGAATATGATTACTAAAAGATATAATCATACCTTTACAGATATGGTTAGGAGCATGATAAGTTATTTTTTTGTACCCAAATCAATGTGAGAAGAAACTCTAAAGACAACTATGTATTTCTTGAATGGTGTTCCTAGGAAGTAAATTGTATGATTTTTTTTAAGTTATGAAACGATAGGAAACCTAATTTAAGATATTTACATATTTGAGACTGTCTCATGTAGACAATAATCTTCAACTCACATAAAAGAAAATTAGATTTAATAAATATTTTGAATATTTTATTATCTATTCAAAAAAATTTAAAGGAGTACATATCTTATTACTCTAATCATAGTATGAGGATAATTAGATATAGTAATGTAAGATTCCTATAAAATAGTAAATTAGGAGAGTGAAAATCTTGAAATTTAATTTTAATATAAAGGAGATATAAGTTGATACTCCTTTATTATTCGAGAGATTATTGTTATTCAAATCGTTAAATGATTTGATAAAAGTAAACAATAAAATAATATTACTAAACTCTCATATTATATTGATATCGCTATTAATGATCTTGTAGAATAACCATAATTAACAACTTGGGGAATATCTCAAAGGGAAAGAAATCTTGTCATTTATGGTTATTATATGGTATATTTACAAGAATTATAATATGATATAGGAATGATTATGAAAACTAATATAATATAATAAAAGAAGTGTTAAAATCAATAATTAGAATGGTGTCTGATAAATTTATCGAATTATTCAATAATTGTAAAAGAGTCTATTATATAAATGTGGTTCAATGGATAATGTCAAATAATATAATGATCAGTTTTGTAGTTAAAAGTTTTACTCATAAAGAATGTATCAACCATAACGAGATATTTAGTTTTTAATGAACTCATTAAGAATCGTTATGATATTAATGACTTATTATAAGTTTGAGTTATATCATAAAGAGATAAAAATAATTTTTTTAAAAAGATCTAGCTTTATATGGGATACTCTAAATGATTTATAAAGAAAATTTAAAAAATATAAAATTTGGTATATAAATTCAAGAATCCATTTATGATATTAAACAAGCTTTAAGATAATGATATATACATGTTCTTGATATCATTACTTTCAGATTTAAGAAAAATACTATTAATCAGTATTTATATCAATGAGAGCCCGTTTATTATATTGGTATTATATATGAATAATATTTTGCCTTACCAATAGTAATATTGGTTTATTATACTAAATTAAGAAATTTGTCTTTAAGAGTTATAAGATGATTGATTTAAATGAGACATTTTACGTTATTAACATTGAGTAATTTAAGGATAGACCTTAATGATTGTTGATAGGGCATATTTTGGCCTAGATGAATCATCAGCAACATCACACGTCGTTAGCCACGAATGTAACGCCACACGCCGTCAGAACTATGGGGTACACGCTACGTCAGGTTCGGTACCAATGTTGAATCTCGGATTTTGATGATAAAGTCAATTGATGGGTTAATTGATCTAATCCATATTATTGATTTAAGTTTGCAGGATTAACTACGATAGCTTAAAGACATAAAGCAAGTTTACCGGAGTCAAGTTCGATGAGTGTTCGAGAGTTCGCCGAAAGTCCGAAGAATCGTCGGAAGTGCTGCCGGAACCACCGAGAAAGAATCAGTGCTGCCCGGAACCACCGAGAATCGGGGACTTGCTGAAGTTTCGGAAGTCCGCCGGAAAGATCATCGGAGGTTCGTGAAGATCACCGAAAAGGTTCGGATACTTGCCAAAGACTCGTTGAACTCGCCACAAGACTAGGAGCCTGCTGGGAGTCCGTTGGAAGAAATCCGAGGGTGTATCGGAAGTCCACCGGAAGTTCGCCGAAAAGCTCACCGCAAGGAAACTCGACATTGCCAGTTAAAAATTTGCTTAGGGTTATGTCTTAATTTCATAGTTTGCATATAATTTGAGTTAGGATTAAGGGTTAATCCTATAACCCGATTAGGGGCCAATTGGGCCCGAGTTTGGACTGGTTTGGGCCAAGTTTGGAGCCCAACCAGTAAGCTGGAATAGTCCAGGCGGTGGCACCGCCCAGAACCCGAGAGGTCCAACGGTGGCACCGCCAATACCAGGAAACCCAAAAGTAATTCAAATTTAGAGCCAAATTTAAATAATCTTGGGGCCTATAAATACCTCTCAATTCTTAGCAGAGAATACACCTTTTTGAGAAGTTAAAAAGTGAGAAAAAGCTGTAGCAAAGTCTTGTTTTCAATAGCTTAAGTGTTCACATCCCTCTTTCTCTTTGAAAAAATCTGTAAGAGTGTGAACCACTTGTAAGAAGGTTGTAAGAGGGGTATTTGGTCCTTCCCCTTCAAAGTGACTCGCTGGTAGAAGTTGGGAGCTTCATCAAAAAAGCCTTCGAAAGTGGATGTAGGTCATTTGACCGAACCACTATACATCGTGGTGTTCCTTGAATGTGTGAGTGTTTAATTTTCTGAACCATTTCTCTACTTAGCTGCAAATTGTTCGGTTTTCATCTCCCTACTCTTGACTATCTTTACTCGAACTATTTTAGCTAAGTCATCCTTCATCGAATCGAAATCTCTACACATTTACGAAATCTATTTCAAACTTACGAGTTTTAATCCGCTGTACTAATTCACCCCCCCTCCCCCCCCCCCTCCCCCTTTTAGTGCCACTCCGATCCTAACAATTTGTATCATAGTAAGGCTCACTCTCATATTTGGTTTAATACCCAAGAGTGATGGCTTACTCCGGCATGCAAGAGGGTCACTCTATTACACATCCGCCTATGTTTAATGGGTCGGATTACATGTATTGGAAGACTCATATGAGGATCTTCCTTATTTCCATGGATTTTGGGTTTTGGAATATTATCGAAAATGGATTTCAAAAATCTTCTTTTCCAATGAGCGAATGGGATGAATCGGAGAAGGTTTTTGCTTGAAATGCAAAGGCTATGAATGCCTTGTTTTGTGCACTTGATAAAAAAGAATTTAATCACATTTCGTTTTGTGATTTGACTTTTGATATTTGGAGAACTCTTGAGGTCACTTACGAAGGCACTAACCGAGTAAAAGAGTCCAAAATCAACATTCTTGTGCATTCTTACGAACTTTTCCGGATGAAACCAAGTGAGTCCATCGGAGACATATACACGTGGTTTACGGATGTCATCAATGGACTCAAAGCTCTTGGTAAAGGTTTTTCTAACTTTGAACTAGTAACTAAAATTTTAAGATCCCTTCCAAAAAGTTGGGATCCAAAAGTTACGGTCATTCAAGAGGCCAAGGACATTGAAACATTTCCTCTTAAAGAACTTATTGGGTCTCTAATAACCTACGAAATAATGTGTTATGCTCATGAAGAGCTCGAGAACCCCCTTCCAAAGAATAGGAATGATATGACACTTAGAACACAAGAAGACCACTTGAAAGGAACATCAAGTGATGAGGACAGTAACAATGGCATTGCACTTTTAACTCGAAAATTTAAAAAAATTATAAGAAAGAACAAATTTGAAAATAACACCAAAAACAAACTTGAACATAAAAAGGACCAAGTAATATGCTACGAATGCAAGAAGCCGGGGCATTTCAAAAATGAATGCCCCCAAGTCAAGAAGAAGCAACCGAAGAAGAAGAAAGCTTTAAAAGCAACTTGGGACAACTCAAATGATTTCGAGAATGAAGAAGCTAGCAATAACGAGGAGGCAAACTTCGCACTAATGGCTTTAGGAGGAGAGACAAACTCACAAGCTAGGAGCAAGAGATGGTATCTTGATAGTGGATGCTCAAGGCACATGACCGAAGATCCATCTCATTTCTCTATGCTTACTAGCAAAGAAGAAGAGTATGTCACCTTCGGAGATAATAACAAAGGTAAAATCATTGGCAAGAGAACAATACGTAACAAATTAAGTTTTTCAATTGATGATATGTTGCTAATTGATGGATTAAAACATAATCTCTTAAGCATTAGTCAATTATGCGATAAAGGTTACATCGTTAGATTTGAATCTAATGTGTATATCATTGAAAAACTAAACAATAACATATTAATGATTGCCTTAAAACAAAATAATATCTACACTATCAACCTTGATGAATTTAGTAATGAAATGTACTTTTCCGCTTTAAATGATGATGCTTGGCTTTGGCATAGAAGATTAGGTCATGCAAGTATAAAACTAATATATAAGATTTCATCTAGAGAGTTAGTATGAGGGACCAATATGAGTTTGTTAAGGACAAAGTGTGTGAGCTTATCAACTAGGAAAACAAATAAAAACTAATTTTAAACCAAAAAAATTAAATTAGCACCACTAGACTATTGCAATTGATCCAATTGGACTTATTTGGACCATGACACAATGAGTCTAGGAAAAAGCAAATATGCCTTCGTAATTGTAGATGACTATAGTAGATACACTTGGACCTATTTTTTGGCTCACAAAAGTGATTATTGTTAAATGTTTCTCTAAATTTTACTTACTCAAAACGAAAAAGGCTTCATGATTTCATCAATTCGAAGTGATCACAGTAGTGAATTTCAAAACCGTGACTTCCAAAGTTTTTGTGAATCCAACGGATATAACTATAACTTCTCCACCCCGAAAAATCTTCAACAAAATGGGGTAGTTGAAAGAAAAAAATAGAAATTTACAAGAAATGACAAGAACCATATTAAATGAACATAGTTACATAAGTATTTTTGAGCCGAAGCCATTAATATAGCTTGCTATGTCATGAATAGGGTTCTAATAAGACCATATCTATTAAAACCTCTATATGAATTATGGAATAACAAAAAATCAAATGTTTCTTATTTTTAAGTTTTCAGGTGCAAATGCTTTATTTTGAATGAAAATGATGCCTTAGGTAAATTTGATGCTAAATCCGGTGAAGGCATCTTTTTTTGTTACTCTTTCGTTTCTAAGGCTTTTCATGTTTTTAATAAAAGAACCTTAGTTATAGAAGAGTCTATTCATATAGATTTTAATGAAAATTTTGAGTTAAAGAAAAATAATTTTAATGATAATCTTGGTTTTGATAATTTAAATTTAAATGAACCCCCTCCTCGAAATAGCAACTTGGATGCATCTTCTTCCGAAATTTTCTTACCCAAGGAATGGAAGTATGTAGATGCTCATCCAAATGAGCTAATTATAGGAGATACATCAAAAGGGGTTTAAACTCGTTCTTCCTTCAAGAATATTTGTGCTAACGTTGCCTTTCTTTCTCAAATTGAACCTAAATGCATTGACGAAACCTTAAAAGATGATTCATGGGTTATTGTAAAGCAAGAGGAATTGAACCAATTTGAAAGGAATGAGGTATAGAAGCTTGTTCCTAGACCTAGTGACCATTTAGTCATTGGTACTAAATGAGTCTTTAGAAACAAGCAAGATGAATGCGATATCGTGATTAGAAACAAGGCTAGACTTGTGGCCAAAGGTTTCAACCAAGAAGAAGGTATCGACTACGAAGAGACCTTTGCTCTGTGGCAAGATTAGAAGCCATTAGGATGCTTCCTTGCCTATGCTAGTAGTAATGAATTTAAACTATTTCAAATGGATGTCAAAAGTGCTTTCTTGAATGGCTTTATTTTCGAAGAAGTGTATATTGAACAACCTCTCAGATTTGAAAATTCTCTTCTTCCTAATCATGTATTTAAATTGACTAAGGCTCTCTGTAGCTTAAAACAAGCTCTTAGAGCTTGGTATGAAAGGCTTAGTTCCTTTCTTATGTTAAATAGTTTAACAAAAGCAAGGTTGATACTACATTGTTTATCAAATATTTTAAAAATAATTTTCTTATTGTTCAAATTTATATTGACGATATTATTTTTGGTTCTTCGGATGAATCACTATGTGAATCATTTGCCAAGTGTATGAGTCATGAATTTGAAATGAACCTAATGGGAGAATTAACCTTCTTTTTATGATTGCAAATTAAACAATTTAATAATGGTATATTTCTTAATCAATCTAAATATACATTATAATTGTTAAAATGATTTAACATGGATGGTTCAAAAGCTATAAACACTCCTATGAGTACTTCCACTAAGTTAGACATGGATGAAAGTGGTGAAAGCTTTGATCAAAAAATATGTAGGGAAATGATTGGTAGTTTACTTTACCTCACCGCAACTAGACCAGATATCATATTTAGTATAGGACTTTGTGTTAAGTTTCAAGCTATCCTAAATTGTCTCATCTTAAAAGTGTTAAAAGAATCCTTAGATATCTTAAAGGAACTCCTAATTTAAGATTGTGGTATCCAAAATCCAATAATTTTGATTTAATAGCTTATGTAGATGCCGATTTTAGCAGATGTAGGATATATAGAAAAAGCACATTTGGAACATGTCAAATTTTAGGACATGCACTTGTTTCTTATACTTCCAAGAAACAAAATTTGGTTGCACTATCTATGGCGAAAGCCGAATACATAGCTGCAAGTGCATGCTGTGCACAGGTTGTTTGGATGAAAAATACATTGGAAGACTATGGAATTTACTTAAAGAATATTCCCATAAAATATGATAATACAAGTGCTATTTGTCTAACCAAAAATCTAATTCAACACTCTAGAACTAAGCATATTGACATTAGGCATCACTTTATATGAGATCATATCAATAATAATAATGTCATTCTAGAATTTATTAATACAAAGCATCAATTAGCGGACATTTTCACAAAAACCTTAAATGAATATCAATATGACTTTATTAAAAAAAAATCAGGCATGTTGAATTGTCCTTGTGAATGAGCTTGATTGCATATATTTTCCGAAAATTTTTCATCCTCTTTTCAATTTTCGTGGATTTGACTTTTTTTTTCGATTTTGAATGATATCTTAAAGAGTGATCTAAGACACTATCCTATCTTAAATCAAACATATTAAAACTTCTGAAAATAAAAAAAATGATTTTTTTTGTTTCTTTTCGAAATTTGGTCCATATTTTGATGGCACCTTCATGTTATTTTGGATGATTTGATGTCTTCGTTGAATGATCGATTTTAATGCCAAGTTGAAGCTTTGTTAATTTTTGTCCTCTCCTTTTCAAGATTTTTTTCTTATAAGATGATTTTATGAATGACTTCAATAATCATGAGTTTTATGCTTGAAACCTCATCTCCTTTATGTTGATGACAAAGGAGGAGAAGAATGTGTAAAAGATTGATGACTTGTGCAAATATGCAATTAGCATGACTTATATGTATCGTATTGCAATAGCTTATATGTTGTATAATGCAATGAAAAATATCTTATATGTGTTATATTCCTTAAAAGCATCGCAAAACTTTTTGAGCATATCACATATGAAAGTTTTTAGATTGGTTGTCGTATCATGTTTATCAATTTTTTTTATAAGCAACCATCTCATGATCATATGAAATCATGCCTCGAAATTATGAGAAATACGAAGTTTCGTATTTGCTCATGCTTATTAAGAATAACGATAAGTTCAATGGTTAGAACTTATCGGTTTAGGCTTGAATTCAAAGAGATTAAATTCAAATATTTTTATCTTCTCATAATATGGCATATAGATAGGGGGAGTTATGATTAACTCTGTCATCAATTGATTATCATCATCAAAAAGGGGGAGATTGTTGAATCTCGAATTTTGATGATGAAGTCAATTGATGGGTTAATTGATCTAATCCATATTATTAAGTGTGCAAGATTAACTACGATAGCTTGAAGACATAAAGCAAGTTTACCAGAGTCAAGTTCGATGGGTGTTCAAGAAGTGTTGTCGAAACCAACTGAGAAAGAATCGGGGACTTGCCAAAGTTTTTGGAAGTCCGCCGGAAAGATCGTCGGAGGTTTGCGAAAATCACCAAGAAGGTTTGAATACTTGCCAAAGACTCGTTGAACTCACCACAAGACTAGGAGCCTATTGGGAATCCGTTAGAAGAAATCTGAGGGTGCATCGAAAGTCCGTCGGAAGTTCACCGGAAGGAAACTCGATGTTGCCGGTTAAAAATTTGCTTAGGGCTATATCTTAATTTCATAGTTTGCATATAATTTGGGTTAGGATTAAGGGTTAATCATATAACCCGATTAGGGGCCAATTAGGCCCGAGTTTGGACTGGTTTGGGCCAAGTTTGGAGCCCAACCAGTGAGCTAGAATAGTCCAGTCGGTGGCACCGCCCAGAACCCGAGAGGTCCGTCGGTGGCACTACTAGTACGTTGTCAGTGTTAGACACCAACAGGCGGTGGCACCGCCAGCATCGGGAAACCCAAAAGCAATTTAAATTTGGAGCCCAAATTTGAATCCACTTGGGGCCTATAAATACCCCTTAATTCTCAGCAGAGAATACACCTTTTTAAGAAGTTAGAAAGTGAGAAAAAGCTGTAGCAAAGTCTTGTTTTCAATAGGTTAAGTGTTCACCTCCCTCTTTTTCTTTGGAAAAATCTGTAAGAGTGTGAACCACTTGTAAGAAGATTGTAAGAGGGGTATTTGATCCTTCCCTTCAAAGTGATTTGTAGTGGAAGTTGGGAGCCTCATCAAAGAAGGCTTCAAAAGTGGATGTAGGTCATTTGACTGAACTACTATACATCATGGTGTTCCTTGAATGTGTGAGTGTTTAATTTTCCGAACCATTTCTCTACTTAGCTGCAAATTGTTCGGTTTTCATCTTCTTACTCTTAACTACCTCTACTCAAGCTATTTTAGCTAAGTCATCCTTTGTCGAATTGAAATCTCTACACATTTATGAAATCAATTTCAAACTTACGAGTTTTAATCCCTTGCACTAATTCACCTCCCCCCCCCCTCTTAGTGCCGCTCCGATCCTAACAACCAATACACTATGCGACTTAACCACCCTGAGAGCTCAGGGCGGTGTCGTCTGCTCTTGGGGCAGTACCGTTTTACGCCGCTCAAGCACCCCGAAAGACGCCATCTCGACAGAGAAGTCGTCCCGCCCCAATGAAAGTCAAGGGCCACACCGAACCGAGGCGCCACTGACCCTCGCATGCAGGTATAAAAACCCCTGTCCAATGCTCAACTGGAATGGGATGAAAAAAGGGAAAAAGAGAAGAAAAATAGTGGAGTGAACTAAACTGACTTGCTCGTCGGAGGGGCCAAAGTCGAGAAGCACCCGACGAAGGCCTTTTTTGCAGGGAGGCGGCCACCCCTAAGCGGCGGGCGTCTTCACCCTGGAGTCATCATCTGGAGCACAGAAGAGGGTGGTCCTTCGGTTCGAGTCCCAACCAATGCCAGCCTGCACCTCCCTTCTCAAGGGTGTGTCCACATCGTGAAGAAAGGTTGCCAACCACTCCGGGGATGAGAGGACACATCCCACCACAAACGACACTCTAGTTGGCAAGCCTCGGAGCGCCAACCCCCAGCCACTTGCGAGGACTCCGCCGACCCCACCAGTCCAACCCTCGCCCGAGACGCTCAAGAGGCATAGCCACCTCATCATCCTACTTATTCCACCAGAAGTTCCCGAAGTTGACCTGCGGACCAAACCGTTCTGACTCACCAGCCACGGTACTTTTGTTCACTAACATTTTGGCACTAGAGGGAGGGCTCATGTCGCTGGAACAGCTGGCAGGAACTCGCCCCTGGAGAGAACTCTCGACCACCTCCCTTCTGCCGAGCCAGAAAGTTAAGCCCTTCCCGCCCCTACGAACGGGAGGATACCAGCTTCGACACCCGATCGCTACTGTCGTCTGTTTAATGACCCGGGGCTATCACCCCCAGAGCTTGCCCCGGGGCCCTCGGCCGTGACACCCGAGGCATTCCTTAGTCTAACCAAGCAAGTGTAGGCTATGGCGGGCATGATGTAGATGCTCGCCCTGATCATTCCTCAAATCGTGCAACTAGCGACGCCCCCGACCGATCCACCTGACAACCCTCGAATGGGGAGCAGGTCAGGATCGGAGAAGCCTGAGGGCAAGTGACGAACTCGAGGGGTCCTCCCGAGCAAAACGCACCTACACCCTACTGAGTCACACTGTCTTATCTTGAGCTGGACAGCATATCGTCCGACTCGGCGGACGACTCGCTTAGAGCCCAACTATTCCGGGCCAATTAGCGCTTGGACGTGTTCCAGCGTGAGCTTCGAAAGTCACGGAGTGAGTCCAACGAGGGCGACTCAGGCTGGTCCCCCTTCACCTAGGAAGTACAGGACAAATCGGTGCCCCTCAACTTCAGGCTCCCAACATTGGAAACATACGATGGAGGCTCCGATCCCATCGAGCACGTCTCTGTATTCCGGGCCCAGATGGCCCTTTATGGCACCTCCGATTCGTTGATGTGCCGAGCGTTTCCGACCACTCTGAGGGGGCCGACGCGAATGTGGTTCAACCGACTACGCCAAGCCTCAGTCTCATCCTTCGACCAATTTGTTGAGGAGTTTGAGCTAAACTTCCTCGCTAGCACGCGGCCTAGGCCTTCCATGGCCACTCTGCTCACACTATGCCAGCGTGAGGACAAGTCACTCTCTCAATTCGTGGCATGGTTCGCCACCGAGATCTGGGGGTTTCCGGATGCTCACCCTTCTCTAATCTTGCAGGCTTTTCTGATGGGTTTGAAACCTTCGAGGTTCTTTTAGTCGCTGATCGAGAAGCCGCCAGCTACCATCTCTGAAATGCTCCAATGCGCCAACCAGTATGTCACCACCGAGGCTCTAGTGGTGAGGAGGCGTGTAGAAGGCAAGAAGCCAAGGATGAAGCTATCTCGGGGAACGACCTTAGCGGTCCTGACACCTCCCCGCCGTGGGCTCAACCGACTAGAGCTGCCGCTCCCACGGCCCCCACCTCTTCTCCTAAATGTGTCTCGCACCGAGATCTTCCTCCAAATCAAGGAGACGGGTCTCTTGCAGCAACCTCACCCTTTGAAAGCTGCCCGTAGAGATCAATCTAAATATTGTAGGTTCTACCGTGACTACGGTCATGACACAGAGGATTGCCACGACCTCCGGAATCAAATTGAGGCACTAATCCAGAGAGGCCACCTCGGATGCTACCTCAAATCTCGGGAGTCGACTCCACGCCCCAGAGGACCCCCCAAGAGACAGATCGACGTCATCTCTGGCAGGCCAATAGCCGGCGGTAGTAGCACGACAGCAAAGAAGGCCTATGCACGTAGCACGATGGAGAAGCGTCCTCGGCCCAAGCATGAGCCTAAAATCACCTTTGGGGCAGGAGAGGTCGAGCGCTCCCACCATGACGATGCTCTGGTGATCTCCATCCAAATTGCCAATGCCCGAGTTAAGAGGGTGACGGTTGACACCGGAAGTTCCACCGACATACTCTACTTCGATGCCTTCAAGAGGCTTGACTTGACCGAGGGAGATCTTACCCCTGTGGCATCTGCACTTACAGGGTTCACTGGGGATTCCATCTCCCCACTCGGGACCACGGTCCTCCCCATCACCATCGGGGAAGAACCAAGGGCGAAAATAGTAATGACCACCTTCATGGTAGTCGATCTGCCCTCGGCCTACAACATCATCCTCGGCCGCCCGACCCTCAACAAGATCAAGGCAGTGGTCTCCACCTATCACAGAACCATTAAGTTCCCAACCTCGGCTGGGGTTGGGGAGGCCCGAAGTGACCCAGGGGAGTTGAGGTGATGCTACCTCACCACGGTTGCTCTCCCAGCAAAGCCGCACCTAACTCCGGTTCCCGACCCCCATGAAGCACCCATACCACAAGTGGTGTTGGGGCCCCCGGAGCCACTTATTGAGGTGCCCCTAAAGCGGAGCTGACCTGACCAGACCCAGAGGAAGAACGCCAACGTATTCGTGTGGTCCCCCGAAGAGATGCCCGAGATTGACCCAGAGGTGATGCAACACCGGCTCAACGTCGACCCTGAGGCATGGCCGATGAAGCAATAACTAAGAAGGTTCACCCCTGACCGGTAGAAGGTGATCCGAGACGAGGTCAATCGCCTTATAAAGGTCGGGTTCGTCGCCGAGGTTAAATACCCCCGGTGGTTGTCTAATGTAGTCCTCGTCAAGAAGCCTAATGGAAGTTGGAGAATGTGTATTGATTACACCGATCTCAACCGGGCATGTCCCAAGGACTACTATCCGCTCCCAGGATAGACCAACTAGTTGACGCCACCATAGGCCATAAACGCCTTACGTTCTTGGATGCGTTCTTAGGCTACAACCAAATCTGGATGGCGACCCAAGACTAAGAAGACAATGCCTTCGTCACTAACCGGGGGGCGTATTGTTACAAGGTGATGCCCTTTGTCTTAAAGAATGCTGGCGTGACTTACCGAAGAATGGTTGATAAACTTTTCAAACACCAACTCGCGAGGAACATGGAGGTATACATAGATGACATGATTGTAAAAAGCAAGGTTGCAGGGACACATTTGGCCGACCTGGCGGAAATGTTCCAAACGCTCAAGCGGTTCAACATGCGTTTAAACCCAGCAAAGTGCGTCTTCGGGGTCATCTCGGGGAAGTTCCTCGGCTTCATCATGCTAATCATATGTGTTCAACAAGCCAATCACATGAGTGATGACACGTGTGACTTGACACAGAATCTTTTTGTTTATTATATTTTGACATGTATCACTTTATATTGTCTATTGCACACACACACACACACACACACACACACACACACACACACACACACACACACACACACACACACACACACACACATATATATATATATATATATATATATATATATATATATATATATATATGGTGATGTCCTTGGATCCGTGCAATGGGAATCGGATCATGATGAGATCACGAACACAGATCCTAAATAATCCAAGTCATAGGTTACTCGAGAGGGACATCGTGATAACAGGATAGACTGGTGTACTGTATACCCGTCCATATGATGGATGCAGTTGGTCTCATAGCTACTCGTGTGGGGATACTAGGGATACAGTACAGGTGCTCATTGGAGAATGAGTTCACTGATTGATCCGCTTACGAAATACTAGATGATTGATGATGCCTTATTGTTAGACAACGATTCTGTAGTCCTAATGGTGTATCTGGTCCTTAGACTTGAGACACCAAGGATGTCCTGTATGAGTGCTCCATTATTTGATACCAGACTTATAGGTTTGGATGTCCCAGATCTAGTACAGTTGGTCATTGGGAGTGGCAGTCGACCTTACGAGGGCTATTGAGTGTCGATAGAGGATCATCCACTCTCAGCGTCATGAGAGGAATATCCCATGTGTTCTTGTTTAGACAAATCCCTAGCTAGGGTCATTCGGATTGAGAGAGAAAGAGTTCTCCGGGAGAATCTGATTAGAGCGAGACTCGAGTAGAAACCGTATGGGTCTAACAACACCATGCCCGATATACGGTCTTTGGGATATTAGATGGATGAGAGACTATAGGTACACGGTAACTAAGGACAAACAGGTCCAATGGATTGGATTCTCTTGTATCGTTTGGGGACTACGACGTAGTGGCCTAGTACGTCCATAGTCGATGAGTCGAGTGAATTATTACAAAGATAATAATTCACTGAGCCAGAAGGAGTTCTGACGGCTATGACTCACGGCCAACTCGATATTGGGCCTAAAGAGTCACACACATATGGTAGGCATTGCGATGAGTAGAGGTTCGGATATGAGATATCCGTCGGAGCCCCTATCTTATTTGATATCCAATAAGCCCCTAAATTATTGGATCCCATGGACGAGATCTAATAAGAGCCCATGAGAGATTATTGGATAGAGAACCACTAATCTAAAAGGCTTAGATAATTGGATGCAGATCCAATACCCACTATGGTTTGACAGGGGGCCTCTATAAATAGGAGGGATTCAGAGCCTCATAGGCTAGAGCCTTTGTTTTGCTTCTTCTATTCTCCTCCCTCTCTCCACCTGAGAGCAGGCCTAGAGTTTTGAGGCGCATCGTCGCAGCCCTGCTGTGTGGATCACCGCTAGAGAGGAGGACACTTGACCTCCTTCACCCTCTCCTAGAAATCTGCAAGGAAACAGAGATATATGATCTCCCTAGGTAACACAATATATTTTATATGCAGTTTGTTTTGCGGATTTTTGTGTACCAATATTCGCACGATGATGAACATCTTTTTGAGAAATTGGGGATTTTGTTTTCTTATTCTTCTGCTGCGCATGTGATGTCGCCCCTAAGATTTCCCAACACATCATTCACTAGCGGGAGATAGACGCCAACCCAGAGAAGGTACGCATCGTTATCGAGATGCACTCCCCCCGCTCGGTCAAAGAGGTACAGTGACTTGCTGGGAGGTTGGTAGTGCTCAGCAGGTTCGTGTCGCATTCAGGTGGCAAGTGCCTCCCTTTCTCCTAGGTTTTGCGGCGGGCCGACAACTTCACTTGGACCTCAGAGTGTGAGGAGGCCTTCGAAAAGTTGAAGGAGTGCCTCGCCCGCTTGCCCTGGCTCGCCTTGCCCGAGCCGGGCGAGACCTTCGGCCTCTACCTGGCAGCCTCGGCATAAGGCCGTTAGCTTGGTCTTAGTTTGGGAGGTACCACCGGCGCAACAGCCAGTGCATTACATCAACCATATCCTCGGAGGGCCCGAGACGCGATACTCCCTGATCGAGAAGCTAGCTCTTGCCCTTATCATGACGGCCCAAAAGTTACGGCCCTACTTCCAAGCCCATACGATCAAAGTAATCATCGACCAACCGCTGCGATAGACCCTTCCAACTTCGATGCATCGGGACGTATGCTGCGATGGTCGGTCAAGCCCAACGAATTCGACATTCAGTACTCCCCCAGGACTGCCATCAAAGCTTAGGTACTAGCTGATTTCATTTCTGAGCTAGCACCCGAGGACTAGGCCGTAGGGCGCCAAAGTAGCTAGGGCATGTGGACGCTGCACGTAGACGGCTCGTCCACTTCCGAGGGGGCCAGGGTTGAGTTTATCCTTAGAGACCCGTCGAGAGAAACATACGAAAGATCTCTCAAATTGCAATTCCGAGCCACTAACAACGGAGTTGAGTACGAGGCACTACTCCATGGTCTGCATCTCGCTCTGGAGCTGCACGTAGACGATCTTGAAGTCTTCAGCGACTCCCAACTAGTGACGGGACACGTCAATGGGAGCTACGAAGCCCGAGACCCAATGATGGTATCATACCTAATGGAGGTAAAATGACTCACCTACTGTTTTAACCGCCTTTCAGTCACCAGAATACCTCGGGCACAAAACGAGTGGGTCAACGTGCTGGCCAGATCAGCCTCCACCCACACCGCTGAGCCAGTCCCAGCCATTGAGTCCATGGCGGCCCCGACAATAGCGACTCACGAGGTCACCGAAATAAATCTACCCCCGAATTGGATAGAGGAGATCCTCCGCTACAAAGCAGGGGGGGAAGGAGCCCGACGACCCGGCGACTGCGAGACGGTTAAGGTGAGCTCAAGCCTAGTACTATGTCTCAGCGGAAGATTATACCGAAGGGCTTTCTCTCAACCCCTCCTATGCTGCCTCGTGCCGTCGGAGGCTAAAACTGTCCTCTCTGAGCTCCCCGAGGGGATTTGTGGGGAGCATGTCAAGGGACGAACCTTGGCCTTCAAGACCCTCTGGCAAGGGTACTATTGGCCGACCATGCGCTAGGACACCATGTCATACGTGCAATAGTGCCCGCAGTGCCAGCGGCACGCCCGAGTGCCACACTAGCCGGTAGTTCCCCTGACTCCGATAGATGTGGCCTAGCCCTTTGCCCAATGGGGGCTCGATCTCCTCGGGCCTTTCCCTCTGGCGTCGAGTTAGTGACGTTTCCTCATAGTCGGGGTTGACTACTTCACGAAGTGAGTCGAAGCCGAACCCTTGGCCTCCATCACCAAGAAGCACGTCCAGAATTTCACATGGAGAAACATCATCACCCGGTTCGGGATCCTGAAGACTATCATCGTCGACAACGGGACTTAATTCAATAACACTAAATTCAAGGCATATTGCCAATCATACGGAACTAGTTGAAGTTCAGCTCAATCGCACACCCCCAAACCAACGGCCAGACCAAAGTAATGAATCGAGTGATTCTTGAAGGCCTCAAGAGGAGAATCTCAAGCGTGCATGGGGCCTGGGTGGGCGAGCTCCCTAGCGTCCTGTGGGCAATGCGAATAACTCCTAAAACCACCTTAGGGGAGTCCCCGTTCAGCTTAGCGTTCGGGACCGAGGCGGTCCTTTTGCCCAGGATGGTATTCCAGACCCTATGCACCTCCAACTATGAGTGAGAGCACTCTGAGGAGGGACTGTGGGCTAATCTGGATCTCCTTAAGGAGAGAAGAGCCAAGGCACACCTACGCGCCCTGGTATACAAGAAGGTGACCGCTTGGATATACAACCGAAGGGTCCGTCCGCGGCCAATCTAGGTCAAAGACCTCATCCTCTGAAGAGCAGAAGTAAGCGACCTGGCCCAAGCAAGGGGAAAGCGTGCACCTAACTGGGAAGGCCCCTATCGAGTCTACGATATGGTTCGAGAAGGAACCTACCGACTCGAGACTATGGAGGGAAGTCCCCTGCCGAGAACATGGAATGTCGCGAACCTGAAGAAATTCTACCCTTAAGGGGGGGCTGGTCAGGATGCGGGAAAGATATGGGGGCCCGTGCATCCACGGTCGAGGAGAAGAACAAACTAGAGTTCTAAAATGAAAGTGCTTATTGATTATAAAAGATGTACATATAGCGGTGGGGCGACATGGCCCCAAGCCTGACCAGACAAAAAAAAAAAAAGGAAGGAAACCGAGATATAAAAGGTGAGGGGGTGCAGCCCCTAGCCCTAGGGAGGAGTCGTCGGCCCGTCGTCGAAGGGGACGTTCGCTGGCATGTTGACATCTTGGTCCATCGGGTTGTCAACAAACAGGTCTGACTCCAGGTCCAGGTACCTCGCCCGAAAACGAGTACAGGCCACCCAATACCTGAACTCGTACATAACACGGCCCGACCTCACCAGGCCACGCTCGAACCCGGTGGGCTTTATAACCGACGACCGCCGCCTCGACCCTTCTGGGCAACCCCAGCCACTCCTCCTTGACTGCCTCCTCGGCGGTTCGGGTCGTCAACCTGGCGGCCTCGACGTCTTGGGAGAGGGTCAGCAGCTCGTCATCCAACGAACAGATGTATGACCGGCTTTCCTCTAGCTCGGTCTTCAAATGAGCCACCTCCTCCCCCAACACCATGGCACGCTCTTTGGCCGTGGCAACAGCCTCCGGAACCCCCTTGGCTCGTAGCTCCAGGTTCACCTACCGGAGGGCATCGTCGAGCTCCATCTGATGCCCAATCACCCGCCCAACGTCAAGGACCTGGTCGATCAATGCCATTATGTAGTGCAGGCTCTACATGAGAATCATTATCATCATTCACAAAGGAAAGAATTGGTGAGAAGGGGAGGCCATCACTTACCCAGACAAGCGACTTGGCCGCCCGCTCTACCAGCATCTCTGAGTTGGAGTAGTATAGGTCCTTAGCCAGTGAGGGGTGCAGCGCCCCTCAAACGAACTCCTGGGCGATTTCCCCATCGCCCCAGGGCCGACTATCGACCTTCAGAGTCGACCACCGGGCGACATAGGGGGCTCTCGACTCCCCGGTCGGAAGGTCAGCCATGAATTGGGCTTGGAACTGCCCGCCCTTGGGCCAGAAGAAGATGCGGCACAGCTCCTGCACCAACAAGGGGTATGCCGACCCCCTTTTGGAAGGGCCGCTACCGGACGACCCGGCCGACCCCTTCCCCTTCCTACTCTCCGAGCCTTGCCCTTGGGCAGGGACCCCGAACGATGCTAGGGAGGTGCTTGAGTGAGTGTCCCGGCTTGCCGGCATCTTCCGAACCACCATCTTCATTTTCTTAGGAGGGCGCTCCGATATCGGTGATGCCAACGCCCTCTTCGGCTTACCCTCCAGTGGGACAATCCCGCCTCCAGAGCCCTCCTCGTCCTGAGATTAGGGCTCGATGGCCCTGGTGCTGGCCATCTTCTTCATTGATCGTAGGTCCACCATTTCTGCAAGAATAAACAACGGTCAGATGGCATTGGATGAACGAATGAGCCATTATATACGAATGGCCATACCCCTGGTGGTTGAGCTCAGCTCAGTTCCAACCATCCACTCCTCGGTCATCTCTTTTATTATCCGAGAAGAGGACAAGATACCCCTTAGATGATCCACCATTGCTATGTCACCAGTAGAGAGAGATAGGAGGGCGTTATCAATGGACCTAATAGCCCACCCGGTGCTAAAGCCCCACTCTTGATCACAACTGATGTAGAAGAAACACCTCTTCCAACCTTTGTTGTTGGAGGGCGCACCACTAATCTTGAAACCGCTACGAGCGGTCAAATAATATTCGCCTGGTCCCCTCGCTAAGCAGAAGCAAGCCAGAAACAAAGACCGAGACAGTTCGATCCCAGCCCCCCGACACTCCTAGATGAAAGCCACCATGTAGCGCCAAGAGTTAGGCGACACTTGGGATGGGGAAATCCCCCAGAAGTGAAGGCAATCCCTAATGACGAGGTGCACTGGAAACCGCAGACCGGCTTCAAGAGCCCCCATAATCAGCCCGAACTTGTCGGGGCATCAGTCATATGGTCGCTGCCCCAGACGAGGGGCGTGCAGGCCGTAGTACTCCGGGATGCGGTAGCGATCCTAGAGCACTCTCAACAAGTCCTCAGTCACTACCGAGTCCACGTCATGCCAAGACTTAAGGGCCTCAAGCTTGATTGAACCCTTCGAGGCCTTTGTAGAGGCGCTACCCGAGGACACGCTCACTACCTCATCCCGGGAGCTGGCAAGAGGAGAGGGAGGAGTAGGAGAAAGGGATGAAAACGAAGACAAAGACAAAGACAGAGACGGAGACGGAGACATCCCGACCTCGAAGTCGCAAGAAAGAAGCCCGGTTGCCGAGGTGAGGGATTGAAGCAAAGAGGACGACGAAGTTGCGAGGAAGGAACCAAGGCATATAATGAAAGGCTGATTGCAAGAGTGATGATGACCGCCCTAGATGGGGATTATAAAATGGGTGCGACCCACGGCGAGGCGACGATTAGGGCTTCTCGAGGAGAGCAACAATCATGATATTTAAGACCCATCACAACCCCTTAGATCCGTTAGATTCGCCTGCCTCAGACTCCCCGCCAGAGGCGTCCCATCACCCGAGACCCCCCACCGAACGCCATTCAAAATGAAGTTTCCCGCTAGGCCCCATGACGCTCTGCCTGGCCCGCCACATGGCATGATGGCATTCAGGTATGACTCACAACCCAAGTTCGATTCTTGCTCGGGTCGCTCCAGATCGCTCCCGACTGGCGACCCATTGGCATCCCAAGCTCGATTCCTACCCGGGTCACTCTAGATCGCTCCCAACTGGTGACCAGTCAGCACCCCAAGTTTGATTCTTGCCCGGGTCGCTCCAGATCGCTCCCGACTGGCGACCCGTCGGCACCCCCAAGCTCAATTCCTGTTCGGGTCACTCCAGATCACTTCGGACTAGTGACCCGTCAGCACCCCAAGTTTGATTCCTACCCGGGTCACTCCTCAGCACCCCAAGTTTGATTCCTACCCGGGTCACTCCAGATCGCTCCCGACTGGCGACCCATTGGCATCCCAAGCTCGATTCCTACCCGGGTCACTCCAGATCACTTCGGACTAGTGACCCGTCAGCACCCCAAGTTTGATTCCTACCCGGGTCACTCCAGATCGCTCCCGACTGGCGACCCATTGGCATCCCAAGCTCGATTCCTACCCGGGTCACTCCAGATCGCTCCCGACTGGCGACCCATTGGCATCCCAAGCTCGATTCCTACCCGGGTCACTCCAGATCACTTCGGACTAGTGACCCGTCAGCACCCCAAGTTTGATTCCTACCCGGGTCACTCCAGATCACTTCGGACTAGTGACCCGTCAGCACCCCAAGTTTGATTCCTACCCGGGTCACTCCAGATCACTTCGGACTAGTGACCCGTCAGCACCCCAAGTTTGATTCCTACCCGGGTCACTCCAGATCGCTCCCGACTGGCGACCAGTCAGCACCCCAAGTTTGATTCCTACCCGGGTCACTCCAGATCACTTCGGACTAGTGACCCGTCAGCACCCCAAGTTTGATTCCTACCCGGGTCACTCCAGATCGCTCCCGACTGGCGACCCATTGGCATCCCAAGCTCGATTCCTACCCGGGTCACTCCAGATCACTTCGGACTAGTGACCCGTCAGCACCCCAAGTTTGATTCCTACCCGGGTCACTCTAGATCGCTCCCAACTGGTGACCAGTCAGCACCCCAAGTTTGATTCCTACCCGGGTCACTCCAGATCGCTCCCGACTGGCGACCCATTGGCATCCCAAGCTCGATTCCTACCCGGGTCACTCTAGATCGCTCCCAACTGGTGACCAGTCAGCACCCCAAGTTTGATTCCTACCCGGGTCACTCCAGATCGCTCCCGACTGGCGACCCATTGGCATCCCAAGCTCGATTCCTACCCGGGTCACTCCAGATCGCTCCCGACTGGCGACCCATTGGCATCCCAAGCTCGATTCCTACTAGACTCGATTCGGAGTCGAGCTCACAAACTCGGTCTCCAGACTTGATTCAGAGCCGAGCTCACAAACTCGATCCCCAGACTCGATCCGGAGCCGAGCTCATAAACTCAATCCCTAGACTCGATCCAGAGCTGAGCTCACAAACTCGGTCCCTAGACTCGATCCGAAGCCAAGCTCATAGACTCAGTCCCTAGACTCGATTCGGAGCCGAGCTCACAAACTTAGTCCCCAGACTCGATTTGGAGCCAAGCTCACAAATTCGGTCCCAGACTCGATTTGGGGTCGAACCCACTCGGCCCTCAGATCTTGCTCATGTCTGAGACACGCTAATCGCTCTCGATCTACGACCCCGAACCGAGCCCGAACGCAGTCACTCAGCCCACGGGCCCAACTCCGACGACCGAGCCACACCTCGTGGCTAATCTAATGCCCGAGTCGCATCTTAGTCAATCAAATATGATGCCCAAACCGATGACCTACTCTGCTATCCAAGTCACCCCATGACGACCCCAACTCGCTGACATCAACGCTTCGATTTTGCTTCATTAGGCCCCTACCATTCAATCAGCGGGGTCGGTCCCGCCCGCATCATGGGGG
Source organism: Musa balbisiana (assembly GCA_004837865.1). Lineage (NCBI taxonomy): Eukaryota > Viridiplantae > Streptophyta > Magnoliopsida > Zingiberales > Musaceae > Musa > Musa balbisiana. Next base: position 23,071,930 of record CM017193.1, on the reverse strand, counting down.
CCAGCTCCCCACTAAATTACCCCTGACGAGTCAATCCACCTCTCCTATGGAAACGCTAAGTACAATCGTGTCCCTTAACCAGACATGCCTCCCGATCCGTTAGGGATCCATCGGTACGCCCCGAAGGGGGGGGGAGAAGTGATAGGGCATATTTTGGCCCTAGATGAATCACCAGCAACATCACACGTCGTCAGCCACAAATGCAACGCCACACGCCATCAGAACCATGGGGTACACGCCACGTCAGGTTTAGTACCAATACACTATGCGACTTGACCACCCCGAGAGCTTGGGGCGGTGTCGTTTGCTCTTGGGGCAATGCCGTCTGGCGCTGCTCAAGCACCCCCAAATACGCCGTCTTGTTAGAGAAGTCATCCCGCCCCCACGAAAGTCAAGGGCCATGCCGAACCAAGGCCCTACCGACCCTTGCATGTAGGTATAAAAACCTTTGTCCGATGCCCGACCGGAAGGGGACAAAAAAAGGGAAAAAGAGAAGAAAAACAGTGGGGCAAACTGAACTAACTTGCTCGTCGGAGGGGCCAAAGTCAGGAAGCACCCGACGAAGGCCGTTTTTGTAGGGAGGCGATCACCCTTGAGTGGTGGGTGTCTTCATTATTAGGATCAAGAGCACTAAGAGGGGGGGGGATGAATTAATGCAGCGGAAAACTTTCGACGATTTTAAACTGCATTCGTATGATAAAAAATGATTTCGATGTGAAAGCCGATTCAAAAAGTACTTCAACTTAAGATTAAGCATAAGTAGAGTTGAAGTAAAGTAATGGAGGCAGTTTGCAGTTTAAGATAGAGAGCAAAATATAAATGCAAACCGAGATTTAGAGTGATTCGGTCAATCTTGACCTACATTCACTTTTGGCTTCCGCCTCCGATGAGGTTACCAATGTCCACTAGAGGCCTTCCTTTAATAGGCGAAGGCCAACCACCCTTTTACAGCTTTACTCCTTTTGACGGGCTTAGGAGACAACCTTTACAAATTTTTCACTCCTCTCTTGAATGATCAAAACTTAGAAGAAAAGAAGAAGAACTTCTAGCCTTTTGCAATACTTTTAAGCTCTCAAAATCTCAGAATAAATGTTAAGTTTCGATGTCCTTTCATGCATGAAAGGGTGGGGTTTATATAGACCCCAAATTGGTTTCAATTTGGAGCTCAAAGTGTCATCTCTCGGAATTCCGGGGTCCTGGCGGTACTACCACCTTATAGAGCTCGGAGACCGAGCTCGGGCGGTACCACTGCCTAACAGGGGCGGTACCACCGCCCAGCCTCACTCGGAGACTGAGCCCAAGCGGTGCCATCGCCTGACATGGGCGGTTCCACCGCCTAGCTGTCTTGGGAGACTTAGCTCCTGGGTGGTGCCATCGCTGATCAGGAAATCTGGGTCCGAATGGGCTGATCCATTCGACCCAATTTGGGTCTATCAAGGGCCCAATTGCCCCAAGATTAAGTTAATGGGATCACCTCCCATTTCTAACTTAATCATCATGCTAACTATGATATTTTAAGACATTTATACTACAGCTTGCTCCGGTGCGTCAATCGCTTCTTCCGGCGAACTTCCGCGCGAACATCCGACGAACTCTCGGCGATACTCCGGCGGACTTCCGACAAACTCCTGGACTTGTGACGATCCACTTAGCGAGTTCCAATGAGCTTCTTTGGCAAGCTCCTGGACTTTTCGGATTTGTTCCCGCAGAACCTCTGACAACCGTTCGGACTTCCGTCGAACTCTCGAACTCCCAACGTGATCATAGTCTTGACTCCGGCGCAACTCCTGCTACATGTCTTACTTTCATCGTAGTTAATCCTGCACACTTATCTCAACATATGGATTAGATAATAAATGACAATTGACTTCATCATCAAAATCCGAGATATAACAATCTCCCCCTTTTTGATGATGACAATCAATTGATAACAGAGTTAACCTTAACTCCCCCTATCTATATGCCATACTCAAGATAAGTCATTCTTGAATTCAAAGCCTTTGAATTCAAGAGTCATATTGATAAGTTAAGATCTTTTAACCTTATCAATACTCTCATCATGATTCCTATCATGATGTATCTCTCTGAAAATGATGTTAAGACTTGACATCCATTTTCAAGTCTTTCATTTCAAGTGTGAATGATAGTAATGGTAGCAATTCATCATATGGTAAGATATTAACATGTAAAATTGCGATGTATGCTTTTGATATCTTAACATAATGCAAGCATTTCAAGTGTTTAACAATCATAGCATTTCATCACATGGCAAGATATCAACATGTAAAATTGCGATGCAAGTTCTTGATATCTTAACATGATGCATATATGGCATAATGCAAATATGGCAATCATAGCATCAATTTACCATATATTTCGATTGAAGCTTCTTTTGATATCTTTACATAATTCAAATTCAAATATGGCACTCATAGCATCAATTCATATATTTCTCCCCATTTGTCATCAACAAAAAAGAGAACGATATAAGCAAATTTTAAACATAAGTACGGTAATGATTCATGCCATAATTAGGTTCATATCATTTTTTAATAATGAGTGATAGGATACCAATTATATAAACATCTCAAAGAAAACATGAGATGGAGATTATTTTTTCCTTTTTATTTGGTATTATCTTTTTGCATGAAGGAGGAAAGCCATTTGTGAGATTACTCGAATGAAGTTAAAATTAATAAGAGATTTAAATCATGTTTCATTTTTACAAGGATCAAGATATGTATGTGAATCAAATCCTTGCTAAAAAAAATTCTTCCTTTTTCAAGAAGGAATTTATAAGAAAGAATCATATCATCAAATCCATTTCTCGAAAAAAAATATTTTTCACATGATAAATCTATGAGAGATGCATTTACTAATTAATTCTATATGTCAAAAATCAATAATATGAATTAAACTCTATATGACATGCTTATGAAAGCTGCATTAAGTTTGGAAGAGAATAATGCATCGTTAGATCAAGAAAATCCGAAAATGAAATTTAACACTTTCATGCATTTGGACAAGGTTTTGCTATAGATTTTCAAATACAATCATGAAGATAAAACATATTTATTATCATGAAAATTTTTGTATCCAAAACACATAATTTCCAACATGTTATTAAGGCATGTAATAATGTAAAATCATCATAGCAATTAAGTAATTTGATGTCCAAAAAACAATTTTAATAAGTTCATGCATTTGGACACAACTTTGCCATAGTTTTTCAATGAAGATAAATATGCTCATCAACATGAAAATTTTAGTATCCAAAACACATAATTTCCAACATGTTATGTAATCGAGTAAAATTCTCATCATATGCAATTAAGTGATTTGATCATTGAATCAAGAAAGTCCAAAAAATAAATTTAATGAGTTCAAGCATTCAGACACATCTTTCAAGGATTAAGAGAGTATGAATCTTTTCAAATCATAATAAGAGTATAACATGCTCATCATAGAAACCAAGGCACAAGATTTTCAAGGTAATCATGTTATAGAGGCAATCAATTTCCACACGAAATTTAAGTGATCAAGGAAAATTTGAGAATGAGTAGTGTAAAGAGATTCAAGGAAAATCTGAAAACGATGTTCAATTAATGTTCTTAATTCTGCATATGCTCACCAAATAATACATCAAGTAAACATATCAAGGATTAGTAGTCATCAAGGCAAGGGGCATTGTGATCAAAGTAGCATAAAGAGTTTTCAACATAATTGTTAGAACAAGACAAGAAGAGATTGTGTCCACATTTACATATACAAGCTCATTCAGGAGGTGGAAAATTAAGATGCCTAAATAAGGAGTCAAATTGTCAATGAATTTGTTGTAGCTCAGATAGGATTTGATCTTGGTGATGTTCAACCCGATCTTATCTTTGTTCAAATCAATCTTGTCTTTGTTCAAAGCGATCCATCTAAATCCCTATGTCTTCGATAGATGATGTAGGAGCTTGCTCAAATGGATGTATTTCCTCATAGGGACCAATCAGAAGAGATTGATTACTCCTAAATATTGGTGTTTCTGGTTCTGGTTCAAGTTGAGGGAAATTGGTTCTTCTAGGCATTCTAACCCATATACCATTTCTAAATGTACATCTCATTCATTGAAGTAGATTTTTATTTATGATACTAAATCTATCTAGCTTTATAACCTCTTCGTCGGGTGGTATTGCAATATCGTAGGCATGGAGTATTCTAGTGATTATACCACCATATGTAAGCATAATGTCCTTTTTAGATATTTCTATCATATTTTGTTGGATAAGGTAACCAAAATAATTGTTATATCCTTTCATGATCCAATACATAGTACCTAGTTCCATTTGACTTACTTCATCATGATGGTATTGTTTCGGGAGAATAATACTAGTTAAGATGTGATGAAGTATTTTGGTGTTTAGTGGTAATAAATGTTCACAGCTTTTAGGAAGTATTACTAAGTTGGGATTACAAAAAATTGTTCCTAAGGCTTCAACGTATGTGGTCCCAACCGTTTCATCATCACATAGTCCTTTAAAATAACAACCTTTATCTTTTATGGGGATGCCTATCATGTCACAAATGAATCTATCCGTAATGGAAATATGTTGTCCTAAGAGATAGGTAGACACTCTTTCTTCTTCATCTACATGTAGATTGTTGTAAAACAACCTAACAAGTCTAGGGTATATAGGTTCATTAATTTGTAGGATTGGGAGTAGATCTAAATTTGCAAACCATTGAATTATCTCTAAATTACTTAGTTCATTTAGATCAACATACTTTCCCTTATGGACATTTCTAAACTCTATGGAAGCAAATTTTTGGGCATGTAGTTTTGAATCGAAAAGGGTGGGATCAAAGTCTTCTTCTAATCTCCTCTTCCCTTTGTCCCTAGAGGATCTTCTAGAGCCCATAACTACTGCTATTTAAGAAGATAGTAATGAGCAAGAGTAAATGACACAAAACAGAAATCAAAAGCCTCTTTGAGAATACCTTAGTTGTGTTCTTCAAGAGGATAAATGATTGATTCTTGATCTTGCACGAAATGGGCAGTTTTTGGGTAGCTTAAGGAGAGAAATGGAGGTGGAGAAGAGTTAGAGCTTCTAGGAGGAGAAGAGAGTGAGTTGGGGTCGGTTCCACCGCCGACCCTAGCTCGGTTTAAAAGGGGCAGAGTTGCGGGTGGTGGCACCGCTGGCTGGGAAGTGCAACCGGTTGCTTCCCGTGACAGTTGGCGGTGCTACCGCCAGTTGGGCGGTGCCACCGCTTACAAGTGGTGAGCACTGTTTTGAGGGCTGTTTGGGTTGATTTGGATGTTTTCGATTTGAGGAGAGTTTTTATTTGTGGAGTAATCAACTTTAATTACATAATTACATAAGAGGTTCCATCTCAAGATGAGAAATGTTGTATATTCATGATAGATCTTATGACGCGCATACTCTACTTCAAATGTCGTATACAATTTTCGACATGTTCATGACTTATTGTTCAAGCTGGTAAGCTTCGCTAGTTCATGACAAACTTGGCTTGCAGGACGTAAGTTCATGATATGGTTGGATCCAAAAACAAAGAAGGAATGAATCCAATGAATTTAGAAATCCAGAGGATGTGCGAAGGGAGAATTAAATATGAGTTTCAAAATCTGAGGGAACAAATAGGATTGTATCAGTATTACTCTGTAATATTAATTCTCTAATCCTCTTTTTATCATTTAGGCTAGAGAGCATCACGTGTCTTTTTGGATCTCGGGTCATGAATATTGAGTACCCAAAAAGCAAGACATTATCTCTTATTCCTAGCTTGTTACGATCTACGTTTCTACAAGAAAGGATGATTTTTAGATACCTATTTGCTTTTGTGTGCCTCAAACACTGATCTAAATTATTTATCATGTTGCATAGAATTTATCGTGGTTCCTTTAGGAACCCAAATCATTTTGTTCAGACTAACTTTCTTGCATGGACAATGACAAGTTTTATGTCCATGTTTGTAATAAAAGTTGCATTTGCTTTGGTGCCGAACATGTAAGATAGGGCCTTTAATGAAGGTGGTTGGATTTTGGTAAGGACTTCTCACAAATTCGATTCCACTTCTTTTAGGAACATGACCCTTATTTGTAAGGATCATATTCAAAGACTTGCTACCAACCTCGAATTTCTTCAATGTGTCCTTAAGTAGCAAGTTTTCCTTTCGGAGAGTTTCTAGATCATGGCAAGGAGCTAAACTATCATGATATTTAGTTTTTAATTTATTAAAATTACAAGTAAAACTATCATACTCCTTTTTTAGCAATTTATATTTTCTACTAATAATTTTGCATTCATCAAATAAGTCATGGAAGGCATTTAGTAATTCGTCAAATAATAAATCTGCATCAATTAAATTTGTTACCTCATCTCCGATGGTCATTAAGGCGTAATGAGCAACTTGCTCGGTGTTGGACTCCTCTTCTTCGGACGCGCTTGAGTCATCCCACGTTGCTTTGAGCGCCTTCTTCTTTGGTGTTCTCTTCTTGGCTTAGGGATAATCACTTTTGTAGTGTCCCGGCTTCTTGTATTCATAGCAAATAACTTGGTCCTTTTGGGGTTCAAATTCATTTTTTGTGTCATTTTTAAACTTTTCTTTTAATGAATTTTTTGAATTTCCTTGTTAGAAGTGCCAAGTCATCATCACAATCTTCATTACTTGAGTTTTCTCTCAAGTGGTCTTCGAAAGTTCTAAGTGTCATATCCTTCCTGTTCTTTGGAAGGATGTCTCCTTACTCTTCATGAGCTTTGCAAGTCATTTCGTAGGTCATTAATGACCCGATTAATTCTTCAAGAGGCAAGTTGTTTAAATCTTTAGCCTCTTGAGTAGCAGTAACTTTAGGGTCCCAACTCTTAGGAAAGGATCTTAGAATCTTATTTACGAGCTCAAAATCCGAAAAACTTTTGCCGAGTCCTTTTAGACCATTGACGACATCCGTGAAACGGGTGTACATGTCACTAATAGTCTCGCTCGGTTTCATTCGGAAAAGTTCAAAAGAATATATCAAAAGATTGATTTTTGACTCTTTCACCCTACTTGTGCCTTCGTGAGTCACTTTGAGTGTATGCCAAATATCAAATGTGGTTTCACAAATCGAAACATGATTGAACTCGTTTTTATCAAGCGCACAAAATAAGACATTCATAGCCTTTGCATTAAGAGCGAAAGTCTTCTTCTCCAATTCATTCCAATTGATCATTGGAAGAGAAGACTTCGAAAATCCATTTTCAACAAGATTCCAAAATTCAAAATCCATTGAAATAAGGAAGATCCTCATTCGGGTCTTCCAATAGGTGTAGTCCGTCCCATTGAACATGGGTGGACGCGTAATAGGGTAGCCCTCTTGATTTCCGGCGTATGCCATCTCTCTTGGGTTTTAATCTGATTAAGAGTTAACCTATTCTGATACCAATTGTTAGGATCAAGAGCATTAAGAGGAGGGGTGAATTAGTGCAGTGGAAAACTTTCGACGATTTAAAACTGCGTTCGTATGATAAAAAACGATTTCGATACGAAAGCCAATTCAGAAAGTACTTCAACTTAAGATTAAGCGTAAGTAGAGTTGAAGTAAAGTAATGGAGGCAGTTTGCAGTTTAAGATAGAGAGCAGAATGTAAATGCAAATCGAGATTTAGAGTGGTTCGGTCAATCTTGACCTACATCCACTTTTGGCTTCCTCCTCCGATGAGGTCACCGATGTCCACTAAAGGCCTTTCTTCAATAGGCGAAGACCAACCACCCTTTTACAGCTTTACTCCTTTTGACGGGCTTAGGAGACAACCCTTACAGATTTTTTACTCCTCTCTTAAATGATCAAAACTTAGAAGAAAAGAGGGAGAAGAACTTCTAGCCTTTTACAACACTTTTAAGCTCTCAAAATCTCAGAATAAATACTAAGTTTCAGTGCCCTTTCATTCATAAATTGGTGGGGTTTATATAGGCCCCAAACTGGTTTGAATTTGGAGCTCAAAAGTGTCATCTCCCAGAATTTCGGGGTCCTGACGGTACTACCGCCATAACTGGGCGATACTACTGCTTGACAGGGGCGGTACCACTGCCCAGCCTTACTCGGAGACCGAGCCCAAGCGGTGCCATCGCCTGACATGGGCAGTTCCACCGCCCAACTGTCCTGGGAGACTCAGCTCCTAGGCGGTGCCACCGCCGGCCAAGAAATCTGGGTCTAAATAGGCTGATCCATTCGGCCCAATTTGGGTCTGTCAAGGGCCCAATTGCCCCAAGATTAAGTTAATGGGATCACCTCCCATTTCTAACTTAATCATCATACTAACTATGATATTTTAAGACATTTATACTGCAGATTGCTCCAGTGCGTCAATCGCTTCTTCCGACGAGCTTCCAGCGAACTTCCGACGAACATCCGACGAACCCTCATCGATGCTCCGGCAGACTTTCGACAAACTTCTGGACTTGCAATGATCCACTTGGTGAGTTCCGATGAGCTTCTTTGGCAAGCTCCTGGACTTCTCGGATTTGTTCCCACAGAACCTCCGACGATCGTCCGGACTTCCGTTGAATTCTCGAACTCCCAACGTGATCATAGTCTTGACTCTGGCGCAACTTCTGCTGCATGTCTTACTTTCATCGTAGTTAATCCTATATACTTATCTCAACATATGGATTAGATAACAAATGACAATTGACTTCATCATTAAAATCCGAGATTCAACATTCACCCTGGAGTCGTCATCCGGAGCGCAGAAGAGGGTGGTTCGTCGGTTCGGGTCCCAACCAACGCCAGCCTACACCTCCCTTCTCAAGGGCACACCCAAGTCGTGAAGAAAGGTTGCCAATCACCCCAGGGACGAGAGGACACATCCTGCCACAAACGACACTCTAGTTGGCAAGCCTCGGAGCGCTAACCCCCAGCCACTAGCGAGGACTCATCCGACTCCGCCGGTCCAACCCTTGCTCGAGATGCTTAAGAGACGCAGCCACCTCATCATCCTACTCATTCCACCAAAAGTTCCCGACGTTGACCCGTGGACCAAACCGTGCTAACTCACCAGCCATGGTATTTTTGTTCATTAATAATTGTGAAGACTGTTTTAGAAAGGATATATCAACCTAAGTCTTAAAAAGATTTAATATATAATTTTATTCAGTAAATCATAAAAGTAAAATTTTAGTCAATAGTAAATGCTTTAAAATGATTTGAAACGAATCAGATAAAGAAGATATTCTTTGTATATGCACAGTTGGAAGTCTATGCTCAAGCCTATGTCAGAAAAGATACTAGTTTTATAATTAAAATACTGAGTATATATTGGAGTTACCCAGAAGTATAAACACTAAAGGACTATAGAAAAAGTAGTAAGATATCTAGAAGGGACAAAGGATTATATGCTCACAAGTATAAAATTATATCAGCTTGAAATAATAGTATTTTACAGATGCTAATTGTATAAATTACCTCGATAATAGGAAGTTCACCTTACGATTAATATCTATATCAATTATAGGGGTAATTTATTATTATTAATAAATAGAAGTTGATTTTGTGGCATGATTTGAGGCCATTGATCAAACTTTTTTATTGCGAAATTTTATCTCAGGACTTGGTGTAGTCAGACTCAATTACCAAGTCGTTGAAGATATTTTATGATATTGCAGTAGTTTTTCTTCTCTAAGAATGACAAGTACTATTGTATCTCTATGCCTTATGGTATAAAGTACTCGATGGTTAGAGAAGAAAAGTCTAGAAACATCCAATGTCAATTAGTTACTTGAGTTCCACTGCATTGATTATTGATCTATTCACTTAGGACTTACAACCTAAAGTATTTTGAAAAAATATATTTTTATGATTGGGTTTGTAAGCAACCTATAAAGGATATAGTGATACATGTTTGAGTTAATACTATAATTGACATTCTTGCTTACGTACTTAAAGTTATCTGTTTTTGCTATTCTATTCATAATTATGTATGTACATATTATGGTTGAATTTGATGATAGGATTATCTTGATAAAATAAATTATAAGGGTCATTTTAGATTACATTAGTAAAGATTAATAATATTATGGTACATAGAAGGAAGTGTGATACTAATGACATACAACCGTTATGACTCATATTGTTACTCAAACTTAATGTAGTATTATTATATTTATTAGACTTATTGGCCTATTTTTAAAATTCACGTGCGTGTATATAGATTTCTAAAAATCTCATAATCCAATTCGGTCAAATTATTTTTAAATAAATTTTATTTATTTATTTTTGATTTTAAGTCTTTTTTATCTTACCAATTAATCGGAGAATATTAGATTATATGACTTTATTTAATTATGTAAGATATACTATAGATATGATTGAATTCTGATTATAATTATGTTAAAATAAGATTCCTTAGGAGATAACATGGGAGGAACCTTAGTAGATAATCTTGATGGGAGGAACTCTCGTAATAACTTATCCTAAACCCTTTGCTCTCGCCTATAAATAGACATGATTTCTAGGAGCTAAAAAGAAACATCTCATAGAGGATTCAGTTGAGGGATTACAGTCTCTCTCTCAATTCTTCTTTAGGAGCTCTCAATCCTTCATCAATCTAAGTAGTCCTATGAAAGATAATATGCTTGTAGATCAGATGAGGTTTATTTTTCTGAACAACAAAGGTACGTATCGTAATATATTGTTAGATTTTATATGCATCGTAATATATTGTTAGAACTAATTTTATTTGATTTCAATTCTCGTATAAAACTTATTGTACGAATCATAAGTTGTTGAACTATTAAATCACTGAATATGATATAATTTTCTAAAGCCATTAATGGTCATTAAATGATAGAGTGATATTAAAATAGTATTTCGCTTTATCTGATCTTAATCGTTGATATCTTCTTAACTCGGTTATTTTTGTCACTTCTACGATTTAAACCATTTGTTCTTTCTTTTTTTTTTAATTAAATTGAATTGGTTGTAAATAATCGTATTGAGTATGGAGACGGACAAATAGAAAAGTCATATCAGGAAGAAGAAATCATAACATCAGCAGCAATAAGAAAGATCACGACTTTAAGCATCGTTCGAGAGCTCTTGATTCCATACAACCAATATTATTTGGTTGTGATACGAAGGATAAATAAATGGTCAACACCAGAAACAGATCTTTGTTGGTACTCATCCCCTCTTATATGGTGTAAGTTCCAAACACTTATATATATTCTTCGATATAGACTTGAGTAATTTGATTAAATCTTTTCTTTAACTGTTCATTGTATTTAAATTGTAGGACCATAATGTTGCAAATAATTGTGATGATAAATAAGATTATATGTGTCTATTATCATCAATTTGAATTTAAGAATTATAAATCGTATCGACACCACAACAAACACATTCATTTTTAATAGATGAAGCTTGTTGATGATCCTGATCATCGAACCCATCCTATCATCCCATAATCTTTGTGTTTTGTTATTCAAAAAATTATTTGCATTGCTTTCAATAATTTTTTTAGATTGATTATTTTCATATTGATTTAAAATTATATTTTCTTTTGCACATCTAAAATAATAGTATGATTATAATATATCATATTCATTTATCGAAGATTGAAGATGCTAACCAGTGAATTAAATATTTACTATTTATTATTAAAAAAAGGAAAATATACGTTCATGTGGCCTAACCAGATATTACATATTGAGTTAATCATTCGAGCATGTGCCAAGAAAAATCTAAAGTATAAGTTATTATACATAAAGAGAGAAAACACTTAATCATGTTAGCACCATAAAACACCCCAAGTGATACAGAGACCAATGGAGTATTCAAATTTGGATTGACCATCGATCTATTTTCATAGACATTTATGCATGACAAGCTAACCTTTAATTTTTGTAAACCAGCAAATGTGTTGATTTCGGTTGTCAAACGAAAATCAATTATAAAGTCAACCAAGTCATCGACAGATTACATTTGTATGCTTTGTTCGTCCTAATCCTAATTCTAATTCTACTGGAAGACAGACTTACGATCTCATTGCCGGTCAACAGACAGCCCCCCCCGGCCAAAGAGAAGGTAGACTGCCTCGAAGCTTCTTCCATGACCAAATGTCAACCAAATAATCAGACATTACTGGTGGAATTGGACGTGCTTTCTCGTCGTTGCCGCTTCACAGCTTCCTTCCTCGCAGTTTCCTGAGAACGACGACCTGCGTCACCCACCCAATGGGATGTCTCCACTTGCCCAAAGTCGTCGTTGAGCAATCCATAACTTTGACTCGACGCTTTGGATTTGGATCGAAAGATTTGTTTCCTTCCTTACTCTTTTGACTGATCATCATGCAGTGAAGTCATTTAAGCACGAGCCTTAATGTCTCAACCCAATATTTTATCTGTCATGACACTGTGGAGTGCCTGCCACCTGAGCAGCTGTCGCCTGTTTTTTTGTTTTTGTTTTTGCTGAATATGAGATAATTACGGAGACTGGGGGTGGTTTGAGAGCCAAACCAGTCTTTTGTTTCACACTTTGATCTGTAGTTCTTTAAATAAATGCACGAACAAATTATTGCGATTGTTGTTTTGAAACATAACTCGAGATCGTACGAGTATAACTAAATAAAATACTTGATTAATAATAAAAAATAAATATTTTCACTCAAAATGGTAAGATGATTCATATAATTTGATATTATTAGAAATAATATAAATATGATTAGTGCAAAGTTAATGATGATTGAATTAATATTCAAAGTATTTGATTGATAAGTTTTATCTGATATATTTTTTTAACTAAAATATTGATTTAGTGATAATGTATCGAATATTTTTTTATCAAAAATTAATAATTTAAAATATTATTTAATATATATTTTTAAATATCAATTGATATTTTATTAAAAAGTCATGAGTTAGAATGTCACTTACTTTTAAAAAAAAATATTTTAAAACAAAAATTAAAATTTATTTTGACCAAGTATAAATCAAAGTTGGTGATGGAAGGAAAATAGGATGAGTGCATGAAAATAATGCAAAAAATAATCATTGGATATGTCTGGGATAGAGTTGGGACTCAGCCTTTCTAATGAATAGAGATTGACCAAATGAATTGAACCAATTGGGAGACCAAATTTTCAATAGGCCACATGGGGGAGCGGTGTATATATGACAGGGCCATCGCTAACAAAAAAAAAAAATTTAATGGATCAACTAATTTTGATGGGACTAAATTAAATATTACAGTACACAGACATAATTACATGTGATTCAGGTGACCTTTTTAGTTATTCTAATTTAAATTTAATACATATATTTCCAAAAAAAAACTTTGAAACTTACATATATGTTTTCATAATTAATCTCTGTTAATTAATAAAAAATATTATGTTAAATATACTATTTTGAATTAGCTAGTGACAATCGAACTTAGAAGTTGTTATGCCCGATTTTTGGGATCAATGTTAATAATATATAGTTTAAATTAAAATATAGATATCTTGTATAAAAAAAAAAATAACGTGGCACCAAACAAGTTATATTAAAAAGATTGAAGATGTTAAATAATTTGACAGATAAAAACTTTGATGGTATATTATAAAGTTATAGACTCCAATCCCATCTTCATCATTTATTTTTAAAAAATAAATATTTTTTTTATAAAATTTATCTTAATTATTAATTTATTTAATAATAGAAAATAAAAAAATGATTAATTTATGCAAGATAATTATGTGTACATCAAACGATTATCTCAATTGTGAGGAGATCCAATAGCAGCCCAAATACCTGAGTGGATGAAAATTTGCGGACATGAAATTTTGATTTTTTTTTTTAAAAAAAAATATTATTTTTATTATTGTTACCGGTGCTGTTGTTGCTTTATTTTTTTTAATTTTTTTCATCTTGTGATAGTCTTATTAACGCATGGAGGGGAGCGGCAACAAAACTCTGATCTCTGAAGAGTGAGAGGGGCCGGGGTGAGGAGAGGAACTCGCCTCTCGTCTCGCTCTGACGTCGCTGTCGCCACCGTCGTCTCGTCTCCTCTTCCCCGCTCTTCTTTCCTGGCTGCGAAGAGGAGGACTTGGTCAACTGCTAATCTGCCGAAAACAATCGCCCGCGTGGGAAGAAGACAGGGAATGGGCGACGATCGCTTCTCGCTGGGTGAGTCCAGGTGGTGGCCGCCGGGGTTCCGGTTCCACCCCACCGACGAGGAGCTCGTCCTCTACTACCTCAAGCGCAAGTTCTGCGGACGCCGCGTCAAGCTCCCCGTCATCGGCGAAGTCGACGTCTACAAGTGGGAGCCCTGGGAACTCCCTGGTACGCAGTGCTGTTGCTGTAATACGATGCTGCCTCTCCCTCTTTGCATCCGAATCTGGTGACGCGAATCCCCTTCCTACTTTCCCCTTTGGCCTCATCCTCCTCTTTATCTTTGCCCAAGTAACCAAGCCGCAGGATTCAATATGATCACTCCAAATTGCTTGCAATTGGCTACTTCAATCCTCTCCTTACTTCCTCGAATGCCTAATCGTACTCCATTGTCGCAGCTATATGCATCATTTCAGCTTCTTCTCGAATCAAATTAGAATCGATGTGTCGGGTTTCTCTAAATTCGTCGCCTTTTAGCCTTTTCTTCCTTGCCTGACCGAACTGTCACGACTCTGTCGTTGTTTGCAGAGAAATCAGTGTTGAAGAGTGGCGATAAGCAGTGGTACTTCTTCAGCCCAAGGGATAGGAAGTATCCTAATGGATCGAGATCCAATCGGGCTACCAAGTTCGGTTACTGGAAGGCTACGGGGAAGGACCGGACCATTTCTCGTAACTCCAAGGCCACGGGCAACAAGAAGACGCTCGTCTACTACCATGGGCGCGCCCCCAAGGGGGAACGCACCGATTGGGTGATGCATGAATACACTTTGGATGACCAGGTGCTATTGAGCTACTACAATGGCAGGCAAGTCAATCCTGAGTAAAAGATAGGAAACTGATTGTAGTATCGGAATTCACAGGCTATCAGTGTATTTTCTTCTTGCGTTGCAGATAACTTTGTTGGTCTTCACCGGTGAGTCATCAATTTCCAGGATTCTTATGCTCTCTATAAGGTCTTCATGAAGAGTGGACCTGGTCCTAAGAATGGGGAGCAGGTATGGAGCTCCTTAGAGAAGAAGAGTGGGTTTCTTCATGAAGAGTGGACCTGGTCCTAAGAATGGGGAGCAGTATGGAGCTCCCTTTAGAGAAGAAGAGTGGGTTGATGAAGCAGCAGACGAGAGCTTCAAGAGCCAGGACAACATTGAATTGTCAAGGAATCAGGAAAACATCGAAGCACCAATTACTAAGCCTCTTCATCATCTTACCTCATCTGGCGTGATGCATGATGCTGGGAACACTCTTCCGATAAACGAGCTAGAGGATCTTTTGCTAAAATTGCCTGAGGAGCAAGACATGGTTGGCCAGTTCTTGGAACATTCTGCATATATTTCAGAGGTATCACTGTATCCATAGTCTTTGATTATGCCCTAATCCTACATATTTGCTTGCATCACATATTTAGATTACTGATGTGCATAGACAGCAGCAAATGTAGCAACAACCATATACACATGAATCCTGCACAAGCATGGAGACACACATGGCACACCATACATGCACACAGCGCCTTTTCCAATGCATAACCTCATACATGGAGACATGCTATATATGCTCACTTGCAAGGAATAATGCACCCAAGCTCATTGGCAACACGTACACTTATTATCCTGAGTTTCAGAAACTAATGAAGTATGAAACATTCTTTATTCATGATTCGCTATACCATCAGTGATAATTCTAATTAGAGTTGGTTGCTTTTTATTGGATTTTCACTTCTGTGCAGGTTGATGTTGAAACAGAAGCTGGAAAGCATAATTTCAACCCACCCTCAACTGAAACTACTACTTCTTTTGAGAACGATAGCACTCGGTGTGAGTTGAGCATTTTGGAGGCAAGCTTTCAAGTTGCAGAACCACATTCTTGCTTCGTGCAGCCTGTTGAGAATCCTGAGATGACTTCATTAACCTATAACTCCCATCAGAGTCCAGAGGAGACTCATGGGGAGTTTCTTGAAATCAAAGATTTCAATGAACCAGAATCTGTCATATGGAGTGGGAACAATTCAAGTAACAGAGACCAGACTGAAGGACCTGATGGATTTTATGATTCTTATGATTATTTCGACAACCCTTTGTCTTTCTATAATGATTTTGAGCCTCTGGGCTTTCCAGGACAGAACTCATATCTTGATAGCTTTGGTGATGATGGGGTGCTAAATGAGTCCTATCATGTCTTGACTAATCTTTGGGAACATAATCTGGTCTCTGGTTTCTCAAATGCAGATACAAATCAGATCTTCATGGCATCACCAGCATCAGGTGCTTAACCATTTTTTATTTGCATGATCCAGCATACCTATACAAGGCAATAATAGGTCATAAGCTTTTACCTGTGCTATTTCTCATTTGCTGCTGCTACTTAATACATAGGTGTCCCATATGCTTCTGCATCATCCAATATCGAGAAGACTGAAGAGCAAGGCACTCATGTTAGAGGCACCTCAGAATCATGGCTCAGTTCTGCACTCTCAAACTTGTTAGATTCTGTACCAAGCAGTCCTGCACTAGCTTCAGAAAATACCTTCATCAACAGGGCACTTGAACGTGTTTCGAGTTTTAGATCAGGGCAGGTTGGAGTTTATGGTCCAAACACCACTACTGGTGAACATGCTGCCACATCTAGGAGGAGGGGAGACCACCGCAATGAAGGGGTTCTTTTCATTTCACTCCTGGTTGGGCTGGGTGCCATGTTCTGGGTCTTGACTGTTGGGGCTACAATAACAGTTTTCAAGGGTTTCCTGGCCAGATTCAATTCCCCTTGAGCAAAAAATCCATTATGAGCAAGTTTATTCCATGTAACTCTGGGTTTCCATATCTTACTTTCCTTGATGTTGATTCGGAGTATTGTATGTGTTCATATATACTTGTAAAGGAAGGTTAAATATAAAGTTTCAAGTTAGGTAGCACTGTTGTCAGCCTCACAGCAAGTATTTTGATGTGTAGTTTTGCTGTTGTCATTCAGAGGTTCCAGAAATGAGATGGTTTGAGATTGTGGTAAAGGTCTCCATTGCAGATCTCTCCCTCTGTTGCTGAGGCAACGGGAGATTCTGTAACTCCCCAGTTCTGGCTCTCCACAAGCTAAAAGCGTCAGAGTCATAGCAACTCTTTGGTTAAGTTTTAAATA
Organism: Musa balbisiana; assembly: GCA_004837865.1. Taxonomy (NCBI): domain Eukaryota; kingdom Viridiplantae; phylum Streptophyta; class Magnoliopsida; order Zingiberales; family Musaceae; genus Musa; species Musa balbisiana. The sequence goes on along the minus strand of CM017193.1, from coordinate 23,054,678 downwards.
TGGAGTGACAATGCTAGTTAGATTATGTGGGGGCAAGAGCAGGTCCCTATCGGAGTAATGTTGGTTATGTGCGTAAGCATCTTCGGAAAGACTTCGTTTGTGCAAGAACTAGTCAGTGTACTACTAAAAGCTATACATGTAGTCTACACTTGTATGGGAATCTTATGTAAGATTTATCACCAGCGTATAGCTAATCTTATGGTCTGAACATTGAAGTAAAATGATGACCGGCATTAAATAAACATCTCTTAGATGCACCAATGATTTGTAATTTCGTTCAGACCGATCCATACTAGTCGTACAAACCGGTGTTTACTGGACTGCACATGAACCTCTTCGCAAACCTTCTTCATCTTAACAGAAGGATGAGACCAAACAAAGAACAACCTTGTCACACAGCTATCTTAACCTCTTTGATGGGGTCTTACATACCAAAGAAACGATTTTATTTCAACAGAACCATAAACTTGCAATTACTAAGCCAAGCATCACTTTTGAAACACAAAATATACATCATAATTTCCACATAAAGAAAATGTATCCATTACAAGTGTTTTTGACCATAAGGACTAAAACATCACTCAGCATGATGAACTTCAAAAGTACGTCTTAAAACATTAGAGTCTTATAATGGAAACATTGACACTACTATAGTTTTGGGGCATTCTCACTTAGGATGTAGCAGGCTTGTAAGAAGGATTGAAAACCACTTGTTCAGCACAGTCCAGATTATCTCCAGAAAATTGGCGCCCTATTCCCATGAGATCCAGGTAATATTGATAGTGAGATATTATGTTGTTCATGGGATCAATATATCCCTGGCCACAAATAAGATCTCCATACAGAATATTCATGGTAAGCCCAAAGCCAGGCAACCTTTTCGACAAGGTGTCATTCTTGGTGGGCTTCCAGTTTCCAACGAAAACATCATGAGCTGAAGGCTGCTTTTTCTTCATTGGTGTCATCCACCTCCAGATGGCAACTTGGAAAGCCAGGGTAGCATTCTGCTCTAGGTATTCTGGATGGTTCAACAGATCTACCTTCAAAGCTTCACCAATAAGCCCATAATTGTAGTTCCTAGAAGTCATCAATTTAACCAGCAGCACTTAATTAATTTCAACCAAATGATAAGATTAAATATTTTGTTTTATCCTTGCACCTGGTGCATACTAGAAATGCAAGATGACAAATACCATTGACATACCAGTACACAGGCAGAGCACCACGTCCATAGTATTGAACTCCTTCGGTGCAGGGATAAAGGTAGTTTGGATCGCAGTAGTCTTGGCTTGGGCTCATCTCATGATTATAGCACAATCCCCATGCGAATGGGCCACCAGTCGCAACACCATAACCACCTGCGATAAAGATCATCGGCAGATTATATACATATATATGTATACATGTCTATGAGAAAACAAGTTAGGCAGCCATGACAATCATTCCTACAGCATCTGAGATACCACAAGCCAGTAAATCCATTGGGTTTCTATCTCCCCAAAGCCTGCACTAACAGGAGCCTTGTGCAATCTGCATCCCTTTATTAGGGTTTTCCATAACCATGGCATGACAACAATTAACATCTAATTGGACATTTTTTGTGCATGATGCCAACCTAAGGTGTCTGCCAGGCTGTGGTGCCTACCAACCTAGGCAAATACACTGGAACTAGAAGGAAGGAACAGTAGCTGCATGCATCTCCACTGAATCCATTCAATCTTATCTTTGCTGAATCTGTTAAGATGAATCTTGTCCAGGTTGCTTGGTCATGCTAGGCAATGCAATTTATTGTTCTCATCACAGAAATTCTGGGTATCTCCGATGTCTGAGTGTGCTGTCCAAGTTATTAAGTTGATAGACATTGTCCTCCTAAATAATATCTTCATCATCGATCATTTTATTAGTGCAGAAAAGTTATGTAGCCAAATATGAGGATGAGTGCAAAAGAATTCAGTTGGGTGAGGATAAAAGGATCCATTTTCATATGATTACATTTATTTTCATATTGTTATAATTTACAAGCATCTAATCTGGCTAGGAATCTAGCTAAACTATTCATAATATATGTCGGTGAGAGAAATAGTGAAGTTTGAGAAGCTACTTAGCATCAAATAGAGAGACAACAGCCCTTTAATATTTGCCTCCTTGATAATCTATTTTCCATTCTTGCATATGCATTTTTTTTCGATAATTTCTCTTCCTTGTCTTAAATATACTCTATTTACCTGCACTCCTTTTTCTCTCTATCTTAACTACCTGCTGTTGAAGAAACTAGATCTGTGAATCACATGTTATCTATTTATAATATGGATCTAAGATTGTCTATGTATATAATTAACACAGAAGCTGATTGATTACAACCTACAGCCCTATGTATAACCTTTTTGTTCACCACGACTGTACAATTAGAATTTGAGAAACCTAATGCAAATTTCACTATAACAAGTTCATTGAATCTTTTGCCCTCAGAGCATTTCCTTGAAATGTATGACAAACTGGATCTCGTGCTTCTTTCCATGTTGTTATAAATCTCCTTTGCCTAAGATATAACTGAATATTTAATTTGCATCACACGAACAAGAAAAGTGAACAAAACGTGGACACTCAGGAATCATGTTCCACTGATGCAGATGGGAACAGCAGTCGAAAACATTTCAAATTTGTTCATAATCACCATAGGATTTATTTAGTGTCCAGTTACTGTACATGGCTTGTTTCACATCTTTTTATTGTGCAGTATGTTCTGATATCTTGAAAATTTGTCTTTGGCATAAATAATAATTGCTGACAATGCGTGTGCGTATGTCTTTTTTTTTGCTTCCCCATGATTCCAATACCTAGTTATTGCTCTGATTCGAAATTCCACATTGATTTCCACTCCCAAAATACTCATACGTCGAAGTAATTTGCAACAAATAAACAGATTATGATGAACCATACGTCTAAAAATTGGATTTTGAAGCATAAATTCAGGAAAAATAGGGAGAATTTGACATTAAGAAATAAGAGGAGGGACGATCGAGGAAAGAAGGAAAGGAGGGATCTTTCTTACAAGAGGTTTTGCTGCCGACATGGCCTAGGAAGGCGGCGACCTCCTTCATTTTGGTCTGCTTGTCGCCGGCGGTGCCGAACCCGAGCGGCTCGTAGACGGAGGCGGCGATGATGAAGGACTGGTAGTCCCAGAAGCCGACGGCGTGGGCGACGGGGGCGTTGCGCTTGCTGAAGAGATTTTCGAACTGGTACACCACGAAGTACTCGCTAATAGTCTCGTTGCAGCAGTAGATGCTGCCACTGCACTCCCACCCCTTGTCGCACGCCTTGTGCTTCGACTTCGACGCCTCCACCGCCGTTACGGCCACCGCGATCACCATCAGGACGGCCAACCACGCACTAAACTTCCCCATGGCCGGATCTAATAGGAGAAGAAGAAGAGAAACAAAAGCTAATCAGGAGAGGAGATAGAGAAGAATGTGGTTAGTAGATGGAAGGAGGAGGCGGTGAATGAAAGTATTGAGAGAGAGAGAGAGCGTCGGTAGTCCGGAGGATCGATCGGTAGGGCGGACGACCGGAGTAGTTCTCGACAGCGAAAGCCGAAGAATACCAGCCGTCGGATTTGGGGCACCGCAGCTTACAACGTTACTTCCCCAGAACTCTCCGCAGTGAACTTTAGCGGACCATCCCCGCATTTTTGCTATATTTTCTTTAAACTACTTTTAGTATTATAAAATAATTATAATACATTTTTAAAAATATATTATGGCTCCATGGTTTGATCTAACATGTAATCTAAAATTTGGCTGGTCGAATGTTTTATCTATGTCTAATGATCATCCTCTCGGATAACTCACATTGATGAATTTGATTGGACCATCTCGTTTCTTGTCGTTGATGCAGATTACACATGATACTTGACAGATAGAATTTATGATTTAATTCAAATTAATAGTAATAAACTCATCTAATTTTATAAATCACATTAGAAAGACTATCTTTTAATTAATTTTAGAAAAAAACATTTATCTAATAAAACCAATTACATCAAATATGACAGCGAAATATGTATTAAAGTATCGATTGTTTGGATGTCATCTTAATTTTGATTTACCTGATTGATTCTGACTCAAAAGTTATAAATAGTAACATTTCTTATTATACACTCACTCCATTTTGGTTGTTGCCAACAATAATAACTTAGTCGTTTTCTTGTAAGAAGCGTTTGCTAACGTTTTGTGGACGTTAAGATGCGTGCTTAAATTAATTGACCGGAGTTAAATGAAAGCACCAAATTTGATACCGAATTGATTACGGTGTTACGGAGCAATCCATCGTACCCCTGTTAACGTTTTCTTTATATTACCGATATAAATCTGATAATTTTCCAACTTAAGCACTTAAAATAATATGATCATGATAAAAATTTTAATGTGATATCAGGATAGGAGATCATTTATTTTATATTATCCTTAGGTTTTAACTAATAGGAGTGCAATGCTTCCTATATTTATCTCGATGTCTGATACTCCAATGATAGAAAACAACAACAATATATATATATATATATGTTGTATATTTAAAAACACAAGAAATACAACTGGTCAACCGCATTGAATAGAGTTGACAAGTATATATTCTTGAATAGAATTTGGAGAGTAATATTCGAATAATATTACTTGTACGATTGAGAATTCAAGTATGAAAAAATAATTTTTCTATAGATAGATACAATATGTGTGTCAACGTATTGGGTAGGAAACATAAAACTAATTTGGGTGTTGATATTTTTGATTTTCTTTATGGAAGGAGTGTCAAACTAAATAAATATTATATTGATTTTTTTGATTTAAATTTTATTATCGATTATTGATTATTTTTCCTTTTGACATGCAAACCACTGTAACATCTGGGGTAAAAAGTTAAACTGGTTTATAAGATTAGGTTAATATATTTCTATTAACTCAATTTAAGTATAATTAATTCATTAATTATCCCATTAGACCTCAAAAACATCAAATTCAAGCAATCACCAGAATATTTCAACACTTTCAGCTAACACATTGTGCACATTCGAATAATCATCTAAATTTTTTAAGACATTCTCCTGATTTAGTTGGTCCTCTAAATATTTCAACATTTTGTGTTAAGACATTCTGGTGAGCGTAAATACTCCACCATTTTCGGTCAACACAGTCTGCAAATCCAATTAGCCATCTAAATATTTTAACATTTTGTATTATTATAAAAATATTATTTATAGGAAAAAGAACTATTTATTGACCACGAGACACGTAGCGCACCGACACCGTGAAATCGAACGGCCACGAAGGAGGGATGGCAAAGATCCAACGGCCAGGACCTCACCAGCGCGTGCGGTACCGACCACGCTTTCGACTAGTCGACGCCCGTCGGAGCGCACTATAAGATGCGCGGACCGGGCAACGGAACCGAGCGCGGTGCAGTCCGTGCTGCCCCTCCCAAGCCCTCCTCTTGCTTCCCTATGTTTCGTTAAATCCGTCTACATCTCTCTTTATACCCCCGACCCCCTTTTCCTCCCCTTCCGATCAAGCAAAAATCCCCAAAAAATCTGCAAAAATCCTCAAAAAAAGCAGCGATCTCCCGTGATCCCAGATCCTTGTCCCCATAATTACCCACCAAAAAATCCTATCGAAAAGAGGAAGGTTTGTCGTGCTCGTCGTTGTAATCGCTAGGGTTTGTTCCAATAACGAGAGGAAGGGGGAGAAAAATTCCAAAAAATATCTATCCTGTGCGAGAGATGGCGCAGGCTCCGATGCAGCATCAGGCGCCGAACGGGACGGTCGACAACAATATCGCCTCCGCCGGCGGGGGCCACTCCTCGCCGACGTCGCTGTACGTGGGCGACCTGCACGGGAGCGTGACGGACGCGCAGGTCTACGATCTGTTCAACCAGATCGGCCCCTTGCTGTCGGTCCGGGTCTGCCATGACGTCAATACGCACCGATCTCTCGGCTATGCTTATGTCAACTTTATTAACCCTGCCGATGGTGAGTTGGATCATCTTCTTGTCATCAGTTCAGGAAATTCGATTTGATGCTTGGATTAGATGTCCACTTATGCTAATTTTGGATATTTAAATTGCTAACATCATGCTATTTATTCTCACACTCTTTTTTCCTTTCCTCATTTGATGGCCACAGCCAATTTCGTTGAGGTTTCTTATCATTTGTTTGACTAACCTGATGAAAATTATTAGTTAATGTTGGTTTTATGTTTAAATACCATCTGAGCAAGAGTGACTATGCTTTGGATTAGGTTTAGTGATGGTGTGGTATCATCGATTGGTAGGGTAGAAAGAGGCATACTGATGGACTATCAGATTTTATAAAAACTCGATCCACATTAAATAAGAAGGTAAAGCATATAAGATCCTTCTTGTACTTTCTGAATGAAGTGGACTAGTTCCTTTACTACTTGCTATTAGGATCTTGATAGCCACGAGTCTCTTCAATTGTCTAGTCATTAGTATCTAAAGAATTTGGCAAGGAAGCTTGAGTTGAGAAATAAGGGTACTCTGGCATTTTTAGAAGCCCCATTTTGGCAGTGGTAGAGGTTTGTTTTTCCCCGTGAAGTATCTATTTTATATGTTTCAATTGTTTAGGTTGAATTAGTTGTTGTTTGTTATTACATGTGATAACTTTAGGCCTCAATTTTTTTCAGTATGTGACTTTTTGTTAAACATTTTAAGGGAAAATAAGAGTCCTTGATGTTCTAATTTTGACTAGGATGACAAAACTCTTCTTCTTGCACAAAGAAGAATTTGAAATCTTTGTCATCACTTGTTTTGATTGGTTCTTTTTTGTGTTTGTTTATCTTATTTCTGTTATCTAACATTATGTGCTGGAAATGATTAATATGTACATGATCTTATTGTTTTGGCTGGTTATTCTCCCCTATTTGTGAATGGGGAACTTCACGATGAACGTTTTTGTAAGAGTTTGTGGCTCCTTTCTGGTGCCTCATTCATTGAAGGAAGAGAAGTAGCCTCCCAAGATAAAACAAAAAGAAAAAAAAAGAAAAAAATGGTTTTATTGCTTGTAAAATATTGGATAAATTGAGAGGATGACAATATCCTATTAAAAGAATTCCTAGATGACTTATTTGTGGGCGTATCATTGATTGATCCCAAGTCATTGTTTGGATTTGGCAAATGATGTCATTGATTGGATGCTAAATCATTAGTGATGAATGAGTTCAATAACTCCTCAGTTGTGAACAAAGCATTGAATGTGATTATTGTGGTGGCTTGTAATTCCAATCTATATCCATCCTGATCTGTATGTTGTTTAGTTATATATATCTTGATATCATTTATAAAATTTTCTGCTTCAATTGATTGACCAAATAATTAGTGGACTCAACTTGCTTTGTTGGGTCACTGCTGGTAACAGTCGGATGACTATGCATTCTCCTTACATGGAGAGAGACTGAAGTTCAAGCACCCTAACTTTGCTTGATATGCGAACCATATTAATTCTAATTTGAGGCAATGATTTGTTGTAATTTTTTTGCTTTATTGGATATACTGTTATATTTGCGATTGTGATGTCATCCAACAATCTATTGGGAGTCTCAAGTTTAGATTTTCTTAATAATTTTCATCAATGTTTGATTGTATCAGCATAGCATCAAAATTGAAATATCCAATATTCTTAAATCTCTTTGACCTTGCTCATGTGTTAATTTTCTTTTCTAGTATTTGACTAAGAATTGAGAAAAAGGAAAACCCAACTAGAATTTCTTTGTGTTGTTGTCATGGAATCACATTGTGATCCTTGTCCTATATTTCTCCAGATTATAAACATAAAATTGTACCTGTTCAACTTCATATGCAAAGTTTGACATTGTAGAATCCCATTTTGTTTGCTGTCCTGCATTCTCTCCTATTTTTATATCCATCACCTCGTCACATCATTAAATGGAATTTTTTTACTTTGGCTTCTGTAGTGAACACACTGACATCCGTCTTTGTTTTCTTGTCAAGTTAAATAGAATTTCTGATCACCTAGGAGAAAAAGCCTTAGAAGTGTGTATCTGTGGCAGTAGCTCTTTGGTATGAACAATTATTTTGTTCAGTCCAAGTGTGTTAACTGAACATTTTCATGCTCATAGACAACCCAATTTAAGCTAAAAGAAGACCTCATTCATTGAAATAAAAACAGATGTATAAATGAATAAAATTACCTACAGGCCCATATAAGCATAGCCGAACAGTTGATCATGATTTTGGGGTGCGAACAAACTTAACACAGCCACTTGATCCTACCATCTGACTGATCTGATAGACATGAGAAGGAACTCATATCAGCTGGATGCTGATTTGTTCTCAACTTTTTTGTGGTTCAGGATGTCATTGGCCTTTGGTCTTTTCCCTATTCTCAATTATTTTTCAGTGTCCTTTTCTGTCTATTTTCTTTTTTTACAAGATGATTTATTTCTCTTTCTTTGTAGCTTTTGTCCTTTCCGAAACAACAAACAAAAACATTTCTTTAATTTTATTGACTTATTTGATTCAGGCTTTTTTAATCATAAATTCTGTTAAGAGTGTGTTTGTTGAAAAGAAAGCTTTTCAGAAATCAAGTTCCAATGAGTACCACTGTTTGTTATGGCATAAGAAGGATCCAACAATTTAGGGTTGGTATTTTGTTGAATCAGATTTAATCATTTGGTTTTGAGTTTAATATTTAGATTGATATGATCATATTTTAAAGGTAGATTGGTCCAGAAAATACTTAAATTAGGTTCCTCAATGTCTGATTAAGTTTATTTACCTTTGTGATGTATTAAATTATGTAGTCTTACTTTCTTTCATTTTATTAAAGAGAGAGAATTGTTGTATTAATTGTTACCTACAGACTTTGGTTTCACTTTCCAAAAACTAACTTTGATCCCCCAGCTGAATTCAAACCTGTTAGGGTGGGGGATCTTGTTATGCCATACTTCTGCCACTTCTTCTCAGTTCTGCTATACTTAATACTGAAGAAGCAGGGTGCACAACTTACATTGAATGCATTTGGAAGTGCCACTTGTTTTAAACCAAACAACCTCTTGTGTTCTTTGTTGGTTTGTTATTGTGTTAAATAAGCGGATGAACTGGGACTGAGAATTTGATGAGAAAAGACATTTTTATTATACCTTACTATTCCTCTTGAATATTCTATTTTGAGATGTCTGATTATAAAAAATTTGCAATTGATTCTCCAGTTTGTCTAAGCATTTATCTTTTATTGTGCTTCGCAATGCTGATTAGAGAAGGTTTTCCGCAGCTTCGTCAATAGTAGTCTCCTTATGAAAGCCAGTTCCTTCGTTTTGGCTTTTGGCATAGATGATAGATCTATTGTGGAGTTTAAGCAATAAATTTATAAAATTGGTTTTCTGCAACATACCTGATTCTTGTGGGCATTGTTTTAAGTTCATTTGTTTCATTTATAATTTTGGTTGTAAAATCTGAGATGCTTGGGTATGAAAGTTGTAGTAGAATCCAAGGTTCGCAATACCGTACCATACCGGTGTTTCGATGTTGACTCGGTACGGTATGGTGCCGGCGTACCAAGCGGTACATCATGGTGTACCAAGTGGTACATCATGACGTACCGAATAATTTTATATATTTTCTTTATTACTGTAGTACTACTATAGTATAGCACTATAGTACTGTAGCAGTGCTACAGTATTATACTGTAGCATTGTAGCGGTACCAGGCGGTTTGCATACCGGTATGCCGTCAGACCGGTACGTGGGCGGTACCATTCGGTATTGCATACCATGGTAGAATCACTATAATGCAGACATTGTTAATGTTACCTTTCTGAAGTTTGAAATTTGTTAAAAATGGTTTTTCTAATCTGATGCTAGCTTTATTAACGCCATTCATGCTGTAAATTTTTTATAATAACTAAGATGATTCTTGTATTGATTAGAAGCTCTTTCACCAATGTCAGACAACTTGGTTGTTTGTTGCTGTTATCATTGGATTATTCTTCCTGGTCATTGAGGGCTTTCACTATGTGGAAGCTGTCTCAGTATTATACTGTAGCATTGTAGCGGTACCAGGCGGTTTGCATACCGGTATGCCGTCAGACCGGTACGTGGGCGGTACCATTCGGTATTGCATACCATGGTAGAATCACTATAATGCAGACATTGTTAATGTTACCTTTCTGAAGTTTGAAATTTGTTAAAAATGGTTTTTCTAATCTGATGCTAGCTTTATTAACGCCATTCATGCTGTAAATTTTTTATAATAACTAAGATGATTCTTGTATTGATTAGAAGCTCTTTCACCAATGTCAGACAACTTGGTTGTTTGTTGCTGTTATCATTGGATTATTCTTCCTGGTCATTGAGGGCTTTCACTATGTGGAAGCTGTCTCAGTACAAATATTGTGCTAGTCTTTTGATTGTTCCATAAAGATTCTGAGCATGACACTACAAGGGAAAAAAAGTGATGCTTATTTTAGTGTGATGGTCAAATGATTTAGGAAGACTTTTTTTTTTGGATCTGACCCTCATATGTCTGACAGCTGCTACGGCATTGGATGTGCTGAACTTTACCCCACTTAACAACAAGCCTATTCGCATCATGTATTCGAACCGTGACCCTAGTATCCGCAGAAGTGGAGCAGCAAATGTTTTCATTAAGGTACAATGCAATTTGGTTTGCTGTAACAATAACATTCTTTTGTCTTTATGGCTTGCTTGTTTTATGCTACTTAAGTTTCCTTTGCATTTTCTTGTCTTGTACTCTTCGTTGCCCCCTCAGAATTTGGATAAAGAAATAGACAACAAGGCACTACATGAGATATTTTCGTCTTTTGGTAGTATTCTGTCCTGCAAGGTCGCAACAGATGCATCTGGCCAATCAAAAGGCTATGGTTTTGTTCAATTTGATCAAGAAGAGGCAGCACAGAATGCAATTAATAAGCTAAATGGCATGCTTGTCAATGATAAACCGGTTTTTGTTGGACCGTTTGTTCGCAAGCAGGAAAGGGAAAATTCTTTAGACAAGACAAAATTTTGTAATGTCTTTGTCAAAAATCTATCAGAGTCGACTATAAAGGAAGATCTAGAAAACATATTTGGCAAGTATGGCAAAATAACCAGTGCTGTTGTTATGAGGGAGGAAGATGGAAAATCAAAATGCTTTGGGTTCATTAATTTTGAGAACCCAGATGCTGCTGCCCGAGCAGTACAAGAACTCAATGGGCATAAATTTGATGATAAGGAATGGTATGTTGGAAAGGCACTTAAGAAATCTGAAAGGGAACTGGAACTGAAAGAAAAGTTTGATCGGAATGCAAAGGAGACAATGGACAAATATCAAGGCCTTAACTTATATTTGAAGAACTTGGATGATAGCATTGGAGATGATGAACTGAGAGAACTCTTTTCTGGTTTTGGTATGATTACTTCTTGCAAGGTATAATTTATCTATCTTTGTACATATTTTGCTCAATTTTTTTGGTAAGTTCTACTGGTCGTTTTATGGATGTGGTTAATATAACTGAATCACAGGTTATGCGGGAACCTAATGGTATAAGTAAAGGTTCTGGATTTGTTGCTTTTTTTGCTCCTGATGAAGCAGCTCGAGCTGTAAGTTTTCCCAATTTTATGTGTTTGGGAAAATGGTAAACTGATTTTTTTTTCTTTTTATGTAGCTCGCAGAGATGAATGGGAAGATGGTCTGCGGGAAGCCACTTTACGTTGCACCTGCACAGCGTAAAGAAGATAGAAGAGCTAAGTTGCAGGTATCTTACTTTATCCAAATCTTTTATCGATGTAATGATCAAGCTGTTGAAGCCTTAATGTGAGTCATCCTATGGTCAGCTGGTTTTAAATGCAGTACCTTCTACTAATGGCCTATCTCTAGTTTAGGATACCTTATTACAATGAAGAAGTTTGAAGGGGCAGAGCTGTACATTACTTGAAAACATAAGGCACATGTTCTTTGATGGCAGCTCCAGTATCTGAATGATGATACATATTTCATTTTGATGATTGTTATGCTAAATGAGTGGTATTATGGCCCGTACTTTTTGAATTCAAATTGTTGTCCCTGATGCTATTGCTCTACTTTGTTTTTCTTGGTTAGATTGAAATGAATTGAGCATAATTCTTCTGATGCATGGAAAATGCTTATGTAATGTGCTCGGATATCTGAGGAGAATTATGTACTAGACTTTCTATGTAATGGAAATTTTACTTTTAGCCAAAAAAAGTGCTTCACTGATGCTGTTAAAGCAGCAAACAGTCTAGGAGGATTAAAATTTTGTGATATTTTGGGTTGGTCAAAAAAGCCTATTGATTGTCTTCATTTAGCTTTTGTTGTTTGAAGTTGATGTAGTTTTTATTGATTTGCTATTTTCATTTGATTTTATGAGGAGTGACAGGAGATTGTCTAGTAGTGTTTCTGTCAAATATTCTTTTCTTATTTGTAGTTCTGGGAGGACTTCCTGGATGTGTTTTGAGATATCTATTGGTTCTTTTGGGAAGTTTGCTTTTGATTGAAACTTTGTGCATTGTTCATTGGGGACTGGTAATGGGAGTTAAAACTGATTGATCATTTTGTGAACATATGAAATCAATACTTAGGTTTCGGTTCACTATCATCTACCATCCATCATTCAAGATTTAAACCAAACAAATAAGTCCTGTTCCAAACAAACCCATTTCTTTTTTCCAAACTACTGTTTTTTTTGTTCCACCTGCCCTGTGCAACGACATCCTGCTGCTTCATTTGTTTTCTGTAAAAAGATTTGCAACCCTGTAGCATAGTCGCTTCAAAATGCAAAGTCATAAATGTTTCCACAATTTTTGACATACAATAATATTATGCTAACTTCATATTTATGGGCTGTTTTACATTCATCCACGAATCCTTACTACCTTTTTGTGATTGTGTTATCTCTGTGAAACATTATAAATTTTAGAACAGTGACATGTTAAACAATCTTTTATATGGCTGCTGCTTTCGACTTTGCTGTTCACACTTGTAGATATATTCAGATTAGTGTTGTTAGCAGCTCCTTTTTGCTGTTGTTAGAGTTATAAGGTGCATTTTGAGAGATAACTTCAGCTGTAAATACTAATTAACCAAAACTCTCTGCTTCCAAGTGTGTTTAACAATCTTTTCTGACAACCTTGATACAAAGATGGCATAGCAAGCTTGTAGCTTATCCTTTGTGGGATTTGGACATTACTGTAGCAGTGATTTTGGCTCCGATGGTGTCTATGGCTACCACAAGCCTTTTCTCAAGTTTGTATAATTGCTTTTGTTACATCAGATCTGCAGAAAAGCTTCAGGATTGCCATGATTTTCTATCCTTCTGACTAATTTTAAGCTTCGGAACATAAAAGATTCTGACAAGTTATTAAAAATTCACTGGAAGTTGTGAACGACAATAATATTTGGTCTGTATCTTGAAGTTTGAGAGCTGCTTTGTTTGAGATGGTAATGTTTATCGATAGCAAATTTGCTTTATAAAAGTGAGTATTAAGCACTTGTTAAGTGTTGGGAAGTACACAGGCACAGTGCATATGGATGTGAATTCATGTCTTTCATGGCCTATCCACCCCTTTATTTAGCGAGATGACAGTGAATGGTCAAGCTTGTATTCAATGGGGGTTGATGACTTATTGGAGTGTAAACTCGAGGTGTCATGTATCATGTGTCCCTGTGAATGAGTTGCTTCTTAAAAGTGAGACTGAAAGACCAAGTTTGCTTACATGTCAAGGGGGATGAGGAGCATTAGATAGTTTATTGATGAACTTTTATTGTCTTTCGGGAGGAGTTGAAAAAGGTTGCTAAAAGGAAGATGCTTGGTGCAATATTGCGGCACGGAAGTGTATTTGTTTGAATGTGGTTATGCGTGCAATCGATGGTAACTAATAACAGTATAACAGCTTGTTGCAAGCACCTTGTTTGAATAATAGAAAAATAGGTATAAAGAGCTCTAGACATTGTCAAACACTTCTAAAATATAGCTTCTTCCAACTCCGAAGTCATCCAAAGGAAATTTGAAAACTTCAGCAAATGAACTTCTTAGATCACAACTGTAATTTGAAGGATATGTAACAATTCATAGAAGTGGCATCGAAAAAGTTGAAAAGGTTAGTAAAATTGGTATAGTTTCTGAAGTTATGGAAGGTCAAATGTCAATTGAGTTAGCCAATCAAGATATTGCTCATGACTTGTTGACAAATGAAGAACCTTTATAGCCTTTTTAAAGCAACCTTAGCAACTGCAGCCTGCAAGTAATGTATCCTGGCAGCACAATTCTTTTTAACCTTGCCCTCCCTCATAGCCTGTTTAAAACAACCTTAGATCCTGCTTATCTCCACTTTTTGAGACCACAAGCAACCAGTTTGGCAGCTGTTTTCCCTTTTCTTTAGACCTTGTTAACTTATCTACATAGCAGCTACAGCCTGTTTTTTCTTAACCAGCTAACAAGGCTGGCCAAGAAGCTGCACCCAAAATTGTGAGATGGATTCTTCAGGTTTGGACACCAACACATTGTTTTTCTAGTCATTTGTCTCCTGTGTTGGAGCTCTATATTATCAGATGTCAAAAACAAAAATCTTCAATTGAATGATTTAATTAGCCACAGGTAACTGGTATTAAGAATTCGAACAGTCGTATATGGTGCTTATAATTGAACTGCTTGTTAAATTATGTCAATTTCCTTTGACAAGTATAGTTCTCGACAGGGAGCACCTTGCTGATTTTAGAACAGCATCGCACTGGGAATGCAGTTTTTAGGCTGCCTCAAATTTCTTCTTTATGATGTCTGTGAAGTTTGGATAGCTTCATTGTCCACTTGTCATGCATGAGTGTTCTACTCAGGTGTTTACTTTTGCAAATACCAAACCAGATTATTTTACTTCCGTTGAATGGTCCAACCTAGTAGTTATGTACAGTGTACTGTTAGCTGGCATGGTGGCCTTTGTACCATTTTGTTTTTATTTTTTACTCTGCCATTAGACAGTACTACCTCTACATATATGTTTTTTGGTCATTTTTATCATGCTTTCTATTGGTTTTGTTAATTTTCAGGCACAGTTTTCACAAGTACGGCCAGTAGCAATGGTGCCTACTGCTGGTACTCGTTTTCCCATGTACCCCCCTGGTGCTCCTGGTGTGGGGCAACATATATTTTATGGTCAAGCACCTCCTGGCCTTATTCCACCACAGGTAACTATTATATTGTTGTTATGTACTTTGATTTATTTATTTTTTCAGTCAACAGTGCTTACAAAAAAATTTAATGCTTTTCTTCCATGCACAACCCCTTAATGATACACCTTATGTTGATTGACTGTCTTGAGTGTCTTCATTATATGCAATATTAATATAAGATATCTTGATGAAGCGTAATATTGATGTTAAAAAAGAAAACTCATATTTCTTGGGATTATTTAGTTTTTATCTTAAGATTTGATTTGGCCGAAAGTTAAAGAAAAAGCCCACGATCATCATTCAAGCTGTTATTTAATTTGGTGAGTAGTGATAACTCAATGATGGTTAATATGCATGTCGTATAACATCCATTATAATGCTTAATAACAGGTTATAATGAGCATCAATTTTCCAATGTAATTGATTTTTTTTTCCTGTTATGATTTTTTTTATATTTCAATGTGAAAGACGTTGCAGCCTTATGGTTCTTGGACAAAGTTGGAGAACATTGAAAAATGGGGATTGGAAGTTTGATATGCTTAATATTGATGAATTTAGCTGCTTGCCCCACTTAACAGAAGACCATTTGTATGCCATTTCCATTATGTTACAAAAGGTGCATTAAGCACTTTCTGAGATGATCAGGCAAGGACGAGGACATGAAGGACACCTTCTCATTATATTAACTATTTGTCTTTTCTACGGCAATGTATCAACTAGCAATTTTCATAATCTTAACTATCGAAAACCATTTCTAGCATTTCTGTTGAGGCTGCTTCTTTCCAGCTCAAATCTTTGTCAAATCTTGTGAAGGCTATTGACCCAATGATGAGATTAGTGTGAAAATAGATGGATAGCTTTGACGATGATGCTTAAGGAAAATATGCAATTTGCAGATGCTTTTTCTTTTTTATATTGGATGAGTTTTGATCTATTGATCTATTCTTTTTTGTCATTGCCAAATATTTGGATGCTATTGGGAATCTAATCTTCATATCATTACATTTCAGGTTGATAAATTGTTATTGTGCACTGGGTTGGTTGATGTTGTAATTTTTTATAGTTCATAAATTTGCACCAATACTTATTAATCTTTAATTGCATTCTCAAAATTCTACAATTTCATCTACAGCCTGGATTTGGTTTCCAGCAACAGATTATTCCTGGAATGCGGCCCACAGGGGCACCTATGCCAAATTTCTTAGTGCCCCTAGTCCAACAAGGTCAGCAGATGCATCGCCCAGGAGGTAGGCGTTCTGGAGTAGGACCTAGACAACAAATGCAGCAGTCTATGCCTCTAGTTCAGCAACAGGTCTGCGATCATCCTCTTTGCATTCGGAGATGTTTTTCCCTTTCTGCCCTTTCACAATATTATATTTATATGGTATATTTCAGCAATATTCACAGAATTGCAACTGGTTGTAAATAAAACATGATAAAACAGGAGAGGTGTTGAATGGGTTAAGATCCACATTGTGTTTTAAATTGGTTTTGCACTACTTCTGATTTATTTGAGGGGGTGAGGCAACTAGTTATATATGTGGTAGATACTGATTTGTTAAAAATTAACTGACTGGTCAGGTAGATGCCTGAAATGAGCAGTTCTAACCTCATTAGAGGCATCTGAGTGCTGGATTTGTAAAGCATCACGGAAAGATCAAGCACATTGTCACACTTTCAATGATAAAATTAAGCATGCATGATAATAGATGGAGGAGAGTACACATGGGATCCATGCTTACACTGAGAGACATAGGTGCGCAAGTATGATCCATCTAAATTTTGAGCTGTGCACAGCTGTATTTCTGATGTGTTTTACTTCTCGATTTCTCATCAATGAAATTTGAAATATTGCTATATGATGGTCTGGTGCTTGGTCCACTTTGTTGATTTTTCTGCCTGCATGATTTGGAGCTACGCAATATGAATTATGTTACTTTGTCGCAAATGCAGTAATTTTTCTTCTTGATTGTTCAAGTGATCCTGATTTGTATAGTGCAAAATGTGTATTCATATTATTTTTGCCAAAATTGGATAGCAGATGTTTCCAAGGGGCCGTGTCCAGCGCTACCCTCCTGGACGCAACATGCCTGATATTCCAATACCAGGTGTTGTTGGAGGGATGCTATCTCCCTATGACATGGGAGGTTTGCCCATGCGAGATGCTCCTATGTCACAACCTATTCCCATTGGGGCATTGGCTTCAGCCCTTGCAAATGCTACTCCTGAGCAGCAAAGGATGGTATACCTTTTCACTAGATGCACCTCCTACCAGTTACTGTGTGCTACTTTTTTTTCTTTGTATATGTTTTTAAACTGTTATGCCCTGCTGTTAGTAGTACATATTTGTTGGGATAACATGTCTCACACATCTTATATTATGCGGCAGAGTAATGTTTGTTTCTTTAACTAAAACCAGCACCAAACTATGGGTAAAAATTAGTGAACCTCCTGAAACTCCATGGCCATACATGGCCCATCTCCCAGCCACTTGATGGTCTCTGCATTTTCAGATTGATTGAATCCATCCCTGGGCTTGAAACCCTTGTCACTTGCTTTGCTGTGGAGCCTATCACTGACCACAAATTGTTCAGGATCAGATATTATGCTCATATATTTGAAGTATACCATTATGCTTGGTCAGTGGGGACTATCTTAATGTCCCATGATCAGTTACTGTGTTTGATTTGTGATTCTGAAATGATCCACTGATAATGATTCAAATGTTTTTCCTGTCTAGATGCTGGGTGAGAATCTGTACCCACTTGTTGAGCAACTCGAACATGATCATGCAGCCAAAGTTACAGGGATGCTACTGGAGATGGACCAGACTGAGGTCCTGCATCTGCTGGAATCTCCAGATGCCCTGAAAGCGAAAGTTGCAGAAGCAATGGAAGTTCTGAGGAATGTCGCACAGCAGCATCAGGCTAATGCCCCCACCGATCAGTTGGCAGCGTTGTCCCTGAATGATGGCCTTATTTCTTGAGATCGCAGAGACTCGATTAAAATAATACCGGACACCGTCCGGTGACAAACAGCTGGTCTTTTGAGGTTATTTTGGCTTGGTTTTTGTTGGATTGGGTGTCAACTATGCCATTGTCGACCTGTTTGTGTCAGTGGAAACAATGATTGAATCTCCTGGATCATCGTATTGTATTGACTTGAATTTGACTTACTACTGCTGCTTGCAAGTGTTGCAGGTATGATATGGCATTGGGAATCCAGGAATTGCTGGCACAACATGAGACGGACACCTACGGCTTAAGTAGACAGCATATTCTTCGGCACAGCAGTTTAACCATGGCCTTCAGGTGCGTTTTCTCAGATCTGGCGAATGCTCCCTTTACCAAAAGAAAATGTATATTGTTGAGACCTTGTCATGCACTAAACCAAGAAAGCTGCATTGGTTTAGTCATCCATCACCATGGGTTGAGCGAATAACCCTTTAGGGTTCCGAGTGCCTTGACTGTCTAAGCCAATGGACGTTGGCATCCGTTAACTTTCACCAGTCTGATCTTTGAAGTGTGTTGTTTCCGTGAGGCAGAACAAGGAACGAGCTTTGGGAGACTTTGTCCCACTTGTGTAGAGAGAGAGAGAGAGAGAGAGAGAGAGAGAGAGAGAGAGAGAATTATTTGCATTTGAGATGGGTAATGGTTTCGGAACGTGAAAGACCTAGGTTTGAGGGAGTTAGTACGCACGTGTCTAAAGTATCGCTTGGGTGGCGATTAGATCAGATCAAAGTTATGAGATGATGTCAACAATGACTAGACATCATAGTACGGGGGATTATAGTCCAAAAAGCTTTTAGATTCCATGCGTTTGACCACCAAGTTGGACTCTCGATGAGAGCAGCTCTAGTTTAGACAATTTGGTTCACAGAAAATAGTAGAGATTTTGGAAGTGGAGTTGAACCGTATAGTCTAAAGTATGCAAAAAAAAAAAAGAAAGCTAATGTGACAGGACCAATCACCGCTTGCTTCATCTTTGTCAAATCCTCATGCTTCTCTACTCCCTATCAAGAACATTATGGCACGATCTTCTCTACAGAGATCATGTTTTCTTCAATGTCTGCACTATTTATTGAGCTGCACGATCTTCTCTACAGAGATCATCTTTTTGTCAAATCCTCATGCTTCTCTAAACTCTTGCCCTTCCGTTCCTTTGTCATCTCATATGTCGTCTTTTTGTCCCATGGCCAAGTGCATGATACCTTCTGCTGGCACATAAATGACAGGAAAGGAAATGGAAAAGGACCACCATTTCCCCCCTTGCATTTCATTAAACCCGTGACCAGCAACACATAGGTATGTATGTACATATATACCTGGAGGATTATACTACTGCCTGTAAAAAAAAAGTACATCTACTGTATAATGCTATTGCTGCTAAAAATCTGCTAAAAAAAAGTCCTATACGGATAGTTCTTTATCATCTGACACGGGAGGAAATATGCACCACACGAATATGATCGAACTTGGCACTTGAACAGTCAATCGAACTTGGCATTTGAACCTATGATCCTTTGAAATGATTTTTTTTTTTAATGATCATCTTCCTTTTTTGTTTTAGGTATGGTTTTTTCTTGCTCCTTCACAAAACATTTTATTTTTTCCTGAGGATGTATATTATTAATTAATAAGGTAATTAAATATTTATTTATGCTTTTGAATTTTTATCTCTCTTCTTATCCCATTTAAAGTAATGTAAATAGTGGAAAAAAAACTAATGCATTATTTTATGTGTGATAAGATAAATCGAGATGGATTTTGATGTAGCCATTGAAAGGAATGGCGGGTGGATCATCTGAAGCCTGTCTACTGTACGACGAAAAGTCAACATGCCGGCGGTGTCGGTAGTGGAATGGAGGATCCCAATTGCATTATTATTCACATCACTTTCTTCTTAGTTTATCGCCTTGTCTTCCTCGTCACACCTCCGTCGCCACAATTCTTCCATTAGGATAAGACAACGGCCACAACTTAGCTGAGCCACACCTCCTCTCTCTCTCTCTCTCTCTCTCTCTCCGCCACCATCTCTACAAAAGTCCTCCCCCCACCGCTTCTGCCGCACATCATCTCGAGCCTCCGTTCCATCCCCACCAAGCGATCTCGACCGTTGGCTTGAGGAAGAACTAAGCTCCGATCTCTCTCCCACCCATCTCTGTCATCGTCGTGTGTGTGTGTGAGAGAGAGAGAGAGAGACCGAGCGGATGGGGGGTTTCCGTAGGCGAGGCGGAAACGTCGACGTCGGCCACTGGGTCACGTGTCCGGTGGTGGCGTGCTGCGCACCACATCGCCTGTCGGCGGCGGCGGTGGTGGCTGTGATCTCTCTCCATCCTTCCACGTGGCAGCATCCCCTTATCAAGCTATCGCGTCCGTGTCCCATCTCACTTTGCCTTGTTTGCTTCTTGCCGACTACGTGTATAATTTCTTGGCCGTTGCAAGGGTTGATTTAACACAATCTACACCGCAGGATTTGTCAAACTACGTAGAATTATTAGCATCTTAGCCGTCGGTTTCCGTCGCCAAAGAGCACAGCTCTTTACATACACACTACACACAGTGTTCGGTTTGGCTTTTAGTTATTGTGGTTCTCGTCAGCAGCTTTAGTTAATCCCCTCAACATTTTAGTGATAACTATATATGTTATTGTGTTATTGAGAGAGAGAGAGAGAGAGAGAGAGAGAGAGGGGGTGAAGGGATGGAGGGGCAGTGCTGCTCCACCTCCACCAGCGAGGAAACAAGGAAGCCACCGCCGGCAGCGTCCAGCCGGAGGGTGGTGGCGGCGGGAAGCGTTGGCGGCGGCAGGGACAGACCTTTCAGAGGAGTCAGGATGAGGAAGTGGGGGAAGTGGGTGGCGGAAATACGGGAGCCTAACAAGCGGTCGCGGATTTGGCTGGGATCCTACTCCACCGCGATAGCTGCCGCCCGGGCATACGACACCGCCGTCTTCTACCTCCGGGGTCGCTCCGCCAGGCTCAACTTCCCGGACGAGATCCTCGCTGAAGATCCAGAGGGGGAGGGCTTCGGCAGCGGCGGCGTTATGTCGGCCGACTCGATCCGGAAGAAGGCCGCCGAGGTGGGCGCGCGGGTGGACGCTCTACAGGCGACACTGGTACCACCACAGCCGCCACCATCACCGCCGCTGCCGCAGCAACACCACATTCAGATTCAGTGGCGATCCAAGAATCCTGATTTGAATCAGCAACCGAGCCCGGAGAGCTCCGATGTCGATTGAAGTGCTACAAACGCTATCAGCACATGTTCCACAGCCGGTGAACAAGGATAGAAAAGGACTATAACTTCATTTTCTTGTGCCCTTTTTTCTTGTGTTGATGTCTTTTATCCCTCTATAAGTTTGCTTCTTCTTTGATGCTTTTGGTTACGAAGTGGAGTCGGGAAGAAAGATAGAGGTGGCTGGCCAAATTCCAAGTCGTAAGAACAGATAAGAGAGAGAAGAAGAAGAAGAAGCTGATGATGGAATCCATAAGTGGCGGGTCCCTTGTGCTGTGGCCATCATCATGCTGTAACCTCAGGAACAAGTCTCTTCTAACCATGCATGGACTCCTTAAGAACTACTTAGATATTCGTACTAGAATGTAACGCCATGAACATGGCTTTTTCTGTGCATGTGTGGGTGCCAAAGCTACTTTATCTTCGTGCTGCTATGTTCTCCGGTAACATGAGATGGACGAGTGGTTCGAAATGGACCTGACCGTTGTTTGATTCGAATTGAAATCAGATTAGAATTGTAATCGGAATTGAATTGACTTGACGATTCGTTTGTTCCAAATTAAATCGAAGCCGGCCAAGCATGTTTCGATTTCGATTTCGATTTCAAGTTTTATAAAACATGAACCGTGGGTTCTAAACTAACGGCTCCGAACTGAAATCGACGATTTTGATTACGATTCTGATTCAAACCATCGATTTATTGATTAAAAATTAAATTTCTTGACTTTCGATCGATCGTTAGGCTCAAATAATCAAGCCCAACGATTGGTGGAGGGCTAAATGACCAAGTTATCCTTTCCAATAACCATATAAAAGGTTATATTCAAGGTATTTTGATTATTTTATAATTAAAAATAATTATTAAAAAAGATTTGCTCCTAACAGCCCCATAATAATTAGTTTTGGAAGCATTTAGGAAATTTTTTTTCAAAAACCCTATAAATACCTCTCAAATCGCTTATTCTTTTCGATACTTTTGTTTAAGTAGTAATTGAAGTCTAGACACTTTTAAGCTTCCTTTTAAGCTCTTTTTATCCTTTTCTTAATTAGGCAAGTAAAAGCCACTACTTCACTAACAAAGAGCCTTGTGAAAATTCTATTATGACAATTTAAGAAAATCAACACATCAACATCAATGTCAAGCCAAACATCATTGATACGATAACCAAAATCAAGTCGGACATAGTTAATATACACTTCAACATGATTCAAACTCCCATAGCTCCTTCTATGTTATATGCAATTACTAATATTCTTAAAGTATATTAAGAAGAAAAACCAACACAAGTTGGTATAGAGAGTCAAATACAAATTTTTGAGTATGCTACTTCTCTCTTTTTTATTTTTTTATTAAAAAATTATAAAGCCATAGTTAAATTTATCATCATTGAACATTTTGTTGAATCTTAGATTTTGATGATGAAATCAATTATAATTTATTTGATCTAATCTATATGTTGAGAAAAGTGTGCAGGATTAAGTACGATAATAGTAAGACATAAAGCAAGTGTTGTGCCAGAGTCAAGATCGAGATTTCATTGGGAGTTCGAGAGTTTGTCGGAAGTTATGTAGGAACCAATCGAGAAGTCCAAGAGCTTGTCAAAGAAGCTCGTCGGAACTTGCCAAGAAGATCGTCGTAAAGTCCAAGAGTTTGTCGGGAGTCTACCGGAGCATTGTTGAGAGTTCATCGGATGTTCGTCGAAAGTACATCGGAAGCTCGTCGAAAGAACAATTGACACATCGGAACAAGAAATGCTGTAATCATGTTTTAACTGTCGTAGTTAGAGCATAAATTAAATTAGGATTGGGAGGTAATCTCACTAACTTAATTAGGGGCCAATTGGGCCCTTAACAGGGCTGAATTGGGCCGAATTGAGCACCCAATTCAGACCCTAAATTCTTGGCCGACGGTGGCACCGCTTGGAAAGCAGTGCCCCAGGATTTTTGGGCGATGGTACCGCCCAGACTGGGCAGTGATATCATCGGTAGTTATTGCGGCCAACGGTGGTACCACCCCTAGTCAGGCGGTGGTACTGCCCAGACTGGGCAGTGATATCGTCGGCAGTTATTATTGCCAATGGTGGTACCGCTCCTAGTTAGGCGGTGGTACCGCCAGAGCTCGGTCTCCGAGCTCTATCAGGCGGTAGTACCGCCTAGACTAGGTGGTGGTACCGCCCAGTGTCAGGTGTTAGGTGGTAGTACCGCTAATACTTCGGAAATTCGGGATGAGACCCTTTTTGGCTCCATTTTTGAATGCCATTAGGGCCTATAAAAACCCCATCCTTTTCTACATGAAAGGGCATGAAACCTATTTGCATAATATTGAGTTCTTAAGTCTTAAAGTGTTGTAAAAGTGAAGAATTCTCCTCCATCTCTTAGCCTTGTAACTATCCAAGAAAAAGGAGTGAGACTTATAAGGGTTGACTCCTAAACTTGGCAAAAGAAGAAAAGCTGTAAAAGGTGGTTGGCCTTCACCTATTGAAGGAAGGCCTTTAGTGGAAGCTGGTGACTTTGTCGGAGGAGGAATTCGAAAGTGGATGTAGGTCACATTGACCGAACCACTCTAAAACTCGGTTTGCATTTACTTTGAGCAACTTTCTTTTATAACAAACTGCCTCTTCTCCTTATTGTATTTTAACTATGTCTACATATGCTTTCATGTAAACACCTTCGTACGAAGACTTTACGAAATCGATACTTTTCATTTGTGTAATTTACATTCCTGTAAATCACCTTAGTCTTCTCTTGCACTTTCACGAAAGCTTTCAAGTTCAAATTCTTTCCGAAACAGATTGAATCGAAACCATTCTCATCGGAATCGGTTTTAATCAAAATAAGTTTTTTGAAATAGCGAAAGTTTTCCACTGTACTAATTCACCCCCCCTCTTAGTGACGTTCTTGATCCTTACAATTGGTATCAGAGCAAGGTTCACTCTCATTTAGTTTAAAACCCAAGAGAGATAGCATTTGCCGACAACCAAGAGGGTCATTTAATTACACGTCCACCCATGTTCAATAGGACAGATTACACATATTAGAAAAATAGAATGAGGATCTTCCTAATTTCAATAGATTTTGAGCTTTGGAATATTGTCCAAAACGGTTTTCAAAAGTCTTCTCTTCTAATGAATGATTGGAATGAGTTGGAGAAGAAGATTTTTACTTTAAATGCCAAGGCTATGAATGCCTTGTTTTGTGTATTAGATAAAAATGAATTTAATTGAGTATCGATTTGTGAAATGACTTTTGATATTTAGCACACACTCGAAGTAACTCATGAAGGCACTAGTAGAGTGAAGAAGTCAAAAATTAATCTTTTAGTGTATTCTTATGAGTTATTTCAAATGAAACTGAGTGAGACCATTGGAGACATGTACACCCGATTTATGGATGTAGTCAATGGTCTAAAAGGACTTGTGGTAAAGGTTTCTCAGATTTTGAACTTGTTAATAAAGTTTTAAGATCCCTTCCAAAGAGTTGAAACCTAAAATAACGACTATTCAAGAGGCCAAAGATCTAAATAATTTTCCTCTTAAAGAACTAATCAGGTCACTAATGACCTATGAAATGACATGTAAAATTCATAAAGAGCTTGAGGACACCCTTTCAAAGAATAGGCAGGATTGTTAGGATCAAGAGCGGTACTAAGAGGGGGGGTGAATTAGTGCAGCGGAAAACTTTTGCGATTTCAGAAAATATTTCGTACGTTCGAAGGAAATCGATTTAGAAAGATAGTAACTTTAAGACTTAAGAGAGCATAAGTATAGTGAAAGCAAGATAAGGAGAATAAGCACTTTGCTATGAAATGATTTATAGTAAAAGAAAATTGCTCAAAAGGAAATGCAAACCAGATTTAGAGTGGTTTGGTCAACGTGACCTACATCCACTTTCGGATACCTCCTTCAACGAGGTCTCCGGCGTCCACTAAAGGCCTTCCTTCAATAAGTGAAGGCCAACCACGTTTTATAGCTTTTCTCCATTTGTCGGGTTTAGGAGACAACCCTTACAAGTCTCACTCCTCTTTTTTGGATGGTTACAAAGCTAAGAGATGAAGGATGAAAACTTTAACTTTTACAACACTTTAAGGCTCAAGAACTCAAGATTATACCAATAGGTTTTGTGCCCTTTCATGCAAGAAATAGTGGGATTTATATAGGCCCCAATGACTTCAAAAATGGAGCCAAAAAGTGTCTAATCTTAGATTTCTGGGGTCCTAGCGGTACCACCGCCTGACAGGGGCGGTACCACCTATTGAATCTCATATTTTGATGATGAAACTACTTGATATGTGTTTATGATTTAATCTACGTTTTGAGTGACACAGGATACTTCAATTAAGATAAGACAATTAAAGCAGGAAAATCATGTTAGGCCAAAGGAACATATCAGAAGATTGGACGTTGGGCCAGTGGATCGATCGACGTATTGACAGAAGGCTTTAGGCCATGGATTTGGGCATCAAGCTAAGAAGTACGGAGATTGTGCCAAGGATATCAGAGTTGCGGAGTCAACTGGTCGATTGGGCAATAGGCCACAAGAGAGGACGATGTGCCGAAGAATCAAACGAAGCATCGAGGGACCAATGACATGCCGGACAACTTGATTAGATGCTTAGGATTAATTGTCTAGATCGAAGTGTATTTTATATGTGCAGGATTAACTACGATAGCTTGAAGACATAAAGCAAGTCTACTAGAGTCAAGTTCGTCGTAAGTGCTGCCGGAACCAACCGAGAAGGAATCGGGCACTTGCCGAAGTTTTTGGAAGTCCGCCGAAGAGATCGTCGGAGGTTTGCAGAGATCACTGAGAAGGTTCAGCTACTTGCCAAAGACTCACTGAACTCGCCACAAGACCAGGAGCCTGTTGTTAGGATCGGAGCGGCACTAAGAGGGGGGGGTGAATTAGTGCAGCGGATTAAAACGTCGGTTTTGGAAACTTTTTAGTACGATAAAAACCGAACTCGGAAGTGCTTAACTTAAAAGCGTGTTCATAAATGTGTGCAGCAAAAGTAATGAGGAAGTAAAGCACTTATAAAGATTTGCAGTAAGGTAAAGTGCAATAAGTAAATGCAAACCAGAGAACACGCCAAATTTAAAGTGGTTCGATCAAAATGACCTACATCCACTTGCGAAGCCTTCTTCGATGAGGCTCCCAACTTCCACTAGCAAATCACTTTGAAGGGGAAGGACAAATACCCCTCTTACAACCTTTTACAAGTGGTTCACACTCTTACAAAGTTTCAATGAGAAAGAAGGAGGTGAACACTCAAGCAATTTGAAAGTAAGACTTGCTAAGGCTTTGCTAAGACTTTTTTCACTCTATTACTTCTCTAAAAGTTGTTATCTCTGTTGAGAATTGAGGGGTATTTATAGGCCTCAAGAGGATTCAAATTTGGGCTCCAAAATTTGAATTCTCTTTGGTTCCCGAAGCCAGCGGTGCCACCGCCTGTCAGTTGTGACACTGACAATGTACTGGGCGGTGACACCGCCCAGTCCAGCGGTGCCACCGCTAGGCTCTCGGGTGCACTGCCTGGCTCTCGGGTGCTGGGCGGTGCCACCGCCTTGCTATTTCGGCTCATTGGTTGGGCTCCAAACTTGGCCCAAACCAGTCCGAACTCGGGCCCAATTGGCCCCTACTTGGGTTATAAGATTAACACCTAATCCTAACCCTAATTAATGTGCTAACTACGAATTTAAAGACATTTCCTAAGCTATTACAAAGTCCGCAAGTCAAGACTTCTTCCGGCGAGCTTCCGGCGAACTTCCGACGGTCTTCCGAAAAACTCTCGGAAACCATTCTGCGGACTCCTGACAAGCTCCGAGACTTCACGATTTGATCTTGGCGAGTTTCGACGAGCTTCTTCGGCAAGCTACGATCTTTCTCGGTGAGCTCTGTGAACTTCCGACGAACCTTTCTGTGAGCTTCCGAAAAACCCTTCGGCAAGCTCCCTACTCATTCTCGGCTATTTTCGACAGCATTCCCGATGAACCTTCGGACTTCCGTCGAACTCTTGAACTCCCAACGAATCCTTCGCGCTTGACTCCGGCACTTTATTTCGCTTGATGTCTTCATCGTTATCGTAGTTAATCCTGCACACACAAGCCAAAACTCTACTCCGATCTAGACAATTATTACAACGCGAATTGACATTCTGTTGCCCGGCACGTCATTGGTTGACGCTTCGTCCGATTCTTCAGCGCATCGTCCACTCTTGCGGCTTGTTGCCCAATCGGAGGTTGACCTTCGTAACCCCGATATCCTCGGTGCAATTCCGCTCTCCTTGGCCCGATGCCCGACGTCCGAAGCGTTCTACCGTCCAATATCCTAACGTGATCTCCTCCGACGCAACGTCAATTCCTTCTGCGTCAACTGTCTAATCCTGATCGAGTAGACCTGCATCACTCAAAATGCAGTTAAACATCTAAACACAATCAATTAGTTTCATCATCAAAATCCGAGATTCAACACCCGTTGGGAGTCCGCCGGAAGAAATCCGAGGGTGTATCGAAAGTTCGTCGGAAAGCTCGCCGGAAGGAAACTTGATGTTGCCGATTAAAAACCTGCTTAGGACTATGTCTTAATCTCGTAGTTTACATGTAATTAGGGTTAGGATTAAGAGTTGATCCTATAACTTGGTTAGGGGCCAACTGGGCCCGAATATGAACTGGTTTGGGCCAAATTTGGAGCCCAACCAGTGACTCGTAAGGTCGGGCAGTGGCACCGCCGGACTGGGCAGTAGCACCGCCTAGAACCCGAAAGGTCAGGCAGTGGTACCGCTGGACTGGGTGGTGGCACCGCCCAACACCCGAAAGGTCGGGCGGTGGCACCACCACTGACAGACGGTGGCACTGCCAATACACGGTCAATGTGACATTGACAAACGGTAGCACCGCCACCGACAGACGGTGGCACCACCAGCTCCGGGAACCCAAAGGAATTCAAAATTTGGAGCCCAAATTTGAATCCTCTTGGGGTCTATAAATACCCCTCAATTCTCGAATATACCTTTTGAGAAGTTAGAAATTGAGAAAAAGCTTTAGCAAAGTCTTGTTTTCAATAGCTTAAGTGTTCACCTCCCTCTTTCTCTTTGAAAAATCTGTAAGAGTGTGAACCACTTGTAAAAAGGTTGTAAGAGGGGTATTTGGTCCTTCCCCTTTAAAGTGATTTGCTAGTGGAAGTTGGGAGCCTCATCGAAGAAGGCTTCGCAAGTGGATGTAGGTCATTTGATCGAACCACTTTAAATTGTGGTGTTCCTTGAATGTGTGAGTGTTTAATTTTCTGAAACATTTATTTACTTAGCAGCAAACTTTTGGTTTTCATCTCCCTATTCATAACTTCCTTTACTTGAGTTATTTTTACTAAGTCATTCTTCGTCGAATCAAAATCTCTACACATTTACAAAATTGATTTTAAACTTACGAGTTTTAATCTGCTGCACTAATTCACCCCCCCCCCCCTCTCCTCTTAGTGCCACTCCGATCCTAACAATTGGTATCAGAGCTAGGCTCACTCTCATATTTGATTTAATACCCAAGAGAGATGGCTTACTCTGGTATGCATGAGGGTCATTTTATTAAACGTCTGCCTATGTTTAATGGGTCGGATTATACGTATTGGAAGACTCGAATGAGGATCTTTCTCATTTCCATGGATTTCGAGCTTTGGACTATTATCGAAAATAGATTTAAAAAATCTTCTGTTCCGATGAGCGAATGGGATGAATCGGAGAAGAAGGTTTTTGCTTTAAACACAAAGGCTATGATGCATTGGACAAAAATGAATTTAATCGCGTTTCAATTTGTGATTCAGCTTTTGATATTTGGAGAACTCTTAAGGTCACTCATGAAAGCACTAGCCGAGTGAAAGAATCCAAAATCAACATTCTTGTGCACTCTTACGAACTTTTCTAAATGAAACCAAGTGAGTCAATCGGAGACATGTACACCCATTTCACGGATGTCATTAATGACTCAAAGCTCTTAGTAAAGGTTTTTCTAACTTTAAATTAGTAACTAAAATCTTAAGATCCATTCCAAAGATTTGGGATCCAAAAGTTACGGCCATTCAAGAGGCCAAGGACCTTAAAATATTTCCTCTCAAAGAATTTATTGGATCTCTAGTGACCTACGAAATGACGTGCCATGCTTATGAAGAGCTCGAGAACCCCCTTCCAAAGAACAGGAAGGATATGACACTTACATCACAAGAAGACCACTTGAAAGGAATATCAAGTGATGAGGACAATGACGATGACATTGCACTTTTAACTCAAAAATTTTAAAAATTTATAAGAAAGAACAAATTTAAAAATACACCAAAAACAAACTTGAATATAAAAAGGACTAAGTAATATGCTACAAATGCAAGAAGCCTGGGTACTTCAAAAATGAATGCCCCCAAGCCAAGAAGAAGCAACTGAAGAAGAAAGCTTTAAAAGCAACTTGGGATGATTCAAGTGATTCCGAAAGTGAAGAAGCTAGCAATAAAGAGGAGGCAAACTTTGCGCTAATGGCTTTAGGTGAAGAGGTATGTGATTTAATTAATGAAGATTTATCTTTCGATGAACTTTCTATCGCTTTTCATGAATTATTTAATGAGTATTGAACTATTAGTAAGAAGTACAATCTATTAAAGAAAGAACATGTCTTACTCCAAAATAAGCTTGATAGTCTTCAAACTCCTCCATGCTATAAGTGTGAACACTTAGAAGCAATAAAAAATAAAAATTTACTACTTAAAGAGACCTTAAACAAGTTTAAGGTCGATAGCAAAGGCTTGGACATGATCCTTACAAACAAGGGTCACATCGCAAATAGAAGTGGAATTGGTTTTGTGAGAGGATCTCACTAAAAACCTACCACCTTCATTAAATGACCCACATTATATGTTTCACCTCATTTAAAATGTAACTTTTATTATAAATCTGGACATGTTGTTTACAAATGCCCATTTAAGAAAATTAGTCCACATAAGTTGATATGGGTTCCTAAAGAAACTATAAATAGTTCAATAATGAATAACAAAATTAGTAGATAAATTTATGAGGCACCTAAAATCAAATGGGTACGTAAATACCATCCTCTTTTATAGACAAACTTACAAGCTAGGAGTAAGAGATGGTATCTTGATAGTGGATGCTCGAAGAGATCCATCTCATTTCTCTATGCTCACTAGTAAAGAAGAAGGGTACGTCACCTTCGGAGACAACAACAAATAACAAAATGATTTTGGTTGAAAATACCTTATGCTTAATGAAACCATGATTGATGAATATGCTTTATGTTTAATAATTTCTTTGCCTTCTATGTACTATGAATATTTTGAAAATAAATGAAATCATGTTTGATTTGAAGTTATACATAATGATCATGCTTAATGAGTTTTCTTTCGAAATGATGCATGATGATTTTTGTGATTATCGAACTTTACGATTTTTTGAAAGATCTTTTTTGGCATTAATGAATAATTCATGGATTTGGAATAAAAGAAAAGAACAAGCATATATGAAATCAATCAATGAGTTGAAACAAAAGGAGGAGACCAATAAAATTATTTGTCTTTTTAAATCTCTTGAAAGTAAGGTTGAGAGTATGATAATTTTGATGATTTGAATTTGAAATAAGTTTTATCAAAATCATGATATTGATTTCTTGGAATAACATGAGATTACCTTTGATGATCATTTATGACTTGATCTTTCATTGGTTTATGAGATGATTGAAATCTTTGTAACTTTGAATTATTCCCTTCTCACCTTCATAAAAATGCCTTATGAAATCATGCTATATGTGGTTAAAAAGTAATAATGTGTATCATGTTGATTTCCATTGTTATTTCTCGTTTTTGAGTATATAAAATCATGTTTAATTTGAAGTTATGATTAATGAGTTTATATTTTGATATTATGCAGGATGATTCTTGATATTTATGTATTATCGATTTTCATGATAATAACAGTTGCTTTAAAGATTGATTATATATATATATATATATATTGTGGCACAAAAAGGACAAAGGCATGCTTGTATGAAACAACTAAATAGAGAAAAGTATTTTTCTTAAAAATTCTTTTTCTCTATCTTATTGACGTTGATGAATCTATTTTATCATCTTGAAAATGATTTTGATTTGATGATTTGAATTTGAATGAGCTTTATCTTGATTTTTCGAGATTTATAACTTGAGATTTACCCTATAAAAATCAAGATCTTTTATCCTCAATGTTTCTTTTTAGCATCTACTATCCTAAATGAATCATGATTTTTTGGAACCACAATTCCTTTTATGATTCATAATGAATTGAGTAATTTTATATGCTTGATGATTGTATACTTAATGATGCATAAAGTTGTAATGAAAATATTGAAAATTTGATACCATGACTTGATGATTTTATGCATGAGATTTTAAAGTTATACATGATGATTTTTGTGGTTTGTTGATCTTGATGGTTTTTATGACAAAATTCATTTTTCGTTCCTAAACGTTGATGCATGTTTTTATTTGACAAAAATGAAAAAGGCATGCTTTTATTAAATCAATCAATTAAAAAGTATCACATAAAAAGGAAAGTATATTATTGGGTTTAAAATCATGAATCCATTTATGAATTTTGTGAACCTTGAAATTGATTTTGATGGTTTGAATCTAATGGGTTTTATCGAAATCATGATCTTGATCTCTTGAAATTTATAACATGAAATCGAATCAAGATTTCTTACTCTTTATTCTCTTACATTTTGAGAAAATTTTCAATATGGATCATAAGAGTTCGTATGGATGAATTGAAATCTTTTTCTTCTACGTTTTCTTTTGTGATTTACTAAAGAGAATATCTTTTTTTTAAAAAAATTCTTGATTTAAAATTTTATTTGAAAATCTCTTATTTGATCTCCTAAGATCTCTCTTTGAATATTTAAAGAGTAGAATTTTCTAGATGAATCATGATTTTGATAATTGAATATTTGATATGCATGAAATGAGATCTTGCTCTACTACTATTCATTTTGCTATTCACCAAAAAGGAGACTAATTCCAATAAATCATGATATGCTATATGAATTTTATTGTATTCATGAAGTAATATCTCATTACCAATTTTTTTTATATTTCTTCATGTGATGATATAAATGCATGAAATACTTATGATATGATTTTTATACAATTTCGTATATTCATTTCATCACCTAATTAATTCTTCTTGATATTCCTAATGTGATGAAATGAAATTATGTATGAAATACAAATGGGGAGAAGTTTTGATCATACATGGTAGGATGCAATTTAACAAATTAATACCATCATGATTTGAAACATTTATATTTGAAATTATGCATGCAATTGCTTTTTATTGTGATGATATATAATGTGTATCATGAATGCTCTAAATGATGAATGCTTGATATCATGATCAAAATATTGATAAATGCTATGATTTGTTACTAAAATAATGTATCATGTATGATATATGTTGAATCTCGGATTTTGATGATGAAACTAATTGATTGTGTTTAGATGTTTAACTGCATTTTGAGTGATGCAGGTCTACTCGATCAGGATTAGACAATTGATGCAGGAGGAATTGACGTTGCGCCGAAGGAGATCATGTCAGGATATTGAACGGCAGAACGCATCGGACATCAGGCATCAGGCCAAGGAGAGCAGAATTGCACCAAGGATATCGGGGTTGCGGAGGTCAACCGCCGATTGGGCAACAAGCTGCAAGAGAGGATGATGCGCTGAAGAATCGGACAAAGCGCCAACCAATGATGTGCCGGGCAATAGAATGTCAATTAGCGTTGGAATAATTGTCTAGATCGGAGTAGAGTTTTGGCTTGTGTGTGCAGGATTAACTACGATAACGATGATGACATAAAGCAAAACAAAGTGCCGGAGTCAAGTACGAAGGATTCGTTGGGAGTTCGAGAGTCCGACAAAAGTTTGAAGGTTTGTCGGGAATATTGTCGGAACTAGCCGAGAATGAGTAGGGAGCTTGACGAAGGGTTTTCGGAAGCTCGCCGGAAGGCACGTCAGAAGTTCGCAGAGCTCGCTGAGAAAGATCATAGCTTGCCGAAGAAGCTCATCGAAACTCGCCAAGATTAAATCGTGAAGTCTAGGAGCTTGCTGGGAGTCCGCAGAATGGTTTCCGAGAGTTCATCGGAAGATCGTCGGAAGTTCGCCGGAAGAAGTCTTAACTTGCGGACTTTGTAATAGCTTAGGAAATGTCTTTAAATTTGTAGTTAGCATGTTAATTAGGGTTAGGATTATGTATTAATCTTATAACCCAAGTAGGGGTCAATTGGGCCCGAGTTCGGACTGGTTTGGGCCAAGTGTGGAGCCCAACCAGTGAGCTGAAATAGTGTAGGCGGTGGCACCACTCAGAACCCAAAAGGTTGGGCGGTGGAACTGCCGGGCTGGGCAGTGGCACCGCCTAGAGTCGGAAGTATCAGGCGGTGGTACCGTCGGACTGGGCGGTGGCACCGCCCGACACCCGAGTTAAGCGGTGGCACCGC
The DNA here is from genome assembly GCA_004837865.1 of Musa balbisiana. Classification (NCBI taxonomy): domain Eukaryota; kingdom Viridiplantae; phylum Streptophyta; class Magnoliopsida; order Zingiberales; family Musaceae; genus Musa; species Musa balbisiana. The sequence continues at coordinate 23,020,725 of CM017193.1, read as the reverse complement.
CCAGCACTCGAAGAGCTAGGCGGTGGCACCGCTGGACTGGGCGGTGGCATCGCCCAGTACACTATCAGTGTCAGAACTGACAGGTGGTAGCATCGCCACTGATAGGCGATGGCACCACTAACTTCGGGAACTGAAGAGAATTCAAATTTTGGAGCCCAAATTTGAATCCTCTTGAGGCCTATAAATACCCCTCAATTTTTAGCAGAGATTAAAACTTTTGAGAAGCAATAGATTGAGATAAAAGCCTTAGCAAAATCTTTAGCAAGTCTTGTTTTCAATTGCTTGAGAGTTCACTTCCTTCTTTCTCATTGAAACTTTGTAAGAGTGTGAACCACTTGTAAAAAGTTATAAGAGGGGTATTTGTCCTTCCCCTTCAAAGTGATTTGCTAGTGGAAGTTGGGAGCCTCATCAAAGAAGGCTTCGTAAGTGGATGTAGGTCATTTTGACCGAACCACTTTAAAATTGGCGTGTTCACTGCTTTGCATTTATTTATTGCGCTTTACCTTACTACAAATCTTTATAAGTGCTTTACTTCCTCATTACTTTTGCTGCACATATTTACGAACACGCTTTCAAGTTAAGCACTTCAGAGTTCGGTTTTTATCGTACGAAAAAGTTTCCAAAATCGACGTTTTAATCCGCTGCACTAATTCACCCCCCTCTTAGTGCCGCTCCGATCCTAACAATTGGCACTTGAGAGAAATGGCTCTTCATGGCTTTCAAGAGGGCTTATCGATTGTTCATCCGTCGTTGTTTAATGGATTGGACTACACTTATTGGAAAACTCGAATGAGAGTTTTCTTGATTTCTATGAATTTGGATTTATGGAATATTGTTGAAAATGATTTTCAACTTCCCTCTAAACCGATGAACGAATGGTCGGATTTGGAGAAGAAGTATTTTTCTTTAAATGCAAAGGCTATGAATGCCTTATTTTGCGCTTTGGACAAAAATGAGTTCAATCGGATTTCTATGTGCGAAATGGCGTTTGATATTTGGCAAACACTTGAAATCACGCATGAGGGAACTAGTAGAGTCAAAGACTCAAAATTTAACATTTTATTGTATGATTTTGAGCTTTTTCGAATGTAACCAAGCGAGACTATAGGCGACATGTACACCCGTTTCACGGATGTTGTCAATAATCTAAGAGTTCTTGGTAAATCTTTTTCGAATTTTGATCTTGTAAGTAAGATCTTAAGATCCCTTCCAAAAAGGTAGGATCCTAAAATAACCGCAATACAAGAGATAAAAAATTTAAATGATTTTTCATTAGAAGAATTAATCGGGTCATTAATGACCTATGAAATGACACTTTTGGAATATTTTGAACCCGATAAGCACTTGAACTACCTTCCAAAGAATAGGAAGGATTTGGAACTCCGGACAAATGAATACCACTTGAGCGATGACTCAAGTGATAAGGACAATGATGAACTTGAACTTCGAACACTAAATCTTAATAAGTTTATTAAACAAAAATCTAAAATAAACAATGAATTTGAACGGAGGAAGAGGCCAAAGAAGAGGAAGGCAACCAAGGATAAATTAAGAACTTCCAAAGGTGAAACAACGAATTGGGCTTTGATGGGGTTCAACTACAAGGTAAGTAACTCAACTCTCTTAAATTATTTTGAAATTACTTGAAGTTTTTCATGAGTGCTTAATTTAGATATTAGGAATAGGAAATAAAAAATTATTTTTCAAAAATTATATCATGTTTTTCTTTTTAACATCTTTGAAAAATTTAAAAATTTGATCATGAAAAGTATATTGCTAAGGTTTTATGCATGTTATGTTTTGAAATGTTGAATGATGTATGCAACATTAGGGATGATAATTATATGATATGTGATAATGCTTAGGGTTAATCCATGTATGTATATCTTGATGATTTTATGTCATGCATGAGTTTTTGAAGTAAATGTTGATTTGAAACTCTCATTTTAGATTAACATGTTTTTGGTCTAATCGTTTTTATGACGAATTAAGATGACATTCTCATGACATATTAAGATGACATAGTGCATGTACATCTATGTATGAATTTATTGAATGTGACTTTGAGGATGATTCCAAATGCTTGATTCATACTTATGACATGAGACACATTTTAAATATGAATCATGTTCAATGCTTCAATCATTTTATATCTCCCTTAATTCATTTTGTTTTCCTAGATTTGTTTACTAAAGAGGAGAATTTTCCGAATGAATGAAATGATACAAATGAATCACTTATCGATATGTCTTTTTGAAATATCTTTTTAATATGATATTGATAATTTGAGATGCCTGTTGGAATTCATGACATGAGATAATTGAATCCTTGACTTACTCTGGCTTAAAAATAGATGTTTAAAATCTTGCTTGATGAGTTGTTTTATAAGATTTTGCCTTTATGTTTTGAACTTTCATGCTTATCTTGATTTGGCATATAATGACTAAGGCATGCTTAGATGAAAATAATCACTTAAAAAAATGCTTTACCCATCTGATCGAGATTAATGATTTCATGATATTTTGTGAATCTCGAAATTAATTTTGATGACTTGATTATGAGTTTCAAGTTAACGATTTGATTTGAATGAGTTTTATCTAAATCATAATCTTGATCTTGCAAAATTGGAATCACAAATAATATCTTTTGGTATTCATGAATTGATACTCACAATATGAAAGTATTGGTATTCATGACTTGAATTTGATTGAAACATTGCATGCTTAAATTAATCATTCTCCTATGTTTCAAAAATTCTTTAAATGCCTTATGTGATGATTGAAAATTAATTTGCTTTATGATAAATCTATGTATACCATTTTGAATGTCTTGAAAGTAATGTTGAGATTTTGATGAATTTGACAATTTGAATTTGAATGAGTTTGTATTGATCTTGACTTCTTGGATTTACTACTTGATTTTTTTTAATCACAATCTCTTCTTTGTATACCTATAATTTTTGTTTTTTATAAAAAGAAGAGATTTGATAAAATGAATCATTGTTGACTTAATGTTCGGTATCATGAATACTTTATTATCATACATGAAAATAGTGATAAATATTTTGAAAATAAATGTTTGTATCATGTTAGATGATTTTACATTTTGTGCATGATGAGTTATAGTGATGATTGAAACAATGATTGAAATGATATGAATGATGATTTGGAATCATGCATATAATGATGAGTTATATGTTTTGAAAATATATATGATGATTCGGTATTATGCATGCAATAATGATGCACGCAATGATGAAATATTCATGATAAAATTATTATTTTGATATTCATGACTTGAATCTTCCTTTCTTTTTGCCAATGACAAAGGGAGAGAAAGAGTTGCTAATGTGCTATCTTAAATTAATGTAAAGGGTCATCTCAAAGAGAAATTAGCTAGCTTGCACAAGTCAAGAAAATGCAAAACTTAGAAAACTTGCAATATAATTGCTCTTGCCATGCTTTGTATCAAAAATAGGTTGATATCCTTAAAAGCATCACATTAAATTTTTTAGTATCGCATTGTATCACATGTATCGCAAATTGAAATTTTTGAGACTATTATCATATCATGTTTAACAATTGATGTTTTTCATGACATGATTTCTTTGCATTTTTATCTTGTATGTATCATGTGATGATTGAAATATTGATTGATGCAAATTCATAATTTATGTAAAAGTCTAAATTATTGGTTCCTCTCCTTTTCGACAATAACATAGGGGGAGGAAGATTGCTAGCTCAAGACAAATGCTGGCTAGCTTGTACTCTTCCCTTCTTTTCGACAAAAACAAAGAGGAGAAAGCTTTTGCTAGTTAGAACATGCAAAGAAAAGCAAAGTGCAATCTTGCATAAGAAGCAAGTGTTGAATTGACATGATTGAACTTAAGAATCTTGCTATGTTTTTGTGCTTATATGTTGTGATGCAAATCTAGCTTCATGTTACAAAAACTTGCATATCTTTTAAAATAGCTAAAGCTACTTCTCCTTTTTGTTGATGACATAGGGGGAGAAGTATATTGATGACTTCATGCGTTGAATTGAATATTTTATATATTTGCATGATGGTTTAAATGCTTTTCATAACATGTGATGAATGTTGCTTGGATTTATGATAATCCAAGTGTTCTATCAATGACATATTGATAGGGGGAGTTTGGTTAAACTCTGGGGAGTTAAGGTTAACTTCGGTAGTCATCAATTAGTTGTCATCATCAAAAAGGGGGAGATTGTTGAATCTCAGATTTTGATGATGAAACTAATTGTTTGTGTTTAGATGTTTAACTACATTTTGAGTGATGCAGGTCTACTCGATCAGGATTAGACAGTTGATGCAGGAGGAATTGATGTTGTGCCGGAGGAGATCACGTTAGGATATTGGATGGTAGAACGCTTCGGACATCAGGCATCGGGCCAAGGAGAGCGGAATTGTACCAAGGATATCGGGGTTGCGGAGGTCAACCGCCGATTGGGCAACAAGCTGCAAGAGAGGACGATGCGCTGAAGAATCGGACGAAGCGCCAACCAATGACGTGTCGGGCAATAGAATGTCAATTCGCATTGGAATAATTGTCTAGATCGGAGTAGAGTTTTGGCTTGTGTGTGCAGGATTAACTACAATAACAATGAAGACATAAAGTGAAACAAAGTGCTGGAGTCAAGCACGAAGGATTCGTTGGGAGTTCGAGAGTCCGACGAAAGTCTGAAGGTTCATCGGGAATATTGCCGGAACTAGCTGAGAATGAGTAGGGAGCTTGCCGAAGGGTTTTCGGAAGCTCGCTGGAAGGTACGTCAGAAGTTCGCAGAGCTCGCTGAGAAAGATCATAGCTTGCCGAAGAAGCTCGTCGGAACTCGCCAAGATCAAATCGTGAAGTCTAGGAGCTTGTCGGGAGTCCGCAGAATGGTTTCCGAGAGTTCATCGGAAGACCGCCGGAAGTTCGCCGGAAGAAGTCTTGACTTGCGGACTTTGTAATAGCTTAGGAAATGTCTTTAAATTCATAGTTAGCATTTTAATTAGGATTAGGTATTAATCTTATAACTCAAGTAGGGGCCAATTGGGCCCGAGTTCAGACTGGTTTGGGCCAAGTTTGGAGCCCAACCAGTGAGCTGAAATAGTGTAGGCGGTGGCACCACCAGACTAGGCAGTGCAGTGGCATCGCCCAGAGCCTGAAGTATCAGGTGGTGGAACCGCCGGACTAGGCGGTGGCACTGCCCAGAGCCTGAAGTATCAGGTGGTGGCACCGCCCAACACCCGAGCCAAGCGGTGGCACCGCCCAGCACCCAAAGAGCTAGGCGGTGGCACCGTTGGACTGGGTGGTGGCAGGTGGTGGCACCGCCTAGTACACTGTCAGTGTCAGAACTAACAGGCGGTAGCACCGCCACTGACAAGCGGTGGCACCACCAGACTAGGCAGTGGCATCGCCCAGAGCCTGAAGTATCAGGTGGTGGCACCGCCCAGCACCCAAAGAGCTAGGCGGTGGCACTGCCCAGAGCCTGAAGTATCAGGTGGTGGCACCGCCCAGCACCCAAAGAGCTAGGCGGTGGCACTGCCCAGAGCCTGAAGTATCAGGTGGTGGCACCGCCCAGCACCCAAAGAGCTAGGCGGTGGCACCACCAGACTAGGCAGTGGCATCGCCCAGAGCCTGAAGTATCAGGTGGTGGCACCGCCCAGCACCCAAAGAGCTAGGCGGTGGCACTGCCCAGAGCCTGAAGTATCAGGTGGTGGCACCGCCCAGCACCCAAAGAGCTAGGCGGTGGCACTGCCCAGAGCCTGAAGTATCAGGTGGTGGCACCGCCCAGCACCCAAAGAGCTAGGCGGTGGCACTGCCCAGAGCCTGAAGTATCAGGTGGTGGCACCGCCCAGCACCCAAAGAGCTAGGCGGTGGCACTGCCCAGAGCCTGAAGTATCAGGTGGTGGCACCGCCCAGCACCCAAAGAGCTAGGCGGTGGCACTGCCCAGAGCCTGAAGTATCAGGTGGTGGCACCGCCTAGTACACTGTCAGTGTCAGAACTAACAGGCGGTAGCACCGCCACTGACAAGCGGTGGCACCACCAGACTAGGCAGTGGCATCGCCCAGAGCCTGAAGTATCAGGTGGTGGCACCGCCCAGCACCCAAAGAGCTAGGCGGTGGCACTGCCCAGAGCCTGAAGTATCAGGTGGTGGCACCGCCCAGCACCCAAAGAGCTAGGCGGTGGCACTGCCCAGAGCCTGAAGTATCAGGTGGTGGCACCGCCCAGCACCCAAAGAGCTAGGCGGTGGCACTGCCCAGAGCCTGAAGTATCAGGTGGTGGCACCGCCCAGCACCCAAAGAGCTAGGCGGTCCTCAATTCTTAGCAGAGATTACAACTTTTGAGAAGCAATAGATTGAGATAAAAGCCTTAGCAAAGTCTTTAGCAAGTCTTGTTTTCAATTGCTTGAGAGTTCACTTCCTTCTTTCTCGTTGAAACTTTGTAAGAGTGTGAATCACTTGTAAAAGTTATAAGAGGGGTATTTGTCCTTCCCCTTCAAAGTGATTTGCTAGTGGAAGTTGGGAGCCTCATCGAAGAAGACTTCGCAAGTGGATGTAGGTCATTTTGACCCGAACCACTTTAAAATTGGCGTGTTCACTGGTTTGCATTTATTTATTGCGCTTTACCTTACTGCAATCTTTATAAGTGCTTTACTTTCTCATTACTTTTGCTGCATATTTACGAACACGCTTTCAAGTTAAGCACTTCCGAGTTCGGTTTTTATCGTATGAAAAAAGTTTCCAAAACCGACGTTTTAATCCGCTGCACTAATTCACCCCCCCCTCTTAGTGCCGCTCCGATCCTAGCAATATATCCATAGTGATTAATTCATTTGTATAATGCATGAAGTAAGGACACAAATGTAAAGTTTTAAAATTATGCATATTTTAATTTAAAACATAATGATGCACAAATAAGATTGGTACTTACCTTTGTCATGATTTAGAAATTGATGTAAAGGGTCTTCGTTTTTTTTTGCCAATGACAAAGAGGGAGAAAGAGTTGCTAATGTGCTATCTTGAATTGATGTAAAGGGACATCTCAAAGAGAAATTAGCTAGCTTGCACAAGTCAAGAAAATGCAAAAACTTGCTTACTTTCTTGCACATCTAAAGAGAAGATGCAAATGTAACACTTGCCAAATTGTTTGCTTGCCTCATGTAAATGTGTCCATAACATGTTTACTTTGAAAATTTTGTAACCTTGTTTCCATGATGAGCATGTTGAAGATTTATACTCTCTTAATGTGTTTGAATGCATGAACTTATTCAGATTATTTTTCAGACTTTCTTGATTCATTCATTTGCTATGATGTGAATTTTACACTATTACATGCCTTAATAACATGTTGAAAATTATGTGTTTTGGATACAAAAATTTTCATGATAATAAGCATATTTTATCTTCATGATTGTATTTGAAAACCTATAGCAAAACCTTGTCCGAATGCATGAAAGTGTTAAATTTTATTTTTGGATTTTCTTGATCCTAACAATTGGTATTTTGTTAGGAAACATTGTCCGAAAACATTATCTCTTGCTAGTTTAGCATTTTGCTAAGTAAGCAAAAATAACACTTCTCAAAAGAGAAGAAAGAACTTGCTATCTTGAACATCACAAGCTTGCCTATCTTAAGAAACAAAAATTGCAAAAGTGCTATCTTGACTATCTCAAGAAGCAAAACTTACAACTTGCACATTGCAATAGGAAGCAAGAATCATGAGCTTACATAAGAAAGCTATCTTGCATTTGCTTTCGAAATTTTTGCTAGCTTGTATGTAGTAAAACTTGCATATCGTAAAAATTGCTAGCTTGTAGTCTAAAGAGAAGCTATCTCAAGAAAAGCAAACATGCTAAACTTGCACATCTTTAATTGCTAGATTGTATGATGATAAAATTTGATACTATGTTTATTATGCAATGATTTGAACTTTTTATCTCTAAACACATAAGAGTTGGAACTTCTCCTTTTTGTTGATGACAAAGGGGGAGAAGTATGATGACATGACATGTTATGCATAAGTTTATGATGACATGTTACTTGGAGTTTTGAATCTAAGAGTTTCTATCAATAAGTCATATTGATAGGGGGAGTTTGTTTAAACTCTGGGAGTTAAGGTTAACTCCATCATCAAGTGGTTGTCATCATAAAAAGAGGGAGATTGTTGAATCTCATATTTTGATAATGAAACCATTTGATATATGTTTATGATTTAATCTACATTTTGAGTGATGCAGGATACTTTGATCAAGATGAGACAATTAAAGCAGGAAAATCATATTGGGCCAGAGGAACATGTCAGAAGATTGGACGTTGGGTCATGGATTCGGGTATCGGGTCAAGAAGTGCGGAGATTGTGCCAAGGATATCGGAGTTGCGGAGTCAACTGGCCGATTGGGCAATAGGCCATAAGAGAGGATGATGCGCTGAAGAATCAAACGAAGCGTCGAGGGACCAATGACATGCCGGACAACTTGATTAGATGTTAGGATTAATTGTCTAGATCGAAGTGTGTTTTATCTGTGCAGGATTAACTACAATAGCTTAAAGACATAAAGTAAGTCTAACAGAGTCAAGTTCGATGGGTGTTCGAGAGTCCGTCGAAAGTTCGAAGAATCGTCGGAAGTGTTGTCGGAACCAACTGAGAAGGAATCGGGGACTTGCCGAAGTTTTCGGAAGTCCGCCGGAGAGATCGTCGGAGGTTCGCGAAGATCATTGAGAAGGTTTGGCTACTTGCTAAAGACTCACTGAACTCACCACAAGACCGGAAGCCTGCTGGGAGTCCGCCGGAAGTTCGTCGGAAGGAAACTCGACGTTGCTGGTTAAAAACCTGCTTAGGACTATGTTTTAATCTCGTAGTTTGCATGTAATTAGGGTTAGTATTAAGAGTTGATCCTATAACCTAGTTAGGGGCCAACTGGGCCCGAATATGAACTGGTTTGGGCCAAATTTGGAGCCCAACTAGTGACCCGTAAGGTCGGGCGGTGGCACCGCCCAGAACCCGAAAGGTCAGGCGGTGGTACCATCGGACTGGGCGGTGGCACCGCCCAACACCCGAAAGGTCGGGCGGTGGCACCGCTAGTACACGGTCAATGTGACATTGACAGGCGATAGCACCGCCACCGACAGGCGATGGCACCACCAGCTCCGGGAACCCAAAGGAATTCAAAATTTGGAGCCCAAATTTGAATCCTCTTGGGGTCTATAAATACCCCTCAAATCTCTAATATACCTTTTGAGAAGTTAGAAATTGAGAAAAAGATTTAGCAAAGTCTTGTTTTCAATAGCTTAAGTGTTCACCTCCCTCTTTCTCTTTGAAAAATCTGTAAGAGTGTGAATCACTTGTAAAAAGGTTATAAGAGGGGTATCTGGTCCTTCCCCTTTAAAGTGATTTGCTAGTGGAAGTTGGGAGCCTCATCGAAGAAGGCTTCACAAGTGGATGTAGGTCATTTGATCGAACCACTTTAAATTGTGGTGTTCCTTGAATGTGTGAGTGTTTAACTTTCTGAAACATTTATTTACTTAGCAGCAAACTTTTGGTTTTCATCTCCCTATTCATAACTTCCTTTACTTGAGCTATCTTTACTAAGTCATTCTTCGTTGAATCGAAATCTCTACACATTTACGAAATTGATTTCAAACTTACGAGTTTTAATCCGCTGCACTAATTCACCCGCCCCTCTTAGTGCCACTCCGATCCTAACACCACTGTTGGCAGTTACTGCCAGCGGTACCACCGTTTAGTCTGTGCAGTCCCATCGCCCAGAATTCCTGGGAGGGCACTGCTTTCCAAGCGGTGCCACCGCCGGCCTATTAGGATCGGAGCGGCACTAAGAGGGGGGGGTGAATTAGTGCAGCGGTAAAGAACGATAAACTTTCGATGATTTAAACACTTTCGGAAACTTCGTACGATAAAAGCAACGTTTCGTTTGAAACCGTTTCGATTGCGTTTTAACTTGAAGGCATACGTATGAAGGAGACAAAGAAGTAGAGCATCAAAGTGAAGATGGTTTGCCAGTAATGTAAATGACAATATGAAAAACGCAAACCGATTTATAGTGGTTCGGTCATGCGACCAACATCCACTTGCGAAGCCTTCTTCGATGAGGTTCCCAACTTCCACTAGCAAATCACTTTGAAAGGGAAGGACAAATACCCCTCTTACAACTTTTTACAAGTGGTTCACACTCTTACAAAGTTTCAACGAGAAAGAAGGAGGTGAACACTCAAGCAATTGAAAACAAGACTTGCTAAAGACTTTGCTAAGGCTTTTATCTCAATCTATTGCTTCTCAAAAGTTGTTATCTCAGCTGAGAATAGAGGGGTATTTATAGGCCTCAAGAGGATTCAAATTTGGGCTCCAAAATTTGAACTTCTCTTCAGTTCCCGAAGCTAGCCAATTGGCCCCTACTTGGGTTATAAGATTAATACCTAATCCTAACCCTAATTAACATGCTAACTACGAATTTAAAGACATTTCCTAAGCTATTACAAAGTCCGCAAGTCAAGATTTCTTCCAGCGAGCTTTCGGCGAACTTTCGACGGTCTTCCGATAAACTCTCGGAAACCATTCTACGGACTCCCAACAAGCTCCGAAACTTCACGATTTGATCTTGGCGAGTTTCAACGAGCTTCTTCAAAAGTTGTTATCTCAGCTGAGAATAGAGGGGTATTTATAGGCCTCAAGAGGATTCAAATTTGGGCTCCAAAATTTGAATTCTCTTCAGTTCCCGAAGCTAGCGGTGCCACCGCTTGGCTCTCGGGTGCTGGGCGGTGCCACCGCTTGGCTCTCGGGTGCTGGGCGGTGCCACCGCTTGTTAGTTTTGACACTGACAGTGTACTGGGCGGTGCCACCGCTTGGCTCTCGGGTGCTGGGCGGTGCCACCGCTTGGCTCTCGGCTCTCAGGCTCTGGGCGGTGCCACCGCCTAATCTGGCGGGTACCACCGCCTACACTATTTCAGCCCACTAGTTGGGCTCCAAACTTGGCCCAAACTAGTCGAAACTTGGGCCCAATTGGCCCCTACTTGGGTTATAAGATTAATACCTAATCCTAACCCTAATTAACAGCTAACTACGAATTTAAAGACATTTCCTAAGCTATTACCAAAGTCCGCAAGTCAAGATTTCTTCCAGCGAGCTTTCGGCGAACTTTCGACGGTCTTCCGATAAACTCTCGGAAACCATTCTACGGACTCCCAACAAGCTCCGAACTTCACGATTTGATCTTGGCGAGTTTCAACGAGCTTCTTCAACAAGCTATGATCTTTCTCGGTGAGCTTCGCGAACTTCCGACGAACCTTCCGGCGAGCTTCCGAAAACCCATCGGCAAGCTCCCTACTCATTCTCGGCTAGTTCCGACAGCATTCCCGACGAACCTTCAGACTTTCGTCGAATTCTCGAACTCCCAACGAATCCTTCGCGCTTGACTCCGACACTTTGTTTCGCTTTATGTCTTCATCGTTATCGTAGTTAATCCTGCACACACAAGCCAAAACTCTACTCGATCTAGACAATTATTACAACGCGAATTGACATTCTGTTGCCCGGCATGTCATTGGTTGGCGCTTCGTCCGATTCTTCAGCGCATCATTCTCTCTTGCGGCTTATTGCCCAATCGGTGGTTGACCTCTGCAACCCCGATATCCTTGGTGCAATTCTGCTCTCCTTGGCCCGATGCCCAACGTCCGTAGCATTCTGCCGTCCAATATCCTGACGTGATCTCCTCCGGCGCAACGTCAATTCCTCTTGCGTCAACTGTCTAATCCTGATCGAGTAGACCTGCATCACTCAAAATGCAGTTAAACATCTAAACACAATCAATTAGTTTTATCATCAAAATCCGAGACTCTGAGAACCAATTGGAGGAGTTAATCATGACTCCCCCTATCTACATGCCGTGTTTTGAGAAAACATAAACTAGAATTCACAACTATGAATTCAAGCTTTGATCGAAATTTGTGCATTATTAAGTTATTAAGATATCTAATGCACAATCACTTCATGCATAATAAAATATTTCGTCATAGCTTTTCATCACTATTTGCATGAAATATTATCATTAATGCTTATTACATTTAAAGGTTGATGATATTAAAAATTTGATACACAATTTGAATTAAGTGCATATTGTTGTATTATAGTGTGATAAAAAAATTCAGCATCATAAAAATACCATATTTAGAGAGATCACATTACAACATCAAAATGCACATTATGCTTAGTATCATAACTTCATGCAAATCATAAGATTACAATACTAATGTAAACACAAGAATACAACATCAAGATGTTAGGATCAAGAGCGCACTAAGAGGGGGGTGAATTAGTGTAATGGATAAAAATGTCGATTTCGGAAAATCTTTTCATATGTTGAAAACCGAACTCGGAAATGCTTAACTTTGAAGGCGAAGTAAGAGTGTAAAGATAGCTTGAAGGTAATAAACAATTAAAGAGGTTTGCAGTAAAGAATGATACTCAAAGTAAATGTAAACCAAGATTTTAGAGTGGTTCGGTCAATCATGACCTACATGCACTTTCGGCTTCCTACTTCGACGAGGTCATCGGCGTCCACTAGAGGCCTTCCTTCAATAGGCGAAGGCCAACCACCCTTTTATGCCTTTTCTCCTTTTGATGGACTTAGGAGGCAACCCTTACAAGCACTCACACTCCTCTTACAAAATTCTAAACTTAGAGTGGAGGAGGGAATTTCTAAAAGATTACAATAGCGTTTTCTCACTTTTTAATCCTTTGTGCTTGTGTATTTTACCCAGGGATGAGAGGGGTGTTTATAGGCTTCAAGTTGATTCAAACTTGGAGCCTAAAAACATCTCATCCCGGGTTTCCCGGCCCGGATCCGGCCCAAACCGACCCAACTTAGGGCCCAGTTGGCCCTTAATTAAGTTAGTGGGATTACCTCCCAATCTTAACCTAATTTACACTCTAACTACAATATTTAAGACATGTTTATTGCACTTCTTGTTACGAAGCGTCAATTGCTCTTCCGGCGAGCTTCCGACGTACTTCCGGCGATCATCCGACGAACTCTCGGCAATGCTCCGGTGGACTCCTGGCAAGCTCCTGGACTTTGCGACGATCTTCTTGGTGAGTTCCGATGGGCTTCTATGCAAGCTTTTGGACTTCTCGGTTGGTTCCAGCAGAACTCCGACGAATGTCCGAACTTCCGTCGAACTCTTGAACTCCCAACGTGATCTCGATCTTGACTTCGGCATAACACCTGCTTTATGTCTTACTGCTATTATAGTTAATCCTACACACTTTTCTCAGCAAGGAATTAGATCAAATATTTTACCAATTGATTTTATTATCAAAATCCGAGATTCAATAATCTCCCCCTTTTTGATGATGAGAACCAATTGGAGGAGTTAATCATGACTCCCCCTATCTACATGCCGTGTTTTGAGAAAACATAAACTAGAATTCACAACTATGAATTCAAGCTTTGATCGAAATTTGTGCATTATTAAGTTATTAAGATATCTAATGCACAATCACTTCATGCATAATAAAATATTTCGTCATAGCTTTCATCACTATTTGCATGAAATATTATCATTAATGCTTATTACATTTAAAGGTTGATGATATTAAAAATTTGATACACAATTTGAATTAAGTGCATATTGTTGTATTATAGTGTGATAAAAAAATTCAGCATCATAAAAATACCATATTTAGAGAGATCACATTACAACATCAAAATGCACATTATGCTTAGTATCATAACTTCATGCAAATCATAAGATTACAATACTAATGTAAACACAAGAATACAACATCAAGATGTTAGGATCAAGAGCGCACTAAGAGGGGGGTGAATTAGTGTAATGGATAAAAATGTCGATTTCGGAAAATCTTTTCATATGTTGAAAACCGAACTCGGAAATGCTTAACTTTGAAGGCGAAGTAAGAGTGTAAAGATAGCTTGAAGGTAATAAACAATTAAAGAGGTTTGCAGTAAAGAATGATACTCAAAGTAAATGTAAACCAAGATTTAGAGTGGTTCGGTCAATCATGACCTACATGCACTTTCGGCTTCCTACTTCGACGAGGTCATCGGCGTCCACTAGAGGCCTTCCTTCAATAGGCGAAGGCCAACCACCCTTTTATGCCTTTTCTCCTTTTGATGGACTTAGGAGGCAACCCTTACAAGCACTCACACTCCTCTTACAAAATTCTAAACTTAGAGTGGAGGAGGGAATTTCTAAAAGATTACAATAGCGTTTTCTCACTTTTTAATCCTTTGTGCTTGTGTATTTTACCCAGGGATGAGAGGGGTGTTTATAGGCTTCAAGTTGATTCAAACTTGGAGCCTAAAAACATCTCATCCCGGGTTTCCCGGCCACGGGCGGTACCATTGCCTAGGGACTAGTGCTGGGCAGTACCACCACTTGGCACCCTGCTAGGGGCGGTACAACCGCCCAGACTGGCGGTACCACCGCCTGACATAGTCTCGAAAACTGTGCCATGACGGTTAGACTTCTTTGGGCACTATTCGGGCTTCTTATTGGGCCCAACACAATTCTTACATGGGCCTAGATAGCCCTTAAGTAGGTTGGCCCAAATCCAAGCCCAATTACGTGCTAACTATGAAATCCTAAGACATTTGCTAAGCTAAACAAGTCCCTATGTCTATTCTTCCAGCGAGCTTCCGGCGAACTTCCGACGAACTCTCGAACTCCCAACGTGATCTCAATCTTGACTTCGGCATAACACCTGCTTTATGTCTTACTGCTATTATAGTTAATCCTACACACTTTTCTCAGCAAGGAATTAGATCAAATATTTTACCAATTGATTTTATTATCAAAATCCGAGATTCAATAATCTCCCCCTTTTTGATGATGAGAACCAATTGGAGGAGTTAATCATGACTCCCCCTATCTACATGCCGTGTTTTGAGAAAACATAAACTAGAATTCACAACTATGAATTCAAGCTTTGATCGAAATTTGTGCATTATTAAGTTATTAAGATATCTAATGCACAATCACTTCATGCATAATAAAATATTTCGTCATAGCTTTTCATCACTATTTGCATGAAATATTATCATTAATGCTTATTACATTTAAAGGTTGATGATATTAAAAATTTGATACACAATTTGAATTAAGTGCATATTGTTGTATTATAGTGTGATAAAAAAATTCAGCATCATAAAAATACCATATTTAGAGAGATCACATTACAACATCAAAATGCACATTATGCTTAGTATCATAACTTCATGCAAATCATAAGATTACAATAGCGTTTTCTCACTTTTTAATCCTTTGTGCTTGTGTATTTTACCCAGGATGAGAGGGGTGTTTATAGGCTTCAAGTTGATTCAAACTTGGAGCCTAAAAACATCTCATCCCGGGTTTCCCGGCCACGGGCGGTACCATTGCCTAGGGACTAGTGCTGGGCAGTACCACCACTTGGCACCCTGCTAGGGGCGGTACAACCGCCCAGACTGGCGGTACCACCGCCTGACATAGTCTCGAAAACTGTGCCATGACGGTTAGACTTCTTTGGGCACTATTCGGGCTTCTTATTGGGCCCAACACAATTCTTACATGGGCCTAGATAGCCCTTAAGTAGGTTGGCCCAAATCCAAGCCCAATTACGTGCTAACTATGAAATCCTAAGACATTTGCTAAGCTAAACAAGTCCCTATGTCTATTCTTCCAGCGAGCTTCCGGCGAACTTCCGACGAACTCTCGGCAATGTTCCGGCGGACTCCCGGCAAGCTCCTAGACTTCACGATGATCTTCTTGGCGAGTTCCGACGAGCTTCTCTAGTAAGCTCCGAGACTTCTTGGCTGGTTCCTCTAGAACTTCCGACGAACTCTCGAACTCCCAACGTGATCTCAATCTTGACTTCGGGACTTCATTTTGCTTCATGCCTTGCATCGTAATTAATCCTGCACATGTAAAAGCCACTTCGATTTAGAAAATTATTACTAAGCATTAATCAAGTTGTCCGATATGTCATTGTTCTCTTGACGCTTCGTCCGATTCTTTGGCACATCGTCCTCTCTTGCGGCCTATTTCCCAATCGGTCAGTTGACTCCGCAACTCCAATATTCTTAGCGTAATGTCCACTCTTCTTGGCCCGATTCCCGAATCCACAGCCTGAAGCCTTCTGTCGATACGTCGATCGATCCACCGGCCCGACGTCCAATCTTCTGACATGTTCCTCCGGCCCAACATGATTTTTCTTGCTTTAATTGACTTATCCTGATCGAAGCATCCTGTGTTACTCAAAATGTTGAATCTCGGATTTTGATGATGAAACTAATTGATTGTATTTAGATGTTTAACTGCATTTTGAGTGATGCAGGTCTACTCGATCAGGATTAGACAGTTGACGCAGGAGGAATTGACGTTGCGCCGGAGGAGATCACGTTAGGATATTGGACGGTAGAACACTTCGGACGTCGGGCATCGGGCCAAGGAGAGCGGAATTGCACCAAGGATATCGGGGTTGTGGAGGTCAACCGCCGATTGGGCAACAACCCGCAAGAGTAGACGATGCACTGAAGAATCGGACGAAGCGCCAACTAATGACGTGCCGGGCAACAGAATGTCAATTCGCGTTGTAATAATTGTCTAGATCGGAGTAGAGTTTTGGCTTGTGTGTGTGCAGGATTAACTACGATAACGATGAAGACATAAAGCGAAACAAAGTGCCGGAGTCAAGCGCGAAGGATTCATTGGGAGTTCGAGAGTTCGACGGAAGTCCGAAGGTTCATCGGGAATGCTGTCGGAACTAGCCGAGAATGAGTAGGGAGCTTGCCGAAGGGTTTTTCGGAAGCTCGCAGAAAGGTTCGTCGAAAGTTCGCGGAGCTCACCGAGAAAGATCGTAGCTTGCCGAAGAAGCTCGTCGAAACTCGCCAAGATCAAATCGTGAAGTCTCGGAGCTTGCCGGGAGTCCGCAGAATGGTTTCCGAGAGTTTTTCGGAAGACCGCCGGAAGTTCACCGGAAGCTCACCGGAAGAAGTCTTGACTTGCGGACTTTGTAATAGCTTAGGAAATGTCTTTAAATTCATAGTTAGCACGTTAATTAGGGTTAGGATTAGGTATTAATCTTATAACCCAAGTAGGGGCCAATTGGGCCCAAGTTTGGACTAGTTTGGGCCAAGTTTGGAGCCCAACTAGTGGGCTGAAATAGTGTAGGCGGTGGCACCGCCTAGAGCCCGAGAGCTAGGCGGTGGCACCGCCCAGCACCCGAGAGCCAAGCGGTGGCACCGCCCAGTACACTGTCAGTGTCAAAACTGACAGGCGGTGGCACCGCCACTGACAGGCGGTGGCACCGCTAGCTTCGGGAACCGAAGAGAATTCAAATTTTGGAGCCCAAATTTGAATCCTCTTGAGGCCTATAAATACCCCTCTATTCTCAGCTGAGATAACAACTTTTGAGAAGCAATAGATTGAGATAAAAGCCTTAGTAAAGTCTTTAGCAAGTCTTGTTTTCAATTGCTTGAGTGTTCACTTCCTTCTTTCTCGTTGAAACTTTGTAAGAGTGGGAACCACTTGTAAAAAGTTGTAAGAGGGGTATTTATCCTTTCCCTTCAAAGTGATTTGCTAGTGGAAGTTGGGAGCCTTATCGAAGAAGGCTTCGCAAGTGGATGTAGGTCGCATGACCGAACCACTATAAATCGGTTTGCGTTTTTCATATTGTCATTTACATTACTGCAAACCATCTTCACTTTGATGCTCTACTTCTTTGTCTCCTTCATACGTATGCCTTCAAGTTAAAACGCAATCGAAACGGTTTCAAACGAAACGTTGCTTTTATCGTACGAAGTTTCCGAAAGTGTTTAAATCATCGAAAGTTTATCGTTCTTTACCGCTGCACTAATTCACCCCCCCCTCTTAGTGCCGCTCCGATCCTAACAATTGGTATCAGAGCTCGGTATTTCTCATTTCGGATTTACACTCGAGAGAAATGGCTCTTCATGGCTTTCAAGAGGGCTTTTCGGTTTTTCGTCCACCGTTGTTTAACGGATTGGACTACCCTTATTGGAAAACTCGAATGAGAGTTTTCTTGATTTCTATGAACTTGGATTTATGGAATATTGTTGAAAACAGTTTTCAACTTCCCTCTAAACCGATGAACGAATGGTCGGATTTGGAGAAGAAGTATTTTTCTTTAAACGCAAAGGCTATGAATGCCTTATTTTGCGCTTTGGACAAAAATGAGTTCAATCGGATTTCTATGTGCGAAACGGCTTTTGATATTTGGTGAAAACTTGAAATCACACACGAGGGAACTAGTAGAGTCAAAGACTCGAAAGTTAACATTTTATTGCATGATTTTGAGCTTTTTCGAATGCAACCCAAGCGAGACTATAGGCGACATGTACACCCGTTTCACGGATGTCGTCAATAATCTAAGAGTTCTTGGTAAATCTTTTTTCGAATTTTGATCTCGTAAGTAAGATCTTAAGATCCCTTCCAAAAAGGTGGGATCCTAAAATAACCGCAATACAAGAGACAAAAAATTTAAATGATTTTTCATTAGAAGAATTAATCGGGTCACTAATGACCTATGAAATGACACTTTTGGAACATTTTGAACCCGATGAGCACTTGAACTACCTTCCAAAGAATAGGAAGGATTTGGAACTCCGGACAAATGAATACCACTTGAGCGATGACTCAAGTGATGAGGACAATGATGAACTTGAACTTCGAACACTAAATCTTAATAAGTTCATTAAACAAAATCTAAATAAACAATGAACTTGAACGGAGGAAGAGGCCAAAGAAGAGGAAGGCAACCAAGGATGAATCAAGAACTTCCAAAGGTGAAATGGCGAATGGGCTTTGATGGGCTTCGACTACAAGGTAAGTAACTCAACTCCCTTAATTTATTTTGAAATTACATGATGCTTTTTATGATGCAGTTCTCTTTATTAGTTTAGAATTATTTTCTTAAAATTGCATGTCTATAATTTTAATAATGAAAATGCAAAAATTAGAATCATGCTTATGATGCTAGTAATTTTAAAAATAATCATGAAAATTGCATGTTTATGATAAACAAAATGATTTGATTAAAAATGCCTTATGAAATTATGCATATAGTGGTTAATAAGTAATAAGGTTGTTTCATGTTGATTTCCATTGTTATTTCTCGTTTTGATTAAATGAAATCATGTTTTGAAGTAATGCATAAGGATGTAATGAAAATATTAAATGCTTTGATACCATGATTGACGATTTTATGCATGAGATTTTAAAGTTATACATGATAATTTTTGTGATTTATGAATTATTGATATTTGCCGTAATGAAAGCTCTTTTTTGGTTTAAATGATGATAAATATTTTGAAAATAAATATTTGAATCATGTTAGATGATTTTATATTTTGTGCATGATGAGTTATAGTGATGATTGAAACAATGATTGAAACAATGATTGAAACAATGATTGAAACAATGATTGAAACAATGATTGAAACAATGATTGAAACAATGATTGAAACAATGATTGAAACAATGATTGAAACAATGATTGAAACAATGATTGAAACAATGATTGAAACAATGATTGAAACAATGATTGAAACAATGATTGAAACAATGATTGAAACAATGATTGAAACAATGATTGAAACAATGATTGAAACAATGATTGAAACAATGATTGAAACAATGATTGAAACAATGATTGAAACAATGATTGAAACAATGATTGAAACAATGATTGAAACAATGATTGAAACAATGATTGAAACAATGATTGAAACAATGATTGAAACAATGATTGAAACAATGATTGAAACAATGATTGAAACAATGATTGAAACAATGATTGAAACAATGATTGAAACAATGATTGAAACAATGATTGAAACAATGATTGAAACAATGATTGAAACAATGATTGAAACAATGATTGAAACAATGATTGAAACAATGATTGAAACAATGATTGAAACAATGATTGAAACAATGATTGAAACAATGATTGAAACAATGATTGAAACAATGATTGAAACAATGATTGAAACAATGATTGAAACAATGATTGAAACAATGATTGAAACAATGATTGAAACAATGATTGAAACAATGATTGAAACAATGATTGAAACAATGATTGAAACAATGATTGAAACAATGATTGAAACAATGATTGAAACAATGATTGAAACAATGATTGAAACAATGATTGAAACAATGATTGAAACAATGATTGAAACAATGATTGAAACAATGATTGAAACAATGATTGAAACAATGATTGAAACAATGATTGAAACAATGATTGAAACAATGATTGAAACAATGATTGAAACAATGATTGAAACAATGATTGAAACAATGATTGAAACAATGATTGAAACAATGATTGAAACAATGATTGAAACAATGATTGAAACAATGATTGAAACAATGATTGAAACAATGATTGAAACAATGATTGAAACAATGATTGAAACAATGATTGAAACAATGATTGAAACAATGATTGAAACAATGATTGAAACAATGATTGAAACAATGATTGAAACAATGATTGAAACAATGATTGAAACAATGATTGAAACAATGATTGAAACAATGATTGAAACAATGATTGAAACAATGATTGAAACAATGATTGAAACAATGATTGAAACAATGATTGAAACAATGATTGAAACAATGATTGAAACAATGATTGAAACAATGATTGAAACAATGATTGAAACAATGATTGAAACAATGATTGAAACAATGATTGAAACAATGATTGAAACAATGATTGAAACAATGATTGAAACAATGATTGAAACAATGATTGAAACAATGATTGAAACAATGATTGAAACAATGATTGAAACAATGATTGAAACAATGATTGAAACAATGATTGAAACAATGATTGAAACAATGATTGAAACAATGATTGAAACAATGATTGAAACAATGATTGAAACAATGATTGAAACAATGATTGAAACAATGATTGAAACAATGATTGAAACAATGATTGAAACAATGATTGAAACAATGATTGAAACAATGATTGAAACAATGATTGAAACAATGATTGAAACAATGATTGAAACAATGATTGAAACAATGATTGAAACAATGATTGAAACAATGATTGAAACAATGATTGAAACAATGATTGAAACAATGATTGAAACAATGATTGAAACAATGATTGAAACAATGATTGAAACAATGATTGAAACAATGATTGAAACAATGATTGAAACAATGATTGAAACAATGATTGAAACAATGATTGAAACAATGATTGAAACAATGATTGAAACAATGATTGAAACAATGATTGAAACAATGATTGAAACAATGATTGAAACAATGATTGAAACAATGATTGAAACAATGATTGAAACAATGATTGAAACAATGATTGAAACAATGATTGAAACAATGATTGAAACAATGATTGAAACAATGATTGAAACAATGATTGAAACAATGATTGAAACAATGATTGAAACAATGATTGAAACAATGATTGAAATAATGATTGAAACAATGATTGAAACAATGATTGAAACAATGATTGAAACAATGATTGAAACAATGATTGAAACAATGATTGAAACAATGATTGAAACAATGATTGAAACAATGATTGAAACAATGATTGAAACAATGATTGAAACAATGATTGAAACAATGATTGAAACAATGATTGAAACAATGATTGAAACAATGATTGAAACAATGATTGAAACAATGATTGAAACAATGATTGAAACAATGATTGAAACAATGATTGAAACAATGATTGAAACAATGATTGAAACAATGATTGAAACAATGATTGAAACAATGATTGAAACAATGATTGAAACAATGATTGAAACAATGATTGAAACAATGATTGAAACAATGATTGAAACAATGATTGAAACAATGATTGAAACAATGATTGAAACAATGATTGAAACAATGATTGAAACAATGATTGAAACAATGATTGAAACAATGATTGAAACAATGATTGAAACAATGATTGAAACAATGATTGAAACAATGATTGAAACAATGATTGAAACAATGATTGAAACAATGATTGAAACAATGATTGAAACAATGATTGAAACAATGATTGAAACAATGATTGAAACAATGATTGAAACAATGATTGAAACAATGATTGAAACAATGATTGAAACAATGATTGAAACAATGATTGAAACAATGATTGAAACAATGATTGAAACAATGATTGAAACAATGATTGACCATTTATGATATACAATGATGCATGTAATACTGTGCTTTCTAATTATGATGTGATGTATTGCATATGATGTAAATCATGATTTAAAATACTATGAGTGTTGCTAAATGATGTGTTAGAAATGTTGATTTAATGTTTTTGTGTCATGAATGCTCTAAATGATGAATGTTGGTATCATGATCAAAATAATAGTATCATATATGATATCCTCATAATGTTAATCGATTTATTCAATATCGTGCCTGAATGAAATTAAGGTTTTGTGAAATGTGCATATTCTAATTTAAAATATAATGATGCACAAATAAGATTGATACCTACCTTGTCATAATTGATGTAAAGGGATTTCCTCTTTTTGACAATGACAAAGGGGGAGATAGCTAATTTGCACAAGTCAAGAAGATGCAAAACTTGATTGCTAGCTTGCCTATCTAAGTAGCGAGATTGCTAACTTGCTTATTTCAAGAAACAAAAGTTGACATCACTATCTTGCCTATCTCAATAAGCAAAACATGCTAACGTGCACATCTAGCAAACTTGTATATTTTAAGAAGCAAGGGTTGCTTTCTTGAACATCTCAAAATTGCTAGCTTGCATATTCTAAAATATTGTAAAATTTGCTAGCTTGTATGTAGTAAACTTGCATATCATAAAAGTTGCTAGCTGTAGAGAAGCAAAGAATTGCTTTATCAAAAGAAGCAAAAATTATAAAACTTAGAAAACGAGCAATATAATTGCTCTTGCCATGCTTTGTATCAAAATAGGTTGATATCCTTAAAAGCATCGCATTAAATTTTTTAGCATCGCAATGTATCACATGTATTGCAAATTGAAATTTATGAGACTATTATCATATCATGTTTAACAATGATGTCTTTCATGACATGATTTCTTTGCATTTTTGTCTTGTATGTATCATGTGATGATTGAAATATTGATTGATGCAAATTCATAATTTATCATTGGTTCCTCTCCTTCTTTTCGGCAATGACATGGGGGGAGAAAGATTGCTAGCTCAAGGCAAATGTTGGCTAGCTTGTACTCATCCCTTCTTTTCGACAAAAACAAAGGGGAGAAAGCTTTTGCTAGTTAGAACATGCAAAGAAAAGTAAAGTGCAATCTTGCACAAGAAGCAAGTGTTGAATTGCCATGATTGAACTTAAGAATCTTACTATACTTTTGTGCTTATATGTTGTGATGAAAATCTAGCTTCACGTTACAAAAACTTGAATATCTTTTAAAATAGCTAGAGCTACTTCTCCTTTTTGTTGATGACATAGGGGGAGAAGTATATTGATGACTTCATGCATTGAATTGAATATTTTATATATTTGCATGATGGTTTAAATGTTTTTCATAATATGTGATGAATGTTGCTTGGATTTGGGATAATCCAAGTGTTCTATCAATGGCATATTGATAGGGGGAGTTTGGTTAAACTCTGGGGAGTTAAGGTTAACTCCGGTAGTCATCATCAAAAAGGGGGAGATTGTTGAATCTCGGATTTTGATGATGAAACTAATTGATTGTATTTAGATGTTTAACTGCATTTTGAGTGATGCAGGTGTACTCGATCAGGATTAGACAGTTGACGCAGGAGGAATTGACGTTGCGCCGGAGGAGATCATGTTAGGATATTGGACGGTAGAACGCTTCGGACGTCGGGCATCGGGCCAAGGAGAGCGGAATTGCACCAAGGATATCGGGGTTGCGGAGGTCAACCGCCGATTGGGCAACAACCCGCAAGAGTTGACGATGCACTGAAGAATCGGACGAAGCACCAACCAATGACGTGCCGGGCAACAGAATGTCAATTCGCGTTGTAATAATTGTCTAGATCGGAGTAGAGTTTTGGCTTGTGTGTGTGCAGGATTAACTATGATAACGATGAAGACATAAAGCGAAACAAAGTGCCGGAGTCAAGCACGAAGGATTCATTGGGAGTTCGAGAGTTCGACGGAAGTCCGAAGGTTCATTGGGAATGCTGTCGGAACTAGCCGAGAATGAGTAGGGAGCTTGCCGAAGGGTTTTTCGGAAGCTCGCATAAAGGTTCGTCGGAAGTTCGCGGAGCTCACCGAGAAAGATCGTAGCTTGCCGAAGAAGCTCGTCGAAACTCGCCAAGATCAAATCGTGAAGTCTCGGAGCTTGCCGGGAGTCCGCAGAATGGTTTCCGAGAGTTTTTCGGAAGACCGTCGGAAGTTCACCGAAAGCTCGCCGGAAGAAGTCTTGACTTGCGGACTTTGTAATAGCTTAGGAAATGTCTTTAAATTCGTAGTTAGCACATTAATTAGGGTTAGGATTAGGTATTAATCTTATAACCCAAGTAGGGGCCAATTGGGCCCAAGTTTGGACTAGTTTGGGCCAAGTTTGGAGCCCAACTAGTGGGCTGAAATAGTGTAGGCGGTGGCACCGCCTAGAGCCCGAGAGCTAGGCGGTGGCACCGCCGGTCTGGGCGGTGGCACCACCCAGCACCCGAGAGCCAAGCGGTGGCACCGCTGGACTGGGCGGTGGCACCGCCCAGTACATTGTCAGTGTCAAAACTGATAAGCGGTGGCACGACTAGCTTCGGAAAACGAAGAGAATTCAAATTTTGGAGCCCAAATTTGAATCCTCTTGAGGCCTATAAATACCCCTCTATTCTCAGCTGAGATAACTTTTGAGAAGCAATAGATTGAGATAAAAGCCTTAGCAAAGTCTTTAGCAAGTCTTATTTTCAATTGCTTGAGTGTTCACCTCCTTCTTTCTCGTTGAAACTTTGTAAGAGTGTGAACCACTTGTAAAAAGTTGTAAGAGGGGTATTTGTCCTTCCCCTTCAAAGTGATTTGCTAGTGGAAGTTGGGAGCCTCATCGAAGAAGGCTTCGCAAGTGGATGTAGGTCGCATGACCGAACCACTATAAATCGGTTTACGTTTTTCATATTGTCATTTACATTACTGCAAACCATCTTCACTTTGATGCTCTACTTCTTTGTCTCCTTCATACGTATGCCTTCAAGTTATAACGCAATCGAAACGGTTTCAAATGAAACGTTGCTTTTATCGTACGAAGTTTCCGAAAGTGTTTAAATCATCGAAAGTTTATCGTTCTTTACCGCTGCACTAATTCACCCCCCCCTCTTAGTGCCGCTCCGATCCTAACACAAAACATAGATTATAACATAAACATATATCGATTGGTTTCATCATCAAAATCCAAGATTCAACAATCTCCCCCTTTTTGATGATAACAACCAATCGATGATGGAGTTAACCAAACTCCCGAAGTTTTAAACAAACTTCCTCTATTAATATGCCATATTGATAGAACCTTGAATTCAAGCTGAATTCAAGTCATTACAATTTTCATCTTGAATATTTGCAATACGTCATCATGCATAACATGATTATACTTCTCCCCTTTTGTCATCAAACAAAAGGAGAAGTGCAGCTTTCAAGTGCTTGAGATATTACAGTTCAAATCATTGTATAATAAATCTCAAGTTTAATCATCATGCAAGCTAGCAGATATTGAGTTTTGTAAGTTTGGAAATTTTGCTAGATATGCAAGCTAGCATGTTTGCTTTTCTTCACTATGTCCAAGCTAGCAATTTTTTTTTTTTGATATGTAAGTTTTACAACATACAAGCTAGCAAATTACTTTACAACATGCATAATCACCAATTCAACATCAATTTTAAAAATTTACAAGATTGCAAATTTTGCAAGTTGCATTCTTGCTTCTTAAGATAGGTAAGCTAGCAATTTTGGTGATGTTTAAGTTCTTTCTTCTTTTTTGAGAAGTGCGATTTTTTACTTTCTTTGCAATGCGCAAGTTAGCAATTTTTGCTTTCTTCTTCTATTATGCAAGCTAGCATCTTTTATCTCCCCCTTTGTCATTATCAAAAAGAATGGTAGACCCTTTACATTAATTTGTAAATTATGACAAAAGTAAAGTAACAAACATGAAAAATCAAGTCGTGAATGTCAAAACAATTTTTCATCATGAATATTTCATCATTGCATACATCAAAATAATATCATCATTGTTTCATGCATTCATATCATCACATAAAGAATATAAAAAAGAACTTGGTGATGAGATATACTCCATAAATTTAAAGAATTTTATATAATAAAATTCAAGTCATAAACCTTAAAAGATATCATGAGAGAACACATAAACGATCTTGATTCATGTATAATATCTCTTAATTCATTATGAATCATAAAAATTATAATTCTGAAAAATCATGATTCATTTGGACAAAAAGATTATCGATTCATGCATTTGAATCATCACTTCAACTCATTAAGCATAATTTCAACATGTAAAATTATCAAACATGATACAGTCATTTATTTTCAAAACATTCATCATTATTTTCAACTCATTCAATTTGTCAAATCAACACAATATCATGAGTATTGCATGATTTCATATCATCACATGAAAGGATAACAAGAAAAATTGGTGATGAGGTATACAAATCATGAAGACAAATTGTGAATATTAAGAGACATTTTATGATTCTTTTTAGATAACTCAAATAGTGAAAAGAAAGAATCATAGTAAATAACCTTGATTTATAAAAAGAATACTCAAGTTATAATTCTAAGAAATCAAGAGAAACCGTGATTCATTTTAATAAATCTCCTCTTAAATAAATAACGTAAAGAATTCTTAGGAGATTATGAAAAATCTTGATTCATATAAAAGATTTCATGAGAAATTATGATTTTGATAAAACTCATTCAAATTCATCAAATCATTTTCATAGTCTAAGAGATTCACAAAAGCATAATATACATGGATTCATTAATCTTTTATCGAAAAATCAATAAGATAGAGATGTTTCATCTTAAGTTATTAGTTTTATACAAGTATGACTTTATCTTTTTATTTTAAATAAAAACATGCATCAACTTTTAGAATTGAAAAATGAATTTCATCATAAAAACCATCAAGACCAATAAATCACAAAAATCATCATGTATAACTTTAAAATCTCATGTATAAAGTCGTCAATCATAGTAGCAAAATATTTAATATTTTCATTACATCATTATGCATTATTAAATATACAATCATCAAGCATGACACTTACACTATTTTATATAAGCATGCCTTTTTCGTTTATGCCGAATCAAAACATACATCATTTTCAAAACCGAAAAAGCCACTTTCATTACCATAAAAATCAATAATAAATAAAATGCAAGAATTATCATGCATAATTTCAAAAAATAAATTTATTAGGCATGATATCATCAAACATGGTTTCTAAGGCATTTTTTAATCAAAATCATTTTGTTTATCATAAACATGCAATTTTCAAGAAAAATAATTATTCTAAACTAAATTAAAATTAATTCATGAAAAAAATCATGTAATTTCAAAATAAATCAAAGGCATTTTGATTACCTTATCGTCGAAAGTCGTTAGGGCGTAGTTTGCCACCTCGCCTTTCTTGATTTTCTCGTCATCTTCGAAGTGGCTTGATTCATCCCATAAATATTTAATATTTTCATTACATCCTTATGCATTATTAAATACCAATCATCAAGCAATGACACTTACACTATTTTATATAAGCATGCCTTTTTCGTTTATGCCGAATCAAAACATACATCATTTTCAAAACCGAAAAAGCCACTTTCATTACCATAAAAATCAATAATAAATAAAATGCAAGAATTATCATGCATAATTTCAAAAATAAATTTATTAGCCTGATATCATCAACATGGTTTCTAAGGCATTTTTTAATCAAAATCATTTTGTTTATCATAAACATGCAATTTCATTGTCATTTTCAAAATTACTAGCATGATCATAATTATTGCATTTTCATTTTTAAACATGCAATTTTCAAGAAAAATAATTATTCTAAACTAAATTAAAATTAATTCATGAAAAAAATCATGTAATTTCAAAATAAATCAAAGGCATTTTGATTACCTTATCGTCGAAAGTCGTTAGGGCGTAGTTTGCCACCTCGCCTTTCTTGATTTTCTCGTCATCTTCGAAGTGGCTTGATTCATCCCAATTTTTGTTCTTTTTCTTGCGTTCAAAGCAAGTAGTTGCATTCTTTTTATTTTTAAATTTTTATTTCATAATTTTCATTGAAAGTTCAAGTTCACCATCACTTGAGTTTATGCTCGAGTGGTCTTTAAATGTTCTAAGTTCGAAATCCTTCCGGTCCTTTGGAAGGTTGTTCTTGAGTTCTTTACATGCATTGTACGTCATTTCATAGGTCATTAAGGACCCTATTAGTTCTTTGAGTGGAAAACGGTTCAAATCATTGGCCTCTTATATGGCCGTTACTTTAGAGTCCCAAGTTTTATTAAGAGAATGCAAAATCTTATTTACGAGTTCAAAATCTGAAAAACATTTGCTAAGAGCTTTTAAACTATTGACGACATCCGTAAAACGGGTGTACATGTCAACAATGGTTTCACTTGGTTTCATGTGAAAAAGTTCAAAATCATGCATTAAAAAGTTAATTTTTGAATCCTTTAATCTACTTGTGCTTTCGTGAGTGGTTTCAAGAATATGCCAAATGTCGAAAGCTATTTCGCAAGTAGAAACCCGATTAAACTCGTTTTTGTCTAAGGTGCAAAATAAGGTATTCATAGCCTTTGCATTTAGAGAAAACGTCTCCTTCTCCAAATCATTCCAATCTTTCATTAGAAGAGAAGACATTTTAAAATCGGATTCGATAATATTCCATAAGTTCAAATCCAAAGAAAGCAAGAAAACTCTCATTCAAGTTTTCTAATAAGTGTAGTTCGTCCTATTAAAAATAGGAGGACGAATGAGAGAGAGACCCTCTTGAAAGCCGAAAAGATCCATTTCTATTTGGGAGTTAAACCAAATTAGAAAAACATGGTTCTGATACCAATTCTTAGGATCAAGAGCGCACTTAGAGGGGGTGGTGAATTAGTGCAGCGGATAAAAATGTCGGTTTCAGAAAATTCATACGTTGAAAATCGAACTCGAAAATGCTTAACTTTGAAGGCGAAGTAAGAGCGTAAAGATAGCTTGAAGGTAGTAAAACAATTAAAGAGGTTTGCAGTAAAGAATGATACTCAAAGTCAATGCAAACCGAGATTTTAGAGTGGTTCGATCAATCGTGACCTACAACCACTTTCGGCTTCCTCCTCCAATGAGGTCACTGGCGTCCACAAGAAGCCTTCCTTTAATAGGTGAAGGCCAACCGCCCTTTTACAGCTTTTCTCTTTTTGACGGGCTTAGGAGGCAACCCTTACAAGCACTCACACTCCTCTTACAGAATTCTAAACTTAGAGTGGAGGGAATTTCTAAAAGATTGCAACAGTGTTTTCTCACTTTTTAATCCTCTATGCTTGTGCATTTTACCCAGGGATGAGAGGGGTATTTATAAGCTTTAAGTTGATTCAAACTTGGAGCCTAAAAACATCTCATCCCGGGTTCCCCAAGCATGGGCGGTACCACCGCCTAGTGTCAGTTTGACTGACACTGTCCTAGGTAGTGCCACCGCCCAGGTCTGGCGGGACCACCGCCTGGGGGCTAATGTCGAGCGGTATCACCGCCTGACACAGTCTTGAAGACTGTGCCATGACGGTGAGACTTATATGGGCAATGTTTAGGCCTCTTATTGGGCCCAACACAATTCTTACATGGGCCTAGCTGGCCCCTAATTCAGTTGGCCCAAATCCAAGCCTAATTACGTGCTAACTACAAAATCCTAAGATATTTGCTAAGCTAAACAAGTCCCTATGTCTATTCTTCCGGCGAGCTTCCGACGAACTTCCAACGAACTTCCGACGATCTCTCGGCAATGTTCCGGCAGACTCCCGACAAGCTCCTGGACTTCACGATGATCTTCTTGGCGAGTTCCGATGAGCTTCTTTAGCATGCTCCGAGACTTCTTGGCTAGTTCCTCCAGAACTTTCGATGAACGTCCGGACTTCCGACGAACTCTCGAACTCCCAACGTGATCTCGATCTTGACTCTGGGACTTCATTTTGTTTCATGTCTTGCATCGTAGTTAATCCTGCACATGTAAAAAGCCACTTCGATCTAGACAATTATTACTAAGCATTAATCAAGTTGTCTGGCATGTCATTGGCCTCTCGACGCTTCGTCCGATTCTTCGACACATTGTCCTCTTTTGTGGCCTATTGCCCAATCGGTCAGTTGACTCTGCAACACTGATATCCTTGGTGCAATGTCCGCTCTTCTTCCCCTGATGCCCAAATCCACGGCCCAAAGCCTTCTATCGATACGTCGACCGATACACCGGCCTAACATCTAATCTTCTGACATGTTCCTCCGGCCCAACATGATTTTTCCTGCTTTAATTGTCTCATCCTGATCGAAGCATCCTGCATCACTCAAAACGCAGATTAAAACATAAACATATATCGATTGGTTTCATCATCAAAATATGAGATTCAACATAAGATAGACACAAGATTACAACATCAAAGTATGCAAGAGGGATTTCATCTTTCTCCCCCTTTGTCATCAGCAAAAAGTCATACATAAAAGTCATTCAGGTGGTGGAAAGTTATAGTGACTAAACAAGGCATTTAGTTGTTGATGAATCTGCTACAACTTAGTTAAACTCTGATCTTGGTATTGTTCAAGTCGATCTTGACATTGTTCAAATCTATCCATATGAGTCCCGATATCAATAATAGATGAGGGAGGTGGATGCTCTTCTGGAGGTGTTGTCTCAAAGGGACTAAGTAGAGGAGATTGATTACCCCTAAAGATTGGTGTTTTCGGTTCTAGTTCGGGTGGCAGGAGATCAGTTCTTCTAGGCAAATTTAACCCATAGCCCATTTCCAAACGTACACTGCAACCGTCGAAGTAGGTTTTTATTTATGACACTAAATCTGTCTAGTTTTATAACCTCTTCATCAGGTGGGATAACTATGTCATAAGTATGAATTAATCTAGCGATTAGGCTACCATATGGAAGCATCATTTCCTTTTTTGATATTTCAATCATATTTTGTTGGATTAGGTAACCAAAATAGTTGTTGTTGTTAGGATCAGGGTCGGCACTAAGAGGGCAGGTGAATTAGTGCAGCGGTAAAATCACGTCTCTATTAAAACTTCGTTCGATAAAAACCATTTTCGACGAAAACCTTTTCGTAAAGATCTTAACTTTGAAAGCTTATGGAAATGTATTTGATGTAAAGTAAGGAAGGCAGTTTGCGGTTAAGATAAATAGCAGAAAGTAAATGCAAACCAAGATTTAAAGTGGTTCGGTCAATCTTGACCTACATCCACTTTTGGCTTCCTCCTCTGATGAGGTTATCGACGTCCACTAGAGGCCTTCCTGCAATAGGTAAAGGCCAACTACCCTTTTACAACTTTTCTCCTTTTGACGGGCTTAGGAGACAACCCTTACAAGCACTCACACTCCTCTTACAGAATTCTAAACTTAAAGTTGGACGAGGGAAATTCTAAAGAGATTGCAGCAGCGTTTCTTTGCTTTTAGACTCTCTGTGCTTGTATATTTTACCCAGGGATGAGAGGGGTATTTATAGGCTTCAAGTTGATTCAAACTTGGAGCCTAAAAATATCTCATCCTAGGTTCCCCGGGCACGGTGGTACCACTACCTTATATAGTCTCGAAAATTATGCCATGACGGTGAGACTTCTTGGGGCACTATTTGGGCTTCTTATTAGGCCCAACACAGTTCTTACATCGGCCTAGTTGGCCCCTAATTGGGTTAGCCCAAATCCAAGCCCAATTACGTGCTAACTACGAAATCCTAAGACATTTGTTAAGCTAAACAAGTCCCTATGTCTATTCTTTCGGTGAGCTTCCGACGAACTTTCGGCGAACATCCGATGAACCCTCGACGATGCTCCAGTGGACTCCCGGCAAGCTCCTGGACTTCATGACGATCTTCTTGGCGAGTTCCGATGAGCTTCTCTGGCAAGCTCCGAGACTTCTCGGCTAGTTCCTCCAGAACTTTCGACGAACGTCCGGACTTCCGACGAACTCTTGAACTCCCAACGTGATCTCGATCTTGACTCCGGGACTTCATTTTGCTTCATACCTTGTTATCGTAGTTAATCCTGCACATGTAAAACAAATTTCGATCTAGAAAATTAATACTAAGCATTAATAAAGTTGTCCGGCATGTCATTGGTCTCTCGACGCTTCGTCCGATTCTTCGGCACATCATCCTCTCTTGTGGCCTATTGCCCAATCGGCTAGTTGACTCCGCAACTCCGATATTCTTGGCACAATGTCTGCTCTTCTTGGCCTGATGCCCGAATCTATGACTCGAAGCCTTCTGTCGATACGTCGACCGATCCAGCAGCCCGATGTCCAATCTTCTGACATGTTCCTCTAGCCCAACATGATTTTTCCTGCTTTAATTGTCTCATCCTGATTAAAGCATCCTGCGTCATTCAAAACATAGATTAAAACATAAACACATATCAATTGGTTTTATCATCAAAATTCGAGATTCAACAATCTCTCCCTTTTTGATGATGACAACCAATCGACGACGGAGTTAATATTAACTCCCGGAGTTTAAACAAACTCCCCCTATTAATATGCCATATTGATAGAACCTTGAATTGAAGCCGAATTCAAGTCATTGCAAATATTCATCATGAATATTTGCAACACGTCATCATGCATAACATGATCATACTTCTCCTCCTATGTCATCAACAAAAAGGAGAAGTTCCACTATCATGTGTTTGGAAATACAAGTTCAACACATTGCATGAAAAACATACTATTCATTTTTATCATTATGCAAGTTTGCTATCATCATAGATGTACATGATAGTATGATAGCAAGTTTACAATATACAAGCTAGCAAAATTTTTTCAACATTTTAAAATATGTAAGCTAGCAATTTTGATATTTTCAAGAAGGCAACTCTTACTTCTTGAAATATAAGTTTTACTAGATGTGCAAATTAACTTTTTGCTTCTTGAGATAGGCAAGATAGCACTCCTTGGTGATGTTCAAGATAGCAAGTTCTGCGTCATGCAAGCTAGTGAATCTTACAACATTTTAGAACATGCATAATCACCAAAGCATCATAAATTTTAATGATGTGCAAAATTACAAATTTTGCAAGTTTGCATTTGTGCGTCTTTAGATTTGCAAGATAGCACTTCTTGATGATGTTCAAGATAGCATTTTCTTCTCTTTTGAGAAGTGCAATTTTTGCTTTCTTCTTAAATTGTGCGAGATAGCAAATTATCTTTCTAACATGTTTTGCTCCCCCCTTTGTCATTGTCAAAAAGAAGGGAAGACCCTTTACGTTAATTTCTAAATTATGACAAAGGTAAATAGCATGGATGAAAATTCAAGTCATGAATGTCAAAACAATTATTTTATCATGAATATTTCATCATTACATGCATAATTCCAAATCATCATTTATTTCACATCATGATGGTACCAATTTTGTCAAATTACATCCTATCATGCATGATCGAAACTTCTTATTTGTATACATCAAAACAAATTAATGAATATTTCATGTATTCATATCATCACATAAGGAATATAAAAAAAATTTGGTGATGAGATATTACTTCATGAATACAATAAAATTCATATAGCATATCATGGTTTTTTAGAATTAGTCTTCTTTTTGGTGAATAACAAAAAGAATAGTAGGAGAGCAAGATCTTAATTCATGCATATCAAATATTCAATCATCAAAATCATGATTCATCTAGAAAATTCTCCCCTTTAAATATTCAAAGAGAGATATTAGGAGATCAAATAATAAGAGATTTTCAAATGAAATTTTAAGTCAAGAATTTTCAAAAAAGATATTCATTTTAGTAAATCACAAAAGGAAATGTAGGAGAATAAGATTTCAATTCATGCATAAGAACTCTTATGATTCATATTGAAAAGGGGGGGTGAATTAGTGCAGCGGTAAAATCACGTCTCTATTAAAACTTCGTTCGATAAAAACCATTTTCAACGAAAACTTTTTCATAAAGATCTTAACTTTGAAAGCTTATGGAAATGTATTTGATGTAAAGTAAGGAAGGTAGTTTACAGTTAAGATAAATAGCAGAAAGTAAATGCAAACCGAGATTTAGAGTGGTTCGGTCAAACTTGACCTATATCCACTTTTGGCTTCCTCCTCCGACGAGGTCACCAACATCTATTAGAGGCCTTCCTTCAATAGGCGAAGGCCAACTACCCTTTTACAGCTTTTCTCCTTTTGATGGGCTTAGGAGGCAACCCTTACAAGCACTCACACTCCTCTTATAGAATTCTAAATTTAGAGTTGGAGGATGGAAATTATAAAGAGATCGAAGCAGCATTTCTTTACTTTTAGACTCTTTGTGCTTGTGTATTTTACCCAAGGATGAGAGGGGTATTTATAGGCTTTAAGTTGATTCAAACTTGGAGCCTAAAAATATCTCATCCCGGGATCCCCGAGGACAGGCGGTACCACTGCCTGCGCTGGGCGGTACCACAACCTAGTGTCGGTTTGGTTGACACTGTCCTGGGCGGTACCATGCTTGGAGGCCACTGCTAGGCGGTACCACCACCCAAACTAGTGGTACCATCGCTTGGGACCCTGCCAGGGGCGGTACAATCGCTTTGACTGGCGATATCACTGCCTAACATAGTCTCGAAGACTGTGCCACGATGGTGAGACTTCTTAGGGCACTGTTTGGGCTTCTTATTGAGCCCAACACAATTCTCCATGGGCCTAGCTAGCCCCTAATTGGGTTGGCCCAAATCCAAGCCCAATTACGTGCTAACTACGAAAACCTAAGACATTTGCTAAGCTAAACAAGTCCCTATATCTATTCTTCCCATGAGCTTCCGGTGAACTTCCGACGAACATCCGACGAACCCTTAGTGATTCTCCAGCGGACTCCCGACAAGCTCCTGGACTTCATGACGATCTTCTTGGTGAGTTCCGACGAGCTTCTCTGGCAGGCTCCGAGACTTCTCGGCTAGTTCTTCCAGAACTTCTAATGAACGTCTGGATTTTCGACGAACTCTCGAACTCCCAACGTGATCTTGAACTTGACTCCAGGACTTCATTTGCTTCATGCCTTACTATCGTAGTTAATCCTGTACTTCTAAAACAAACTTTGATCTAGATAATTAATACTAAGCATTAATCAAGTTGTCCGGCATGTCATTGGTCTCTCGACGCTTTGTCTGATTCTTCGGCACATCGTCCTCTCTTGCGGCCTATTGCCTAATTGGCTAGTTGACTCCGCAACTCCGATATTCTTGGCATATGTCTGCTCTTCTTGGCTCGATGCTTGAAACCACGACCCGAAGCCTTCTGTCGATACGTCAACCGATCCACCGGCCCAACGTCCAATCTTCTAACATGTTCCTCCGGCCCAACATGATTTTTCCTACTTTAATTGTCTTATCCTGATCCAAGTATCCTACGTCACTCAAAACATAGATTAAAACATAAACACATATCAATTGGTTTCATCATCAAAATTCGAGATTCAACAGTTGTGTCCTTTCATAATCCAATACATGGTACCTAATTCTATTTGACTTATCTCATCATAATGATATTGTTTAGGGAGAATGATACTTATCAAAATATGATGAAGCATTTTAGTGCTAAATGGTAGTAAATGTTTGTAACTTTTTGGAACAATAGATAAGTTAGGATGACTAAAAATAGTTCCTAAGACATCAACATAAGTGGTTCCAACTAGTTTTTCATCCCATTGTCCTCTAAAATAACAACCATTTTCCTTCACCGCAATTCCTATGAGGTTACAAATCAACTCATCCATAATAGGCATATGATGTCCTGAAAAATAGGTTGACCCTTTCATTTTCAACTACATGTAGATTGTTGTAAAATAGTCTAACAAGCGTAGGGTAGATGGGTTCACTAATTTGAAGGATTGAGATAATATCTAGATTAGCAAACCATTGAATGTGTTCTAAATCACTTAATTCCTCTAAGTTAACATATTTCCCTTTATGAACATGTCTAAACTCTATGGATAAAAATTTTAGGGTATGTTGTAGGGAGTCATAATTTTATTCTAATCTCCTCTTCCTTTTGTCCCTAGAGGATCTTCTAGAACCCATAAAGATTGCTATTATGAAGATAAATAATAAGCAAGGGTAGATAATGCATAAGAGAAATCAATGCTATTTAGATAATACCTTAGTTGTGATCTTCAAAAGGATGTAGGAGATTGATCCTTGATCTAGTAGGAAATAGGAATTTTTGGACAGCTAGAGGGAGAGAATGATGTTCAAAGGAGGTTTGGAGCTGCTTAGGGGAGTGGAGAATGAGTTGGGGTCAGTTCTACCACTGGCCCTAACTTGTTTTTATAAAGGGGGTAGGTTACGGGCGGTGGCACCGCTAGCTGGGTGGTGCTACCGCTTGCAACACTTGATTGCTGGTGGTGCTACCGCCAACTGGGGTGGTGCCACCGCCTACAGGCAGTGAGCACTGCTCACTCATTCATATTCATATCGAAATTTGCATCCCACACGTTCACGATTCATATTAACATAACGATTCATCACAACGATTCATATCTAAACCTCATATAGAATTCGTAGATACTTATGATTCATATCAACTTGTCAAAACTCGTAAAATGTATATCATAAGTTCATGATTCATATTACTTCATACTATAAGTTCATGATTCAAGTGAGTGATCCAAAGAATCAAGAAAGTCCGAAAACTAAATTTAACAAATTTATGCATTCGGACAAATTAACATTCCTAATTCTCTTCTAATAAAATCAAATTGTTCTTCACTTAAAGGTTTTGTAAAAATATTGGCTAATTGATGTTTTGTATCAATAAACTCTAAGATTATATTATTATTATTGATATGATCTCGTATAAAGTGATGCCTAATATCAATATGTTTTGTTCTAGAGTATTGAATGAGATTTTTTGTTAAACATATTGCACTTGTGTTATCACATTTTATGGGAATATTTTTAAGATGAATCTTATAATCCTCTAAAGTGTTTTACATCCACACAACTTATGCACAATATGCACTAGCTGCAATATACTCGGCTTTGGTTGTAGATAGTGCAACCGAGTTTTGTTTCTTGGAAGACCAAGAAACAAGTGCGTGTCATAAAAATTGACATGTTCTGGATGTGCTTTTTCTATCTAATCTACATCTAACAAAATCCGCATAAGCATATGTAATTAATTCAAAGTTCTTGGATTTTGGATACCATAATCCTATATTAGTGATACCTTTAAAATATCTAAGAATTCTCTTAATTGCCTTAAGATGAGATACTTAGGATTAGATTGAAATCTTGCACAAAGACCTACACTAATATGATATCCGGTCTAGTTGCGGTGAGATATAGTAAACTTTCTATCATACCCCTATAAGCTTTTTGATCAATGCTTTCTCCACTTTCATTAATGTCTAACTTAGTAGAGTCACTTATAGGAGTATTGATAGCCTTTGAGCTATCTATCTTAAACCTTTTTAGCAAATCTAAAGCATATTTTATTTGACTAAGAAAAATATCATTACTTAGTTGTTTGATTTGTGAACCCAAAAAGAAAGTTAATTCCCCCATCAAACTCATTTCAAATTCAAGACTCATATTTTTAGCAAATGATTCACAAAGAGATTCATTCGTGGAATCGAAAATGATATCATCAACATAAATTTAAACAATAAGAAAATTATTTTCAAAATTTTTAATAAACAATGTAGTATCGACCTTGCCTTTAGAAAAATTATTTTCAATAAGAAATGAACTAAGTCTCTCATACCAAGCCCTTGGGGTTTATTTTAAACCATAGAGAGCTTTAGTCAATTTAAACATAAGATTAGGGAGAATATCATTCTCAAATCTGGGAGGTTGTTCAACATAAATTTCTTCGGAAATAAAGCCATTAAGAAAAGTACTTTTACCATCTATTTGAAATAACTTAAAGTTATTACTACTAGCATAGGCAAGGAGCATCCTTATGGCTTCTAATCGTGCCACAAAAGCGAATGTTTCTTCATAATCGATACATTCTTCTTGGTTGAAACCTTTGGCTACTAATCTAGTCTTGTTTCTAACCACGATACCAAGTTCATCTTGCTTGTTTCTAAAGACCCATTTAGTACCAATAACTAAATGGTCATTTGGCCTAGGAACAAGCTTCCACACCTCATTTGTTTCAAATTGATTTAATTCTTCTTACATTACAATGACCCATAAATCATCTTTCATGGCCTCATCAATGCTGTTAGGTTCAATTTGGGAGAGAAAAGTGGCGTTGGTACAAAATTTTTTAAAAGAAGAACAAGTTTGAACCCCTTTCGATGTGTCTCCTACAATTAGCTCCTTAGGATGAACATCTACAAATTTCCATTCCTTTGGTAAAAAAAGTTCGAAAGAAAATGCATCCAAGTTACTAGATGGAGAAGGAGAATCATTTAAATTCAAAGCATCAAAATTAACATCATCATCAAAATCATTTTTCTTAACTTCGGAAACTTCATTAAAAATAACATGAATAGATTCTTCTATAATCAAGGTTCTTTTGTTAAAGATACGAAATGCTTTAGAAACAAAAGAATAGCTAAGAAAAAATCCTTCATCAAATTTTGCATCAAATTTACCTAAGGCATCTTTTTCATTCAAAATAAAATATTTACATCCAAAAACTTTAAAGTATGAAACGTTGGGTTTTTTATTGTTCCATAACTCATAAGGAGTTTTGGTGAGTAAGGGTCTTACTAGAACTCTATTCATAACATAGCATGTCGTGTTTACGACTTCGGCCCAAAAATATTTGGGTAGGCTATGTTCATTCAACATGGTTCTTGTCATTTCTTGTAAATTTCTATTCTTTCTTTCTATTACTCCATTTTGTTGAGGAGTTTTTGAATTAGAGAAGTTGTGGTTGTATCCATTAGATTCATAAAATTCTTGGAAATCACGGTTTTGAAATTCACCACCGTGATCACTTCGAATTAATGAAATCATAAAACCCTTTTCATTTTGAACAAGTTTACAAAACTTTGAGAAATACCTAAAGCATTTACTTTTGTGTGCAAAAAAAATAAGTCTATGTGTATCTACTGTAATCATCCATGATGACAAATGCGTATTTGCTACCTCCTAGGCTTGATATAGCAATTGGTCCAAACAAGTCCATATCGATCAATTGCAAAGGTCTAGAGGTGCTTATTTGGTTCTTAGGTTTGAAGTTACTTGTTATTTGTTTTCCTAGTTGACATACATCACATACATTATCTTTGATGAACTTGATATGAGGAATTCCTCCTACGAGTTTTTTAGATGAAATTTGAGAGATTAGTTTTATACTAGCATGACCTAATCTTCTATGCCAAAGCCAAGTATTATTATTCAAAACCAAAAAATATATTTCATTGCAAAGATCATTAATGTCAATAGTGTATACGTTATTTTGTTTTAGTGCAATCATAGATGTGTTTTTGTATGGTTTTTTAAGAATGCAAGCATTAGATTCAAATCTAACGATATATCCTTTATCACATAATTAACTAATACTCAAGAGGTTATGCTTTAAACCATCAACTAACAATACATTTTCAATAAGAAGGTTGGACTTGTTACCTATGGTTCCTTTGCTAATGATTTTACCATTGTTGTTGTCTCCAAATGTGACATATCCTTCGTCTAGGCTAGTAAGCTTAGAGAAGTGGGATGGATCTCCGGTCATATGCCTTGAGCATCTACTATCAAGGTACCATCTCTTGCTCCTAGCTTGTGATGGTATATTTTTCTACAAAAAAAGGTTGATTTTTAGGTACCCATTTGACCTTAGGTGCCTCAAAAATTGATTTATCATGTTGCATTGAGTCATTTGAGGTTCTTTTAGGAACTCAAATCAATTTATGTAGACTATATTTCTAGAATGGATATTTATTTGCAACATGTCCAAGTTTGCAACAAAAGTTGCATTTGATGTGAGGTGATACATGCAAGGTAGGGCCTTTAATAAATGTTGTTGGATTTTGATGAGAGCTACTCACAAATCCGATTCCGCCCTTCCTATAAATGTGATCCTTGTTGGCAAGGATCATATTTAAAGACTTGCTACCAACCTCAAATTTTTTCAAGGTTTCTTTGAGTAGCAAGTTTTCTTTTTGAAGTATTTCTAAATCATGACATTTTATGCAATGAACTAAGCTATTTTCATGCTCAATCTTTACTCTATCAAAATCTCTAATGAGAGAAGCATGTTCCTTTTTCAAAGAATTGTACTTTTTACTCAAAATTTTATATTTATCAAATAATTCAGGAAAAGCACTTGAAAGCTCATCGAAAGTTAAATTTGCATCTAATGAACTTGTTATCTCATCTCCAATGGCCATTAGCACATAGTGAGCAACTTACTCGGTGTTGGTTGGCTCCTCTTCTTCGGAAGCACTTGAGTTGTCCCATGTAGTTTTGAGAGCCTTCTTCTTTTGTTGCCTCCTCTTTACTTAGGGACATTTACTCTTGTAATATCCTAGCTTCTTGCATTCATAGCATCTCACTTATTCTTTTTTTGGTTCAAATTTATTTTAGTATCATTTTTAAATTTATTTCTTTTTATAATTTTTTTAAATTTTCTTGTTAATAGTGCCAAGTCTTCATCAAGATCCTCATAACTTGAGTTTTCTCTTAAGTGGTCTTCTTGTATTCTTAGTGCTATATCCTTCCTGTTCTTTGGAAGGGTGTCATCACGCTTTTCATGAGCTTCACATGTCATTTCATAGGTCATAAGCGACATAATTAGTTCTTCAAGAGGAATATTATTTAGATCTTTGGCCTCTTGAATGGCTGTTACTTTAGGATCCCAAATTTTTGGAAGGGATCTTAAAATCTTATTAACGAGTTCAAAATCCGAGAAACCTTTACCAAGTCCTTTTAGACCATTGACGACATCCGTAAATCGGGTGTACATGTCTCCAATGGTCTCAGTCGGTTTCATTCGAAACAACTCATAAGAATGCACTAAGAGATTAATTTTTGACTCCTTCACTCTACTAGTGCCTTCATAAGTTACTTCGAGTGTGTACCAAATATCAAATGTTGTTTCACAAATGGACACACGATTAAACTCGTTCTTATCTAAGGCACAAAACAAAGCATTCATAGCCTTTGCATTTAAAGAAAAAGTCTTCTTCTCCAACTCATTCCAATCATTCATTGGAAGAGAAGACTTTTGAAATCCATTTTCTACAATATTTCATAGTTCGAAATCCATTGAAATTAAGAAGATCCTCATTCTAGTCTTCCAATATATATAATCTATCCCATTGAACATGGGCGGACGTGTAATTAAATAGCCCTCTAGGTTGCCGACGAATGCCATCTCTCTTGGGTTTAAAACTAGGTTGACTATTTTAGGC
The DNA here is from genome assembly GCA_004837865.1 of Musa balbisiana. Classification (NCBI taxonomy): domain Eukaryota; kingdom Viridiplantae; phylum Streptophyta; class Magnoliopsida; order Zingiberales; family Musaceae; genus Musa; species Musa balbisiana. The sequence continues at coordinate 22,979,130 of CM017193.1, read as the reverse complement.
TCTTCTTGTATTCATAGAACCTTGACCAAGTTTTGGCCAGCTTGCTCCTTCCAAATATCTTCTAATAAACAAGTTAAGGTTTCTTTCATCATTTTAGCTTTAGCTCTTGTTATTGGTCCTCCACGAATAGTTAAAGGGTCTTCGGCAGAATTATGATCAACTTGCTCATTCATATCATTCCCACCATCCTCGAAAGGATTCGTCCTCGAATCAACACCTTCATCACCTGCATCAAACAAAGATAAATTAGAAACATTGAAGGTTGCACTAATATTGCCATACTCACCTGGTAGTTCCAGCTTGTATGCATTGTCATTGATTTTTTGAAAGACTTGAAAGGGACCATCTCCTCTTGGCATTAATTTATACTTCCTTTGGTTAGGAAATCTTTCCTTCCTCAAGTGTACCCAAACCCAATCACCAGGTTCAAATACAACTTTCTTTCGACCTTTGTTGTGTTGTTTCTCATATTAGAGAGTTTTATTTTCAATTTGTGTCCAGACTCTTTCATGCAATGTTTTGACAAAATTAGCTTTTTGCTTACCATCCAAATTGGCCTTTTCCAAAGGTAGAGGTAGCAAATCCATAGGAGTTAATGGATTGAACCCGTACACAACTTCAAATGGGGAATGGTTTGTTGTAGAATGCACACTTCTATTGTAAGAAAACTCCACAAGTGGCAAACACTCCTCCCAAATTTTCAAATTCTTTTGAATTATGGCCCTCAAAAGTGTTGATAAAGTTTGATTTACCACCTCCGTTTGTCCGTCTGTTTGGGGATGACAAGTGGTTGAATACAACAGTCTTGTACCCAACTTACTCCAAAGTGTTTTCCAAAAGTGGCTAAGGAATTTCACATCTCTATCATTGACAATTGTCTTTGGAATGTCATGTAATCTTACAATTTCTTTGAAGAACAACCCCGCAACATATATTGCATCATCTGTTTTATGGCAAGGAATGAAATGTGCCATCTTGTTAAACCTATCAACAACAACAAAAATAGAATCTCTTCCTCCTTTTGACATAGGTAAACCCAAGACAAAGTCCATGGATATATCAACCCAAGGTTCACTAGTTATAGGAAGAGGAGTATATAATCCATGAGGCATTACTTTAGATTTAACTTGTTTACAAGTAATGCATTTCTCACACAATCTCTCAATATCTCTTTTCTTATGCGGTCAAAAGAAATGATCACTTAACACATCTAAAGTTTTTCTAACCCCAAAATGCCCCATTAAACCTCCACTATATGCCTCTCTCACAAGTAGTTCTCTCATTGAACATTTAGGAACACACAACTTCTTTTCTTTGAAGTGGAAACCATCATGCTTGAAGAACTTGTCAAAACCCGTTTCTCATATGCCCCATAAACATTAGCAAAATCATGATCAGAATTGTATAAATTTTTAATGTACTCAAAACCTAATAATTTTGCATCAAGTTGAGAAATTAGAGTATACCTTGTAAAAAGAGCATCGGCAACCACATTTTCCTTACCTTGTTTATACTTGATGATGTACGGAAAGGATTCAATAAACTCCACCCATTTTGCATGCCTACGGTTTAGCTTTCCTTGTCCTTGGAGATATTTCAAGGACTCATGATCGGTGTGTATAATGAATTTGTTGTACCAAAGATAGTGCTGCCATGTCTCTAACACTCTTACCAACGTGTAAAAATCCTTATCATATGTCAGGTAGTGAAGACTTGCTCCACTTAGCTTCTCACTAAAGAACGCAATGGTTCCTTCTTGCATTAAGACTCCTCCAATTCCTATTCCACTTGCATCACACTCAATCTCAAAAGTTTTAGCAAAGTTCGGTAAGGCAAGCAAAGGTGCTGAACTGACTTTATCTTTAAGTAAGTTAAAAGAATCATCTTATTTTTTACCCCATCTAAATCCCACATTCTTTTTTATGCATTCAGTTACTGGTGCAGCAATTATAGAAAAATCCTTAATAAATCTTTTATAAAAGCTAGCAAGACCATGAAAATGTCCAACATCATTGACACTAGTAGGTTTTGGCCACTCCTTAATCACATTCACTTTTTTTTGATCAACATGTATTCCTTTATCATTAACAACATATCCAAGGAAAGTAATTTCATTAGTGCAAAAAGTGCATTTCTTTATATTAGCATATAACTTTTCTTTTCTAAGCATATCAAAAATAGCTTTTAAATGTGTTACATGCTCATCTAAACTTTTGCTGTACACAAGTATATCATCAAAATAAACCACTACAAACTTTCCAATGTAAGCACATAAAATATGATTCATCAATCTCATGAAAGTACTAGGTGCGTTAGTTAGGCCAAAAGGCATAACCAACCATTCGTATAAACCATGTTTAGTTTTGAAAGCGGTTTTCCATTCATCTCCCTCATGCATTCTTATTTGATGATATCCAGATTTTAAATCAATTTTTGAAAACACACAAGAACCATGCAATTCATCCAAAATATCATCTAACCTAGGAATAGGATGTCTATACTTTACCGTGATTTTGTTGATGGCTCGACAATCAACACACATTCTCCAAGATCCATCCTTTTTAGGCACCAAAAGAACAGGAACTGCACATGGACTCGTGCTTTCTCGCACATACCCCATATTCATAAGCTCGTTAACTTGCTTTTGGATTTCCTTAGTCTCTTTAGGGTTGCATCTATATGCTGGTTTATTTGGTATGCTTGCACCTGGAATGAAATCAATTTGATGCTCAATTCCTCTAATTGGTGGCAAACCATTAGGAACTTCTTCGGGAAAGAGATCTTCGTTTTCCTACAAAAGATTAATAGTAGCACTAGGCAAACTCTTGTCAATTTGGTTAGAAGCAATCATAACATCCTTGTACATAAGTACAACTAAGGGCTGCCTCATGGTTAAGGCTTTCTTCACATCACTCATTTTGGTATAAATACTCATTTTTCTTTCACTCAAGCTTTCCTTGTTTTCTCTCCCCTTGTGTTTCCCAATACTCTCATTTTTACCGCTCAAATCACCATTTTCTTTTTTCTCTCTTTCTTATTCCCTTCCCAAAGTTTTGGTTAATGAAGACTCGAGCTTCTCATATTGTAGTTTTATGCGCATTTGGTCTTCCAAAATTGTCTTTGGAGGCAAAGGTCCAAGCTGATATTTCTGTCCATCAATGATCAAAGTATATAACGGTTCTTGAACCCATCATGTGTTACCCTTCGATCATATTGCCAAGATCTCCCTAATAACATATGACCAGCATACATAGGTACCACATCACACCAAACTTTATCCTTATATCTACCAATTGAAAAAGAAACTAACACTTGTTGATTTACCTTTACTACACAACTATCATTCAACTATTGTAACTTGTAAGGTTTTGGATGCTTGATAGTAGGTAATTTCAGTTTCTCCACAAGCAAGGTGCTTGCCACATTTGTGCAACTTCTACTATCAACAATCACGTTACACAACTTGTTAGCAATCAAACAATGAGTATGAAACAGATTTTCACGTTGTTCACCATGTTCATCATTTTTATTTTGCACACTAAGTGTGCCTTGAACAACTAGATTTTCACCTTTAGCATACTCTATATCACTAGCATCCTCTGGAATGTCATCATTATCCTTTTTCTCACTTCAGATTGCATAATTCCATCTCTCGTGATCATAACTCTCTTATGAGGATATTCACGTGCCACATGTCCATGCCCAAGGCACTTAAAATACTTAATACCTCTAGTTTGATTAGGTAGATTCTCACCTTTACTCTTGCTGCCTAATTCATTTCTACCTTTAGTTTCATCAGTTTTAGGCTTAAGAATGGATTTATCATCCTTTTTACTCAAATTTGGATTCCAAGAAGAAGAAGAACCCGAATAAGGTTTTGAATCATACCTTGTGCCTTTTCTTTTGAGTTGCCTCACAATCTTCATGGCCACATTCACCATGTCCTCGATCTCCACATAATGTTGCAACTCTACAAGATCAGCAATGTTCTTGTTTAATCCACTCAAGAATCGAGCCATAGTGGCCTCACGGTCTTCCTCCACATTAGCCCTTATCATGGCTATCTCCATCTCCTTGTGATACTCATCAACACTCATGGAACCTTGTGTCAAGGTTTGCAGTTGTTGATGCAAATCCCTATAGTAATAGCTAGGGACAAACCTCCTCCTCATGATTTGTTTCATCTCCAACCAAGTCTCCACAAGCCTTTCGCCATTTCTATGCTTGTCTTTACACAATTGATCCCACCAAACAATAGCATAATCAAAAAATTCAATAGCAGCTAATTTCACCTTTTTCTCTTTGGAGTAGTTATGACATTCAAAGATCATTTCCACTTTTTGTTCCCACTCCAAATAAGCATGTGGATTATTCTTCCCTTGAAAAGAAGGAATTTTCATTTTGATGCTACCTATATATCTGACCACACCATCAAAACGTCCCCTCCTAGTTTGTCTCCTAGGATTAACATCTTGACCAAGTAGAGTAACTTGGTCATCATCCACGTCATCGCCACCATCATATTCATCATTGATAAAGGTTGGTTGTCTCCCATGGCATGATTCACCTTGCAATCTATTAATTGCATCATCATGCCTTTCTAGGTGATCTCTTACATCTCCCATCACTTTGAACATACGTTCAAATTGTTGTTGCATTGCTTGAACTACAGGATCATTTGATGAAGAACTTGCTTCTTTATCTGTAGACATGTATAGAACCTGAAAAACAAAGTTAGAATAACCTCACCAACACTCCCTCACGTGTTTTACTCTAGATTTGAGTCACTTCACACGTTTCTCACACAATTTTTTGCTTTTCTCGATATTGATCTCACCACTCTTGCCTTTTACCTCTCTTGTTTTGTTATTTGAGTTCTTAGATTAACTAAGGTACCTAAACAAACAAATCAGATTATAGCAATTCAAAAATAGTGAAATTGGGCTGGTTTAAAAGCAAACAAAAGGGTAGGCCAATTTAACGGTGTGTGTAATGAAGAAACTGAAATAAGAATTGAAATGAACAATGATAAAATTATGCAACAATTCCTTGAATCTGGAATTTTTTTTAAAAATTCTGATCTCTTTTTTTTTTGACATTTTTTTTAACGTTTGATTTTCGTTCCTTCTTTTTTTTTTTACTTCGATTTTCGTTCCTTCTTTTTTTTGACTTTTTTTTATCCTTTTTTTTACCTTTGATTTTCTCTCCTTTTTTTTCGACTTTTTTTATCTTTCTTTTTATATATATAGATATATATATATATAGATATATATATATAGATATATATATATATATATATATATATATATATATATATATATATATATTATACTATAAAGTGCGGAATTACAAAGAAGAATAGTAATAATAACACAAGAAGCACAATAATAAAGATGAAGAAAGAGCAACAATTATAGATATTGTGCAAAAAGAAGAAGAAGAAGAGAAAAAGGAAATCTAAACTATAGCAAATAAATGGATAAGCAAACCTCAAACTTGAGCCGAGATCTGATACCAAATGATGAAAATCTTTAAATTAGCAACCATACACCCCGATAGCTAAAGAGCTATGATACATATGGAATGCAAATTGAACCCCTCCAACGAATTGAAACAAGACGAATTGTTCAAGATTGAAGTTCAGGAAACTATTCTAATCACTTTATCAATGAGAATTTGATGAAGTAATTAGCACAGCACTTTGATTCCCTTAAAACATCACAACTAAGAAGCTTGATAAGTTGAAAGAAAAAATAAAGATTTTTGGGTTTTGAATGCCACAAGCAGAAAAACTTGATAAGTTCCAAAGTTCATGTATGAACTTAAAAATAAAACACTCACCGGTATTGAAGTTTGAATACACTTTTGAATTCTCTGTCTTATAAAGGGAATCAGCCTTGTTTATATAGTACGAAGGCCAAGTACAAAGGGAATGAATCCATTAAATACATTAAATGACATTCATATTCCTAATGCATGAATGCAGATACTCATGAATCTGCCTTGAATTGATTTGAATGATTATTCATGAATAAGCCCATAATTCTTAATATGGTCTAATATGGCTGAATGACCTTTATTCTTCAAGATAGGCTAAAAATTTATCATTCTCTCAAGGATGGACTTATTTGAATCAGGTAGACTATTTTAGGCTCTTCTTGTATCCATAGAACCTTGACCAAGTTTTGACCAGCTTGCTCATTCCAAATATCTTCTAATAAACAAGTTAGGGTTTCTTTCATCATTTTAGCTTTAGCTCTTGTTATTGGTCCTCCATGAATAGTTAAAGGGTCTTCGGTAGAATTATGATCAACTTGCTCATTCATATCATTCCCGCCTTCCTCAAAAGGATTCGTCCTTGAATCAATGCCTTCACCACCTGCATCAAACAAAGATAAATCAGAAACATTGAAGGTTGCACTAATATTACCATAACCTGGTAGTTCCAGCTTGTATGCATTGTCATTGATTTTTTGAAAGACTCGAAAGGGACCATCTCCTCTTAGCATTAATTTATACTTCCTTTGGTTAGGAAATCTTTCCTTCCTCAAGTGTACCTAAACCCAATCACGAGGTTCAAATACAACTTTCTTTCGGCCTTTGTTATGTTGTTTCTCATATTGGAGAGTTTTCTTTTCAATTTGTGTCCGGACTCTTTCATGCAATGTTTTGACAAAATCAGCTTTTTGCTTACCATCCAAATAGGCCTTTTCCAATGGTAGAGGTAGCAAATCCATAGGAGTTAATGGATTGAACCCGTACACAACTTCAAATGGGGAATGGTTTGTTGTAGAATGCACACTTCTGTTGTAAGCAAACTCCACAAGTGGCAAACATTCCTCCCAAATTTTCAAATTCTTTTGAATTATGGCCCTCAAAAGTGTTGATAAAGTTCGATTTACCACCTCCGTTTGTCCGTCTGTTTGGGGATGACAAGTGGTTGAATACAACAGTCTTGTACCCAGCTTACTCCAAAGTGTTTTCCAAAAGTGGCTAAGGAATTTCACATCTCTATCACTAACAATTGTCATTGGAATGCCATGTAATCTTACAATTTCTTTGAAGAACAACCCTGCAACATGTGTTGCATCATCTGTTTTATGGCAAGGAATGAAATGTGCCATCTTGCTAAACCTGTCAACAACAACAAAAATAAAATCTCTCCCTCCTTTTGACCTAGGTAAACCTAAGACAAAGTCCATGGATATATCAACCCAAGGCTCACTAGTTATAGGAAGACGAGTATATAATCCATGAGGCGTTACTTTAGATTTAGCTTGTTTACAAGTAATGCATTTCTCACACAATCTCTCAACATCTCTTTTCATGTGCGGCCAAAAGAAATGATCACTTAACACATCTAAAGTTTTTCTAACCCCAAAATGCCCCATTAAACCTCCACTACGTGCCTCGCTCCCAAGTTCTCTCTTTGAACATTGAGGAACACACAACTTATTTTCTTTGAAAAGGAAACCATCATGCATGAAGAACTTGTCAAAACCCCGTTTCTCACATGCCCCATAAACATTAGCAAAATCATGATCAAAATTGTATAAATTTTTAATATACTCAAAACCTAATAAGTTTGCATCAAGTTGAGAAATTAGAGTATACCTTCTAAAAAGAGCATCGGCAACCACATTTTCCTTACCTTGTTTATACTTGATGATGTATGGAAAGGATTCAATAAACTCCACCCATTTTGCATGCCTACGGTTTAGTTTTCCTTGTCCTTTGAGATATTTCAAGGACTCAAGATCGGTGTGTATAATGAATTCCTTGTACCAAAGATAGTGCTGCCATGTCTCTAACACTCATACCAACACGTAAAACTCCTTATCATATGTCGGGTAGTTAAGAATTGCTCCACATAGCTTCTCAATAAAGAACGCAATGGTTCCTTCTTGCATTAAGACTCCTCCAATTCCTATTCCACTTGCATCATACTCAATCTCAAATATTTTAGCAAAGTTCGGCAAGGCAAGCAAAGGTGCTGAACTGAGTTTATCTTTAAGTAAGTTAAAAGAATCATCTTGTTTTTTACCCCATCTAAATCCAATATTCTTTTTTATGCATTCAGTTAATGGTGCAGCAATTGTAGAAAAATCCTTAATAAATCTTCTATAAAAGCTAGCAAGACCATTAAAACTTTTAACATCACTGACACTAGTAGGTTTTGGCCACTCCTTAATTACATTCACTTTTTCTTGATCAATATATATTGCTTTATCATTAACAACATATCCAAGAAAAGTAATTTCATTAGTGCAAAAAGTGCATTTCTTTATATTAGCATATAACTTTTCTTTTCTAAGCACATCAAAAATAGCTTTTAAATGTGTTACATGCTCATCTAAACTTTTGCTTTGCACAAGTATATCATCAAAATAAACCACAACAAACTTTCCAATGTAATCACGTAAAATATGATACATCAATCTCATGAAAGTACTAGGTGCGTTAGTTAGGCCAAAAGGCATAACCAACCATTCGTATAAACCATGTTTAGTTTTGAAAGCGGTTTTCCATTCATCCCCCTCATGCATTCTTATTTGATGATATCCAGATTTTAAATCAATTTTTAAAAACACATAAGAACCATGTAATTCATCCAAAATATCATCTAACCTAGGAATAGGATATCTATACTTTACTGTGATTTTGTTGATGGCTCGACAATCAACACACATTCTCCAAGATCCATCCTTCTTAGGCACCAAAAGAACAGGAACTGCACATGGACTCATGCTTTCTCGCACATACCCCCTTTTCATAAGCTCACTAACTTGCTTTTGGATTTCCTTAGTCTCTTCAGGGTTGCATCTATATGCTGGTTTATTTGGTATGCTTACACCTGGAATGAAATCAATTTGATGCTCAATTCCTCTAATTAGTGGCAAACCATTAGGAACTTCTTCGGGAAAGAGATCTTCGTTTTCCTGCAAAAGATTAACAATAGCACTAGGCAAATTCTTATCAATTTGGTTAGAAGCAATCAAAACATCCTTGTACATAAGTACAACTAAGGGCTGCCTCATGGTTAAGGCTTTCTTCACATCACTCATTTTGGCATAAACACTCATTTTTCTTTCACTCAAGCTTTCCTTGTTTTCTCTCCCCTTGTGTTTCCCAATACTCTCATTTTTACCGCTCAAATCACCATTTTCTTTTTTCTCTCTTTCTTATTCCCTTCCCAAAGTTTTGGTTAATGAAGACTCGAGCTCCTAATATTGTAGTTTTATGTGCATTTGGTCTTCCAAAATTGTCTTTGGAGGCAAAGGTCCAAGCTGATATTTCTGTCCATCAATGATCAAAGTATAACGGTTCTTGAACCCATCATGTGTTACCCTTCAATCATATTGCCAAGTTCTCCCCAATAATATATGACCAGCATACATAGGTACCACATCACACCAAACTTTATCCTTATATCTACCAATTGAAAAAGAAACTAACACTTGTCAATTTACCTTTACTACACCACTATCATTCAACCATTGTAACTTGTAAGGTTTTGGATGCTTGATAGTAGGTAATTTCATCCACTCAAGAATCGAGCCATAGTGGCCTCACGGTCTTCCTCCACATTAGCCCTTATCATAGCTATCTCCATCTCCTTGTGATACTCATCAACACTCATGGAACCTTGTGTCAAGGTTTGCAGTCATTGATGCAAATCCCTATAGTAATAGCTAGGGACAAATCTCCTCCTCATGATTTGTTTCATCTCCAACCAAGTCTCCACAGGCCTTTCACCATTTCTACGCTTGTTTTTACACAATTGATCCCACTAAACAATAGCATAATCAAAAAATTCAATAGCAGCTAATTTCACCTTTTTCTCTTCGTAGTAGTTGTGACATTCAAAGATTAGTTCCACTTTTTGTTCCCACTCCAAATAAGCATGTGGATTATTCTTTCCTTGAAAAGAAGGAATTTTCATTTTGATGCTGCCTATATTTCTGTCCACACCATCAAAACGTCCCCTCCTAGTTTGTCTCCTAGGATTAACATCTTGACCAAGTAGAGTAACTTGGTCATCTCCACGTCATCGCCACCATCATATTCATCATTGATAAAGGTTGGTTGTCTCCCATGCCTTGATTCACCTTGCAATCTATTAATTGCATCATCATGCCTTTCTAGGTGATCTCTTACATCTCCCATCACTTTGAACATACGTTCAAATTGTTGCTGCATTGCTTGAACTATAAGATCATTTGATGAAGAACTTACTTCTTTATCTGTAGACATGTATAAAACCTGAAAAACAAAGTTAGAATAACCTCACCAACACTCCCTCACGTGTTTTACTCTAGATTTGAGTCACTTCACACGTTTCTCACACAATTTTTTGCTTTTCTCGATATTGATCTCACCACTCTTGCCTTTTACCTCTCTTGTTTTGTTATTTGAGTTCTTAGATTAACTAGGGTACCTAAACAAACAAATCAGATTATGGCAATTCAAAAATAGTGAAATTGGGCTGGTTTAAAAGCAAACAAAAGAGTAGGCCAATTTAACGATGTGTGTAATGAAGAAACTGAAACAAGAATTGAAATGAACAATGATAAAATTTTGCAACAATTCCTTGAATCTGGAATTTTATTTTAAGAAAATTGTAATCTCTTTTTTTTTTACTTTTTTTTTTACCTTTGATTTTCATTCCTTCTTTTTTTTTTTGACTTTTTTTTACCTTCGATTTTCGTTCCTGCTTTTTTTTTGAATTTTTTTATCCTTTTTTTTTACCTTTGATTTTCTCTCCTTTTTTTTGACTTTTCTGATCTTTCTTTTATATATATACTATAAAGTGCGGAATTACAAAGAAGAATAGTAGTAATAACACAAGAAGAACAATAATAATGATGAAGAAAGAGCAACAATTATAGATATTGTGCAAAAAGAAGAAGAAGAGAAAAGGGAAATCTAAAATATAGCAAATAAATGGATAAGCAAACCTCAAACTTGAGCCGCGCTCTGATACCAAATGATGGAAATCTTCAAATTAGCAACCATACACCCCGATAGCTAAAGAGCTATGATACATATGGAATGCAAATTGAACCCCTCCAACGAATTGAAACAAGATGGATCGTTCAAGATTGAAGTTCAGGAAACTATTCTAATCAATTTATCAATGAGAATTTGATGAAGTAATTAGAACAGCACTTTGATTCCCTTGAAACACCACAAACTAAGAAGCTTGATAAGTTGAAAGGAAAAACAAAGATTTTTGGGTTTTGAACGCCATAAGCAGAAAAGCTTGATAAGTTCCAAAGTTCATGTAAGAACTTAAAACCAAAACAATCACCGGTGTTGAAGTTTGAATACACTTCTAAATTCTCTGTCTTATAAAGGGAATCAACCTTGTTTATATAGTACGAAGGCCAAGTACAAAGGGAATGAATCCATTAAATACATTAAATGACATTCATATTCCTAATGCATGAATGCAGATTACTCATGAATCTGTTTTGAATTGATTTGAATGATTATTCATGAATAAGCCCATAATTCTTAATATGGTCTAATATGGCTGAATGACCTTTATTCTTCAAAATAGGCTAAAAATTTATCCTTCTCTCAAGGTTGGACTTATTTGAATTAGGTTGACTATTTTAGGCTCTTCTTGTATCCATAGAGCCTTGACCAAGTTTTGACCAGCTTGCTCCTTCCAAATATCTTATAATAAACAAGTTAAGGTTTCTTTCATCATTTTAGCTTTAGCTCTTGTTATTGGTCCTCCACGAATAGTTAAAGGGACTTCGGCAGAATTATGATCAACTTGCTCATTCATATCATTCCTGCCTTCCTCTAAAGGATTCGTCCTCGAATCAACGCCTTCATCACATGCATCAAACAAAGATAAATCAGAAATATTGAAGGTTGCACTAATATTGCCATACTCACTTGGTAGTTCCAACTTGTATGCTTTGTCATTGATTTTTTGAAAGACTCGAAAGGGACCATCTCCTCTTGGTATTAATTTATACTTCCTTTGGTTAGGAAATCTTTCCTTTCTCAAGTGTACCCAAACCCAATCACGAGGTTCAAATACAACTTTCTTTCGGCCTTTGTTGAGTTGTTTCTCATATTGGAGAGTTTTCTTTTCAATTTGTGTCCGGACTCTTTCATGCAATGCTTTGACAAAATCAGCTTTTTGCTTACTATCCAAATTGGCCTTTTCCAAAGGTAGAGGTAGCAAATCCATAGGAGTTAATGGATTGAACCCATACACAACTTCAAATGGGGAATGGTTTGTTGTAGAATGCACACTTATGTTGTAATCAAACTCCACAAGTGGCAAACATTCCTCCCAATTTTTCAAATTCTTTCGAATTATGGCCCTCAAAAGTGTTGATAACGTTCAATTTACCACCTCCGTTTGTTCGTCTGTTTGGGGATGACAAGTGGTTGAATACAACAGTCTTGTACCCAGCTTACTCCAAAGTGTTTTCCAAAAGTATCACTGACAATTGTCTTTAGAATGCCATGTAATCTTACAATTTTTTTGAAGAACAACCCCACAACATGTGTTGCATAATCTGTTTTATGGCAAGGAATGAAATGTGCCATCTTGCTAAACCTGTCAACAACAAAAAAAATAAAATCTCTCCCTCCTTTTGACCTAAGTAAACCCAAGACAAAGTCCTTGGATATATCAACCTAAGGCTCACTAGTTATAGGAAGAGGAGTATATAATCCATGAGGCTTTACTTTAGATTTAGCTTGTTTACAAGTAATGCATTTCTCACACAATCTCTCAACATCACTTTTCATGTGCGGCCAAAAGAAATGATCACTTAACACATCTAAAGTTTTTCTAACCCCAAATTGCCCCATTAAACCTCCACTATGTGCCTCTCTCACATGTTCTCTCATTGAATATTGAGGAACACACAACTTATTTTCTTTAAAAAGGAAACCATCATGCTTAAAGAACTTGTTAAAACCCCGTTTCTCACATGCCCCATAAACATTAGCAAAATCATGATCAGAATTGTATAAAATTTTAATATACTCAAAACCTAATAAGTTTGCATCAAGTTTAGAAATTAGAGTATACCTTCTAAAAAGAGCATCGACAACCACATTTTTCTTACCTTATTTATACTTGATGATGTATGGAAATGATTCAATAAACTCCACCCATTTTGCATGCCTACGGTTTAGCTTTCCTTGTCCTTTAAGATATTTCAAGGACTCATGATCGGTGTGTATAATGAATTCCTTGTACCAAAGATAGTGCTGCCATGTCTCTAACACTCTTACCAACGCGTAAAACTCCTTATCATATGTCGGGTAGTTAAGATTTGCTCCATTTAGCTTCTCACTAAAGAACGCAATGTTTCCTTCTTGCATTAAGACTCCTCCAATTCCTATTCCACTTGCATCACACTCAATCTCAAAAGTTTTAGCAAAGTTCGGTAAGACAAGCAAAGGTGCTGAACTGACTTTATCTTTAAGTAAGTTAAAAGAATCATCTTATTTTTTACCCCATCTAAATCCCACATTCTTTTTTATGCATTCAGTTAATGGTGTAGCAATTGTAGAAAAATCCTTAATAAATCTTCTATAAAAGCTAGCAAGACCATGAAAACTTCCAACATCATTGACACTAGTAGGTTTTGGCCACTTCTTAATCACATTCACTTTTTTTTGATCAACATGTATTCCTTTATCATTAACAACATATCCAAGAAAAGTAATTTCATTAGTGCAAAAAGTGCATTTCTTTTTATTAGCATATAACTTTTCTTTTCTAAGCACATCAAAAATAGCTTTTAAATGTGTTACATGCTCATCTAAACTTTTGCTGTACACAAGTATATCATCAAAATAAACCACTACAAACTTTCCAATGTAAGCACATAAAATATGATTCATCAATCTCATGAAAGTACTAGGTGCGTTAGTTAGGCCAAAAGGCATAACCAACCATTCGTATAAACCATGTTTAGTTTTGAAAGCGGTTTTCCATTCATCTCCCTCATGCATTCTTATTTGATGATATCCAGATTTTAAATCAATTTTTGAAAACACACAAGAACCATGCAATTAATCCAAAATATCATCTAACCTAGGAATAGGATGTCTATACTTTACCATGATTTTGTTGATGGCTCGACAATCAACACACATTCTCCAAGATCCATCCTTCTTAGGCACCAAAAGAACAGGAACTGCACATGGACTCATGCTTTCTCGCACATTCATAAGCTCGCTAACTTGCTTTTGGATTTCCTTAGTCTCTTTAGGGTTGCATCTATATGCTGGTTTATTTGGTATGCTTGCACCTGGAATGAAATCAATTTGATGCTCAATTCCTCTAATTGGTGGCAAACCATTAGAAACTTCTTCGGGAAAGAGATCTTCGTTTTCCTACAAAAGATTAATAATAGCACTAGGCAAACTCTTGTCAATTTGGTTAGAAGCAATCAAAACATCCTTGTACATAAGTACAACTAAGGGCTGCCTCATGGTTAAGGCTTTCTTCACATCACTCATTTTGGTATAAATACTCATTTTTCTTTCACTCAAGCTTTCCTTGTTTTCTCTCCCCTTGTGTTTCCCAATACTCTCATTTTTACCGCTCAAATCACCATTTTCTTTTTTCTCTCTTTCTTATTCCCTTCCCAAAGTTTTGGTTAATGAAGACTCGAGCTCCTCATATTGTAGTTTTATGCGCATTTGATCTTCCAAAATTGTCTTTGGAGGCAAAGGTCCAAGCTGATATTTCTGTCCATCAATGATCAAAGTATAACGGTTCTTGAACCCATCATGTGTTACCCTTCGATCATATTGTCAAGTTCTCCCTAATAACATATGACCAGCATACATAGGTACCACATCACACCAAACTTTATCCTTATATGTACCAATTGAAAAAGGAACTAACACTTGTTGATTTACCTTTACTACACAACTATCATTCAACTATTGTAACTTGTAAGGTTTTGGATGCTTGATAGTAGGTAATTTCAGTTTCTCCACAAGCAAGGTGCTTGCCACATTTGTGTGGGTTAGAGTAGTCGGCTAATGTATGCATTATATGTATGGTAGGTTCAATATATTCATTAGAATTTATACCTTCATGATCGGAGTCCACATTCTTAGCTTTCGGCTCCTCTCTAATTGGTTCAATCATTAGAAGTTGCCGTTGTTTACATCGGTGCTCTATACTCCACTTTTCATCATAGCACAAACCCCTTGTTGATATTTCCTTGCTAATTTTTTTCTCATGTAGATATGCGAATGAGATCGCAGCTATCATAGTGCGGGGTTGACGAGCCTTAACTTCACACCAGATCTCTGGAATAAGCCCTTCAATAAATGTACCTAGAAGTTGTCGTTCCGACCAATCTCTAGCTTGATTTAATAATCCTTCAAACCTACTTTAATATTCTGACACTGTAGAAGTTTAACAAATTTTGGCAAGCTGGTCATCAACATTCTCATAATCGGATGGACTAAAGCGAACAAGAAGCCCTCTTTTGAACTGCTCCCACGAAGGAACTCCATAGCAAGTTTCATACCAATTGTACCATTGGATTGCATCTTCATCGAGCTGGATTGAGGCCACTTCTACCTTTGATTCTTCTGGGGTTCTGTGAAAATGAAAGAAATTTTCCGCCTTAGAGATCCAACTAGTCGGATCTCCATCTTTCCATCTCGAAAATTCCACCTTCATGTGTGAGTAGTTTGTGTCACAATCTTGGGGCCATTTTCTTGTATTTTCAGATCTATGTAACGTAGAACTTGAGCTCCTATCTTGTTAAAATTTGCTGAGACTCTCCAGTAGGCTCTTTTTGAAATCATTAAGTGTTTCTTGCATTCGGTTCTCAATTCTGATTTCCCATGCTTCCATTTGTGCTTTCACTGCGTTATCGGTGGCCATTACGCAAAACTGCAAATCTGGGTTCTCAACTCCCGTTTTTGATGTCGGTCAAGGGTATCAGCATTGTCAATGAGAAGTTGCCGAGGAGGTGGACGCCGAGGGATGTGCTGTGGTCGCTGCGTTGGAGGAAGAGTTGTTGCCCTATCTCTGTCGCTGTGTGGGGTGAGAGCGTCAGGGCTGAAAGGTGACTACGTCGATGTGGTTGTAGCTGCTGGACCCAAGGGGCGATCGCCGGATAGCGGGGTTGAGGCTGCGGTGGTGATGGCAACCTGCGGTTGTGGTAGAAGATGCTAAGCAGGGGGAGGCGACGTTGAAGCGGCCGGGGTTGAGAAGAGGAATCGATAGTGCGTGCGCTGCTGGGGTTGAGGCAAGGCAGCGTCCTTGCTGTGGTTGCTGCATGCGCTGCTAAAGGGCAGCTGCTGCAGAATGAGGGGTTGGTCGTTGGCTGGGAGCAGCGGCGGCGGTGGTTACAATCGGCGGCGGCTGCTACAGCAGAGGGTGCCACTGTTTTTTGTTGCTGCGTGCGGCGGTGGTTGCTGTGTGTTCTGTTTTTTGTCGCACCACAGAAGGGGTTGGCCGGAAGGATCATGAGCGGTTGACGAGAAGGCTGCGGTGGCTGGCAGCAGCGGTGGTCGCTGGCCGGAGTGCAGCGACGGCGGTGGAAAAGGAGGCAGCGAGGGTCGCGGCAGGGATTGACGGGGCTGCAGCAATAGAGGAAGCTCTGTTTCTATCGCACCACAGCCAGAGCCGCTGGCAATGCTGGCAACGGCGGTGCGGCGGTGAAGAAGGAGGCAGCGGTGGTGGCGCGGCTGGGTGCAGCGTCACCAACGATCGCCGAGGAGGGTCCTACGGTTGGCAGCGCCGGCGGTGGAGAAGGAGGAGTCGGCGGTGTCACGGTTGGGAACAAGGGCAACCGGTGAGTTGCCCTGTTTCTGTCACTACGGATGCAGGGCAAGGGGGATCCGTGGCTGGGAGGCGTGCGGCGGTCGTCGCACAGTGGCTGGCAGCGGTGGTAGCTCGGCAATTAAGGAGAGGGGTGGCGTTGAAGTGGCCTGGAAGCAGCGGCGGCGGTAGAGGTAACCGACGCCTGTGGCAGCAGAGGGACCGGCGGCTGCTCTGTTTCTATCGCACCACAGAAACAGCAACGCCGACAGATCGCACGGCCAAAGCTGCAACCAAGGGAAGGCAGCGATGGCATTGCGGCTAGGCACGTCGCCGGATGGTAGAAAAGGGCGAAGATGGGTGGTCCCGCTGGCTGGGAAAAGGGGTCGCGACCCTTCTCCTCGAGCGAGATGTGGGCAGTGAGGAGGCGAAGTTCGCTGGCCCGGGCGGCAGTGGTGGCGGCTGGCTGGCAGAAGCGATGGCGATGGTAGTCCGTCGCCGTGAAGCAGCAGCGGCGGGTGGCTGGAGAAGCAGGGGTCTGGTTGGGGAAGCAGAGGTGGCTGCGGCTTCTTCTTCTTCTTCTTCTTCTTCTTCTTCTTCTTCTTCTTCTTTTTTTTTTTTTTTTCCGAAGACGAAAATAACTGCAGCAAGGGGGCAGCGACAGTGGTGGCGGCTGCTGGCTGGGCAGTAGCGACGATGGTAGAGAGGGGCAACAGTGGTCGTCGACGTTCGTGGCTGCCGCTTCACCCTTCCTCACACAATTTTTTTTTTTTTTAATAACTACGGCAACACTGCAGCGAGAACGCCGAGGATCACCGCTCTGATACCAATTGATAAGACCCTAAAGTCTTATTATGGAAGAAAGGAAAAAAAAAGGGAATGATAATGATCACTTCGAGGGGATCAGCCTCCTTGATCGCTTCGAGGGGATCGGCCCTCCTTGATCACTTCAAGGGGATCGACCCTCCTTGATCACTTCGAGGGGATTGGCCCTCCTTGATCACTTCGAGGGGATCGGCCTCCTAGGGTTTGTCCACAGAGTGGAATAACATTTCATTCATTGATTTCCCAAAAAGAAGCAATTACATCACTACTTATAGAGTTCCACCTAGAGTCCACCAAGACTTGGACTCTTAATAATAAATAAATATTAAATAAACCTCTACCTGACTCTAACTGAACTAAATAGACTCAATAAATAACTGGACTAAACAGACTCAATAAATATTATTCAAAAGCTTAGAAAAAGGGTCCTAACACTTAATTAGGGGCCAACTAGGCCCTTAATAGGGTTGAATTGGGCCGAATTGAGCACCCAATTCAGACCCTGAATTCCTGACCGACGGTGGCACCACTTGGAAAGCAGTGCCCCAGGATTTCTGGGTGGTGGTACTGCCAATAGTTATTGCTACTAGTGGTGGTACCACCCGAGCTCGGTCTCTGAGCTTTGTTAGGCGGTAGTACCGCCCAAACTGGGTAGTGGTACCGCCCAGTGTTAGGTGTCAAGCGGTAGTACCGCCCAATAATGGCGATGGTATCGCTAGTGCCCCAGAAATCCGAGATGAGACCCTTTTTGGCTCCATTTTTGAAAGCCATTGGGGCTTATAAAAACCCCACCCTTTTCTACATGAATGGGCACGAAACCTATTTGCATAATCTTCAGTTCTTGAGCCTTAAAGTGTTGTAAAAGTGAAGAATTGTCCTCCTTCATATCTTAGCCTTGTAACCATCCAAGAAAGAGTAGTGGGACTTGTAAGGGTTGTCTCCTAAACCCGACAAAAGGAGAAAAACTGTAAAAGGTGGTTGGCCTTCCCTTGTTGAAGGAAGGCCTTTAGTGGATGCCGGTGACCTCATCGGAGGAGGAATCCGAAAGTAGATGTAGGTCACATTGACCGAACCACTCTAAAACTTGGTTTGTATTTACTTTGAGCAACTTTCTTTTATAGCAAACTACCTCTCCTCCTTACTGTGTTTTAACTACGTCTACATACGCTTTCACGTAAATACCTTCCGAGATTGGCTTTAATCGTACGAAGACTTTACGAAACCAACACTTTTCTATAATTTACATTACTGCAAATCACCTTAGTCTTCTCTTGCACTTTCATGAAAGCTTTCAAGTTCAAATTCTTTTTGAAACAGATTGAATCGAAACCATTCTTGTCAGAATCGGTTTTAATCAAAACAAGTTTTTTGAAATAATGAAAGTTTTTCGCTGCACTAATTCACCCCCCTTAGTGCCACTCTTGATCCTAACACATTTGCCTTTTAGTTTTGATGAAAAAGTTAAATTTGTTGATTCTTACTAATTTCTTGTATTACTTTTACTCATAATTTATATAATATTTATTAAAAAATAATTTTAAAAATTAATTTTGATCTTTGGACAGTCATTTTTTCATTCATTCTAATATTTAGAGTGATCATTGACAAATGCACTCCTATATTAGAGTAACTTATCATTGGATAGACAATGACTAGACAATGTAAAAAATAATGTATTATTGATTTTAGAATCTTTAATGAACAACATACATATTTATAGAATGATAAAAATAATTTTTGAGAAATATTATTTAGTTTTTAAAATTTTTTTATTGGTTTTAATAATGCATCGATAAATATCGCTTCTATTCTAGAATTACAAGTAGTGTGTCAACCTACTTTTAGTGGTATCTTCTTTCATGTTAGATGTGCCTGTCATGTTTTGAATGACTAATTATATATTATCTCTATAATTAGTCCCCTTTAGTATCTCGATCCATATATTTTCAAAAATTATATTAGGATCCCTATAGTTACAAAAGTGAGACATTGAGATTTCTATACAGGGTTAAAAAGTTAATTTTATAAGATAAAAATTTTGAAGTAATAGGGTTCAATGTTTCGCTTTTGTAAATATAAGAATCTCAGTGTAACTTTTGAAAGTATAGGGACTAGAATGTTAAAAGTAACTAATTAAAGGGGATAATATGTAATTAGCCCTATTTTAAATTTTTGTATCCAAGATGTACTTAGATCTTTTTAAACTTTTCTTTCTCTTATTAAGCAAGCTATTTCATTTTTTAAAGTCATCCACAAGTAAAAAAAGAATGGGAAATATTTTATAAGTAAAATGATAAAAAGTCCAAAAGATTTTCTAAGAATATTGGACTCTATATATAAATTTCTTAACAATTCTTTTGAATATAAAAAATTATCATGCTCTTTTCTTGTAAATAATGTTAGGTAGGTTTGTTTATATCCACAGCATTAGGCACGTGTAAAAGAATTTTAGAAATTTTAAATGTTTTTAACGTTTGGTGTTTATTATACTACTGCATATATTTTTTTAATTACTTGTATTAATACAGTTGGTGCATTAGAAGAATATGTACATGATGATGATTTACAAATGATAATAATGACTATGAAATTAAAATAGATAAATTATTTTCATCAAATTCTATCAATTTATTTAATTGCCTGATCCTTGTATTAGATTAGATGGCTTAGGTGATTATTTATCTATTTATTATCAAAGTTTAAGAGTAGATATTGATATTAGTGATAAATTAGAGATGTTAAAAAGATTAGTCAATAAGCATTACAGTGCTAACTATGTAAGAAAACATGGTACCTTTAAAACTTTTAAATCTATTGATCAAGTTAATAGTAGGGATAAAATTTTGAAATGAGAACAACTATTATTATAAAGTTAAAAAAAGGATGGATACTCAAGAACTCCAATCTTGATATATATTTAATATCTTTTTGTGAGTTTGGTGATAGCACCGCTAGTATAGCGTTTCTTATTTTAGAATGATAATATTTTCAATTTTAACAAGGATCGCGAGGTAAATACTAGTGACTCGAGTATTGATGATAGCTATTAAGCTAGCCATTTAGCACAATATAATAGATTTTAAATGAAACAAGATCAAGCATGGCCCCCAAATTAGTAAAGCTTGAGCCTACCTTAATAATTGGATTGTTAAGATCAAGAGCGGTACTAAGAGGGGGGTGGGGGGGTGGGGGGTGAATTAGTGTAGCAAAAAAATCATTGATTTTAGAATATGTTCGTTTCGACTAAATCCATTTCGAAAAGATATTAGACTTGAAAGAGCTCGTGAAAGTGTAAAGAGAAAATTAAGAAAGTTTACAGTAATGTAAATTGCTCAAATAAAATGCAAACCAGAATTTAGAGTGGTTCGGTCATTGTGACCTATATCCACTTTTGATTCCTCCTCCGTCAAGATCACCGGTGTCCACTAGTGGCTTTTCTTTAATAGGCGAAGAGCAACCACCTTTTACATCTCTTTTTCCTTTTATCAGGTTTAGGAGATAACCCGTACAAGCCTCACTCCTCCTTCTTAAATGGTTACATAGCTAAGAAAGGGAGGAGGAGGACACTTATCACTTTTACAAAACTTTTAACACCCCAAACACTTAGAATTTTTCATACTATCGATTGCACTTTGTTACACTTTCATAGAGAAAATGATGGGGTATTTATAGGCCCCAATAGCTTCTGAATTGGAGTAAAAAAGTGTCACTTCCTCGGATTTCGGGATCCTAGTGGTACCACCACCATTATTGGGTGGTACTACTGCCTATAGATTGACACTGGGCGGTACTATCACTCAATCTAGGCGGTACAACCGCCTTACAGAGCTCGAAGTCTGAGCTCTGGCAGTACCACCGCTTGACAAGGGCGGTACCACCACCTGACAACATTAACTATCAGCGGACCACCGCCCATAACTCCTGGGAGACTGATATTAGGATCAAGAGCACTAAGAGGGGGGGGCGGGGGGGGGGGGGGGGGTGAATTAGTGCAGTGGAAAACTTTCGACGATTTAAAACAACGTTCGTATGATAAGAACGATTTCGGTATGAAAGTTGATTCGAAAATTGCTTTAACTTAAGATCAAGCGAAGTGCAGTTAAAGTAAAGCTATGGAAGTGGTTGCAGTTAAGATAGAGAACAAAATGTAAATGCAAACCGAGATTTAGAGTGGTTCGGTCAATCTTGACCTATATCCACTTTTGGCTTCCTCCTCCGATGAGGTCATTGACGTCCACTAGAGGCCTTCCTTCAATAGGCGAAGGCCAACCACCCTTTTACAGTTTCACTCCTTTTGACGGGCTTAGGAGACAACCCTTACAGATTTTTCACTCCTCTCTTGAATGATCAAAACTTCAAAGAAAAGAGGTAGAAGAACTTCTAGCCTTTTACAACACTTTTAAGATCTCAAAATCTCAGAATAAATACTAAGTTTCAGTGCCCTTTCATGCATGCAAGGGTGGGGTTTATATAGGCCCCAAACTGATTTGAATTTGGAGCTCAAAAACGTCATTTCCCATATTTTCGGGGTCCTAGCGGTACTACCACCATAAATGGGCGGTACTACCGCCTGACAGAGCTCGGAGACCGAGCTCGGGCGGTACGACCGCCTGACAGGGGCGGTACTACCGCCTAGTCTCACTCGGAGACTGAGCCCAGGCGGTGCCACCGCTTGACAAGGGCGGTACCACCACCTAGCCTCACTCGGAGACTTAGCTCCTGGGCGGTGCCACCGCCGGCCAGGAAATCTGGGTCCGAATAGGCTGATCCATTCGGCCCAATTTGGGTCTATCAAGGGCCCAATTTCCCCAAGATTAAGTTAATGCGATCACCTCCCATTTCTAACTTAATCATCATGCTAACTACGATATTTTTCAAGACATTTACTGCAACTTGCTCCGGTGCGTCAATCGCTTCTTCCGTCAAGCTTTCGACGAACATCCGACGAACCCTCGGCGATGCTCCGACGGACTTCCGACAAACTCCTGGACTTGCGACGATCCACTTGGCGAGTTTCGATGAGCTTCTTTGGCAAGCTCCTGGACTTCTCGGATTTATTCCTGCAGAACGTTCGACGACCGTCTAGACTTCCGTCGAACTCTCGAACCCCCAATGTGATCATAGTCTTGACTTCGGCGCAACTCCTGCTGCATGTCTTACTTTCATCGTAGTTAATCCTACACACTTATCTCAACATATGGATTATATAACAAATGACAATTGACTTTATAATCAAAATCCGAGATTCAACAATCTCCCCCTTTTTGATGATGACAATCAATTGATAACAGAGTTAACTTTAACTCGCCCTATCTATATGCCATACTCGAGATAAGTCATTCTTGAATTCAAAGCCTTTGAATTCAAGAGACATATTGATAAGTTAAGATCGTTTAACCTTATCAATACTCCCATCATGATTCCTATCATGATGTATCTCTCTGAAAATAATGTCAAGGCTTGACATCCATTTTCAAGTTTTACATTTCAAATGTGAATGATAGTAATGGTAGCAATTCATCATATGGTAAGATATCAATATGTAAAATTGCAATGCAAGTTCTTGATATCTTAACATAATGCAAATATTTCAAGTGTTTAGCAATCATAGCATTTTTATCATCAATTTACCATATATTTCGATGCAAGCTTCTTTAACATAATTCAAATTCAAATATGGCACTCATAGCATCAATTCATATATTTCTTCCCCTTTGTCATCAACAAAAAGGAGAACGATATAAGTAAATTTTAAACATAAGTGCGGTAATGATTCATGTCATAACTAGGTTCATGTCACTTTTCAACAATGAGTGATAGGATACCAATTATACAAACATCTCAAGGAAAGCATGACATGGAGATAGCTTTGAATACTTCTTCCTTTTTATTTGTTATTATCTTTTTGCATGAAGGAGAAAAGCCATTTGTGAGTTTACTCGAATGAAGTTAAAATCGATAAAAGATTAAATCACGCTTCATTTTTACAAGGATCAAGATATGTATGTGAATAAATATCCTTGCAAGTAAAAAATCTTCCTTTTTCAAGAAGGAAATTATAAGAAGGAATCATTTTATCAAATCCATTTCTCAAAAATATTTTTCACATTATAAGCCTATGAGAGATGCATTTGCTAATTGATTCTATATGTCAAAAATCAATGATATGAATCAAACTCGATATGACATATGCTTATGAAAGCTACATTAAGTTTGGAAGAGAATAAGGTATCAAGAAAATCGGAAAATAAAATTTAACACTTTCATGCATTCGGACAAGGTTTTGCTATAGATTTTCCAATACAATCATGAAGATAAAACATGCTTATAAACATGGAAATTTTTATATCCAAAACACATAATTTCCAACATGTTATTAAGGCATGTAATCATGTAAAATCATCATAACAATTAAGTGATTTGATCATTGAATCAAGAAAGTTCGAAAAATAAATTTAATGAGTTCAAGCATTCGGACACATTAACATTCCTAATTCTCTTATAATGAAATCAAATTGTTCTTCACTTGAAGGCTTTGTAAAAATATCAGCTAGTTGATGTTTAGTATCAATGAACTCTATAACTACATCATGATTAGTGATATGATCTCGTATAAAGTGATGTCTAATATCAATATGTTTTGTTCTTAAGTGTTGAATGAGATTCTTTGTTAAACATATAGCACTTGTGTTATCACATTTAATGGGAATATTTTTAAGATGAACTTTATAATCTTCTAAGGTGTTTTTCATCCACACAACTTGTGCACAGCATGCACTAGCTGCAATATACTCAGCTTCGGTTGTTGATAGTGCAACCAAGTTTTGTTTCTTAGACGACCAGGAAACAAGAGCATGTCCTAAAAATTGACATGTTCTTGATGTACTTTTTCTATCTAATCTACACCCAGCAAAATCTGCATCAACATAAACAATTAACTCAAACTTTTCTGTTTTTGGATACCATAATCCTAGATTTGTGGTACCTTTAAGATATCTAAGTATTCTTTTAACTACTTTGAGATGAGATATCTTAGGGTTCGATTGAAACCTAGCACAATGTCCCACACTGAATATGATATCTGGTCTAGTTGCAGTGAGGTAAAGTAAACTTCCTATCATACCCCTATAAGTTTTTTGATCGAAGCTTTCTCCACTTTCATCAACTTCTAACTTAGTGGAGGTGCTCGTAGGAGTGTTAATAGCTTTTGAGCTTTCCATATTAAATCTTTTTAGCAAATCTAAAGCATATTTAGTTTGACTAATAAAGATGTCATTTCTTAGTTGCTTAATTTGTAAGCCTAAGAAAACGGTTAATTCTCCCATCAAACTCATTTCAAATTCAAGACTCATGGTTTTAGCAAAAAATTCACAAAGAGATTCATTTGTAGAACCAAAGATAATATCATCAACATAAATCTAAACAATGAGAAAATTATTTTTAAAATTTTTGATAAACAATGTAGTATCAACCTTGCCTTTTGTGAAATTATTTTCAATAAGAAAAGAACTAAGTCTCTCATACCAAGCCTTTGGGGCTTGTTTTAAACCATAGAGAGCTTTAGTTAATTTAAACACATGATTAGTGAGGCTATTATTTTCAATTCCGGGAGGTTGTTCAACATAAACTTCTTCGGAAATAAAGCCATTAAGAAAAGCGCTTTAAACATCCATTTGAAATAACTTAAAATTATTATTACTAGCATAGGCAAGGAGCATCCTTATGGCTTCTAATCTAGTCACAGGAGCGAAGGTTTCTTTGTAATCGATACCTTCTTCTTGGTTGAAACATTTGGCTACTAATCTAGCCTTGTTTCTAACCGCGATACCATATTCATCTTGCTTGTTTCTAAAGACCCATTTAGTACCAATAACTAAATGGTCATTTGGCTTAGGAACAAGCTTCCACACCTCATTTCTCTTAAATTGATTTAACTCATCTTGCATTCCAATAATCCATGAATCATCTTTGATGGCTTCGTCAATACATTTAGGTTCAATTTGGGAGAGAAAAGCGGCGTTGACACAAAATTCTTTAAGAGAAGAACGTGCTTGAACCCCCTTAGATGTG
Organism: Musa balbisiana; assembly: GCA_004837865.1. Taxonomy (NCBI): domain Eukaryota; kingdom Viridiplantae; phylum Streptophyta; class Magnoliopsida; order Zingiberales; family Musaceae; genus Musa; species Musa balbisiana. Next base: position 22,953,455 of record CM017193.1, on the reverse strand, counting down.
TCTCCTAGGATTAGCTCCTTAGGATGAGCATCTACATATTTCCAATCCTTGGGTAAGGATGTTTCGGAAGTGGATACATCCAAGTTGCTTCCAAGTTGCTAGTTGGAGAAGGGGTTTCATTTAAATTCAAAGAATCAAAATTAACATAATCATCAAAATCATTTTTCTTGATTTTGGAAATCTCATTGAAAACAACATGAATGGATTCTTCTATAATTAAAGTTCTTTTATTGAAGATACGAAAAGCTTTAGAAACCAAAGAATAACCAAGGAAAATTCCTTCATTGGATTTAGCATCAAATTTTCCTAAGGCATCTTTTTCATTCAAGATAAAACACTTACACCCAAAAACTTTAAAATATGAAACATTAGGTTTTTTGTTTTTCCACAACTCATAGGGAGTTTTGGTGAGTAAAGGTCTTACTAGAACTCTATTCAAAATATATCATGCAGTGTTTACGGCTTCGGCCCAAAAATATTTGGGTAAGCTATATTCATTCAACATGGTTCTTGCCATTTCTTGTAAATTTCTAATTTTTCTTTCTACTACTCCATTTTGTTGAGGATTTCTTGGAGTAGAGAAGCTATGATTGTATCCATTAAATTCACAAAATTCTTGAAAATCACGGTTTGAAATTCTCCACCATGATCATTTCTAATTGACGAAATCATAGAACCCTTTGCATTTTGGACAAGTTTGCAAAACTTGGTAAAATATTTAAAGCATTCATTTTTGTGTTTTAAGAAATAAGTCCATGTGTATCTACTATAGTCATCTACAATGATGAAGGCGTATTTGCTACCTCCTAGACTTGATGTAGAGATAGGTCCAAACAAGTCCATATGGATCAATTGTAAGGGCCTAGAGGTGCTTATTTGATTCTTAGATTTGAAACTACCTTTAATTTGTTTTCCTAATTGACAAGCATCACACACATTATCTTTGATGAACTTGATATGAGGAATTCCTCGTACAAGTTCTTTGGATGATATTTGAGTGATTAGTTTCATGCTAGTATGACCTAATCTCCTATGCTAAAGCCAAGCATTCTCATTCAAAATCGAAAAACACATTTCATTACAAAGATCATTGATGTCAATGGTGTATACGTTATTTTGTTTTAATGCAATCATAGATGTGTTTTTGTGTGGTTTTTCAATGATGCAAGCATTAGATTCGAATTTGATAATATATCCTTTATCACACAATTGACTAATGCTCAAGAGGTTATGTTTTAAACCATCAACTAACAAAACATCTTCAATAAAGAAGTTGGATTTGTTACCTATGGTTCCTTTGCTAATGATTTTACCCTTGTTGTTATCTCTGAAGGTGACATAGCCTTCATCTATGCTAGTGAGCTTAGAGAATTGAGATGGATCTCTGGTCATATGCCTTGAGCATCCACTATCAAGGTACCATCTCTTGCTCCTAACTTGTGATGATGTATGTTTCTACAAGAAATGATGATTTTTAGGTACCCATTTACTTTTGGGTGCCTCAAATACTGATCTAAATTGTTTATCATGTTGCATAGAATTTATCGTGGTTCCTTTAGGAACCCAAATCAATTTGTTCGGACTAACTTTCTTGAATGGACAATGATAAGTTCTATGTCCATGTTTGCAACAAAAGTTGCATTTGCTTTGGTGCCGAACATATAAGATAGGGCCTTTAATGAAGGTAGTTGGATTTTGGTGAGGACTTCTCACAAATCCGATTCTACTTCTTTTAGGAACATGACCCTTATTTGTAAGGATCATATTCAAAGACTTGCTACCAACCTCGAATTTCTTCAAGGTGTCCTTAAGTAGCAAGTTCTTCTTTTGGAGAGTTTCTAGATCATGACATTTTTTACATGGAGCTAAACTATCATGATATTCAATTTCTAATTTATCAAAATTACAAGTAAGACTATCATGCTCCTTTTTTAGCAATTTGTATTTTCTACTAATAGTTTTGCATTCATCAAATAAGTCATGGAAGGCATTTAGTAATTCATCAAATGATAAATCTGCATCAATTAAATTTGTTACCTCATCTCCGATGGCCATTAGGGCGTAATGAGCAACTTGCTCGATGTTGGACTCCTCTTCTTCGGATGCGCTTGAGTCATCCCATGTTGCTTTGAGTGCCTTCTTCTTTGGTGTTCTCTTCTTGGCTTAGGGATAATCACTTTTGTAGTGTCCCGGCCTCTTGCATTCGTAGCAAATAACTTGGTCCTTTTTGGGTTCAAATTTATTTTTTGAGTCATTTTTAAACTTGTTTCTTTTAATAAATTTTTTGAATTTCCTTATTAGAAGTGCCAAGTCATCGTCACAGTCTTCATCACTTGAGTTTTCTCTCAAGTGGTCTTCGAAAGTTCTAAGTGTCATATCCTTCCTGTTCTTTGGAAGGATGTCTTCTTGCTCTTCATGAGCTTTGCAAGTCATTTCGTAGGTCATTAATAACCCGATTAATTCTTCAAGAGGGAAGTTGTTTAGATCTTTAGCCTCTTGAATAGCAGTGACTTTAGGGTCCCAACTCTTAGGAAGGGATCTTAGAATTTTATTTACGAGCTCAAAATCTGAAAAACTTTTGTCGAGTCCTTTTAGACCATTGACGACATCCGTGAAACGGGTGTACATATCACCAATAGTCTCACTCAATTTCATTCGGAAAAGTTCAAAAGAATGTATCAAAAGATTGATTTTTGAGTCTTTCACTCTACTTGTGCCTTTGTGAGTCACCTCGAGTGTATGCCAAATATCAAATGCAGTTTCACAAACCGAAACATGATTGAACTCATTTTTATCAAGCGCACAAAATAAGGCATTCATAGGCTTTGCATTAAGAGTGAAAGTCTTCTTCTCTAATTCATTCCAATCGATCATTGGAAGAGAAGACTTCGAAAATCCATTTTCGACAAGATTCTAAAGTTCAAAATCAATTGAAATAAGGAAGATCCTCATTCGGGTCTTTCAATAGGTGTAGTCCGTCCCATTGAACATGGGTGGACATGTAATAGAGTGGCCCTCTTGATTTCTGACGTATGCCATCTCTCTTGGGTTTTAATCCGATTGATAGTTAACCCTGCTCTGATACCAATTGTTAGGATCAAGAGCACTAAGAGGGTGGGGGTGAATTAGTGCAGCGGAAAACTTTCGACGATTTAAAACGACGTTCATACAATAAAAACGATTTCGATATGAAAGTCGATTCGGAAATTGCTTTAACTTAAGATCAAGCGAAGTGCAGTTAAAGTAAAGCTATGGAAGTAGTTGTAGTTAAGATAGAGAACAAAATGTAAATGCAAACTGAGATTTAGAGTGGTTCGGTCAATCTTGACCTACATCCACTTTTGGCTTCCTCCTCCGACGAGGTCACCGACGTCCACTAGAGGCCTTCCTTCAATAGGCGAAGGCCAACCATCCTTTTACAGTTTCACTCCTTTTGACGGGCTTAGGAGACAACCCTTACAGATTTATATAGGCCCCAAACTAATTTGAATTTGGAGCTAAAAAATGTCATTTCCCATATTTTCGGGGTCCTAGCGTTACTACCGCTTGACAGAGCTTGGAGACCGAGCTCGGGCGGTACCACCGCCTGATAGGGGTGGTACTACCGCCCAGTCTCACTCGGAGACTGAGCCCAGGCGGTGCCACCGCCTGACAGGGGTGGTACCACCGCCTAGCCTCACTCGGAGACTCAGCTCCTGGGCGGTGCCACTGCCAACCCAGGCGGTGCTATCGTCGGCCAGGAAATCTGGGTCTGAATGGGCTGATCCATTCGGCCCAATTTGGGTCTATTGAGGGCCCAATTGCCCCAAGATTAAGTTAATGGGATCACCTCCCATTTCTAACTTAATCATCATGCTAATTATGATATTTTTCAAGATATTTACTGCAACTTGCTCTAGTGCATCAATCGCTTCTACCGTCGAGCTTCTGGCGAACTTCCGGCGAACATCCGATGAACCCTCGGCAATGCTCCGGCGGACTTCCGGCAAACTCTTGGACTTGCGACGATCCACTTGGCAAGTTTCGATGAGCTTCTTTGGCAAGCTCCTGGACTTCTCGGATTTGTTCCCGCAGAACCTCCGACGACCGTCCGGACTTCCGTCGAACTCTCGAACCCCCAACGTAATTATAGTCTTGACTTCGGCGTAACTCCTACTACATGTCTTACTTTCATTGTAGTTAATCCTGCACACTTATCTCAACATATGGATTAGATAACAAATGACAATTGACTTCATCATCAAAATCCGAGATTCAACAACTGCGTCCCAGGTGGTGCCACTGTCGGTCGTGATTTTAGGTGCTGAATGGGCTATTCAATTTGGCCCAATTCAGCCCTGTTAAGGGCCTAGTTGGCCCCTAACTGAGTTAGTGGGATCACCTCTCAATCCTAACTCAATTAATGTTCTAACTATAATTAAGGTAAGAATTAGTCTAGTATGTCGATTTTTCTCTCAGCGATCCTCCGACGAACTTCTCGGTGAGTCTTCCAATGAACTCTCAACGAACTCTTGGTAATCTTCCGATGAACTCTTAGTAATCTTCTGATGAACTTTCGGCGATCTTGCGATGAACTCTTGACAATCTTCCAATGAACTCTCGGTGATCTTCCGATGAACTCTCGATGATTTTCAGATAAGCTTTCGGTGAGCTTCCGGTAGATCGTCTGAATCTTTGACTCTGGCCCATCATCTGCTTTGCACCTTATAGCTATCATAGTTAATCCTGCACACTTATCTCAACACATAGATTAAGTAATAACTCCCCCTATCTATATGCCATACATACTTGAATTCATAACCTTAAATTCAAGCTTTGATCAAAATTAGAAATCACATGCATTGTGCATCATTATAATTTCAAGTTATCAAGATATTAAATGCACAATCACTTCATGCATGATAAAATGTTTCGGTATAGCCTTTCATCACTACTTGCATGAAATATCATCATTATTCCATTGTAGCATTCAAAAGTTCACAATATTAAGAATATGATATTAGTCTCTCGACGCTTCATCTGATTCTTCGGTACATCGTCCTTTCTTGTGGCCTATTGCCCAATTAGCCAGTTGACTCCGCAACTCTGATATTCATGGCGCAATGTTCACTCTTCTTGGCTTGATGCCCGAATCCATGGCCTGAAGCCTTTTGTCGATATGTCGATTGATCGACCGGCCCGAAGTCCAATCTTCTGACATGTTCCTCTAGCCCAACATGATTTTTCCTACTTTAATTATCTCATCCTAATCGAAGCATCCTGCATCACTTAAAACATAGATTAAAATATAATTGGTTTCATCAAAATCCGAGATTCAACACCAATATAGCCCAAACTTGGGTCATTGAATGGGCTTTTCTCTTGGCCCAAAATAGCCCTATTTTGGGCCCAATTGGCCCATAATTGAGTTAATCTAATTACATTGTAAACCGACTCAATTAGACTCTAAAACCTAACTCGATCTAGGCAAATTATTACAAGCACTAATCATGTGTTGTCCGATATGTCATTGGTTCTTTCGGCGCTTCGTCCGATCCTTCGATGCATCATCTTCTTTTGTGACTTTTGCCCAATCGGCATGTTGACCTCTGCAACTCCGATCTCCTTAGCGCAATGTCTGTTCTTTTAGGCCCGATGCCCGAATTCTCGGCACGAAGCCTTCTGCCTACACATCGACCGTTCCTCCGGCCTGACGTCCAATATTCTAATATGTTCACTCCGGCCCAACATCTGATTCCTCTTACTTTAATAAATTTGCCTCTCCTGATCGACGTTAGCCCTGCATCACTCAAATGCATATTAGATGAACACTACAATTTGTTTCAACATCAAAATCCGAGATTCAATAATCTCCTCCTTAGCAATTTTTGTTTTCTTCTTATATTGTGCAAGCTAGCATCTCTTATCTCCCCCTTTGTCATTGTCAAAAAGAAGGGAAGACCCTTTACATCAATTTTCAAATTATGACAAAGGTAAAGTTTCAATCTTATTTCAATATATTTGTGCATCATTATAGTTTCAATTTACAACATGCATATTTTAAAACTTTACATATCATCCTTACTCTATGCATGATACTAAAATAAATTAATCATCATATCATACATGATACTTATAAGCTAGCAAATTTTATATCATTTTAGAGCATCAAAACAATATCATGAGTATTTCATGCATTCATATCATCACTTGAAGAATATCAAGAATAATTAGGTGGTGATATATACTTCAAGAATACAAGGAATTATACAAAGACAAAAAATCATATCATGAAAGATGAGATCATGTGAATACCAAAGACATGATTCATTTTGACAAATCTCCTCTTAAATATTCAAAGAGAAATCTTAGGAGATCAAATAATAAAAGATATTCAAATAAAATTTTAAGTCAAGAATTTGAAAAAGATATTCTCTTTAGTAAATCGCAAAAGGAAATGTAGGAGAAAATTATCTTAATTCATAGAAAGATTTCAAGTATTACAAATCGAGAAATCAAGATCATGAATTGGCTTATTTTCCTCTTTAGTAAATGGCAAAGAGAAACATAAGAGATCAAATAGGAAATCTTGATTCATAAAAGAAAATACCAAATTATAATTTGAAAAAATCAAGATCATTTAGGAAATTTTCTTCTTTAGTAAATGACAAGAAGAAACATTGGAGTTCAAAAAATAAGATCTTGATTCATAAATGATTTCAAGTTATAATCAAGAGAAAAATCATCATTTATCTTTAAATCATTCAACTTGTTAAATATAAACTCGTCAAGCATGATACTTAGATTATTTCATATAAGCATGCCTTTTTCATTTATGCCAAATCAAAACATGTATCATTTATTAACACCGAAAAAGAACTTTCAAAAGATCACAAAAATTGTCATGCATAAGTTTGAAATATAAACTTGTTAAGCATGCTTTCAAATCATTATTACATTTTCATTAAGACATCAAGCATTGTTTCATTGAACATGATGTTGAAAAGCATTACGTAATTTCGAAATAAATTAAGGGGATTTTAGTTATCTCGTCGTTGAAAACCGTTAAAGCGTAATTTACCACCTCGCCTTTGTTGATTTTCTCTTTTTCTTCGGAGGAGCTCGATTCATCCCAAAGTGCTTTCCTCTTCTTGCGTTCATAGCAAGTAGTTGTATTCTTTTTGTTCTTTAATTTTTGTTTCATGAACTTTTTAAATTTCATAGTGAGGAGTTCAAGTTCACCATCACTTGAGCTTATGCTCGAGTGGTCTTCAATTGTTCTAAGTCTGAAATCCTTCCTATTTCACAGTAGAAGATTGTTCTCAAGTTTGTTTTGTGCCACATGTGTATAAAACTCTTTTTATAGGTTATTAAAGACCCAATTAATTCTTCGATCGAAAAATAATTTAAATATTTTGATTCTTGTATTGTTGTTACTTTCTAATCCCAATCTTTTGAAAGTGAACATAAAACTTTACTAACAAGTTCAAATTTAAAAAAGTTTTACCAAGAGCTTTTAAACCATTGACGACATCCGTAAAACGAGTGTATATGTCAACAACAGTTTCGCTTGGTTTCATTCGAAATAGTTCAAAATCATGTATCAAAAAGTTGATTTTCGAATCTTTAACTTTATTAGTGCCTTCATGTGTGATTTCAAGAGTGTGCTAAATATCGAAAGCCGTTTCGCAAGTAGAAACCCGATTAAACTCAGTTTTGTCCAAAGTGCAAAATAGAGCATTCATAGCTCTAGTATTTAAGGAAAAAGTCTTCTTCTCCAAATCATTCCAGTGGTTCATCGGAAAAAAAGACCTTTGAAAACTATTTTCAATAATATTCCATAAATTTAAATCCAATGAAAGCAAGAAAACTTTCATTCGAGTTTTCCAATATTTGTAGTCCGTCCCATTGAACAAGGGAGGACGAATGAGAGAGTAACCCTCTTGAAAACTGAAAAGTATAATATCCCTCACTTTTGAAATTTATTAATAAGAATTTATTTGTAAATTGGAGGATTTATATGTAAATATAGAAATTTTGAAGGACTAAACTATTAAGTTGCAAAAATAAAAATAAAAATTTTCAGTTTTATCCCACTGCCTCCCACGCTCTCTATTTCTATGAAATAGAGAGAGGAGCTATGGGGCATTGGGGAGAAGAAGAGGAGAAGTAGAGGAGGGAAAAAGAGGAGAAGAAGAGAAGAAGAAGAAGAAGAGGGAGAGAAGAAGAAAAAGAGGAGAAGAGAAGGAGAAGAGAGGGAAGAGGGAGAGGAGCGAGAGGTGGCAGCAGTTAGGGCTGCAGCACCTCTGTTTCCCACAGGTGGAAATAGAGGAGAGGATGTGTGGGGCATCAGGGAGGAGAAGGGAAGAAGAAGAAGAAGAAGAAGAAGAAGAAGAAGAAGAAGAGGGGAGAGTGGCTGCGGCAAGGGCTGCAGTGAGGAGGTGTAAGGCGTCAGGAAGGAGAAGGGAAGAAGAGGGAGAAGAGAAGAAAAGAAGAAGAAGAAGAAGAAGAAGAAGAAGAGAGGGAAGAGGGAGAGGAGAGAGAGGTAGCTGCATTAGCTAGGGTTGCAGCACCTCTGTTTCCTCTAGGAGGAAATAGAGGGGTGCATATGTGGGGCGTCGGGAAGAAGAAGAAGAAGAAGAAGAAGAAGAAGAAGAAGAAGAAAAGAGGAGGGTGGCTATGGCAAGGGCTGCAACGAGGATCTATAGGGCGTTGGGGAGGAGAAAGGAAGAAGAGGAGAAGAAGAGAAGAAGAAAAACAAGAGAAGAAGAAGAAGAGGAGGAGAAGAAGAAGAGGAGGAAGGAGGTGGTTGTGGCACCTCTATTTCTCGCAGGAGGAAACAGAGGAGAAGAGGGGCAATGCATCGGAGAAGAGCAGGGGAGGAAGATGGTTGTGGAGGCTGTGGCCGTGGTGGTTGTGGCCATTGCTGCAACTGCGACTGCGGCAGTTGCAGCTGGGAAAGAAGAGAAGGAAAGGAAGAAGAAGAGGGAGAAGAGAGGGAAGAAGAGGAAGAGGGGAAGGTGGCTGTGGTAGCTGCGGCATCGGTGGTGGCTGCAACAACTTCTTTTGGGAAAGAAAAAGAAAGGAAAGGGGAAAAAGGGGCTGTGGCCATGATTGGGACTATGGCGGCAGCAACGACGGCTGCGTCTATAGCAGTTATGTCTACAAAAGAAGAGGAGGAAGAAGGTAGTGCGGTGGAAGGGGTTGTGACTATGGCAACAGCAGCAGCGGTGGATGTGACAACTGCGTTTGGGAAAGAAAAAGAAGAAATGAGAGTAAGGGAGAGCAGGTGACGGTGCCCCTATGTTCTGTACGAGCTGCAGTTGTGGAGGAAGAAAGAAGATTGGTGCAAAAAATAAAAACAAGGAGAGGAGACAAAGAAAAAATAGAAGAAGGATTCAGGCGTACACCTTCTTTGAATCTTCGGATCAAAATCTTTGAAAGGCAAGTGTTTCAATCCTTTCTATTACAAGAGTTTGAATCCTTTCCATTGCAAGTGTTTCGATCCTTTCTATTTCAAGTGTCGATCCCTTCTATTGCAAATATCCTAATCCTTTTTATTTGCAATTTTATTCTTGCTTTTGCCTTGATTATGAGAACCTTGAATTGTTCTAACAATGCATCTAGTATATCTCCTCTTTAGACGTAATAATTTGAATCTATGAAACATCCGAGATTTCGACCTTTCTACCTTGATATAGTTATCACTTCATAAGCTGACCTCTGATATAGACAAAGCTTGTTTTATCTAAAAATAGATTAAAATATCTTTCCAATGATATATTTCTTGAGTAAATTAGAGCATAATTGATAGTTTGAATCATTTGTTCAATGTGTCTCTCGAATTCTACCAGAAATCGAGCTTTGGTCGATTTTGCATATTCTAGTTTCAATCCTTTGGAAATTGATTTCATTTAGCTTTCTTATTCAATTGAGCTTTATATTACTGCTTGAATTCTTGTATGCTCTTGTCCTTGAATTATTTATATTCTTGAAACCTATTGTGTAAAGTTTATGCTCTATCGTATTGACTTGTATAGGCACGTGTATATCCCATTGTTCCACATTTGCTTTCATTATGTGCCTATTCCAGTTTCATTTCTTTAGATATTAAATTCATCTAACCTTCTTAATTCAATTGAGCTGTATATGATTTGCTTGGAATCCTTGTATGCTCTTGCTTTCATTTCCTTTCAAATCTAAATACATTTGTGAAAGATTATGTTTACATCGTATTGACTCAAAAGGCACATGTACATTTTATTGTTCTGCATGTGCTTCCGATATGTGTTAATTTTATTGTTCATACTATCCTTTTGTACTTTGGTGTTTATGGGATATTGTGAACCTTTGCCAGAAATGGTAAAGGGAGTGATACATAGAGCCTGTGATGCTTTGCCGGCCCCCTATGACTTCACTCAGATGTGGGTGGATGGAGCTCCTGGACGTGGGAGACTTATGTTTGGTGGTCATTCAGAAATGAATATACCATATTATGTTATGGTCCCACTTCACTTTCTATGTGTTTGATATGATATCCAAAGCTTTGGTTATGTGTTTCTATATGTGCTTTGGATAAGAATGATATGAATGCAACGTCAAATTCGACATTTGAGCTTCTGTTTCATACTTGTTCTTTGATATGCTCTGAAATGGTTCATATGCCATTAATATGTTTTGAAATATTTCATATACCATTGATATGTTTCGAAATATTTTATTTATCAGTAATATGCTCCAGAACATTTCATACGCTACTGATATGCTCCAATTACTCTGTGCTCCATTTGTTATGAATCAAATATATTTTGAATGACATGACATTTGTGATTCTGTATATAATAATATGGTACCTTGAGAGTTTTTGTATTCTGCCTTGCATTGTGATACCTTATTTGTTTGAAACTATACCTTTTCATTCTGGATATATTTTATCACTTGCTGAGCTGCTTTTTGCTCATTCCGTTATTATATAAATCTTTTAGGTCAGCTTGTCACTCTTTGAGATGTTTGTATTAGGCTGAGGCATTGGAGAGCAATTCAGAATCATGGGCAAGTCTTGTTGGTTGTTAGGTTATTATTGTATAAATGCATTTTGTGTGTAATGAAATGTTGTCGATAGGTTTGAATTATTATATCATGTAAAAGTGTTAAGAGACCTCTCTCGTTTGGAATTTTGGGATGTTAAGTTTAGTTTATGATGATATGAATTTGTGAAAGAAATGGTTGGAGTTCTGATTATATAAACTGTTTAGCTTGTGGATTTATAACTATTATTCATGTTTGTTAAGTTGACTTGGGTTTCCATAAAGGTGAATTTTTGAGTGATGTGATATATGATTATAACCTGTGCAGGTTTTAAAGGTGTAAATTTGACTAAATGTTTCTCAGTGTCCTCAAATGTTAGATTGGATCCTAGATTGATTTATGATGAAAATTTTTAATATTATCGATATTTTGAGAGGCATGACAAAAAGAGCCATTTCTCTTGGGTGTTAAACCAAATGAGAAATCACGAGGCTCTGATACCAATTATTAGGAAAACAGTCGACACTAAGAGGGGGGGTGAATTAGTGCAGTAGTAAAAATTACGTCGGTTCAAAACTTCATTGCGATTAAATCTGTTTCTGATGAAAAACCATTTCATAAAGGTATTAACTTTGAAAGCATATAGAAGAGCATAGTGGAGTTGAGTAGTGAGCAAGAAAAATGATTTGCAGTAAATGTAAATTTCTCAATGTAAAAACAAACTGAGTTTATAGTGGTTCGGTCATCGTGACCTACATCCACTCCACCGATTCCTCTTCCATCGAGGCCATCGGCATCCACTATCGATCTTCCTTTAATATACAAAGATCAACCTCCTTCTTACACCCCTCTTCTCCTTTTCACAGGTTTAGGAGACAATTTTTACAAGCATTCACTCATCTCTCAAACTATTCTAACACTTAGACTAGAAGAGGAGGATTCTCATAAGAGATTACAATAGCATTTTTCCCTTTTTAAATTCTCTGTGCTTGTATATGTTAACCAGTGATGAGAGGCATATTTATAGGCCTCAAGTTGATTCAAACTTGGAGCCTAAAAATTTTCCATCCCTGGTTTCCTGGGTACGGGCAGTACCACCGCTTATGTTGGGCGGTACCACCACCAGTGTCAGTTTGACACTAACACTGCACTAGGCGGTACCACTACCTATAGCCTCTCGAAGGCTATTTCTGGGTAGTACCATTGCCTGATATAGTCTCGAAGACTGTGCCATGATGGTGCCACCTCTTGGGTCATTATTTGGGCCTTCTACTTGGCCCAACATAGCCCAAACTTGGGTCACTGAATGAGCCTTTCTCTTGGCCCAAAACATCCCTATTTTGGGCCCAGTTGGCCTCTAATTGAATTGGTCTAATTACATTTTAAACCGACTAAATTAGACTCTAAAACCTAACTCGATCTAGGCAAATTATTATAAGAACTAATCATGTGTTGTCCGACTTGTCATTGGTTCTTTTGGCACTTTGTCCGATCCTTCGACGCATCATCCTCTTTTGCAGCTTTTGCCTAATCAGTATGTTGACCTCCGCAACTCTGATATCCTTAGCGTAATGTCCGCTCTTCTAGGCCCGATGCCCGAATTCTCGGCCCGAAGCCTTCTACCGACATGTCGACCATTCCTCCGGTCGGATATCCAATATTCTGACATATTCACTCTGGCCTAACGTCTGATTCCCCTTGCTTTAATAAATTTACCTCTCCTTATCGATGTTAGTCCTGCGTCACTCAAACGCATATTAGATCAACACTACAATTGGTTTCATCATCAAAATATGAGATTCAACACAGCACTAACACTAGGCGGTTACCACTGCCAGTCTAGTGGTACTACTGCATGACATAGTCTAGGAGATTGTGTTTAGGTGTACCATCACCTAGACTAGTGGTACCACCGCTTGACACTAGGCGATACCACCATCCGGTCTAGCGGTATTACAGCCTAACATAGTCTTGGCGATTGTCTTGGAGACAAAGCCACTAGTAGTGCCACCACCTGGACCAATGGTGCCACCGCTTGACCCAACTTTTGGGTCATTGAATAGGCCTTTCTCTAGCCCAAAACAGCCCCACTTGGTTCCAATTGGCCCCTAATTGAGTTAGCCTAATTATTTTCTAAACCAACCTAATTACAACTAAAACTATTTTGATATAGACAAATTATTACAAGCAAGAATACTGAGTTGTCTGGCATGTCATTGGTTCATTTAGCGCTTCGTTTGACCCTTCAGTGCATCATCCTCCCTTCGGCGGATTAACCACCCAACAAATCGGCATGTTGCCTTCTTACAACATCCGATCTCTTTAGCACAATGTCCAATCTTCTTGGCTCGATGCCCAAACTCATGGCATAAAGCCTTCTACCGACATATTGACCATTCCTCTAATCTAACGTCCAATCTTTTGACATGTTTAATTCCAGCCCAACTTCTTATTCTTCCCGCTTTAATCAATTTATCTCTCTTGATCGAAGCTAGTTTTACGTTACTCAAAATGTAGATCATAACATTATCAATTGGTTTCATCATGAAAATTTGAGATTCAACAATCTCTACCTTTTTAATAATGATAACCAATTAATGACGGAGTTTAACTAAACTCCCTCTTTCAATATGCCATATTGATTGAACTTTTGAATTCATGTCAAAGTAATTTTAATCATGATCATATGTGACACAATATATGCGTATCATTACATTGCAAGCATCATTATCTTAAGTTTTGCATGCATCATCATAAATATTTCAAATCATCATGTTATCAAAATATTAAAGTATGTTACATCCTACCATATATGATCATCATATTATCATATCTTCTCCCTGTTTGTCATTGTTAGGATCTCTTTATTTTCTAAGCTTTTGAATAATGTTTATTGAGTATGTTTAATTCAGATAGAGTCGGATAGAGTTTATTTAATATTTATTTATTGTTAAGAGTCCAAGTCCTAATGGACTTTGGGTGGAACTCTATAAATAGTGATGTAAGACTTTCTTTTCGGAATCAAGAAATAAATCAATGAATTAATGAAATATTATTCCAGTCTATGGAGAAACCTTAGGAGGCTAATCCCCCTCGAAGCGGATCATTCATTTTTCTCCTTTTCTCCTATTTTCTCTCTTTTTTCAATGATAAAACCTTAGGGTTCTTATCAATTGGTATCAGAGCGATGATCCTCAACGTTCTCGTTGCAGTTCATCATTAAAAATAAAAAAAATAAAGAAAGAAAGAAAGAAAGAAGAGAGAGAAGAAGCCATAGCCACGCACCCTATTAGGACTCTAGCTTGGAGAGTGCTAATTGAGAGGGACATTCATGTAAAACCTACCTAAGTCGACCCCTATTAAAAAGGTAAAGAGGCCGGCTAGGGTTAGGAGGTTGTTTCTTATAGAAGAATTAGGAGTTGAAAAGGAATAAGAGTCTTGAGTAGGAGTCCTATTAGGAGTTGGTTAGAAGTAGGAGTCTTAAGTAGGAGTCCTATTAGGAGATAGGGTTTAGAAGCCCTATAAATAGCCATGTATCCCTTCTCTTTTCATAAGCAATAGATAAATCTTTTTTGCAGTCTTTGTGCAGCAACTTGGAAGAAGGAACCCCTATAGAGTTCCAAAGAGGCCGATCCCCTAAAGAGATCAACCCCAAGCTTAGAACCTGCAAGGGTTCTATCACTTGGTATCAGAGCAGCATTCTTGGCATCTTGCTACCCTTCCATAGCCATCTATCATCTCTCCACAACCGCCCAAAGCAATTCCCACAATTGCCCAACCGCCCAAAGCAATTCCCACAATTGCTTAAAAGATCGTCGCCAAATTCCACCGTCATCTCCACCACTTCGGAACATTCTTTGATCTCTCCGTGAATTGCAATAGGTTCTGGTTTCATACCTTACTGCTGCTGCAATTTAGTTATCCTTATTCGAAAATCAAAAAAAAAAAATTGTTCCTATATTGCTGCATAAACTTTTTGTCAAAAAGTTTTCATCTCTACGACGAAAGATACATTGCAGAATTCCAACTGCATAACACAATCTATTTGTTCTTGCTACTATATTTTTTCTATCCAAATCTCTACAAAATTTTTATGACAACTTTGAAACTTCCTAATAGCAGATTTTCCTTTGGATTTGTCAAAAAATTCTCAATATAAACCATTGATCTTTTACATCTAATCTGCTATACTTGAAAATCTGCACTATAAAATTCCAACCGCATAGCATAGTTTGTTTGATCTTGCTACTATATTTTTTTTGTCCAAATCTCTATGAAATTTTTATGAGAGCTTTGACACTTCTAACAGTAGATTTTTCTTTCATTTCATTAAAAAATTCTCAATATAAAGCACTGATCTTTTACGTGTAATATACTATAATTGAAAATCTATGCTGCAGAAAATTTCAGCCGCAAATTGTTGCCTTAATCGATCTATTTGTAATATTTTTGAACAAAATTTCTTATACACTTCATAGATCATCTTGGCTTCCATATATGATTGATTTATTAAAGAATTCATCTCAAAAAATGATTTTGTATTGCTGCAAAGTTTTGTCACAAACCGTTGAAATTTTTTGACGAGAATTTTGCTATCACAACTTGCACCAATTTGTTTGCTATTATACTGCCAAAATTTTCTTAATTAAATTAGACATTCTTGCTGTCATATAAACTAAGATTTTGTTTTTAATTTCCTCCTCAAATTTCTTAAGTTTTTGTGGAAATTTCATTTAGAAATCGTTGTTTCTTCGACGACAATTCTGCTTTTACAAGACAACACAATTCTGCAGCAAACTTCCACTGATTTCTATCAAACCTTTGCTGCCATCTACCATAGATCTAAAACATTCATCCATAGCCCTAAAACTCTATGAAATCACACCCTCAAACTTCACCCAAAACAGTCGCAAAACAAGCCTAAACCGCAGCCTACATCCACCAATCCATCAACCCTTTCGACCATCACTTCTCTCAACCTATACTTGCCTTTAACCTGACAACAAAAGAGAGATCTTAACATCACAGATTTAGAGGTATATACTATGGCATCTAAGGAGGCAATCAATGCTAAATTCGAAGCCTTGGAGGTGCGAATGGAGGATAAGATTCGGATTCTCTTTACCGAACTCAATTTGGGTCGACCACCAAGCATGAAGAAATCACATCAAGGAGAGAGCTCTAACTAATCACACCAAGCCTGAAGATATGACTTCCATGAGAGGGGAGGCTTTATGACCGACCCCATCTATCCATGCATGAGGGTGGACTTCCTTAGATGGGAAGAAGGAGACCCGATTGGTTGGATCTCGTGTGCGTAGCAATATTTTTGGTATCATAAAACTGCGGATGCATCTATGGTGGAAATTATAGCTATACATCTTGAAGGGGATGCCATACAGTGGTTTGACTAGTTTAAATATACTCATGGAGTCCTCTTATGGTGACAATTCAAAGAAGGACTATTGATCCGCTTCGGACCAACCGATTACAAGAACATTGACGAACAACTAGCAAAGATTCGACAAACCTCTACCGTTTCAAGAGTACCAAACCAGATTTGAAAGGTTATCTAATCAAACTTATGATTAGTCTCAAAAACAACTATTGGGGACCTTTATTGAGGGCTTGAAGTCGGAGATCCGGGAAGAAGTTAAAGCACGACAACCATACACGCTTATGGCAGCCATCCCTTTCGCACGACATCAAGAGGAGCAATTGAACCATGAAGCTCGGAGGACTAGGATTGCTTCTCGACCTGCAATGCAGAAGCCCTCAGCCCCCACTATTATCAACCGAGTCCCTGCACCAAAAATGATGATAAGAGAAGAGCTTCAGGAGTGATCTACGAAGGAGTTATGTTGGCACCGCAATGAGCCATGGAGCCACGAGCATCACTGTAGAAAAAGGAGACTTCTTATGATTAAACCAGTAGAAGAAGAGGTCATTGAATATCTAGAAGAGAGACTTGATAATGAAGAAGAAGATGCAGAAGAAGAGCCACAACCGACTGAAGTTATGGTACATGAACTAGCCGGCTACTCAAACTCGCAAACGATGAAAGTTGAAGGCCTTTTCAAACAACAATTGATCATTGTTCTCATCGACACGGGCCGCACTAATAACTTTCTAGATAGTAAAGTTGCTTTCCAGATGGCCTTACCTATTGAGTATTATAGTAGGTTTGACGTCAAGTTCACCGACGGACAGATTTTGAAGTGTGATCATAAGCGCCCGCGGGAGAAACTATTACTGTAAGACTAAGAGATAATTGCATATTTCTTCCTCCTCCCTCTTGATGATCATGAGGCCATGCTCAAAATTGAATGGTTGACAACATTAGGTGATGTTTCTTGGAATTTTATGAAACTAATTTTAAGATTTTACAGTAAAGGGAAATAGGTGATTCTACACGGGAAACGTGGGGGCAACGTAATGACGATTTGCACACAACAAATGGAGAAGATTTTGCATAAAGCATGCAGCAGCTTTTTAGTGCAACTTGAGCAGCAAACTAAGGGAGAGCCAATAGAATTTGAAGATCCAAACCTACTCCTTTGTTTGCTGAATTTTCAGATTTATTTGATGAACCGCGCAACCTACCTCTTACCCGTCAGCATGATCATTGTATACCAATTCTTCTAGGCAAACCTCCTGCAAATACATGACTATATCAACATTCATATCTGTAGAATGATGAAATAGAAAGGGTTGTAAAAGAGATAATCAAAATAGGAGTTATTCGGCCAAGTTACAGGCCCTACTTTTCACCGGTGCTTTTTGTACGAAAGAAGGACGAAACATGGCGAATGTGCATTGATTACCAAACCCTCAATGACATAACCATCAAGAATAAATACCCTATTCCAATAGCAGATGAATTGCTAGATGAAAAGCTGGACCTTCGATCCGGGTATCATCAAATACGAGTATGCGAAAATGACATATTGAAAATCGCCTTTCGAACACATAACGGCCACTACGAATTTTTGCTTTCTTCAACAAAAAGTAGAATATCTTGGGCATATCATATTAGATGAATGTGTGATAGTGGACCCCTCCAAAATAGAAGCAATGCAGAACTGGCTGACCCCGAGGAACATAAAATTGCTATATGGCTTTCTGGGTTTAACAGGCTACTACCGCAAGTTTGTGAAAAACTATGGAAAGATCAGTGCACCACTTACTTCCTTACTAAAAAAGATGTCTTCCAATGGTTGGATAAAGCCTTCACTGCCTTCGATAAACTTAAGACAGCCATGACGACGACGCTGGTGCTAGCACTACCAGATTTCAACCGACCCTTCGTTATTGAGGCCAACGCATCTGTAGTCAGAATTGGAGCCATTCTCATACAAGATGGTCGACCACTCGCATACACTAGTAAGACATTATCTCCCTCCTATCAAAATATGTCAACATATGATAAGGAGATGCTCGCCATTGTGCACGTAGCAACAAGTTCGAGACCCTACTTGATCGGTCGACGATTTCAAATTAAAACCGACCATAAAAGCCTCAAGTACTTTTTGGAGCAAAAGATATCATCCCCTGAGCAGAAAAAATGGGTAACAGAACTTCTTAGATTTGATTATAAAATAACTTACAAAAAAGGGAAAGAGAATGTTGTTGCAGATGCGCTTTTGCAACTAGCCGAGCAAGTTGAACTTTCGGCCATTTCGCTTCCGACCAGTGACTTCCTTGAGGATATTAAGATAGAATGGTAGGAAGATCCAAAGACTAGTAAGATCATAAAAAAATTGGAAGAAGCATCAAGCTCCGTGGCTCATTACAATTGGGACTCAAAAGAATTACACTATAAAGGACGTACTGTGCTTATGACAAATTCTACTTGCATCTTCACGAGCAGATTTTGGATAAAGTTATTCTCTATGTAGGGTACTAAATTGAAAAGGAGTATGACATATCACCCATAAACCGATAGCCAGATGAAAGTTGTAAATAGGTGCTTGGAGATAGCCCAAAACCACCCACCAAATATGACTACTCAAGGAGAACTCTAAACCCAACCAAGTGCCATTATTGATTAACGGATCGTGACTCGATGACGACGACCCACTACTAAAGTGCTAATATAGTGGGTGAACATACCGACAAAAGATGCCACTTGGGAGAACTATGATGACTTGAAGATCAAATTCCCAAAATTCATGAATCGTCTGCCTCGAGGACAAGGTTGATTTGAAGAGGGCGGGTCTATTAGGACTCTAGCTAGGAGAGTCCTAATTGAGAGGGACATTCATGTAAAACCTACCTAAGCCGACCTCTATTAAAAAGGTAAAGAGGCCGGCTAGGGTTAGGAGGTTGTTTCTTATAGAAGAATTAGGAGTTGAAAAGGAATAAGAGTCTTGAGTAGGAGTCCTATTAGGAGTTAGGGTTCAGAAGCCCTATAAATAGCCATATATCCCTCCTCTTTTTATAAGTAATAGATGAATCTTTTTTGCAGCCTTTGTGCAGCAACTTGGAGGAAGGAACCCCTATAGAGTTCCAAGGAGGCCGATCCCCTAAAGAGATCAACCCCAAGTTTAGAATCTGCAAGGGTTCTACCACACCTCTGCTTCCACTGCTTGCGGCCAGCCCACCGTTGGCCGTCACTACTCTCCGACCGACTAACCCTGCCCCGCTTCTGGCCAAAGTCCACCGTGGCCGTCGCCTCCCACCCGAGCCACCACCGCTGCTAGGAGACGATGCTGCTAGTGTCTCATCCTACTGCAGCCCGCTCCCCTTCTCCACTGCCACTGTAGGGCAACCCATTCCATTCTTCACCGCCGCCGCTGCTCCCTGGCCACCAACCTCCTCCTCTCTAATACCGCCGCTATGGTTCAGATAGGGCGACTCACCTCCTCGCCGCCACCCTTGCTTCCCGGTAGCCCGCACCCCTGTTTCAACCCACCGCACCCTACTTCCCTTCTTCCCCACTACCGCTGCAAGGCAACTTCTTCCCCACCGTTGCCACCGCTTCCAGGCTGCTCGATCACCACCGCCCACCTCCCAATCGCAACCCTAACCAAGCACCCCCCCCTTGGGTCGCAGCTGCAACTACCAGTTGCTGTAGCCCCTCGTTGCAACGGTTGTAGAAAATAGAGCTTCTTCTATTGCCGCAGCCCCCTCGATCCCTGCCGTGACCCTCACTGTCTCCTCCACCGCCGCCGTTGCGCTCCAGCCTGTGACCACCGCTACCGCAGCTGCCCTCCACCAGCACACGTAGCAACCGCAGCAAGCTCTTGCACAATGCTTCCTCAACCCCGACAACTCACGCACCGCAGCCCCCTGTCGATCCTTGCCATGACCTTCGCTGCCTCCTTCTCCACCGCCACCGCTATGCTACGGCCAGCGACCACTGTTGCCATAGCTGCCCTCCAACAGCACATGCAGCAACCGCAGCAAGTTCTTGTGTGGTCGTTTCAACCTCGATAATGCACGCACCAACTCTTCTTCCTAACCTCGGCCGCTTCAATGGCACCGTCATGTCCTCAACCACACGCGATCTCTCGGCATCACTAGTGCCTCCTTTCGTAGTGTGGTAGAGATAGAGCAACGTTGCCTTCCATCCGTGCCGTCACAACCACCATAGTGGCAAGCCCTTGGCGATGCTACCCCCAACCGCACCATTATCACTGTCTCCCAGCCCTCAACAGCAGCAATCCCTCCACACAGCGACCACAGCAAGCATTGCTGCCTCTCATGCGGTGAACGCAGCTACATCCCCGCATCCTTGTAGCAACCCTTCATTCCCACAATGCTACCACCAATTGCGTCACAATAGTAGCACCGAGTAGGGCAGTCAAGTAAAGCTTTCGATGAAACAAATTCCCTTAGCGCAAAAAGAAAGAAGGAATTGATTCTTTTTTCCCTTAACTTGACTGAAATGTAGCTTCATCAGAAGGCAGCAGAATGAACGGTCTACAAGATCGAGCGGACCTCTAAGGGCTATTCAATTCCTAAGTGACTCGAGTTTTTGGTGCGATCGCTCGGGAATTGAGACAGTTGAATTTTACTAAAATAGTTTCATTGGCTCCCGAGGTATTATAAATACTACCCCCTGGTTCGAGTTATCATATTAGAATGAATGAGTAGTTGGCTTCTTTAACTAGCAAGCAAGGGTGCCGGGCCCAAGATCAAGTAGAGAATCAAAGTCAAAGTATAACCAAACTCTCAACTAAACAATCCAATCATAAGACTCAAATTGGAGAGAATGAAGATGAGCTGAGTCAAGCTCTCCAGTTTGTATATCCAAATTCCCACGCATTTCAAATGTAGGTTATTGGATTTGGTTTTCCTTGTCTGACTGACCAATCACAGAGAATCCACTCTTTGCTTGATTCTTTGTTCTGGTAATCTATTGTTCATGTAAGGGTGTTTGGGCTATAGAGATAGGTTTGGATTGACTCTAGGCGGGGTGGGGCAAGCTTCCAACTATTGGAGAGTAACGTAAGCAACTTGATATGGCATTCCTTGGTTATGGGCAGGCGAGTTCCATTCATTATTGGAATTCTGTGTTTTCCTTTACCCTCTATAGCACGTTAGAAGTCAAAGTCTTCGTTACTTGTTGCGGGATAAGATAAGGACTCGGCTGGAAGCTGTGCCTAGAATCTCCTAGTGGGCAAAGGTGTGGAACCGAATCCAATCTGAAAGAAGAGAGAATCCCCCTTTTCAATCATACCCGCTTAAGTAAACCAAGATTAATGGCACATCCCAGCCCTGACTTCTTTGCTTTCAAACCTGACACCATACCTATAAGAAGCAAACACATATGGTTGCCAGTGTTGGTGACGAACCAGCTCTACAGTGGAATGGTTCAGTTCAAGGTCAAGTTCTAGGATCATCCTATTTAGAAGCTATGCGGGAATGGAGTATGGAGTTTGAATTCATTTCTTTCATTTATTCAATCATTGATAAGAACTAATAAATCAAGTTTCAGTCAAATTAATCATTTTGACTGACTGTTTTTACGTTTAGGGTGCTATAGAATGATAGCAAGGAGAGATAGACTTCATCTAAGAGGCCCGGATATGAGCAAGTGGTGTTGGAATCAAAGACAGTAACGATAGGCTCGAAGAAGGTTTAGTTTGCAAGGAAGGAGAGGTAGGCTCGGGGAATAGAGAGTGAGCCTCACAATTGAGCTAAGGAATCAAAGTAGTCCTGACACCAGAAATAGGAGTTAAGATTACAGATTTGCAGTCTTATGCAATGGCCACCGATAACTCAGTGAAAACATAAATGGAAGCATTGGAAATTAGAATTAAGAACCTATTGCAAGAAATACTTAATGATTTCAAAAAGGACCAACTAGAGAGCCTTAGCAAATTTCAACAAGGTGGGAACTCAAGTTCTATATTGCACAGATATCAAAATATAGGAAAAGGGCCCCAAGATTGTGACACAAACTACTCACAATGAATATGAAATTTTCAAGATGGGAAGATGGGGATCTGACTAGTTGGATCTCTAGGGTAGAAATTTTTTTTCATTTTCACAGAACCCCAGATGAATCCAAGGTAGAAATGGCCTCAATCCAGCTTGATGGAGATGCGATCCAGTGGTACGATTGGTATGAAACTTGCCACGGAGTTCCTTTGTGGGAACGATTCAAAAGAGGGCTTTTTGTTCACTTTGGCCCATCCAAATATGAGAATGTTGATAGCCAGCTCTCCAAAATTTGTCAGACTTCTATAGTGTTGGAATATCATAGTAGGTTTGAAAGATTGTTAAATCAAGCTAGAGATTGGTCAGAACGATAACTTCTGGGTACATTTATTGAAGGGCTTATTCCAAAGATCTGATGTGAAGTTAAGACTCGTCAACCCCGCACTATGATAGCTACGATCTCATTTGCATATCTAAGGGAACATCAGCCTATTCTAGTTTTGATTGATACTGGTACACTAACAATTTTATAGAGAGTAAGATTGTTGACCGATTGGCCCACCACATTGAAGATTATGATAGATTCGAAGTAAAGATTGCTGATGGATGGATTTTCACTTGTGATAGTAAATATTCATAGATAAAAGTGATTATACAGGGCCAGAAGTTTTCTGCAATAATTGTTACACTGAAAGATCGACATACTACTTATACTATCAAAAAGTGGAGACCATACTTAATCAACAAATTGTGATGCATTGCAAATAGCCTATGATTGAAGTGCTGAAAGAAAAGCTCCCTGAGTTTGATGCAGCTCAACCTTGAGGACAAGGTTGATTTGAAGGGGCAGAATTGTTAGGATCCCTTTATTTACTAAGCTTTTAAATAATGTTTATCGAGTATGTTTAATTCAGTTAGAGTCGGATAGATTTTATTTAATATTTATTTATTGTTAAGAGTCCAAGTCTTGATGGACTCTGAGTGGAACTCTAGAAATAGTAATATAAGACTTTCTTTTTGAAATCAAGAAATAAATCAATGAATTAATGAAATATTATTCTAGTCTATGGAGAAACCCTAGGAGGCCGATCCCCTCGAAGTGATCAAGGAAGTCGATCCCTTCGAAGCGATCAAGGAGGCTGATCCCCCTTGAAGAGGATCATTCCATTTTCTCCTTTTCTCTCCTTTTCTCTTTTTTTTCAATGATAAAACCTTAGGGTTCTTATCAGTCATCAACAAAAAGAAGAAGTGCAACTGTCAAGTTTTAGAGGTATAAGTTTAGCAATTTAGCAAATTTCCCATCACTTAGAATATGCAAGCTAGTGAGTTTCTTTCTTCTCTTTTGAGAAGTGCAAGCTAGCAATTTTTGCTTCCTTTGCAATGTTCATGCTAGCAAATTTAATAATTTTTATGTCATTTTTGAACATGCAAGCTAGTGAATTTTTCATCATTTTAGAACATACAAGCTAGTAATTTTACTTTTCTTTGCGATGTTCAAGCTAGCAATCTTTACTTCTTTTTTGAGATGAGCAAGCTAGCAAGTTTTTCTCCCCCTTTGTCATTGTCAAAAAGAAGGAAAGAATACAATTTTGTAATTCTTTTCCCTTTATATCAATTTTTACATTATGACAAAGATAAATTTAAATCAAATGTGATGAGGCATACAATTTATGAATACAAGGGAGTATCATAAATAAATCATGACATGAAAGATATAATATCAAAGATTATTTGAATACCAAAAAACATGATTCATATAGAAAACTTTCTCTTAAACAAAATACAAGAATCATACGAGAATAAAGAGTAGGAGATCTTGATTCATAAAAGAAACTCTCAAGTTAAGAAATCAAGAGAAAGTTCATGATTCGATTGGAAAAATCTCATTTAGATTCAAATCATCAAAATCATTTTCAAGAGATTCAAAATAACATAAATAGATAGATTTCTCAATCTTTTGAGATGCTAGCGATTTTCTTTCTCCCCTTTTTCTAATGGTGTAATTCATTTCCTTTTTACATCAATGCTCTAAGCATCACATAAATATAAATGTAATCATATGAAAATCATGATATGAAAGATGAAAGATCAAGAAAGATTAATTCATGAATGATTCATCTTGACAAATCTCCTTTTTAGTAAATAATAAAAAGAATTCTTAGGAGATTAAATAGTCAATGATCTTCAAAGGTAATCTTATGTTATAAATTTCAAGAAAACAAAAGAAAAACTATGATTCATTTGGATAAATCCCAATAAGAAGAAATGATACAAGAACACATAATAAGAGATTTTGATTCATAAACGATTTCAAGTTATAAATCTCAAGAAATCAAGATCATGATTTCGATAAAACTCATTAAATTCAAATCATCAAAATCGCTTTCATGGTTCACAAGATTCATAACATAAATAGATATTAATCTCTTATTGAAAAATTTAATAAGCTTTTGGGGATAGAGCCATTTTCAAGAGAAATAATGCATTCCTCTATGTGATTGATTTCATGCCATTGTTTTCTAAGCCAAAATCATGTATCATTATTTTAAACCAAAAAAGCAAATTTTATCATAAAAATCATCAAGTTCAAAAGATCAATAATAGTATAACAAAAAAATTATTATTACTTCAAATCATCATGCATCATTAATCATCAAGCATGATACCATTGAACATAAGGCATTTTCAATCAAAATCATTTTTGACATAAAGTAAAATGATTTACAAATTTAAATCATCATAACTTAAATTTATAAAATGATCATTTTTAATTAAAATGATTCAGTAAATCTAACTCATCATACTTAGTACTAGGAGTTAATATCCAATTGTCATGCTCAATTTTTTATTTTTCAAAATCACTAGAAAGATAAGCTAAGCATGATTCTAATTTTTTTTAACAATTTATATATAATTTTTTTAACCTAATTAAAAACCAACTCATGAAATGCATCAAGTAATTTTAAAATAAAGTAAAAGAGTTTTGGTTACCTCGTCGTCGAAAGCCATTAAGGCATAGTTTGCCACCTTGTCTTTGTTGGTTTGCTTCTTGTCTTCAGATGAGCTCAATTCATCCCAAGATGCTTTGAATACTTTTATCTTCTTTGGTAGCTTCTTTGTTAGTTTATTTTTATTCTTTGATTCTTGTTTTAAAATTTTCTTAAGCTTTATTGTTAAGAGTTCAAAATCATCATCACTTGAGATTTCGCTCGAGTAGTCTTCATTTGTTCTAAGTGTCAAATCCTTCCTGTTCTTTGGAAGGTTGTTCTCAAGTTCATCAAGTGCCTTGCACGTCATTTCATATGTCATCAATGAACTAATAGGTTCTTCTAGTGGAAAATTATTTAAGTACTTTGTCTCTTGTATTGTAGTTAATTTCAGATCCCAACTCTTTAGAAGGGATCTTAATATTTTGTTAACAAGTTTAAAATTTAAAAAATATTCGCCAAGAGCTTTTAAACTATTGATGACATCCATAAAATGGGTGTACATGTCAATAACAGTTTCGCTCGGCTTCATTCAAAATTATGCATCAAAAGATTGACTTTAGACTCTTTAACTCTATTCGTGCCTTCGTGTGTGATTTCAAGAGTGTGTCAAATCTTATAAGCCATTTCGCAAATAGAAACTCAATTGAATTTATTTTTGTCTAAGGGGCAAAATAGAGTATTCATAGCTCTAGCATTTAAAGAAAATGTTTTCTTCTCTAGATCAATCCATTCGTTCATTAGTCTAGAGGGTTTTTGAAAGTCATTTTCAAAAAGACTCCATAAATTTAAATCCAAAGAAAGTAAGAAAACTCTCATTCGAGTTTTCCAATATGTATAGTCCATCCTATTGAACATAGATAGAGTGACCCTCTTGAAAGCCAAAAAGAGCCATTTCTCTTGGGTGTTAAACCAAATGAGAAAAACATGGGTCTAATACCAATTGTTAGGACCAAGAATAATACTGAGAGCGGGGGGGGTGAATTAGTACTTACGATAAAATCACGTCAGTTCGAAAACTTTTATTCGATGAAAATCGATATTAGAAAGATGAGTTTAACTTAAAAGCTCATTAGTAAGCATAGTGAAAGTAGTAAGCAAGTAAGGTAGTTTGCAGTAAAGATAAATAGCAAGAATAGAAATTTAAACTAAGTTTTATAGTGGTTTGGTCGTTGTGACCTACATCCACTCTCGATTTCTCATTCGTCGAGGCCATTGGCATTTTCTAACTATCTTCTTTCAATGGGTGAAGATCAACTACGCTTATAACTCGATTCACCTTTATACCCCCACTGCCTCCTCTCTTAAACTTTACCAACACTTAGAGTTTGAGAGGAGTTCTCACAAGATTACAACATTGTTTTTCTTTTTTTTTGCTCTTAGTTATTGTGTATTCTAAGCAGGTATGAGAGGGTATTTATAGTGTTGGGAAATTCTGAGAGGGTGACATCACATGCACAGTGGAAGAACATTAAAAATAAAATCTCCAATTTCCCAAAGATGTGTTCATCGTCGTACGAAGATTGGTGTGCAAAAACCGTGATACTTAAAACTATGTATATAAAATATTATAATATATAGGGAGATCATATATCCCTGAATCCCTAAAGATTTCTAAGAGAGGGTGAAGGAGGTTAAGCGTCATCCTCTCTAGCGGTGATTCATACAATAGGGCGGCGACGATGCTCCTCAAAACTCCAAGCCTATTATTTTAGAAAGAGAAGGGGAGGAGAATAAGAGAGGCAACTCAAAAAGACTGTAGCCTATCCCTCTTATTTATAGAGGTCCCTTGTCAATTTAACTCTAATGGATCCTACCCTATTGGGTATTGGATCTCCATTCAATTACCCAAGCCTCTTAGATTAGTGGATCTCTATCCAATAATCTCTCATTGGCTCTTATTGGATCTCACCCATAGGATCCAATAATTCAGGGGCTTATTGGATATCCAGTAAGATAGGGGCTCCGACGGATATCTCATATGTAAACCTCTACTCATCGCAATGCCTACCATATGTGTGTGACCCTCTAGGCCCAGTATCGAGCTGGCCGTAACTCATACCTGTCAAAACTCCTTTTGGCTCAATGAATTATCATCTTTATAATAATTCATTCGACTCATTGACTGCGGACATACTAGGCCACTACACTATAGTCCCTAAACGATATAAGAGAATCTAATCCATTGGACCTATCTATCCTCAGTTACCTTGTACCTATAATCCCTCATCCATCTAATATCCTAAAGATCATATACTAGGCTGATAGAACCTTAACAGATTCTAAGCTTAGAGTTGATCTCTTTAGGGGATCGGCCTCCTTCGTACTCTATAGGGGTTCCTTCCTCCAAATTGCTGCTCAAAAGCTGCAGAAAATATTCATCTATTCCTTATGAAAGGAGGATGAATACATGGTTATTTATAGGGTTTCTAAACCTCAATTCCTAAATGACTCCTACTCAAGTAAAACTCCTACTAAAGACTCATAATAGGACTCCTACTGAAGACTCCTATTCCTTTACAACTCATAATGTTTCTCAAAGAAATATTCTCCTAACCTTAGCCGGCCTCTTCACCTCTTTAATAAGGGCCGGCTAGGTAGATTTTACATGAATACCCCTTTCAATGAAACTCAATTTAGGACTCTCCTAGCTAGAGTCCTAATAGACCCACCCTCTTTAAATTAGCACTATCCTCGAGGCTGATGATTCATGAATTTTGGGAATTTGATCTTTAAGTCATCATAGTTCTCCCAAGTGGCATCTTCTGTTGGTAGATTCGCCCACTATATTAGCACTTCAGTAGTGGGTCATCGTTGTCGAGTCACGATCCATCGATCAATAATGGCACTTGGCTGGGTCTGGAGTTCTCCTTGGGTAGTCATATCTAGTAGATGACTTTGGGCTATCTCATTTTATCCCAACTTGAGCTTTAAACAAGACACATGGAAGACTAGATGGATTCGTGAGCTGGAGAGTAAGTCCAATCTGTATGCTACCACTCCGATGTGCTCCAAAATTTGGTAGGGTCCATAGAACTGAGGTGAAAGCTTCCGAGATGCTCTAGTCTGGATTGATGTTTGCTTGTGTGGCTGGAGTCATAGGAAGACTCAATCTCCTATTGAAAATTCTCTTTCACCTTTGTGTTAATCATATTGCTATTTCATCCTTGCTTGAGCTATAGTGAGATTATCTTTTAGCTACTTTAGCATTTTGTCTCTATCTTGTAGTTTCCACTTAATATCCTCAAAGAAGTCGTTGGTCCGAAATGAAATGGCCAAAAATTCAGCTTGCTCGGGTAGTTATGAAAGCGCATATGCAACAACATTCTCTTTCCCCTTTTTTTAAGTTATTTCATAATCATATCCAAGAAGCTTTGTTACCCATTTTTGTTGCTCCAAGGTGTTGAATCTCAGATTTTGATGATAAAACTAATTGATTGTGTTTAGATGTTTAACTACATTTTGAGTGATGCAAGTCTACTCGATCAGGATTAGACAATTGACGCAGGAGAAATTGACATTGTGTCAGAGGAGATCACGTTAGGATATTGGACGGCAGAACGCTTCGGACGTCGGGCATCGGGCCAAGGAGAGCAGAATTGCACCAAGGATATCGGGGTTGCGGAGGTCAACCGTCGATTGGGCAACAAGCCACAAGAGTGGACGATGCGCTGAAGAATCGGATGAAGTGCCAACCAATGACATGCCGGGCAACAGAATGTCAATTTGCGTTGTAATAATTGTCTAGATCGGAGTAGAGTTTTGGCTCGTGTGTGCAAGATTAACTACGATAATGATGAAGACATAAAGCGAAACAAAGTGCCGGAGTCAAGCGCGAAGGATGTTAGGATCGGAGCGGCACTAAGAGGGGGGGGTGAATTAGTGCAGCGGTAAAGAACGATAAACTCTCGATGATTTAAACACTTTCGGAAACTTCGTACGATAAAAGCAACGTTTCGTTTGAAACCATTTCGATTGCATTTTAACTTGAAGGCATACGTATGAAGGAGACAAAGAAGTAGAGCATCAAAGTGAAGATGGTTTGCAGTAATGTAAATGACAATATGAAAAACGCAAACCGATTTATAGTGGTTCGGTCATGCGACCTACATCCACTTGCGAAGCCTTCTTCGATGAGGCTCCCAACTTCCACTAGCAAATCACTTTGAAGGGGAAGGACAAATACCCCTCTTACAACTTTTTACAAGTGGTTCACACTCTTACAAAGTTTCAACGAGAAAGAAGGAGGTGAACACTCAAGCAATTGAAAACAAGACTTGCTAAAGACTTTGCTAAGGCTTTTATCTCAATCTATTGCTTCTCAAAAGTTGTTATCTCAGCTGAGAATAAAGGGGTATTTATAGGCCTCAAGAGGATTCAAATTTGGGCTCCAAAATTTGAATTCTCTTCGGTTCCCGAAGCTAGCGGTGCCACCGCCTGTCAGTTTTGACACTGACAGTGTACTGGGTGGTGCCACCGCCCAGTCCAGCGGTGCCACCGCTTGGCTCTCGGGTGCTGGGCGGTGCCACCGCCTAGCTCTCGGGCTCTGGGCGGTGCCACCGCCTAATCTGGCGGTGCCACCGCCTACACTATTTCAGCCCACTAGTTGGGCTCCAAACTTGGCCCAAACTAGTCCAAACTTGGGCCCAATTGGCCCCTACTTGGGTTATAAGATTAATACCTAATCCTAACCCTAATTAATATGCTAACTACGAATTTAAAGACATTTCCTAAGCTATTACAAAGTCCGCAAGTCAAGATTTCTTCCGGCGAGCTTTCGGCGAACTTTCGACGGTCTTCCAATAAACTCTCGGAAACCATTCTACGGACTCCCGACAAGCTCCGAAACTTCACGATTTGATCTTGGCGAGTTTCAACGAGCTTCTTCGGCAAGCTATGATCTTTCTCGGTGAGCTTCGCGAACTTCTGACGAACCTTCCGGCGAGTTTCCGAAAACCCATCGGCAAGCTCCCTACTCATTCTCGGCTAGTTCCGACAGCATTCCTGACGAACCTTCAGACTTCCGTCGAACTCTCGAACTCCCAACGAATCCTTCGCGCTTGACTCCGGCACTTTGTTTCGCTTTATGTCTTCATCGTTATCGTAGTTAATCCTGCACACACAAGCCAAAACTCTACTCCGATCTAGACAATTATTACAACGCGAATTGACATTCTGTTGCCCGGCACGTCATTGGTTGGCGCTTCGTCCGATTCTTCAGCGCATCATTCTCTCTTACGGCTTATTGCCCAATCGGTGGTTGACCTCTGCAACCCCGATATCCTTGGTGCAATTCTGCTCTCCTTGGCCCGATGCCCAACGTCCGAAGCATTCTGCCGTCCAATATCCTGACGTGATCTCCTCCGGCGTAACGTCAATTCCTCTTGCGTCAACTGTCTAATCCTGATCGAGTAGACCTGCATCACTCAAAATGTAGTTAAACATCTAAACACAATCAATTAGTTTCATCATCAAAATCCGAGACTCAACAAAGGATTCGTTGGGAGTTCGAGAGTCCGACGAAAGTCTGAAGGTTCGTCGGGAATGCTGCCGAACTAGCCGAGAATGAGTAGGGAGCTTGCCGAAGGGTTTTCGGAAGCTCGCCGGAATGTACGTCGGAAGTTCGCGGAGCTCACCGAGAAATATCGTAGCTTGCCAAAGAAGCTCGTCGGAACTCGCCAAGATCAAATCGTGAAGTCTAGGAGCTTGTCTGGAGTCTGCAGAATGGTTTCCGAGAGTTTATCGGAAGACCGCCGAAAGTTCGCCGGAAGAAGTCTTGACTTGCGGACTTTGTAATAGCTTAGGAAATGTCTTTAAATTCATAGTTAGCATATTAATTAGGGTTAGGATTAGGTGTTAATCTTATAACCCAAGTAGGGGCCAATTGTGCCCAAGTTCGGACTGGTTTGGGCCAAGTTTGGAGCCCAACCAGTGAGCTGAAATAGTGTAGGCGGTGGCACCACCCAGGACCCAAAAGGTTGGGTGGTGGAACCGCCGGACTGGGGCACGGTGGTGGAACCGCCGGACTGGGCGGTGGCACCGCCCAGCACCCGAGCCAAGCGGTGGCACCACCGATCTGGGCGGTGGCACCACCCAGCACTCGAAGAGCTAGGCGATGGCACCGCTGGACTAGGCGGTGGCACCGCCCAGTACACTATCAGTGTCAGAACTGACAGGCGGTGGCACCGCTAGCTTCGGGAACTAAAGAGAATTCAAATTTTGGAGCCCAAATTTGAATCCTCTTGAGGCCTATAAATACCTCTCAATTCTCAGCAGAGATTACAACTTTTGAGAAGCAATAGAGTGAGAAAAAAGTCTTAGCAAAGCCTTAGCAAGTCTTACTTTCAAATTGCTTGAGTGTTCACCTCCATTTCTTTCTTGCTGAAATTTTGTAAGAGTGTGAACCACTTGTAAAGGTTGTAAGAGGGGTATTTGTCCTTCCCCTTCAAATTGATTTGCTAGTGGTGTTAGGATCAAGAGCACTAAGAGGGGGGGGGGGGGGGGGGGGGGTGAATTAGTGCAGTGAAAACTTTTGACGATTAAAACGACGTTCGTACGATAAGAACGATTTCGGTATGAAAGTCGATTCGGAAATTGCTTTAACTTAAGATCAAGCAAAGTGCAGTTAAAGTAAAGCTATGGAAGTAATTGTAGTTACGATAGAGAACAAAATGTAAATGCAAACCGAGAATTAGAGTGGTTTGGTCAATCTTGACCTACATCCACTTTTGGCTTCGTCCTCCGATGAGGTCACCGACGTCCACTAGAGGCCTTCCTTCAATAGGCGAAGGCCAACAACCCTTTTACAGTTTCACTCCTTTTGACGGGCTTAGGAGATAACCCTTACAGATTTTTCACTCCTCTCTTGAATGATCAAAACTTTGAAGAAAAGAGGGAGAAGAACTTCTAGCCTTTTACAACACTTTTAAGCTCTCAAAATCTCAGAATAAATGCTAAGTTTCGGTACCCTTTCATGCACGAAAGGGTGGGGTTTATATAGGCCCCAAACTGATTTGAATTTGGAGCTCAAAAATGTCATATCCCATGTTTTCGGGGTCTTGGTGGTACTACCGCCATAAATGGGCAGTACTACCGCCTGACAGAGCTCGGAGACCGAGCTCGGGTGGTACCACCACTTGTCAGGGGCGGTGCTACCGCCTAGTCTCACTCGGAGACTGAGGCCAGGCGGTGCCACCGCCTGACAGGGGCGATGCTACCGCCCACCCAGTCTCACTCGGAGACTGAGCCCAAGCGGTGCCACCGCCTGACAGGGGCGGTGCTACCGCCCAGTCTCACTCCGAGACTGAGCCTAGGCGGTGCTACCGCCTGATAGGGGTGGTGCCACCGCCCAGCCTCACTCCGAGGCTCGGCAGCTGGGCGGTGCCACCGCCGGCTAGGGAATTTGGGTCCGAATGGGCTGATCCATTTGGCCCAATTTGGGTCTGTCAATGGCCCAATTGCCCCAAGATTAAGTTAATGGGATCACCTCCCATTTCTAACTTAATCATCATGCTAACTATGATATTTTTCAAGACATTTACTGCAACTTGCTCCGGTGCGTCAATCGCTTCTTCCGTCGAGCTTCTAGTGAACTTCGGGCGATCATCCGACGAACCCTCGGTGATGCTCCGGCGGACTTCCGGCAAACTCCTGGACTTGCGACGATCCACTTGGCGAGTTCCGATGAGCTTCTTTGGCAAGCTCCTAGACTTCTCGGATTTGTTCCCGCAGAACCTCCGATGACCGTCCGGACTTCCGTCGAACTCTCGAACCCCCAATGTGATCATAGTCTTGACATCGGCGCAACTCCTGCTGCATGTCTTACTTTCATCGTAGTTAATCCTGCACACTTATCTCAACATATGGATTAGATAACAAATGACAATTGACTTCATCATCAAAATCCGAGATTCAACAATCTCCCCCTTTTTGATGATGACAATCAATTGATAACGGAGTTAACTTTAACTCCCCCTATCTGTATGCCATACTCAAGATAAGTCATTCTTGAATTCAAAGCCTTTGAATTCAAGAGACATATTGATAAGTTAAGATTGTTTAACCTTATCAATACTTCCATCATGATTCCTATCATGATGTATCTCTCTGAAAATGATGTCAAGGCTTGATATCCATTTTCAAGTTTTACATTTCAAATGTGAATGATAGTAATGGTAGCAATTCATCATATGGTAAGATATCAACATGTAAAATTACGATGCAAGTTCTTGATATCTTAACATAATGCAAATATTTCAAAGTGTTTAGCAATCATAGCATTTCTATTATCAATTTACCATATATTTCGATGCAAGCTTTTTTTAACATAATTCAAATTCAAATATGGCACTCATAGCATCAATTCATATATTTCTCCCCCTTTGTCATCAACAAAAAGGAGAACGATATAAGCAAATTTTAAACACAAGTGAGTGATAGGTAATTTTTCAACAATGAGTGATAGGATACCAATTATACAAACATCTCAAGGAAAGATTAAATCATGCTTTATTTTTACAAGGATCAAGATATGTATGTGAATCAATATCCTTGCAAGTAAAAAATCTTCCTTTTTCAAAAAGGAAATTATAAGAAGGAATCATTTTATCAAATCCATTTCTCAAAAATATTTTTTACATTATAAGCCTATGAAAGATGTATTTGCTAATTGATTCCATATGTCAAAAATCAATGATATGAATCAAACTCAATATGACATATGCTTATTAAGTTCGGAAGAGAATAAGGTATCAAGAAAATCCAAAAATAAAATTTAACACTTTCATGCATTCGGACAAGGTTTTGCTATAGATTTTCCAATATAATCATGAAGAAAAAACATGCTCATTATCATGGAAATTTTTATATCCAAAACACATAATTTCCAACATATTATTAAGGCATGTAATCAAGTAAAATCATCATAGCAATTAAGTGATTTGATTATTGAATCAAGAAAGTCCGAAAAATAGATTTAATGATTTCAAGCATTCGGACACATTAACATTCCTAATTCTCTTCTAATGAAATTAAATTGTTCTTGACTCAAAGGCTTTGTAAAAATATCAGCTAGTTGATGTTTAGTATCAATGAACTCTATAACTATATCATGATTAGTGATATGATCTCGTATAAAGTGATGTCTAATATCAATATGTTTTGTTCTTAAGTGTTGAATGAGATTCTTTGTTAAACATATAGCACTTGTGTTATCACATTTAATGGAAATATTTTTAAGATAAACTTTATAATCTTCTAAGGTGTTTTTCATCCACACAACTTGTGCACAGCATGCACTAGCTGCAATATACTCGGCTTCGGTTGTTGATAGTGCAACCGAGTTTTGTTTCTTAGATGACCAGGAAACAAGAGCATGTCCCAAAAAATGACATGTTCCTGATGTGCTTTTTCTATCTAATCTACATCCAGCAAAATCTGCATCAGCATAAGCAATTAACTCAAACTTCTCGATTTTCGGATACCATAATCCTAGATTTGTGGTACCTTTAAGATATCTAAGTATTTTTTTAACCGCTTTGAGATAAGATATCTTAGGGTTCGATTGAAACCTAGCACAAAGTCCTACACTGAACATGATATCTGGTCTAGTTGCAGTGAGGTAAAGTAAACTTCCTATCATACCCCTATAAGTTTTTTGATCGAAGCTTTCTCCACTTTCGTCAACTTCTAACTTAGTGGATGTGCTCATAGGAGTGTTAATAGCTTTTGAGCTTTCCATATTAAATCTCTTTAGCAAGTCTAAAGCATATTTAGTTTGACTAATAAAGATGCCATTTCTTAGTTGCTTAATTTGTAAGCCTAAGAAAAAGGTTAATTCTCCCATCAAACTCATTTCAAATTCTAGACTCATGGTTTTAGCAAATGATTCACAAAGAGATTCATTTATAGAACCAAAGATAATATCATCAACATAAATCTGAACAATGAGAAATTAATTATTTTAAAATTCTTGATAAACAATGTAGTATCAACCTTGCCTTTTGTGAAATTATTTTTAATAAGAAAAGAACTAAGTCTCTCATACCAAGCCCTTGGGGCTTGTTTTAAACCATAGAGAGCTTTAGTTAATTTAAACACATGATTAGTGAGGCTATTATTTTCAAATCCGGGAGGTTGTTCAACATAAACTTCTTCGGAAATAAAGCCATTAAGAAAAGCACTTTTAACATCCATTTGAAATAACTTAAAATTATTATTACTAGCATAGGCAAGGAGCATCCTTATGGCTTCTAATCTAGCACAGGAGCGAAGGTTTCTTCGTAATCGATACCTTCTTCTTGGTTGAAACCTTTGGCTACTAATCTAGCCTTATTTCTAACCACGATACCATTTTCATCTTGCTTGTTTCTAAAGACCCATTTAGTACCAATAACTAAATGGCCATTTGGCCTAGGAACAAACTTCCACACCTCATTTCTCTCAAATTGATTTAACTCATCATGCATTGCGATAATCCATGAATCATCTTTCATGGCTTCGTCAATACATTTAGGTTCAATTTGGGAGAGAAAAGCGGCGTTGGCACAAAATTCTTTAAGAGAAGAACATGTTTGAACCCCCTTAGATGTGTCTCCTAGAATTAGCTCCTTAGGATGAGCATCTACATACTTCCAATCCTTGGGTAAGGATGTTTTGGAAGTGGATGCATCCAAGTTGCTAGTTGGAGAAGGGGTTTCATTTAAATTCAAGGAATCGAAATTAACATCATCATCAAGATCATTTTTCTTGATTTCGGAAATCTCATTGAAAACAACATGAATGGATTCTTCTATAATTAAAGTTCTTTTATTGAAGATACGAAAAGCTTTAGAAACCGAAGAATAACCAAGGAAAATTCCTTCATCGGATTTAGCATCAAATTTTCCTAAGGCATCTTTTTCATTCAAGATAAAACACTTACACCCAAAAACTTTAAAATATGAAACATTAGGTTTTTTGTTTTTCCACAACTCATAGGGAGTTTTGGTGAGTAAAGGTCTTACTAGAACTCTATTCAAAATATAGCATGTAGTGTTTACGGCTTCGGCCCAAAAATATTTGGGTAGGTTATGTTCATTCAACATGGTTCTCGCCATTTCTTGTAAATTTTTATTTTTTCTTTCTACTACTCCATTTTGTTGAGGATTTCTTGGAGTAGAGAAGTTATGATTGTATCCATTAAATTCATAAAATTCCTGAAAATCACGGTTTTGAAATTCACCACCATGATCACTTCTAATTGACGAAATCATAGAACCCTTTTCATTTTGGACAAGTTTACAAAACTTGGTAAAATATCTAAAGCATTCATTTTTGTGTTTTAAGAAATAAGTCCATGTGTATCTACTATAGTCATCTACAATGACAAAGGCATATTTGCTACCTCCTAGACTTGATGTAGAGATAGGTCCAAACAAGTCCATATGGATCAATTGTAAGGGCCTAGAGGTACTTATTTGATTCTTAGATTTGAAACTACCCTTAATTTGTTTTCCTAATTGACAAGCATCACACACATTATCTTTGATGAACTTGATATGAGGAATTCCTCTTACAAGTTCTTTGGATGATATTTGAGTGATTAGTTTCATGCTAGCATAACCTAATCTCCTATGCCAAAGCCAAGCATCCTCATTCAAAACTGTGAAACACATTTCATTACAAAGATCATTGATGTCAATAGTATATACGTTATTTTGTTTTAATGCAATCATAGATGTGTTTTTGTATGGTTTTTCAATGATGCAAGCATTAGATTCAAATTTGACAATATATCCTTTATCACATAATTGACTAATGCTCAAGAGGTTATGTTTTAAACCATCAACTAACAAAACATCTTCAATAAAGAAGTTGGATTTGTTACCTATGGTTCCTTTGCCAATGATTTTACCTTTGTTGTTGTCTCCGAAGGTGACATAGCCTTCGTCTATGCTAGTGAGCTTAGAGAATTGAGATGGATCTCCGGTCATAACCTTGAGCATCCACTATCAAGGTACCATCTCTTGCTCCTAGCTTGTGATGGTGTATATTTCTACAAGAAAGGATTATTTTTAGGAACCCATTTACTTTTGGGTGCCTCAAAAACTGATCTAACTTGTTTATCATGTTGCATAGAATTGATTATGGTTCCTTTAGGAACCCAAATCAGTTTGTTCGGACTAGTTTTCTTGAATGGACATTGATAAGTTTTATGTCCATATTTGCAACAAAAGTTGCATTTGCTTTGGTGCCGAACATGTAAGATAGGGCCTTTTATGAAGGTGGTTGGATTTTGGTGAGGACTTCTCACAAATCCGATTCCACTTCTTTTAGGAACATGACCCTTATTTGTAAGGATCATGTTCAAAGACTTGCTACCAACCTCGAATTTCTTCAAGATGTCCTTAAGTAGCAAGTTCTCCCTTTGGAGAGTTTCTAGATCATGGCATTTTATACATGGAGCTAAACTATCATGATATTCAGATTTTAATTTATCGAAATTACAAGTAAGACTATTATGCTCCTTTTTTAGCAATTTGTATTTTCTACTAATAGTTTTGCATTCATCAAATAAGTCATGGAAGGTATTTAATAATTCATCAAATGATAAATTTGCATCAATTAAATTGGTTACCTCCTCTCCGATGGCCATTAGGGCATAGTGAGCAACTTGCTCGGTGTTGGACTCCTCTTCTTCAGACGCGCTTGAGTCATCCCACGTTGCTTTGAGCGCCTTCTTCTTTGGTGTTCTTTTCTTGACTTGGGGACATTCACTTTTGTAGTGTCCCGGTTTCTTGCATTCGTAGCAAATAACTTGGTCCTTCTTGGGTTCAAATTTATTTTTTGTGTCATTTTTAAAATTGTTTCTTTTAATGAATTTTTTAAATCTTCTTGTTAGAAGTGCCAAGTCATCGTCAAAGTCCTCATCACTTGAGTTCTCTCTCAAGTGGTCTTCTTAAGTTCTAAGTGCCATATCCTTCCTGTTCTTTGGAAGGATGTCTTCTTGCCCTTCATGAGCTTTGCAA
This sequence comes from Musa balbisiana, assembly GCA_004837865.1. Lineage (NCBI taxonomy): Eukaryota > Viridiplantae > Streptophyta > Magnoliopsida > Zingiberales > Musaceae > Musa > Musa balbisiana. The sequence goes on along the minus strand of CM017193.1, from coordinate 22,915,066 downwards.
GTCATTTCGTAGGTCATTAATGACCCGATTAATTCTTCAAGAGGGAAGTTGTTTAAATCTTTAGCCTCTTGAATAGCAGTGACTTTAGGGTCCCAACTCTTAGGAAGGGATCTTAGAATCTTATTTAAGAGCTCAAAATCCGAAAAACTTTTACCGAGTCCTTTTAGACCATTGATGACATCCGTGAAACGGGTGTACATGTCGCCAATAGTCTCGCTCGGTTTCATCCGGAAAAGTTCAAATGAATGTATCAAAAGGTTGATTTTTGACTCTTTCACTCTACTTGTGCCTTCATGAGTCACTTCGAGTGTATGCCAAATATCAAACGCGGTTTCACAAACCGAAACACGGTTGAACTCGTTTTTATCAAGCGCACAAAATAAGGCATTCATAGCCTTTGCATTAAGAGCGAAAGTCTTCTTTTCCAATTCATTCCAATCGATCATTGGAAGAGAAGACTTCGAAAATCCATTTTTGACAAGATTCCAAATTTCAAAATCCATAGAAATAAGGAAGATCCTCATTCGGGTCTTCCAATAGGTGTAGTCCGTCCCATTGAACATGGGTGGACGTGTGATAGAATGACCCTCTTGGTTTCCAGCGTATGCCATCTCTCTTGTGTTTTAATCCGTTTGAGAGTTAACCTCGCTCTGATACCAATTGTTAGGATCAAGAGCACTAAGAGGGGGGGGGGGGGGGGGGTGAATTAGTGCAGTGGAAAACTTTTGACGATTAAAATGACGTTCGTACGATAAGAACAATTTCGGTGTGAAAGTCGATTCGAAAATTGCTTTAACTTAAGATCAAGCAAAGTGCAGTTAAAGTAAAGCTATAGAAGTAATTGCAGTTAAGATAGAGAACAAAATGTAAATGCAAACCGAGATTTAGAGTGGTTCGGTCAATCTTGACCTACATCCACTTTTGGCTTCGTCCTCCGATGAGGTCACCGACGTCCACTAGAGGCCTTCCTTCAATAGGCGAAGGCCAACCACCCTTTTACAGTTTCACTCCTTTTGACGGGCTTAGGAGACAACCCTTACAGATTTTTCACTCCTCTCTTGAATGATCAAAACTTTGAAGAAAAGAGGGAGAAGAACTTCTAGCCTTTTACAACACTTTTAAGCTCTCAAAATCTCAGAATAAATGCTAAGTTTCGGTACCCTTTCATGCACGAAAGGGTGGGGTTTATATAGGCCCAAAACTGATTTGAATTTGGAGCTCAAAATGTCATATCCCATGTTTTCGGGGTCCTGGCGGTACTATCGCCTGATAGAGCTCGGAGACCGAGCTTGAGCGGTACCACCGCCTGTCAGGGGCGGTGCTACCGCCCAGTCTCACTCGGAGACTGAGCCCAGGCGGTGCCACCGGGGCGGTGCTACCGCCCAGTCTCACTCGGAGACTGAGCCCAGGCGGTGCCACCGCCTGACAGGGGCGGTGCTACCGCCCACCCAGTCTCACTCGGAGACTGAGCCCAGGCGGTGCCACCGCCTGACAGGGGCGGTGCTACGACCCAGTCTCACTCCGAGACTGAGCCTAGGAGGTGCCACCACCTGACAGGGGCGGTGCCACCGCCCAGCCTCACTCCGAGGCTCGGCAGCTAGGCGGTGCCACCGCCGACCCAATCGGTGCCACCGCCGGCCAAGGAATTTGGGTCCGAATGGGCTGATCCATTCAGCCCAATTTGGGTCTATCAAGGGCCCAATTGCCCCAAGATTAAGTTAATGGGATCATCTCCCATTTCTAACTTAATCATCATGCTAACTATGATATTTTTCAAGACATTTACTGCAACTTGCTCCGGTGCATCAATCGCTTCTTCCGTCGAGCTTCCGGCGAACTTCCGGTGATCATCCGATGAACTCTCGGCGATGCTCCGGTGGACTTCCGGCGAACTCCTGGACTTGCGACGATCCACTTGGCGAGTTCCGATGAGCTTCTTTGGCAAGCTCCTGGACTTCTCGGAATTGTTCCCGCAGAACCTCCGATGACCGTTTGGACTTTCGTCGAACTCTCGAACCCCCAACGTGATCATAGTCTTGACTTCGGCGCAACTCCTGCTGCATGTCTTACTTTCATCGCAGTTAATCCTGCACACTTATCTCAACATATGGATTAGATAACAAATGACAATTGACTTCATCATCAAAATCCGAGATTCAACAAGTGGAAGTTGGGGGCCTCATCGAAGAAGGCTTCGCAAGTGGATGTAGGTCATTTTGACCGAACCACTTTAAATCTGCATGTTCCTTGAATGTGTGAGTTGTTATTTTTCGGCAATCATTGTCTACACAGAAGCAAGTTTTTGTTCTTCACTTTACTCAAGTTTTTTATCGTATGAAAGATTTTCTGAAACCGACGTTTTATTCCGCTACACTAATTCACCCCCCCCCCCTCTTAATGTTGCTCCGATCCTAACAATTGGTATTAGAGCTAGGTATTTCTCATTTCGGATTTACACCCAAGAGAAATGGCTCTTCATGGATTTCAAGAGGGCTTTTCGGTTGTTCGTCCACCGTTTTTTAACGGATTGGACTACACTTATTTGAAAACTCGAATGAGAGTTTTCTTGATTTCTCTGAATTTGGATTTATGGAATATTGTTGAAAATGGTTTTCAACTTCCCTCTAAACCGATGAACGAATGATCGGATTTGGAGAAGAAGTATTTTTCTTTAAACGCAAAGGCTATGAATGCCTTATTTTGCGCTTTGGACAAAAATGAGTTCAATCGGATTTCTATGTGTGAAACGGCTTTTGATATTTGGCAAACACTTGAAATCATACACGAGGGAACTAGTAGAGTCAAAGACTCGAAAGTTAACATTTTATTGCATGATTTTGAGCTTTTTCGAATGCAACCAAGTGAGACTATAGGCGACATGTACACCCATTTCACGGATGTCGTCAATAATCTAAGAGTTCTTGGTAAATCTTTTTCGAATTTTGATCTCATAAGTAAGATCTTAAGATCCCTTCCAAAAAGGTGGGATCCTAAAATAACCGCAATACAAGAGATAAAAAATTTAAATGATTTTCTATTAGAAGAATTAATCGGGTCATTAATGACCTATGAAATGACACTTTTGGAACATTTTGAACCCGAAGAGCACTTGAACCACCTTCCAAAGAATAGGAAGGATTTGGAACTCCGAACAAATGAATACCACTTGAGCGATGACTCAAGTGATGAGGACAATGATGAACTTGAACTTCGAACACTAAATCTTAATAAGTTCATTAAACAGAAATCTAAAATAAACAATGAACTTGATTGGAGGAAGAGGCCAAAGAAGAGGAAGGCAATCAAGGATGAATCAAGAACTTCCAAAGGTGAAACGGCGAATTGGGCTTTCATGGGGTTCAACTACAAGGTAAGTAACTCAACTCTCTTGAATTATTTTGAAATTACTTGAAGTTTTTCATGAGTGCTTAATTTAGATAGTAGGAATAGGAAATAAAAAATTGTTTTTCAAAAATTATATCATGTTTTTCTTTTTAGCATCTTTGAAAAATTAAAAAATTTGATCATGAAAAGTATATTGCTAAGGTTTCATGCATGTTATGTTTTGAAATGTTGAATGATATATGCAACACTAGGGATGATAATTATATGATACGTGATAATGCTTAGGATTAATCCATGCATGTGTATCTTGATGATTTTATGTCATGCATGAGTTTTTGAAGTAAATGTTGATTTGAAACTCTCATTTTAGATTAACATGGTTTTGGTCTAATCATTTTTATGACGAATTAAGATGACATTCTCATGACATATTAAGGTGACATAGTGCATGTACATCTATGTATGAATTTCTTGATAGTCTTTTGATGATAGATGTGATATCATGATGTGTTTGGTCTTGATGGCTTCATGACGAAACTTTTGTTTTGATTTTAAATGATGATACATGTTTTCACAAAAGACTTGAATACCCTCACATGAAATCAATTGTATGAAATGGAAATGAATTTTCTATCCTATTGAGATTAATGAATTTATTTTACCAATCTTGTGAATCTCATGAAAATAAATGAGTGTATCATGCATTTGGTCTTAATGATTTCTCTTGAACATACTTTTTGAAATCATACTTGATGATAAATATCAAGATATTAAAAGGATGTTATCATGGAATCATGCTTGATGATTTGTTTTATGAAATTTACCTTTCCGTCTTAAATATTGACATTTGTTTTATTAAAGGTAAAGGCATGCTTATAAGAAGCAAATCACATGAATAGAAATTTATAAAAAAAATGAAATGCGATCCTCTATCTTATAAATCTATGCTTGTCATGTATGAATTTATTGAATGTGACTTTGAGGATGATTTCGGATTTCACAAATGCTTGATTCATACTTATGACATGAGACACATTTTAAATATGAATCATGTTCAATGCTTCAATCATGTTATATCTCCCTTAATTCATTTTGTTCTCCTAGATTTATTTACCAAAGAGGAGAATCTTCCGAATGAATGAAATGATACAAATGAATCACTTATCGATATATCTTTTTTGAAATATCTTTTTAATGTGATGTTGATAATTTGAGATGCCTGTTGGAATTCATGACATGAGATAATTGAATCCTTGACTTACTCTTTATATGGCTTGAGAATAGATGTTTAAAATTTTGCTTGATGAGTTGTCTTATAAGATTTTACCTTTACGTCTTGAACTTTCGTGCTTACCCTGATTTGGCATATAATGACTAAGGCATGCTTAGATGAAAAAGAATCACTTAAAAAATGCTTTTCCCATCTGATCGAGATTAATAATTTCATGATATTTTGTGAATCTCGAAATTGATTTTGATGACTTGATTATGAGTTTCAAGTTAACGATTTGATTTGAATGAGTTTTATCTAAATCATAATCTTGATCTTGCAAAATTGGAATCACAAATAATATCTTTTGGTATTCATGAATTGATACTCACAATATGAAAGTATTGGTATTCATGACTTGAATTTGATTGAAACATTGCATGCTTAAATTAATCATTCTCCTATGTTTCAAAAATTCTTTAAATGCCTTATGTGATGATTAAAAATTAATTTGCTTTATGATAAATCTATGTATACCATTTTGAATCTCTTGAAAGTAATGTTGAGATTTTGATGAATTTGACGATTTGAATTTGAATGAGTTTGTATTCGAATTATGATCTTGACTTCTTGGATTTACTACTTGAGATTTTTTTTAATCACAATCTCTTCTTTGTATACCTACAATTTTTATTATTTATAAAAACAAGAGATTTGATAAAATGAATCATTGTTGACTTAATGTTCGGTATCATGAATACTTTATTATCATACATGAAAATAGTGATAAATATTTTGAAAATAAATGTTTGTATCATGTTAGATGATTTTACATTTTGTGCATGATAAGTTATAGTGATGATTGAAACAATGATTGAAATTATATGAATGATGATTTGGAATCATGCATATAATGATGAGTTTATATGTTTTGAAAATATATATGATGATTTGGTATTATGCATGCAATAATGATGCACGCAATGATGAAATATTCATGATAAAATTATTATTTTGATATTCATGACTCGAATCTTCCTTTCTTTTTGCCAATGATAAAGGGAGAGAAAGAGTTGCTAATGTGCTATCTTGAATTGATGTAAAGGGTCATCTCAAAGAGAAATTAGCTAGCTTGCACAAGTCAAGAAAATACAAAAACTTACTTACTTTCTTGCACATCTAAAGAAAAGATATAAATGTAACACTTGCCAAATTGTTTGCTTGCCTCATGTAAAACATGGTCCCTTGCTAGTTTGACATTTTGCTAAGGAAGCAAAAATGACACTTCTCAAAAGAGAAGAAAGAGCTTGCTTTCTTGAACATCTTTAATTTGCTAGCTAGAATGATGTACAATTTGCTATCTTGAACATTACAAAGAAATGCTATCATGCACATCGCAAAGAAAAGCAAATATGCCAACTTGCACATCTTTAAATTTGCTAGCTTGTATGTAGTAAAACTTGCATATCGTAAAAGTTGCTAGCTTGAAGAGAAGCAAAGAATTGCTATCTCAAAAGAAGCAAAAACTATAAAACTTAGAAAACTTGCAATATAATTGCTCTTGCCATGCTTTGTATCAAAAATAGGTTGATATCCTTAAAAGCATCGCATTAAATTTTTTAGTATAATGTATCACATGTATCGCAAATTAAAAATTTTGAGACTATTATCATATCATGTTTAACAATTGATGTCTTTCATGACATAATTTCTTTGCATTTTTGTCTTGTATGTATCATGTGATGATTGAAATATTGATTGATGCAAATTCATAATTTATGTAAAAGTCTAAATCATTAGTTCCTCTCCTTCTTTTCGGCAATGATATAGGGGGAGAAAGATTGCTAGCTCAAGGCAAATGTTGGCTAGCTTGTACTCTTCCCTTCTTTTTGACAAAAACAAAGGGAAGAAAGCTTTTGCTAGTTAGAACATGTAAAGAAAAGCAAAGTGCAATCTTGTACAAGAAGCAAGTGTTGAATTGCTATGATTGAACTTAAGAATCTTGCTATGCTTTTGTGCTTATATGTTATGATGAAAATCTAGCTTCATGTTACAAAAACTTGCATATCTTTTAAAATAGCTAGAGCTACTTCTCCTTTTTGTTGATGACATAGGGGGAGAAGTATATTGATGACTTCATGCATTGAATTGAATATTTTATATATATTTGCATGATGGTTTAAATGTTTTTCATAACATGTGATGAATGTTGCTTGGATTTGGGATAATCCAAGTGTTCTATCAATGGCATATTGATAGGGGGAGTTTGGTTAAACTCTGGGGAGTTAAGGTTAACTCCAGTAGTCATCAATTAATTGTCATCATCAAAAAGGGGGAGATTGTTGAATCTCAGATTTCGATGATGAAATTAATTGATTGTGTTTAAATATTTAACTGCATTTTGAGTGATGCAGGTCTACTCGATCAGGATTAGACAATTGACATAGGAGGAATTGACATTGCGCCGGAGGAGATCACATTAGGATATTGAACGGCAGAATGCTTTGAACGTCGGGCATCGGGCCAAGGAGAGCAGAATTGCACCAAGGATATCGGGGTTGCGGAGGTCAACCGCTGATTGGGCAACAAGCCGCAAGAGTGGATGATGCGCTGAAGAATCGGACGAAGTGCCAACCAATGATGTGCCGGGCAACAGAATGTCAATTCTCATTGCAATAATTGTCTAGATCGGAGTAGAGTTTTGGCTTGTGTGTGCAGGATTAACTACGATAATGATGAAGACATAAAGCGAAACAAAGTGCCGGAGTTAAGCGCGAAGGATTCGTTGGGAGTTTGAGAGTCCGACGGAAGTCTGAAGGTTCATCGGGAATGCTGCCGGAACTAGCCGAGAATGAGTAGCTTGCCGATTCGGAAACTCACCGGAATGTATGTCGGAAGTTCACGGAGCTCATCGAGAAATATCGTAGCTTGCCGAAGAAGCTCATCAGAACATGCCAAGATCAAATCGTGAAGTCTAGGAGCTTGTCGGGAGTCCACAGAATGGTTTCCGAGAGTTTATCGGAAGACCGCCGAAAGTTCGCCGGAAGAAGTCTTGACTTGCGGACTTTGTAATAGCTTAGGAAATGTCTTTAAATTCATAGTTAGCATGTTAATTAGGGTTAGGATTAGGTGTTAATCTTATAACCCAAGTAGGGGCCAATTGGGCCTGAGTTTGGACTGGTTTGGGCCAAGTTTGGAGCCCAACCAGTGAGCTGAAATAGTGTAGGTAGTGTCACCACCAGACTAGGCGGTGGCACTGCCTAGGACCCAAAAGGTTGGGCGGTGGAACCGCCGGACTGGGCGGTGGCACTGGCTAGCACCCGAGCCAAGCGGTGGCACCGCCCAGCACTCGAAGAGCTAGGCGGTGGCACCGGCCAGTACACTGTCAGTGTTAGAACTGACAGGCGGTGGCACCGCTAGCTTCGGGAACAGAAGAGAATTCAAATTTTGGAGCCCAAATTTGAATCCTCTTGAGGCCTATAAATACCCCTCAATTCTCAGCAGAGATTACAACTTTTGAGAAGCAATAGAGTGAAAAAAAAGTCTTAGCAAAGCCTTAGCAAGTCTTACTTTCAAATTGCTTGAGTGTTCACCTCCCTTTCTTTCTTGCTGAAATTTTGTAAGAATATGAACCACTTATAAAGGTTGTAAGAGGGGTATTTGTCCTTCCCCTTCAAATTGATTTGCTAGTGGAAGTCGAGGGCCTCATCGAAGAAGGCTTCGCAAGTGGATGTAGGTCATTTTGACCGAACCACTTTAAATCTACGTGTTCCTTGAATGTGTGAGTTGTTATTTTTCTTCAACCATTGTCTACATAGAAGCAAGTTTTTGTTCTTCACTTTACTCAAGTTTTTTATCGTATGAAAGATTTTCCGAAACCGATGTTTTAATCCGCTGCACTAATTCACCCCCCCCCCTCTTAGTGCCGCTCTGATCCTAACACAAGGAAGATATCTTCTGCTCCAAGAAATATTTTAGGGTTTTATGGTCGGTCTTGATTTAAAAGTGTCACCTGATCAAATATGGTATCCATTTGGTCACCGTATACACAATCATGAGCATCTCCTTGTCATAAATAGTCATCTTGAGATGGGAAGGAGATAATGCCTTACTGGTATAAGCAAGGTGGTGGCCATCTTGTAATAGTACAACACCAATTCGAAGTCGGGTAGCGCTAATACGAGCATTGTCATCATTGCAGCGTTAAGTTTGTCAAAGGTAGTGATGGCTTTATTCAATCATTAGAAAGCATCCTTTCTTAGTAGGGAAGTAAGAGGTGCACTGATCTTTCCATAGTTTTTCATGAACTTGCGGTAGTAGCTTGTTAAATTGAGAAAGTTGCGTAGCGATTTTATGTTCCTCGAGGTTGGCCATTTCTACATTGTTTCAATTTTGGAGGGGTCCACTTCCACACCTTCCTCTGATATGATATGCCCTAGATATTCCACCTTTTGTTGAAGTAGGCTACACTTCGATTTTTTGACAAAAAGAACATGTTCTCGCAAAATCGTCAAAACAAGTCATAAGTGCTGAAAATGACTTTCAAGAGAAGGGCTATAAATAAGGATATTGTTAAAGAAAACTAGCACAAACTTACAAAGATAATTTCGAAAGATATCATTCATAAGGCTCTGGAAGGTAGAGGGAGCATTGGTGGGACCAAAGGGCATTACTAAAAATTCATAGTGGCCATTGTGTGTTCGAAAGGCAGTTTTTGGAATGTTTCTTTGCACACTCGATTTGATGATACTCAGATCGAAAGTCCAGCTTTGTGAAGACTCGTGCTCCCTTTAATTCATTAAGCAATTCATCTACTATTGAAATAGGATATTTGTCCTTGACAGTTATGCTATTGAGAGCTTAGTAATCAACACACATTCGCTATGTTCCATCCTTCTTTCGTACAAGGAGCACCAGTGAAGAGTAGGGGCAGCAACTTAGTCGAACAATTCCTGCTTCCCTTTATTGTAAAATCTAATAACTAGTTTCGTAAGGTTCCAAGAAACATCACCTAATGTCATCAGCCATTCGATGCTTAGCACAGCCTCATTATCATCAAGAGGGAGGAGGAAGAAATCTATAATTATCTCTTGGTCTTACAGCAACAATTTCACCTACGAGCACTTATGATCACACTTCAAAATCCATCCATCGGTGACCTTAACATCAAACCTACTATAATTCTCGATAGGTAAGGCCATCTGGACAGCAACCTTGCTATTCATAAAATTATTAGTGCTCCCCATGTCAATAAGAATAGTGATGTTGCTTCAAAAGTCCTCCCACTTTCATCATTTGCGGGTTCGTGTAACCAACAAGGGCATGCATCGTAATATCAACTAGCTATAGTTCTTCATCCGTGACCACTTCCTCATGCTCCTAGTCCTCCTCCTCCATGTCTTCAATGCTAGTCATATTTCCCAACATTCAAGAGGTTCAATCAGTAGGAGATGGCCCCTTTTATAGTGATGATCGCGGTTCCATGATTCGTCGCAATACCAACAAAGACCCTTTGCTAATTAGTCACATAGTTCTTCACTTGTCAATTTTTTTGGCAATGAAGGATGGCTAGGAGCAGAAGGAGGTTTATATGCCATTGGCCTAGGAGAAGTTTTCATCCTCCGAGCATCTTGGTTGAGCCATTCTTCATGTATTCGAGCAAAAGAAATCGCAGCTATCACTGTGTGGGGCTATCGTGCTTTAACCTCCCCTTTTATCTCTGGCTTGAGTCCTTCGATGAATATTCCTAACAATTGATGGTTAGTCCAATCACGAGCAAGGTAGGATAGCTTCTCAAACCTGGTTTGGTACTCTTGAATCGTAGAGGTTTGTCAAATCTTTACAAGTTGGCCATCAATATTTTCGTACTCCGTAGGTCCGAAATGATTCAGTAGTGCATTCTTAAATTGATTCCATGTTGGAGCCCCATGATTGTATTCCAACCAATTGTACCATTAAATAGCATCTCCTTCAAGGTGGATGACAGCAATTTCCACCATAGCATCATCCGATGTTCGGTAGTAGCAAAAGTAATATTCGGCGCACGAAATCCACCCTACCGGGTCTCCCTCCTATAGAAGGAACAAAATAGCATGCATCTAATCTAATAATAGCTCCACCAGACAGATGTAGGGTGACCTCGCCAATAGCTACTATATCAACTTTTACTCAATTGCCTATCTTGAGGTCCATCTCGTCTCTCGCCAATCTCCTAAGTCTTGTCAGAACCTACAACAAATTGCAAATATGATAAGCACTACCGGTATCCAATACCCATATATTATCATAAGAGTCTCACAAATGGAGACTGATCATGAATGTACATGAAACTTCTCTAAGCTTCCGTTTCGCCCTCTTTATAAAGTACCCCTTGTAGTTCCTCTTCCAATGCCCATCTTTATCATAGTGAAAGCACAAGCCTTTGTCTTTTGCCGAGTCTTTCTTAGCAACCTTTGCTTTACCTAGTCTGCCCTTGCCCTTGCCCTTCTTAAGGGACTTTTCTGCTTCACTTTTCTTTCTGGTCTCACTAGTGTAGAGATTTGGCTTTTCTTTCTTGATAGTGCTTTCGACCACCCTCAACATATTAAGGAGCTTAGGGAGAGTCACCTCAAGTTTGTTCATATTAAAATTCATTATGAACTATGAAAAGGAATCTGGTAGGGATGTTAGAACCCTTACGGATTCTAAGCTTGGGGTTGATCTCTTTAGGGGATCGGCCTCCTTGGAACTCTGTAGGAGTTTCTTCCTCCAGGTTACTACTCAAAGGTTGCTAAAAAGATTCATCTATTCCTTCTTAAAAGAGGATGAATACATAACTATTTATAGGGCTTCTAAACTCCAACTCCTAATAGGATTCCTACTCAAGACTTCTACTTCTAACCAACTCCTAATGCTTCTCTAAGAAGCAACCTCCAAACTAATCCTATCCTTAGCCGGCCTTTTCACCTTTTTAATAGGGGTCGGCTAGGTAGGTTTTACATGAATGCCCATTTCAATGAAACTCAATTAGGACTCTCCTAGCTAGAGTCCTAACAAACATGCCCTCTTCAAATCAGCCTTGTCCTCGAGGCTGACAATCCATGAATTCTAGAAATTTGATCTTTAAATCATCATATTTCTCTTCAAATCCTTTGGTAGTCATATTTGGTAGATATCTTTGGGCTGTCTCATTTTGTCTTAGCTTGAGCTTTAAACATGACACATGAAAGACTAGATGGATTCGGGAGTTGGAGGGCAAGTCTAATCTATATAATATCGCTCCGCTACGCTCCAAAATTTGGTAGGGTACATAGAACCAAGATGAAAGCTTTATAGATATTTGCTTGTATGGTTGGAGCAGTAGAAAGACCCAATCTCCTACTGAAAATTCTCTTCCGCCTTTGTGTTGATTATATTGTTGTTTCATCCTTGCATGAGCTATAGTGAGATTATCTTTTAGCAACTTTAGCAATTTATCTTTGTCCTATAGTTCCCTATCTACTTGTTCTACTTTAGAGGTGCCCAATGCATATTTTGAGATTATAGGAGGAGGCAAACAATAATAGCCTCATGGGAGTACATTTTGTGGATGAATGATAAGTTGTATTATACCATCATTCGGTCCAATAAAGCCACTTTATCCACTCTTTTGGCCAGTCACTGGTGAAGCATTTGAGGTATGTCTCCAAGAACCAGTTCACCATTTTAGTCTGGCCGTCGGTTTGTAGGTGATACGCCATACTCATTTTCAATTTAGTGCCTTGCATCTGGAATAACTCTATTCAAAATCTGCTAGTGAAGACCCTATTAAGATCACTTACAATAAATCTTAGCATCCCATGTAATTTTACAATATTCTCCATAAAGATTCGAGCAATACTAGAAGTAGTGTAGGGATTACTAACAGCGCAAAAGTGAGCATACTTTATAAGGCAATCGATCAACCATGACAAAAATTGCACCTTTTACTTGTGATGAGGGAAGCCCTTCGATGAAGTCCATTGATATATCAGTCTATATTAACTCCAGAATGGGTAAAAGTTGTAGCTTTTTGGGACTTGCACTGTCTCGCCTTTATGTCGCTGACATACATCACATTGTGCCACAAATTTAGCAATACTATTTTTCATCCCAACCCAATAAAAATTTTGCTTAATTCTTTTATAGGTTCTAAAGAACCTAGAGTGCCTGGCTATAAGTATGGAATGCATCTCTTGAAGGATGGTCTTTATGCAAGTAAAATTTGGCACAAGTACAATGCATCCCTTATAGCATAATTATTTTGAGTCCCAATTGTAATGAGCCACGGAGCTTGGTGTTTTCTCTAATTTTTTATAATCTTCCTAGTCTTCGGATCGTCCTACCATTCCCTCTTAATATCCTTAAGGAAGTCATTGGTCAGAAGTAAAACGACCGAAAATTCAGCTTGCTCGGGTAGCTACGAAAGCGTATCTGCAACAACATTCTCTTTCCCCTTTTTGTAAGTTATTTCATAATCATATCCAAGAAGCTTTGTTACCGATTTTTGCTGCTCAGGAGAAGATATCTTCTGCTCCAAGAAATATTTTAGGCTTTTATGGTTGGTCTTGATTTAAAAATGTTGTTTGATCAAGTACGGTCTCCATTTAGTCAATGCATGCACAATCGCGAGCATCTCCTTATCGTAAATAGTCATCCTAAGATGGGAAGGAGATAATTCCTTACCAGTATAATTGAGGGGGTGGCCATCTTGCATTAGTATAACACCAATTCTAACTCTGGAGGCATTGGTTTCAATAACAAAAGTTTTGTCGAAGTCGGGTAGCGCTAGTATGGGCGTTGTCGTCATTGCGACTTTAAGTTTATCGAAGGTGGTGGTGCCTTTGTCCGACCATTGGAAAGCATCTTTTTTTAACAAGGGATGCACTGATCTTTCCATAGTTTTTTACGAACTTACGGTAGTAGCCTGTTAAATCGAGAAAAACACATAGTGATTTTATGTTCCTCGAGGTCGGCTAGTTCTGCATTGCTTCAATTTTGGAAGGGTCCATTGCCACACCTTCCTCTGATATGATATGCTCAAGATATTCCACCTTCTGTTGAAAAAAGCTATACTTCAATTTTTTGATAAAAAGAACATATTCTCACAAAATCGTCAAAACAAGTCGTAAGTGCTGAAAATGACTTTCAAGAGAAGGGTTGTAAATAAGGATATCGTCGAAGAAAACCAACACAAACTTACGAAGATAATTCTGGAAAATATTATTTGTAAGGCTCTAGAAGGTGGATGGAGCATTGGTGATACCAAAGGGCATTATCAAAAATTCGTAGTGGCCATTGTGTGTGTGAAAAGCAGTTTTTGATATGTCTTTTTCATACACTTGTATTTGATGATACCTGGATCGAAGGTCCAACTTTGTGAAGAGTTGTGCTCCCTCTAATTCATTAAGCAATTTATCTACTACCGGAATAGGGTATTTGTCCTCGACGATTATGCCATTGAGAGCTTGGTAATTAATGCACATTCACCATATCCTGTCCTTTCGTATGAGCACCGGTGAAGAGTAGGGGCTATAACATGACTGAATAACTCCTATTTCAAGCATCTCTTTTACAATCCTTTCCATTTTATCCTTCTGGAGATGTAGATATTGATATGGCTGAGTATTTGTTGGGGGTTTGTGTTAGAACTATAGGGAAATCATAGGGGCGACATCACATGCGCAGCAAAAGAACAGAAAACAAAATCCTCAATTCACAAAGATATGTTCGTTGTCATTCGACGATTAGTGCGCAAAATCCTCGAAATAGAAAAACTACGAAAAAGATATATTGTGTTACCTAGGGAGATTGCATATCCCTGAATCCCAACAGATCTCTAGAGGAGGGTGAAGGAGGTCAAGCGCCCTCCTATCTATTTGAGATCCACACAACAGGGCTGCGATGACACTCCTTAAAACTCTAGGCCTTCTCTAAGGTTGAGAGAGGGAGGAGGATAGGAGAGGCAAGCAAAAGGCTCTAGCCTATGAACCATTGATTCTCTCCTATTTATAGAGGTCGCTTGTCAAATTAACCCTAATGGATCCTCCCCTATTAGGTATTGAATCTCCATCCAACTGCCCAAGCCTCTTAGATTAGTGGATCTTTATCCAATAATCTCACATGGGCTATTATTGGATCTCATCCATAGGATCCAATAATTCAGGGGCTTATTGGATATCCAATAAGATAGGAGCTCCGACGGATATCTCATATCCGAACCTTTACTTATTGCAATGCCTACCATATGTGTATGATCTTCTAAGCTCAATATCGAGCTAGTCGTGAGTCATACTTGTTAGAACTCCTTTTAACTCAATGAATTATTATCTCCATAATAATTCACATGACTCATCGATTGCAGACGTACTAGGCCAGTATGACACAATCCCTAGATGATACAGGAGAATCCAATCCATTGGACCTGTCTATCCTCAATTACTGTATATATATAGTCCTTCATCCATCTAATATCCTAGAGACTGTATACCGAGTATAGTGTTGTTAGACCCATACGATTTATACTCGAGTTTCGCTCTAATTGGATTCTTCCAGAGAACTCTTTCTCTCTCAATCCAAATGACCCTGGTGAGAGATTTGTTTCAGCAAGAATACATGGGACATTCCTCTCATGACGTCGAGAGTGAATGATCCTCTATTGACACTCAATAGTCCTCGTATAGTTGGCTATCACTCTTGATAACTGGTTGTGCTAGATCTAGGACATCCAAACCTGTAAGTCTGGTATCAAAGAGTGGAGCACTTATACAGGACATCATTGGTGTCTCAAGTCTAAGGACCAGATACACCATTAGGACTACGGAATCGCTGTCTGACAATAAGGCGTCATCAACCATTCAGTATTCCGTAAGTGGATTAATCAATGAACTCATTCTCTAATGAGCACCTATACTATATCCCTAGTTTTCCCACACGAGCAGCTATGAGACCAATTGCATCCATCATATGGATGGGTATATAGCACACCAATCTATTTGGTTATCTCGATGTCACTCTTGAGTAACCTATGACCAGGATTATTTAGGATTTGTGTTTAAAGGCGAATCGGTCTCATTGACTCACGGCCAATTCGATATTGGGTTTAGAGGGTCACACACATATGGTAGGCATTGCGAAGAGTAGAGATTCAGATATGAGATATCCGCCGGAGCCCTTGTCTTATTAGATATCCAATAAGCCCCTGAATTATTGGATTGTATGGATGAGATCCAATAAAAGCTCATGAGAGATTATTATATAGAGACCCACTAATCTAAGAGGCTTAGGTAATTGGATGCAGATCCAATACCCAATAGGGGAGGATCCATTAGGGTTTTTACAAAGGACTTCTATAAATAGGAGGGATTCAGTGATTCATAGATTAGAGCCTTTGCTTACCTCTCCTATTCTCCTCCCCCTCTCCATCTCAAAGCAAGCCTAGAGTTTTGATGAGTGTCGTCACAACCCTACTGTGTGGATCACCGCTAGAGAGGAGGACACTTGACCTCCTTCACTCTCTCCTAGAGATCTACAAGGAAACAAGGATATACGATCTCTCTAGGTAACACAATCTATCTTATACGCAGTTTTAAGTTTCACGATTTTGCGCACCAATCTTTACACGATGACGAATAGCTCTTTGGGAATATGGGATTTTGTTTTCTTGTTCTTCCACTGCATTTGTGATATTGCCCCCAAGATTTCCCAATAATGGTATCAGAGCAAGGTTGTTCGTGTGAAAGATTGGTTTTGAACTGTGTGTGTTGTGTTTTGGAGAAACTTTTGACGTCAAAATCATTTACGCAAAAGCGAAAAAGGACAGCAATAGTTGCTACCCTTGATCTGCGTGCGTGCAACCACATGCAGCGCAGTTGTAGGCAAGCAGCATAATGCCGGCACATGCGCACGCACTGCACTTGCAGTAGCCGGCTGGCGACCTGCATGTAGTAGGCTTGTGACCGGCGGGGCTGGCAGCTTGCGGGTGCCCCACCCGTAGGCGTTGCCTGCAGCCATAGCGCCCGCAAGAGCAAGCGGCGCCGGCAAATAGGCTGCATGCGCGCAGCAACTGTTGCTGCGCGCAATTGCAACTGTAGACGGTTGGCCGCCCGCAGGAAGAGCCGCCTGCTGCGGTGGTACTTGTAGGCACTACTTGGGTGCACAAAGCCAGTAGCGGCACTCGCCCATTAGCAAGCGGCCCACAAGGGCGGCCGCCGCCTATAGTGCCGACCGTAGGGGGAACCGCCCGCATAAAAATTCCAATTCTGTCTTCTTTTTCAAATTATGAAAATACCCCTCTAAATTCAAAATAATTCCCTATATATCCCTAATTTCATAAAATACTAATTAATTAAAAAATTTAATTGATTGTTATTATTTTTATTATCTAGTAGTCCCACATGATGATGATTTATACATTTGATGTATGATGTGTGATGGATGATCATGGACCGTGTGATGGTAGATGGATGATCATGGACCGTGATGTGTGTACTTGTGATTATTATTATTGAGGCCTATGAGCCTCCATTATATTTCTCGTTTATTATCGGGCCTGCGTGCTTATGATTAGGTTGAAATCAAATGAAGAGGCGTAGCAGAAAAGTAGATGCGATAGTGGGACCCACGAGACGGACGATCGCGATGCATGAAGATGCATCGAGATGCCAACGGGGACGAGATGGATGATCATAGGGCATGGAGATGCACCGTTGCACACATAGATCTTGATGTGAGTGATTAGGCCTACTAGCTCAGGCCTGATCACATTACGCTATGGTCCATGATCATCTGGTGTGATTGTTTTTACATCTACTAGATATGTATATATATTTGTATGCGATGTAGATATATATTAAATATGTATATATGTGATATGTCATATTAGGAGACCAAATTATAGAAATCTCTCTCTCGACAATATTAAGTCAGTAAACATGAGGCAATTAGATTGACCCACGTGGCTTTCCATCGTTAAAGGTAGGAACCGATTCCCGGTGTAGGTTTAGTTGGTCAAGTTTTTCGAGGCTCACTTATATCGTAATTTGCTCTCTTATCTACGATATAGAGGTTGTCACCAGTGACCTGAGGATATAGTATGCTTAGTCGAGTCCCTTGAGGGTATATCATCAAATCAGACTGATCTTGTAACGAAGATATTGACTTAACCGAATATCATGGTTGGTTGCGTCCCTCGAGACCATGATGATTCAGAGGCCGAACAGGACGGGAATCACAAGGAGTTGTGATCGGCAAGAGTTGTCTACCTTTTGGGCTTAGTGTGATTGGTCGAGTCCCTCGAGGTTATACTAAGAGGCTGATTAGATCCTGATCCCCACTAGAAGTCTGCTGGAGACTTCTGTTTCATGTGCTGAGGGTATCACGTGACTCACTAGTAAAATAGTAAAAGCATGTTAAGATAGAAGTCCATATCTTGATTGTTTATTTCTTGCAAAATCTGTATGTTATTCATTTCGACTACATCTTTATTTTCAGAAAATATCGCTTTCAAATCCCTTACATAACATATTTGATGACAACCACTTCACTAGTCCAAATTATATGGATTGGCTCCGCAACTTGAGAATTGTTCTTACGATGGAGAAAATCGTATATGTCCTTGATACAATGATGCCTACGCTCAAGGAAGGGGCAAGCAAGGATGAGATCGCTCGCTACGTGAAGTACATTGATAACTCCACTCTTGCTCAGTGCTACATGTTGGGCTCTATGACTCCTGAGTTATAGAGACAATATAAAAAGATGGATGCCAGATCCATTCTCCTACATGTCCGTAAATTGTTTGAGGAACAGGGAAGGACTCAATGATATGAGATATCCAAGAGCCTCTTTAGCACTAGGATGACTAAGGGGAAACCAGTTCAGAACCATATCCTAAAGATGATTGAGTGGATAGAGAAACTCGCAGGTCTAGGAATGGTCTTAGAGGATAACTTGTATATGGACATTGTACATTAGTCCCTACCAGATTCCTTTTTATTGTTCATAATGAATTTTCATATGAACAAGCTTGAGGTGACTCTCCTAGAGCTCCTCAATATGTTGAGAGAGACAAAGAGTACTATAAAAAAGGAGAAGCTAGTTCTCTACGCTAGTGACACTAGAAAGAAAAGGAAAGCAGAAAAGTCCCTTAAGAAGGGCAAGGGCAAGGGCATACTAGGTAAAGCAAATGTTGCTAAGAAAGACCCAGCAAAAGACAAAGGCCAGTGCTTCCACTATGGCAAAGATGGGCACTAGAAGAGGAACTACAAAGAGTACCTTGCAAAGAGGGCGAAACAGAAGCTTGGAGAAGCTTCAGGTACATTAATGATCAATCTTCATTTATCAGACTCTTATGATAACACATGGGTATTGATTACCGATAGTGCTTATCATATATGTAATTCATTGCAGGTTCTGGCAAGTCTTAGAAGATTGGAGAGAGGTGAGATGAACCTCAAGATGGGCAATGGAGCAAAAATTGTTGTAGTAGCTATTGGTGAGGTCACCCTACATCTACCTAGTGGAGCTATTATTGCATTAGATGCATGTTATTTTATTCCTTCTATTATCAAAAATATTATCTCCATTTTATGTTTGATAATTAATGGATATAAATTAGTTTTTGAGAACAATGGTTGTTCGATATTATTAGATGATGAGATCATCACGAAAGGAATATTGCATAATAGTTTGTTTATGCTAGACACTACTCCACATATCATGAATGTAAGTGTGTCTAAGAGGAAACAAGATGAGGTGAACAATGCTTACCTATGACATTGTAAGCGAGGTCATATCCATGAGGGAAGGATTCAAAAGTTGCGAAAGGATGGATATCCAGATCCATTCGACTATGAGTCATATGCAACTTGCGAGCTTTGCCTTCGTGGAAAACTAACTAACTCTCTATTTAGTGGAACTAGAGAGAGAGCCATTGAGCTGTTGGAACCTATACATAGTGATGTATGTGGACCCATGTCAACTCATGCTATTGGTGGTTACTCCTACTTCATTATCTTTACTAATGATTTCTCAAAGTATGGATATGTGTACTTAATGAAATACAAGTCCAAGGCCTTTGAGAAATTTAGAGAGTATAAGAATGAAGTGGAGGACTAGACTGGAAAGAGTATCAAGACTCTTCGATCATATCAAGGAGGCGAGTACTTAAGTACAGAGTTTACTCAGTTCCTCAATGACCATGGGATATTATCCCAATGGACACCTCCTTATACACCTCAGCTCAATGGTATGTCTGAAAGGATAAATCGTATGCTGTTAGACATGATACGGTCCATGATGAGTTTCGCTGACCTACCCATCTCATTATGGGGATATGCCCTAGAGACCGCAACTTATCTAATGAACAGAGTTCCAACTAAGTCGGTAGTGTCTACATCATATGAGATATGGAAAGAGAAGAAGCCCAATCTTAAGGTTGTTAAGATTTGGGGCTGCCCTGCCCACGTTAAAAGATACAACCCCAATATGTTGGAATCGAGGATAGAACAGTGCAAGTTCGTGGGATATCCCAAGGAAACTAGTGGGTATTATTTCTATCATCTCGAGAACCAAAAGGTCTTTGTAGCTAAGAGAGTAGTATTTCTTGAGAAGGAACACATTCTTGGCAGAGACAATAGGAGCATGATAGAGTTGAGCGAGGTTGGAGAACCTATCTCAAGCACCACTCTACAGCCCGAATCTATTCAGGTACCTAATACACAAGTTCCAATTTTTCGTAGGTCCGGTAGAGTGTCTCATCCTCTTAAGAGACATGTGAGACATATTAGAGGAGAGGATGTTGAGGATATTGATCCTCAGACCTACGAGGAGGCTATTATGAGTATAGACTCTGGGAAGTGGCAAGAAGCCATAAATTCTGAGATGGATTCTATGTACTCCAACAAGGTTTGGAACATAGTTAATACGCATGAAGGTACTGTACCTATCGGTTGCAAGTGGATCTTTAAGAAAAAGATCGAAGTAGATGGAAAGGGTAGAAACCTATAAAGCAAGGCTAGTGGCTAAGGGGTATCTGTTAGGACTCTAGCTAGGAGAGTCCTAATTGAGAGGGACATTCATGTAAAACCTACCTAAGCCGACTCCTATTAAAAAGGTGAAGAGGCCGGCTAGGGTTAAGAGGTTGTTTCTTAGAGAAGAATTAGGAGTTGAAAAGGAATAGGAGTCTTGAGTAGGAGTCCTATTAGGAGTTAATTAGAAGTAGGAGTCTTGAGTAGGAGTCCTATTAGGAGTTAAGGTTTAGAAGCCCTATAAATAGCCATGTATTCGTCCTCTTTTCACAAGCAATAGATGAATCTTTTCTGCAGCCTTTGAGCAGCAACTTGGAGGAAGGAAACCCTATAGAGTTCCAAAGGCCGATCCCCTAAAAAGATCAACCCCAAGCTTAGAATCTGCAAGGGTTCTAACACTTGGTATCAGAGCAGCATTCTTGGCATCTCGCTGCCCTTCCATAGCCATCCATTATCTCTCCACAGCCACCCAAAGCAATTCCCATAATTTCTTAAAAGATCGTCACTAAATTCCGCCATCATCTCCACCACCGCAGATCATCCTTTGATCTCCCCGTGAATTGCAACAGGTTCTGGTTTCCTACCTTACTGCTGCTGCAATTTAGTTATCCTTATTCAAAAATCCAAAAAAAAATTTGTTCCTATATTGCTGCATAAACTTTTGGTCGCAAAGTTTTCAACTCTACGACGAAAGATACATTGCAGAATTCTAACCGCATAACACAGTCTGTTTGATCTTGCTACTGCATTTTTTCAATCCAAATCTCTACAAAATTTTTATGACAGATTTGACACTTCCTAACAGCAGATTTCCCTTTGGTTTTATCAAAAAATTCTCAATATAAACTATTGATCTTTTACATCTAATCTGTTGTACTTGAAAATCTGCACTGTAAAATTTCAGCCGCACAACACAGTTTGTTTGATCTTGCTACTGCATTTTTTCTATCCAAATCTCTACAAAATTTTTATGACAGCTTTGACAAATCCTAATAGCAGATTTCCCTTTGGTTTTGTTAAAAAATTCTTAACATAAACCATTAATCTTTTACGTCTAAACTGCTATTCTTGAAAATCTGCACTATGAAATTCCAACCGCATAGTACAAATTGTTTAATCTTGCTACTATATTTTTCTGTCCAAATCTCTATGAAATTTTTATGATAGCTTTGACACTTCCTAACAGTGGATTTCTCTTTAGTTTCATCCAAAAATTCTCAATATAAACTACTGATATTTTACGTCCAATCTGTGACACTTGAAAATCTGTGCTGTAGAAAATTTCAACAGCATATTGTTGCCTTAACCGATCTATTTGCAATCTTTTTGAACAAAATTTCTTATATATTTCATAGATCATCTTGACTTCCATTTAAGATTGATCTATTATGGAATTCACCTCTAAAAATGATTTTGTGTTGCTGTAAATTTTCGTCGCAAACCGTTGAAATTTTTTTGCTGTTATACTGCCAAAATTTTCTTGATTAAATTGGACATACTTACTGTCATATACACTGAGATTTTGTTATCAATTCCCTCCTCAAATCTCTCAAGTTTTTTGTGGAAATTTTGTTGAGAAACCGCTGTTTCTTCGACGACAATTCTGCTCTTACAAGACAACACAATTCTGCAGCAAACTTCCACTGATTTCTATCAAACCTTTGCTGCCATCTACCACAGATCTAAAACTTTCATCCACAGCCCTAAAACTCCACCAAACCACACCCTCAAACTACACCCAAAACAGCCACAAAACAAGCCTAAACCGTAACCTACATCCACCAATCCACCAACCCTTTCGACCACCACTTCTCTCAACCTATACATGTCTTTAACCCGACAACAAAAGAGAGATCTTAACATCATAGATTTGGAGGCATGTACTATGGCATCTGAGGCAGCAATCAATGCTAAATTCGTAGCCTTCAAGGCGCAAATGGAGGATAAGATTCAGACGCTCTTTACAGAACTCAGATTGGGCAGACCACCAAGCCCAAAGAAATCACATCAAGGAGAGAGCTCTGCCCAATCATACCAAGCCCGAAAAGATGACTTCCAAGGGAGGGGAGGCTCTATGATTGATCCCAACTATCCATGCATGAGGGTGGACTTCCCTAGATGGGAAGAAGGAGACCCGATTGGTTGGA
Source organism: Musa balbisiana (assembly GCA_004837865.1). Lineage (NCBI taxonomy): Eukaryota > Viridiplantae > Streptophyta > Magnoliopsida > Zingiberales > Musaceae > Musa > Musa balbisiana. The sequence goes on along the minus strand of CM017193.1, from coordinate 22,892,339 downwards.
TCTCGCGCAGAGCAATATTTTCGGTACCACAAAACTACGGATGCATCTATGGTGGAAATTGCAGCTATACATCTTGAAGGGGATGCCATACAGTAGTTTGACTGATTTAAATATACTCATGGAGTCCTCTCATGGTGACAATTCAAAGAAGGACTATTGATCCACTTCGGACCAATCGATTATGAGAACATTGACGAACAACTAGCAAAGATCCAACAAACCTCTACCGTTCAGGAGTACCAAACCAGGTTTGAAAGGTTATCTAATCAAACTTGTGATTGGTCTCAAAAACAACTATTGAGGACCTTCATTGAGGGCTTGAAGCTAGAGATCCGGGGAGAAGTTAAAGCACGACAACCGTACACGCTTATGGCAGCCATCTCTTTCGCACGACATCAAGAGGAGCGATTGAACCATGAAGCTTGGAGGACAAGGATCGCTTTTCGACCTGCAATGCAGAAGCCCTCAGCCCCCTCTACTATCAACCGAGTCCCAACACCAAAAATGATGACAAGAGAAGAGCTTTGGGAGCGATCTATGAAGGAGTTATGTTTGCACTGCGACGAACCGTGGAGCCGCGAGCATCACTGTAGAAAAGGGAGACTTCTTATGATTAAACCAGTAGAAGAAAAGGTCATTGAACATCTAGAAGAGAGCCTTGATAATGAAGAAGAAGATGTAGAAGAAGAGCCACAACCGACCAATGTTATGGTACATGCACTAACCAGCTACTCAAACCCGCAAACGATGAAAGTTGAAGGCCTTCTCAAACAACAATCGATCACTGTTCTCATCGACATGGGCAGCACTAATAACTTCCTAGATAGTAAAGTTGCTGTTCGGATGACCTTACCTATCGAGTATTACAGTAGGTTTAATGTCAAGTTCACCGACGAATGGATTTTGAAGTGTGATCGTAGGCGCCCGTGGGAGAAATTATTACTGCAGGAACAAGAGATAATTGCATATTTCTTCCTCCTCCCTCTTGATGATCATAAGGCCATGCTCAGAATTGAATGGTTGATGACATTAGGTGATGTTTCCTGAAATTTTATGAAACTAATTTTGAGATTTTATAATAAAGGGAAACAGGTGATTATATATGGGAAACGTAGGGGCGACGTAACGACGATTTGCACACAACAAATGGAGAAGGTTTTGCATAAAGCATGTAGCGACTTTTTGGTACAACTTGAGCAGCAAACTAAGGGAGAGCCAATAGAATTTGAAGATCCAAACCTACTTCCTTTGCTTGCTTAATTTTCAGATATATTTGACGAACCGCACAACCTACCTCTTACCCGTCGGCATGATCATTATATAACGATTCTTGTAGGCAAACCTCCAGCAAATACTCGGCCATATCAATATCTACATCTCTAGAAGGATGAAATAAAAAGGATTGTAAAAGAGATGCTCAAAACAGGAGTTATTCGGCCAAGTTGCAGCCTTTACTCTTCACCAGTGCTACTTGTACGCAAGAAGGATGGAACATGGCGAATATACGTTGATTACCAAGCTCTCAATGGCATAACCATCAAGGATAAATACCCTATTCCAATAGTAGATGAATTGCTAGATGAAAGGGAGCACAAATCTTCACAAAGCTGGAACTTCGATCCGGGTATCATCAAATACGAGTGTGCAAAAAAGACATACTGAAAACCGTCTTTCGAATATACAACAGCCACTACGAATTTTTGCTTTCTTCAACAAAAGGTGAAATATCTTGGGCATATCATACTAGAGGAAGGTGTGATGGTGGACCCCTCCAAAATAGAAGCAATGCAGAACTAGCTAACCCCGAGGAACATAAAATTGCTACATGGCTTTCTGGGTTTAACAGGCTACTACTGCAAGTTCGTGAAAAACTATGGAAAGATCAATGCACCACTTACTTCCTTATTGAAAAAAGATGTCTTCCAATGGTTGGACAAAGCCTCCGCTGCCTTCGATAAACTTAAGGTAGCCATGATGACGACGTTGGTGCTAGCACTACTAGATTTTAACCGGCCCTTCATTATTGAGGCCGACGCATCTTGAGTTAGAATTGAAGCCATTCTCATGCAAGATGGTCGACCACTCGCATACACTAGCAAGGCATTATCTCCCTCCCATCAAAATATGTCAACATATGATAAGGAGATGCTCGCCATTATGCACGCAGCAACAAGGTGGAGACCCTACTTGATCGGTCGACGATATCAAATTAAAACCGACCATAAAAGTCTCAAGTACTTTTTGGAGCAAAAGATATCATCCCTTGAGCAGCAAAAATGGGTAACAAAACTTCTTAGATTTGATTATGAAATAACTTATAAAAAGGGGAAAGAGAATGTTGTTGCAGATACGCTTTTGCAGCTACCCGAGCAAGCTGAATTTTCGGTCGTTTCACTTCTGACCAGTGACTTTCTTGAGGATATTATGATAGAATGGCAGGAAGATCCGGAGACCAGCAAGATCATAAAAAAATTGGAGGAAGCATCAAGCTCCGTGGCTCATTACAATTGGGACTCAAAAGAATTACACTATAGAGGACGCATTGTGCTTATGACAAATTCTACTTGCATCTTCACGAGTAGATTTTGGACAAAGTTATTTCATATGCAGGGTACTAAATTGAAAAGGAGTATGGCATATCACCCACAAACCGACAGCTAGACGGAAGTAGTAAATAGGTGCTTGGAGATAGCCCAAAGCCACCCACCAAATATGACTACTCAAGGAGAACTCTAAATCCAACCAAGTGCCATTATTGATCGACGGATCGTGACTCGACGACGATGACCCACTATTGAAGTGCTAATACAGTGGGCGAACCTACCGACAGAAGATGCCACTTGGGAGAACTATGACAACTTGAAGATCAAATTCCCAAAATTCATGAATGGTCAGCCTCGAGGACAAGGCTGATTTGAAGAGGGCGGGTCTGTTAGGACTCTAGCTAGGAGAGTCCTAATTGAGAGGGACATTCATGTAAAACCTACCTAAGCCGACTCCTATTAAAAAGGTGAAGAGGCCGGCTAGGGTTAAGAGGTTGTTTCTTAGAGAAGAATTAGGAGTTGAAAAGGAATAGGAGTCTTGAGTAGGAGTCCTATTAGGAGTTAATTAGAAGTAGGAGTCTTGAGTAGGAGTCCTATTAGGAGTTAAGGTTTAGAAGCCCTATAAATAGCCATGTATTCCTCCTCTTTTCATAAGCAATAGATGAATCTTTTCTGCAGCCTTTGAGCAGCAACTTGGAGGAAGGAACCCCTATAGAGTTCCAGGAGGCCGATCCCCTAAAAAGATCAACCCCAAGCTTAGAATTTGCAAGGGTTCTAACATTATCGTCAAAGGCAAGGTGTTGACTATGACGAAACCTTCTCACTCGTGGTAATGTTAAAATCCATTCGAATTCTATTGGCTATTACGGCACATTATGATTATGAGATATGATAGATGGATGTGAAAACTACATTCCTTAGTGGGAACCTCAAGGAGGTGTATATGATACAACCGAAGGGATTCGTGTCCAAAGATTGCCCAAATAAGGTGTGCAGATTGCTTAGATCCATTTATGAACTAAAGCAAGCATTACAAAGTTGGAACATAAGATTTGATGAGGCAATCAAATCTTATGACTTCATTAAGAATGAATATGAGCCTTATGTGTACAAGAAGGTAAGTGGGAGCACTATCACCTTTTTGATGTTATATGTGGATGGCATCCTAATCATTGGGAATGATGTAGGAATGCTATCCATAGTAAAAACTTGGTTATCTAGACACTTATCCATGAAGGACTTAGGGGAAGCATCCTATATCTTGGGGATTCGGATCTATAGAGATATATTCAAGAGGATACTTGGCTTGTCCTAGTCTAGGTACATAGAAACCATTGTCAAAAGGTATAGCATGGAAAATTCTAAGAGAGGTCTCATACCGATGAGACATAGAATATCACTTTCTAGGAATATGTCCCCAAAGACTCCTGAAGAAAGGGCGAACATGGATATGATACCTTATGCCTCAGCGATAATATCTATCATGGTATGCCATGCTATGTACTAGGCCTGATATAGCGCATGTTTGAGTGTCACGAAGCAGGTATCAGGTGGATCTAAGCTTGGAGCACTAGAAAGTAGTAAAGTGTATCTTTAAAGTACTTGAGAAGGACTAAGGATCTTTTACTAGTATATGGAAGTAGTAGCCTCAGGGTTGAAGACTACACGAACTCGCACAAACCGACAGCTAGACGGAAGTAGTAAATAGGTGCTTGGAGATAGCCCAAAGCCACCCACCAAATATGACTACTCAAGGAGAACTCTAAATCCAACCACAGTGCCATTATTGATCGACGGATCGTGACTCGACGACGATGACCCACTATTGAAGTGCTAATACAGTGGGCGAACTACCGACAGAAGATGCCACTTGGGAGAACTATGCAACTTGAAGATCAAATTCCCAAAATTCATGAATGGTCAGCCTCGAGGACAAGGCTGATTTGAAGAGGGCGGGTCTGTTAGGACTCTAGCTAGGAGAGTCCTAATTGAGAGGGACATTCATGCTAAAACCTACCTAAGCCGACTCCTATTAAAAAGGTGAAGAGGCCGGCTAGGGTTAAGAGGTTGTTTCTTAGAGAAGAATTAGGAGTTGAAAAGGAATAGAGTCTTGAGTAGGAGTCCTATTAGGAGTTAATTAGAAGTAGGAGTCTTGAGTAGGCGTCCTATTAGGAGTTAAGGTTTAGAAGCCCTATAAATAGCCATGTATTCCTCCTCTTTTCATAAGCAATAGATGAATCTTTTCTGCAGCCTTTGAGCAGCAACTTGGAGGAAGGAACCCCTATAGAGTTCCAGGAGGCCGATCCCCTAAAAAGATCAACCCCAAGCTTAGAATTTGCAAGGGTTCTAACATTATCGTCAAAGGCAAGGTGTTGACTATGACGAAACCTTCTCACTCGTGGTAATGTTAAAATCCATTCGAATTCTATTGGCTATTACGGCACATTATGATTATGAGATATGATAGATGGATGTGAAAACTACATTCCTTAGTGGGAACCTCAAGGAGGTGTATATGATACAACCGAAGGGATTCGTGTCCAAAGATTGCCCAAATAAGGTGTGCAGATTGCTTAGATCCATTTATGAACTAAAGCAAGCATTACAAAGTTGGAACATAAGATTTGATGAGGCAATCAAATCTTATGACTTCATTAAGAATGAATATGAGCCTTATGTGTACAAGAAGGTAAGTGGGAGCACTATCACCTTTTTGATGTTATATGTGGATGGCATCCTAATCATTGGGAATGATGTAGGAATGCTATCCATAGTAAAAACTTGGTTATCTAGACACTTATCCATGAAGGACTTAGGGGAAGCATCCTATATCTTGGGGATTCGGATCTATAGAGATATATTCAAGAGGATACTTGGCTTGTCCTAGTCTAGGTACATAGAAACCATTGTCAAAAGGTATAGCATGGAAAATTCTAAGAGAGGTCTCATACCGATGAGACATAGAATATCACTTTCTAGGAATATGTCCCCAAAGACTCCTGAAGAAAGGGCGAACATGGATATGATACCTTATGCCTCAGCGATAATATCTATCATGTATGCCATGCTATGTACTAGGCCTGATATAGCGCATGCTTTGAGTGTCACGAGCAGGTATCAGGTGGATCTAAGCTTGGAGCACTAGAAAGTAGTAAAGTGTATCTTTAAGTACTTGAGAAGGACTAAGGATCTTTTACTAGTATATGGAAGTAGTAGCCTCAGGGTTGAAGACTACACGAACTCGAGTCTTCAGTCTAATGTCGATGATAGTAAGTCAAATTCGGGGTTTGTGTATAACTTGAATGGAGGAGCAGTATGTTGGAAGAGTTCTAAGGAAGATACTACTGCTAACTTGACTATAGAGGCGGAGTACATTGCTGTAGCAAAGGAGGGAGTTTGGATGAAGAAGTTCATCACAGATCTAGAAGTCGAGCCAAGTAGCAAGGAGCCGATTCCTTATATTACGATAACTACGGAGCGATTACTCAAATAAGGGAACCCGGGTCTTATTAGAAGTGTTTTGAGGAGGTTCCAGCTTATTAAAGAGATCATGACCTGAGGAGATGTAGTACTAGAAATAGTTTCATCCGAAGATAACATTGAAAATCCATTGACAAAGTCGTTGTCTCATATTGTCTTTGAGCATCATAGGGGTCTGATGGCGATCAGACATATAGGTGATTAGCTTTAGGTCAAGTGGGAGATTGCTAGTCATAGGTGCCTAGCAAGCTAATCACGTGAGTGATGATATGTGTGACTTGACACAGAATCTTTTTGCTTATTATATTTTGGTATTTATCACTTTATAATGACTATTGCATATATGCATGTATATATTGTAATGTTCTTGAATTCGTGCAATGGGAATTGGATCGTGATGAGAACACGATAATAAGATTAATTCACCTTTAAACATAGATCCTAAATAATCCCTGTCATAGGTTACTCGAGAGGGACATCAAGATAACCGGACAGACTGGTGTGCTGTATACCCATCCATATGATGGATGCAGTTGGTCTCATAGTTGCTCATGTAGGGACATTAAGGATACAGTATAGGTGCTCAATGGAGAATGAGTTCACTGATTGATCCGATTACGGAATACTAGATGGTTGATGATGCCTTATTGTTAGACAACGATTCTGTAATCCTAGTGGTGTATCTGGTCCTTAGACTTGAGACACCAAGGATGTCCTGTATGAGTGCTCCACTCTTTGATACCAGACTTATAGGTTTGGATGTCCTAGATCTAGTACAGTTGGTCATTGAGAGTGGTAGTCGACCTTATGAGGGCTATTGAGTATTGATAGAGGATCATCCACTCTCAGCGTCATAAGAGGAATATCCCGTGTGTTCTTGCTCAAACAAATCACTAGCCAAGGTCATTCGGATTGAGAGAGAAAGAGTTCTCAGGGAGAATCCGATTAGAGTGAGACTCGAGTAGAAACCGTATAGGTCTGATAGCACCATGCCTGATATACGGTCTCTAGGATATTAGATGGATGAGGGACTATAAGTATATGGTGACTGAGGATAGACAGGTCCAATGGATTGGATTCCCTTGTATCATTTGGGGACTATGGCGTAGTGGCCTAGTATGTTCGTAGTCAATGAGTCGAGTGAATTATTATAGAGATAATAATTCACTGAGCCAAAAGGAGTTCTGATAGGTATGATATATATTGTGATATCCTTGGATCTATGCAATGAGAATCGGATTATGATAAGATCATGATAATGGGACTTATTCGCCTTTAAACACAGATCCTAAATAATCCCGGTCATAGGTTACTTGAGAGGAACAACGAGATAACCGAATAAACTGGTGCGTTGTATACCCGTCCATATGATGGATGCAATTGGTCTCATAGCTACTCGTGTCGGGACACTAGGGATACAATACAGGTGCTCAGTGGGGAATGAGTTCATTGATTGATCCGCTTACGAAATGCTGAATAGTTGATGATGCCTTATTGTCAAATAATGATTCTGTAGTCCTAGTGGTGTATCTAATCCTTAAACTTTAGACACCAAGGATGTCCTGTATGAGTGCTCCACTCTTTGATACCAAACTTATAGGTTTGGATGTCCTAGATCTAGTACAGTTGGTCATTGAGAGTGGTAGTCGACCTTATGAGGGCTATTGAGTATTGATAGAGGATCATCCACTCTCAGCGTCATAAGAGGAATATCCCGTGTGTTCTTGCTCAAACAAATCACTAGCCAAGGTCATTCGGATTGAGAGAGAAAGAGTTCTCAGGGAGAATCCGATTAGAGTGAGACTCGAGTAGAAACCGTATAGGTCTGATAGCACCATGCCTGATATACGGTCTCTAGGATATTAGATGGATGAGGGACTATAAGTATATGGTGACTGAGGATAGACAGGTCCAATGGATTGGATTCCCTTGTATCATTTGGGGACTATGGCGTAGTGGCCTAGTATGTTCGTAGTCAATGAGTCGAGTGAATTATTATAGAGATAATAATTCACTGAGCCAAAAGGAGTTCTGATAGGTATGACTCACGGCCAACTCGATATTGGGCCTAGAGGGTCACACACATATGGTAGGCATTGCGATGAGTAGAGGTTCAGATATGAGATATCCGTTGGAGCCCTTGTCATATTGGATATCAAATAAGCCTCTGAATTATTGGATCCTATGGATGAGATACAATAAAAGCCCTTGAGAGATTATTGGATAGCGATCTACTAATCTAAGAGGCTTGGGTAATTGTATGTAGACCCAATACTCAATAGGGGAGGATCTATTAAGGTTTTGACAAAGGACCTCTATAAATAGGAGGGATTTAGTGGTTCATAGGCTAGAGCCTTTGCTTGCCTCGCCTATTCTCTATCCCCTTTCCACCTCAGAGTAGGCCTAGAGTTTTGAGGAGCATTATCGTAGCCCTGTTGTGTGGATCCGCTAGAGAGGAGGGCGCTTGACCTCCTTCACCCTCTCCTAGAGATCTGTAAGGAAACAGGGATATATGATCTCCCTATGTAACACAATATATCTTATATGTAGTTTTAAGTTTCACGATTTTACACCCAATCTTCGCACAACGACGAACATCTCTTTGGGAATAGGGGATTTTGTTTTCTTCTTCCGTTGCGCATATGATGTCGCCCCCAAGATTTCCCAACACCATTATCCTCACCTCCAAAAGGATGAAACTAAAAATATTGTAAAAGAGATGCTTAAAACAGGGGTGATTCGACCATGTTGCAGCCCTTATTCCTCACCAGTGCTACTTGTATATAAGAAGGATGGAACTTGATGGATGTGCATCGACTACCAAGCTTTAAATGGCATCATCGTCAAGGACAAGTACCCAATACCAGTAGTTGAGGAACTTCATGATGAGTTAAAAGGAGCTCGAGTCTTCACGAAGTTAGACCTCCAATCTAGTTACCACAAAATTCGGGTATGTGAAGACGACATTCCAAAAACTGCATTCCGTACACATGACAACCATTATGAATTCTTAGTAATGCCTTTTGGACTCACTAATGCTCCTTTAACCTTTTAAAGTCTCATGAGCAATATTTTTCTAAGATTTCTTCGCAAATTTATGTTGGTATTTTTTGATTATATTCTAATTTACAACCCTTCTCTTGAGACTTACTTTCAACATTTATGAGTTATTTTGACGATCCTTCAAGAGAATACCCTTTTTGTTAAGCAACCAAAGTGCAGCTTTCTTTGGTAAAAAGTAGAGTACCTTGGGCACATAATATCAAAAGGAGTGGTGATAAACCCAACAAAAATTAAAGCAATGCTAGGCTGGCCGAAACCTACAAACGTGAAATTACTACGCGGGTTCCTTGGACTAATGGACTATTACTAAAAATTTGTCAAGGACTATGGGAAGATCAATGCACCCCTCACTTCTCTAATAAAAAAAGACACATTCCAATGGTCGGACAAAGCCTCAGCTACCTTCAACAAACTTAAGGCAGCCATGACGACGATGTTGGTGTTAGCACTACCAGATTTCAGCCGACCCTTCATCATTGAGGCCCATGTATCTGGAGTCGAAATTGGAGCCATTCTCATGCAAGATGGTTGACCACTCGCATACACCAATAAGACATTGTCTCCCTCCCATAAAAACATGTCAATATATGATAAGGAGATGCTCGCCATTGTGCACGCAGTAACGAGGTGAAGACCCTACATGATCGGTCAGTGATTTCAAATTAAAACTAACCATAGAAGCCTAATCCCCTAAGCAGCAAAAATGGGTAACCAAACTTCTAAGATTTGATTATAAATTTTTTTATAAAAACGGGAAAGAAAACATTGTTGCAGATGCACTCTCATGGCTACTTGAGCAAGCTAAATATTTAACCATCTCCCTTCCTACCACTGGCTTCCTTAAGGATATTAAGGAAGGATGGAAGAATGATCCAGAGACTAGCAACATCGTAAAAAAATTGAAGGATCTAAGTGCAATAGTCCACTACACACTTGGGATTCGATGGATCTACGCTACAAAAGTCGCATTGTGCTTATACCCGACTCTCCTTGAATCAAAATCATCCTACATGAAATGAACTCCACATCATCAGCAGGGCACTCTGGATTCCTAAGAACCTACAAAAGAGTGAAGTAAAAATTTTATTAAAAGGGGATGAAAAAAATATTTATGAATATGTGGCACAATGTGATGTAAGTCAACAGCACAAGGGTGAAACAATGGCAAGTCCAAAGAAGCTACAACCACTACCTATATTGGACTTAGTGTGGATTGACATCTCTATGGACTTCATCGAATGTAACATCACTTATTTTTGAAAATTTTGTAAGGGTCTATTTGTATTATAGGGACCTAAATGTAAATATTAGAAATATAATATGATTTGTGAAAGATTCATATTAGGTTAAAAAAAAATGGTGGACATGTGTCATTAACTAATCTAAGGTTGGTGCCACCTATGTTTGTTCTAAGGATGACACATAGGCCTCTTTCATGTATGCTTGCCACCTTGTAATCCTTGTATTAGATAAATCTAATACATTAGAGGAGAAATAAATAGATGAAAACTTAAGAGCTGTAGCCAATCTTGGTTTGAGAAGAGAAGGGAAGAGGAATCGAAGTAGAAGAGAAAGAAAAAGTATTGCTTTGGCTTGAGGTTTTACATCAATTTCACACCTTTGGGACTCAAATTTGTTTAAGACAAGTATTCTAACTCTTTTTTACAGAAATCTTGATATATGATTTCATCTTAATTCTGAAAACTTTAGAAGATTTTGGCTTTATACTTGATATTTCTATCATTTGGGAATAAAACTGTCAATCTGGAATTTTTTAAGATTTGATCTTTTTGTATTATTGTAGCCATAACTTTCTACATAGATTCTTGATTTTAGAAAAGCTAAATTCATCTGAAAATACACTCACATATCTTTCTTTTGATATCAAGATTGATAAATTTGAAGTCTATTTACCTACCAAAACTATTATTTCAATTAATCCTATGAAATCTGTAAAACAGAGACTGTCGGTTTTGACCTTTCAGTACTCTCTTACTTAAAATTCTCTATTGTAAACTTTAATTTATGTTAAAAAATGATTTATTGGAAATTAGACTCATAAATATTTCTATGCATATCTAATTTGAATGATTTGGAGCATAAATGCTTATAGAATCATCTCTTCTAATCAACTCTATGAATTATGCAAAACAAAGATAATATTCTCTGACCTTTGGTTACTAAATTGTTTATAACTTCTTGCAGAAAACTTCGATTCACACAAAACTTGAGTTATCAAAAACTAAATTGATACATATTTCGAATGACCCCTATTTTGTGCAAATTCGAATATAATTGATTATCCATATAAATCATGCAATGTACCTCTTAAATTCTATCAGAATCAAGCTTTGATTGATTTTGCTTATTTTTGTTTTATTTCTTTGGAAATTGATTTTAGCTAAAATCCTTACTTTAGTTGAGCTTTATATTATTGCTTCAAATTCATGTATACTCTTGTTCTATGAGTATTTGTATACCTTGATATGTTATGTAAACTTCATGTTTGTATCGTAATGTTTCGTATAGGCACATGCATTCCGTTGTTCCGCATGTGTTCCCGATATATGCCAAATTTATTGTTCACAATAGCATTTTGTACTCTAGTGTTTATGGGATTATTTAGACCTTTGCTAGAAATAGTAAAGGAATTATATGGACCTTTGCCAGAAATGGTAAAGGGATTATCTGGACCTTTGCTAGAAATGGTAAAGGGTATGTGCTTAGAGCTTGCGATGCTCTAAAGTATGTTTGGGATCTCACTTCACCTTCTATCTGTTTGACATAATATCCAAAGCTTTGGTTATATGCTTTTATGTGTGTTTTGGATAAGAATGAAATATATGCAACGTCAAATGCGACGTTTGAGCTTTTGTTTCATATTTGTTCTTTCATATGTTTTGAAATACTATATACTCCAAAATATTTTATTTGTTATTGATATGCTTCGAAATGATTCATCCGTGATTGATATGCTCCAAAATGCTTCTATTGATATATTTTGAAGCATTTTATCCACCATTAATATGTTCCGAAATATTTCATCCGCTATTAATATGCTCCGAATCATTTCATACATCAATGATATGTTCCAAAATATTTTATTTGTTATTGATGTGCTCCGAAACATTTCGTACATCCTTTATATACTCCAAAATGCTTCATATGCCATTGATATTCTCTATAACATTACATACGTCGTTGATATGCTCCAAAATGCTTCATATGCCATTTATATATTTCGAAGCATTTCATTCGCCATTGATATATTCTGAATTGTTTCATCCGCCATTGATATGCTCTGATATACTTCTTATGCCATTGATATGCTCCGTAATATTTCATACGTCATTGATATGTTTCTGAAATGTTTCATTTGTTATTGATATACTCCGAAATATTTCATATGTCTCTGATATGCTTTGAAATGCTCCATATGCTATTGTTATGCTCGGTAACATTTCATATGCCATTAATATGCTCCGTAATACTTCCTATGCCATTGACATACTTCGAAATACTTCATATGCTATTGATATATTTTAAAACATTTCATCCATCATGGATATGTTAGTCACTTGCTGAGTTCTATGTGCTTACCCTATTGCTAATAAATATTTCAGGATAACTTATCGCTCGCTAAAATGTCTAAATCGGGCTGAGGCTATGGAAAGCTAGAAGTTTTGGGCAAACCTTTTGTACTTGATAGGTTGATGTTGTATAAGTTTTTTTTGTGTGAAATAAAATATCCATGACAAATCTAGATTGATGTATCTTGTAAATGTTTGAAAAGTACCCCTCATATCAAGATTTTGGGAATGTTTAGTTTAAATTGTGTAATGATATAAACATGTGGTATATGTTGGTTTTGTGATTGTATAGATTCCCACTCTTATGTATTTATGATGTGGTTATGGTTTAGTTGAGTTGGCTTTGGATTTTATGAATCATTAAGTGATATGATGTATAATTATAAACTAGATAGGTTTTATGAATTATGGATTATAGAGATGTATTCTGACTTGAATGTTTTCTTAGTGGTCCTCAAATGTGTGTTTGGATCTTGAAATGGATTATTATTGATTAAAATTTTGGGGGGACATGACAGTGATGGTATCAAAGCATGATTTGAAGATCACTAAGATTTTGGATCATAGAATGGATTGATCTGAATTATAATTCGGGGGACATGACATCGAAGGGCTACCATCTTCCAAAGGTAAAAGCATAGTTCTCATGGTAGTTGATCGACTTATGAAATATGCTCATTTTTGTGCTATGCAAAATCCCTACACTACTGCTAGTATTTCCTAGATTTTTATAGAAAATATTGTTAAACTACAGGGGATATTAAAGTCCATTGTAAGTGATCATGACAGGATCTTCACTAGTTATTTCAGTTATAGGGCACCAAACTCAAGATGAGTACAACATATCATCCACAAACTAACAGCCAAACAAAGGTGGTGAACAAGTGTTTAGAGATATACCTTCGGTGTTTCGCTAGTGATTGCCAAAGGAGTAGGCGAAATGGCTTCTATAGGTCGAATGGTGGTATAATACTATATATCATTCATCTACAAAATATGCCCCTTATAAAGCACTGTATGGTCGGCTAGTCCCTATAATTCCAAAGTATGTAATTGGCTCGGCCAAGGTAGATCAGGTTGACCAAGAATTGATTGATAGGGACAAACTCCTATAACTGCTAAAGGATAATCTCTCTACCACTCAAGCTAGAATGAAGTAGCAAGTTGACACACAATGAAGCGAAAGAGAATTTTCAATAGGAGATTGGTTTATCTTCACCTACAGCTATACAAGCAACTCTCCATCAATACACGAGCCTCTATGAAGCTATCCCCACATTTTTATGGGCTATATCAGATCACTAAGCTTATTAGAGCTGTGGCATATAGACTTAAATTACCTAAGGATGCCAAAATTCACCTTGTCTTCCACGTGTCATGCTTGAAGCCCAAATTGGGAGAACACGAGTCACCTCAGATCCAATTGTCCAATACCACTAATGATAGAGATATTCAAGCCCAACCACAAGCCATCCTCAATTGCAAAATCATGATACATGGCCAACATCTCTTAATTGAAGTACTAGTGCAATAGAATAATCTACTACTTGAAGACACCATATGGGAATCACTGGAGGAGCTGAAGACTCGGTTCCCTGAGTTCGTGGAACCTTAATCTTGAGGATAAGGCTGACTTGGAGAGGGCGGGCTTGATAGGACCCAAGTAGGGTTAGGTCCTACTCAACGAAGAAGTAGCTAATAAAACCCTATGAGATTATAATAAACCCCACATAGTCACCTCTATCTTATAAAGAAGAGTGACTAGGGTTTATATTTAGGCCTTTGGGCTTCCTAGCCGGTACCCCCTTTTACTGGGCTGGTTGGTTAGGGTTAAGGGCAAAAGGGGTAACTCACTTAGGAAGCAGCCCCTAGGGCTAGAGTTTGGAGCCCTATATAAGCATGTAGCCTCCATCTCTTTGAGAATAAGATCTATCTACAATTGTAGCCATTTGGCCGACTTCTATGAGGGTGAAACCCCTATGGCGTTCCAAGGAGTGATCTTCCTCCAAGATCAATCTACATAGAATTCCTCTAGGGTTCTATTAGTATCTTACAGAGAGGGCAAAATATAAGGTTGGAGAAGCTTTAGGTACATTAATGATCAGTATCCATTTATCAAACTCTTATGATAACACACGGGTATTGGATACTAGTAGTGCTTATCATAATTGCAATTTCCGAGATGGACCTTAAGATGGGCAATAGAGCAAAAGTTGTTGTAATAGCTATTGGCGAGGTCACCCTACATTTGCTTGGTGGAGCTATTATTGCATTGGATACATGTTATTTTGTTCCTTCTATATCAAAAATATTATTTTAATTTTATATTTGACAATTAGTGGATATAAATTAGTTTATGAGAACAATGGTTGTTCAATAATATTAGATGATGAGATCATCACAAGAGAAACATTGCATAATGGTTTGTTTATGCTAGACACTACTCCATATATTATGAATGTAAGTGTGTTCAAGAGGAAACGAGATGAGGTGAACAATACATACCTGTGGCATTATAAGCTAGGTAACATCCATGAGGAAAGGATTCAAAAGCTACTAAAAAATGAATATCTAGATCTATTTGACTATAAGTCATATATAACTTACGAGCATTTCCTTCATGGAAAACTGACCAACTCTCTTTTTAGTAGAATTAGAGAGAGAGCCACTGAGCTATTGGAACTTATACATAGTGATGTATGTGGACTCATGTCAACTCATGCCATAGGTGGTTACTCATACTTTATTACTTTTACTAATGATTTCTTAAGGTATGGACATGTGTACTTGATGAAATACAAGTATGAGGCCTTTGAGAAATTCAGAGAGTATAAGAACAAAGTGGAGAACCAGACTATAAAGCGTATCAAGACTCTTCAATTAGATCGAGGAGGTGATTACTTGAGTATAGAGTTCACCCAGTTCTTTAAGGACCATGGTATTCTATCCTAATGAACACCTCCTTATACACCTTAGCTCAATAGTGTATTGGAGAGGAATCCTATATTGTTAGACATGGTGCGGTCCATGATGAGTTTCGCCGACCTACCCATCTCATTATGGGGATATGCCCAAGAGACCACAGCTTACCTTCTGAACAGAGTTCTAACTAAGGTGGTAGTGTCTACATTGCTAGTCATAGGAGCCCTACAAGCTAATCATGTGAGTGATGACATGTGTGATTTGACACAATCTTTTTGCTTATTATTACTATTTAATATTTTAACACTTTATATTATCTATTGCATAAATATATTGTGATGTCCTTAGATATGAGCAATAAGAATTGGATTATGATGAGATCACGATAATAAGATCGATTTGCCTTTAAACACATATCCTAAATAATCCTGGTCATAGGTTACTTGAGAGGGATATCAAGATAACCAAACAGACTGGTGTCTTATACACCCATCTATATGATAGATGCAGCTAATCTCCTAGCTACTCATGTGGGGACACTATAGATATAATGCAGGTGCTCATTGGAGAATGAGTTCACTAATTGATCCTCTCTTGGAATGTTGGATGGTTGATGATGCCTTATTGTCAGATAATGATTTCGTTATCCTAGTGGTGTATCTAGTCCTTAGACTTGAGATACCAAGGATGTCCTATATGAGTACTCCACTCTTTAAGGCCGAACTTATAGGTCTGGAGGTTCTCCATCTAGCATCGTCGGTTATCGAAAGTGGTAGCTAACCTTATGATGGCTATTTAGTGTTGATAGAGAACCATCCACTCTTGGTGTCATGAGAGGAATATCCCACATATTCTTGCTCAGACAAATTCCTAGCCAAGGTTATTCAGATTGAGAGAGAAAGAGTTCTTTGGGAGAATCCGATTAGAGTGACACTCATATAGAAGTTATATGGGTTTGACAGCACCATGCCTGATATATAGTCTTTGGGATATTAGATGAATGAGGAACTATAGATACATGGTAACTAAGGGTAAATAGGTCTAAAGAATTGGATTCCCTAGTATCGTCTAGGGACTATGGCATAGTAGCCTAGTACGTCCACAATCGACGAGTTAAGTGAATTATTATAAAGATAATAATTCACTGAGCCAGAAGGTGTTCTAACAGGTATGACTCATGGCCAGCTTGATAATGGGCCTAGAGGATCATACACATACGATAGGCATTGAGACAAGTAGTGGTTCAAATATGAGATATCAGTTGGAGCCCTTATCTAATTAGATATCCAATAAACCCTTGAATTATTGGATCCTATGAATGAGATCCAATAATAGCTAATAAGAGATTATTGGGTAGTGGCCCACTAATCTAAGAGGCTTTGGTAGTTGGATAGAGATCCAATGCCTAATATGGTAGGATCCATTAGGATTAAGTTGACAAGGGGTCCCTAGGAGGGAACCAAAGACCCATAGGCTAGAGGTTCTTTTTGGCTACCTCCTCATATTCTCCTCCCTCCCTCTCCTCCTCATACTATAGCCCCTATTTGGGGCATGTGGACAGCAAGAAGGGGTAGCCCCTTCTTGATTGCATTGTGCGCATGAGGAAGAGTTTTGGGTAGTGATTTGAGGAGCATCTTCGTGGCCCCTACCATATAGATCACCATTAAAGAGGAGGACAGTTGACCTCCTTTATTCTCTCCCATAGATCTAGAGGTTTTCAAGGATATACAATCTCCCTAGGTAATTTTCTTACATGTAGTTTTTTGGTTTCGTGGGTTTTTATGCACCAAATTTTGCATGTCGATAAAACCTTCTTTTCTATGAAAATTTTGGTTTTTTTTTTTTTTATTCTACTATGTATGTGATATCACCCTAGATTTTACAACAGTAGTATCAGAGCCAAGTTACTCATACAAAAGATTATCTTTTAAACTACGTGTGTTGTGTTCAATCGCGTTGAAATTGTTTTGCACAATTGCTATGATTCTTTTGTTGTAGTTTTCATATATATGCTAAACCTTTTCTTACTGTTAAGAGGTGTTTTAGATAGGGCTTTTGATGTCAAATTTGTTGACACAAAAGGGGAAGAAAGGGCAACAACTATTGTTGCCCCTTGGATTGGCCGAAGGCTACTTGCAGCCTTGGCCGAGAGCTCTAATTTACTACTCTCGGCTATGCCAAAAGCAGCATGGCTGCCCTCAATCTGCTGCATGGCAGCCCCTGTAGCCAGAAAGGGGCATCCTTGGTGGCCAGGATTTTCTTATCATAGGGGTTGCCCAAGTGGCCAGGAGTTCTGGCTGTATGGGGCACCTACAGCCTATGGCAGCCCTACAACCATAGTTTCATGGCTGCAAGGGACTCCTTGGTGGCTAGGGTTTCCTAGCCACGCAAGGCAGTCCAATGGCCTAGGATTCTTTGTTTTCGGGGAGCCTCTATATAGTAAGATTTTCTTGCTTAAGAAGAACTACTTGTCATGTGGGGAATCTGTCATGTGGGGCACCCTATGGTAGGGTTCCCCACCGGTGGTGGCTGCAGCATCTGCATTTGGGAAAGAGAAAGAAAGAAAAGGTGAAAAAGGGGCTGTGGCCATGATTGCGACGGCGGTGGCGGCTGCATCTGCAGCAGTTGTATCTATGAAAGAAGAGGAGGAAGAAGGCAGTGTGGTAGAAGGGGCTGTGACTATGGCAGCGGCAGTGGTAGTGGTTGCGGCAGCTGCATTTGGGAAAGAAAAAGAAGGAATGAGAGTAAGGGAGAGCAGGTGACTGTGCCCCTATGTTCTGCACGAGCTGTAGTTGTGGAGGAAGAAAGAAGATTGGTGCAGAAAATAAAAACAAGGAGAGGAGATAGAGGAAAAATAGAAGAAGGATTCAGGCGTACACCTTCTTCAAATCTTCGGATCAAAATCTTCGAAAGGCAAGTGTTTCAATCCTTTTTATTGCAATTGTTTCGATCCTTTCTATTTCAAGTGTCGATCCCTTCTATTGTAAATGCCCTAACCCTTTTTATTTGCAATTTTATTCTTGCTTTTGCCTTGATTATGAGAACCTTGAATTATTCTAACAATGCATCTAGTATATCTCCTATTTAGACGTAACGATTTGAATTTGTGAAACTTTCGAGATTCTGACCTTTCAACCAAATTATGGTTATAACTTCATGCACTGACCTCTGATATGGACAAAACTTATTTTATCTTAAAATAGATTGAAATATCTTTTCAATAATATATTTCTTGAGTAAATTGGAGCATGATTGATAGTTTAAATCATTTGTTCAATGTACCTCTCGAATTCTGCTAGAAATCAAGCTTTGATCGATTTTGCATATTCTAGTTTCATTCCTTTGGAAATTGATTTCATTTAGCTTTCTTGTTCAATTGAGCTTTATATTACTGCTTGAATTCTTATATGCTCTTATCCTTAAATTATTTGTATTCTTGAAACCTATTGTGTAAAGTTTATGCTCTATCGTATTGACTTGTATAGGTACGTGTATATCACATTGTTCCACATTTGCTTTCATTATGTGCCTATTCCAGTTTTATTTCTTTAGACATTGAATTCATCTAACCTTCTTAATTCAATTAAGCTATATGTGATTTGCTTGGAATCCTTATATGCTCTTGCTTTCATTTCCTTGCAAATCTGAATACATTTGTGAAAGTTTATGTTTGCATCGTATTAACTCGAAAGGCATATGTACGTTTTATTGTTCTGCATGTCCTTCCAATATATGTTAATTTTATTATTCATACTATCCTTTTGTACTTTGGTGATTGTGGGATATTGTGAACCTTTGCTAGAAATGGTAAAAGGAGTTATGCATAGAGCCCGTGATGCTCTGCCGGCCCCTTATGACTTCACTCAGATGTGGGCGGATAGAGCTCCCAAACGTGGGAAAGCTCCTAGATGTGGGAGACTTATGTTTGGTGGTCATTCAGAAATGGATGTACTATATTATGTTATGGTCCCACTTCACCTTCTATGTATTTGATATGATATCCAAAGCTTTGGTTATGTGTTTCTATATGTGCTTTGGATAAGAATGATATGAATGTAACGTCAAATTCGACATTTGAGCTTCTGTTTCATATTTGTTCTTTGATATGCTCCGAAATGGTTCATATGCCGTTAATATGTTTTGAAATATTTCATATACCATTGATATGTTTCTAAATATTTTATTTATCATTGATATACTCCAGAACATTTCATATGCTATTAATATGCTCCAATTACTCTGTGTTCCATTTGTTATGAATCAAAAGTGTTTTAAATGACATGACATTTGTGATTTTGTATCTAATAATAAGGTACCCTAAGAGTTCTTGTATTTTGCCTTGCATTGTGATACCTTATTTATTTGAAATTATACATTTTCATTCTAGATATATTTTGTCACTTGCTGAGCTATTTTTAGCTCACTTTGTTGTTATATAAATCTTTTAGATCAACTTGTCACTCTTTGATATGTTTGTATTGGGCTAAAGCAGTAGAGAGCTATTCAGAATCATGGGCAAGTCTTGTTGGTTGTTAGGTTATTGTTGTATAAGTGCATTTTGTATGTAATGAAATGTTGTCGACAGGTTTGAATTATTATATCGTGTAAAAGTGTTAAAAGACCTCTCTCGTTTGGAATTTTGGGATGTTAAGTTTAGTTTATGATGATATGAATTTGTGAAAGAAATGGTTGGAGTTCTAATTATATAAACTGTTTAGCTTGTGGATTTATAATTGTTATTCATGTTTCTTAAGTTGACTTGGGTTTCCATAAAGGTGAATTTTCGAGTGATGTGATATATGATTATAACCTGCATAGGTTTTAAATATGTAAATTTAACTGAATGTTTTTCAGTGTCCTCAAATGTTTCATTGGATCCTAGATTGATTTGTGATAAAAAAATTTAATATTATCGATATTTTGAGGGGCGTGACAAAAAGAGTTATTTCTCTTGGGTATTAAATCAAATGAGAAATCACGAGGCTCTGATACTAATTGTTAAGAAAGCAGTCAGTACTAAGAGGGGGGGTGAATTAGTGCAGTAGTAAAAATTACGTCGGTTCAAAACTTCGTTGCGATAAAATCTATTTCTGATGAAAAACCGTTTCATAAAGGTATTAACTTTAAAAGCATATAGAAGAGCATAGTGGAGTTGAGTAGTGAGCAAGTAAGATTATTTGTAGTAAATGTAAGTTTCTCAAAAGTAAATACAAACTGAGTTTATAGTGGTTCGCTCATCATGACCTACATCCACTCCGCCGATTCCTCTTCCATCGAGGCCATTGGCATCTACTCTCGATTTTCCTTTAATAGACAAAGATCAACCTCCTTCTTACACCCCTCTTCTCCTTTTCACAGGTTTTGGAGACAATCTTTACAAGCACTCGCTCCTCTCTCAAACTATTCTAACACTTGGACTAGAAGAGGAAGATTCTCACAAGATATTACAATAGCGTTTTTCCCTTTTTAAATTCTCTGTGCTTGTATATGTTAACCAATGATGGGAGGCGTATTTATAGGCCTCAAGTTGATTCAAACTTGGAGCCTAAAAATTTCCCATCCTAGGTTTCCTGAGTATGGACGGTACCACCGCTTGTGCTGGGCGGTACCACCGCTAGTGTCAATTTGATACTAACACTACACTGGGCAGTACCACCGCTTGCAGCCTCTCGGAGGCTGTGTCTAGGCGGTACCATCGCCCAGACCGATGGTATCACTGCCTAACACAGTCTCGAAGACTATGCCACGATGGTGCCACCTCTTGGGTCATTGTTTGGGCCTTCCACTTGGCCCAACAAAGCCCAAACTTGGGTCATTGAATGGGCCTTTCTCTTGGCTCAAAATAGCTCTATTTTTGGCCCAGTTGCCCTTAATTGAGTTGGTCTAATTACATTCTAAACCGACTAAATTAGACTATAAAACCTAACTCGATCTAGGCAAATTATTACAAGCACTAATCATGTGTTGTCCGACATGTCATTGGTTCTTTTGGCACTTCGTCCGATCCTTCGACGCATCTTCCTTTTTTGTAGCTTTGGCCCAATTAGTATGTTTACCTCCGCAACTCTAATCTCCTTGGCGCAATGTCCACTCTTCTAGGCCCGATGCCCGAATTCTCGGCCCGAAGCCTTCTGCAGACAAGTCGATCGTTCCTCCGGTCGAACATCCAATATTCTGACATGTTCACTCTGGCCCAACGTCCGATTCCTCTTGTTTTGATAAATTTGCCTTTCCTGATCGACGTTAGCCTTGCGTCACTCAAACACATATTAGATCAACATTACAATTGGTTTCATCATCAAAATCCGAGATTCAACACAGCACTAACAGTGGGCGGTACCATCGCCCAGTCTAGTGGTACCACTGCATGACATAGTTTGGGAGACTGTGTCTAGGTGGTACCATCGCCTAGACTAGCGGTACCACCACCTGACACTAGGCGATACCACTATCCAGTTTAGCGGTATTATCACCTAACATAGTCTTGGCGATTGTCTTGGAGACAAAGCCACTAGTAGTGCCACCACCTGGACCAGTGGTGCCACTACATGACCCAACTTTTGGGTCATTGAATGGGCCTTTCTGTTAGCCCAAAACAGCCTCACTTTGGTTCCAATTGGCCCCTAGTTGAGTTGGCCTAATTATTTTCTAAACCAACCTAATTACAACTAAAACTACTTCGATCTAGACAAATTATTATAAGCAAGAATACTAAGTTGTCTGCCATGTCATTGGTTCATTCGGCACTTCGTTCGACCCTTCGACGCATCGTCCTCTCCTTTGGCGTATTAACTAATCGGCATGTTACCTTCTCGCAACATCCGATCTCTTTGGCACAATGTCCGATCTTCTTGGCTCGATGCCCAAACTCATGGCATGAAGCCTTCTACCAACACATTGACCATTCCTTCAGTCTAACATCCAATCTTTTGACATGTTTAATTCTAGCCCAACTTCTTATTCTTCTTGCTTTAATCAATTTGTCTCTCTTGATCGAAGCTAGTCTTGCGTCACTCAAAATGTAGATTAGATCATATCAGTATCAATTTGTTTCATCATCAAAATTTGAGATTCAATAATCTCCCCCTTTTTAATGGTGATAACCAATTGATGATGGAGTTTAACTAAACTTCCCCTATTAATATGCCATATTAATTGAACTTTTGAAATCATGTCAAAGCAATTTTAATCATGATCATATGCAACACATTATACGCATATCATTACATTGCATGCATCATTATCATAAGTTTTGCATGCATCATCATAAATATTTCAAATCATCATGTTATCAAAATATTAAAGTATATTATATCCTACCATATATGATCATCATATCATCATATCTTCTCCCTCTTTGTCATTGTTAGGATCCCTTTATTTTCTAAGCTTTTGAATAATATTTATTGTATATGTTTAATTCAGTTAGAGTTGGATAGAGTTTATTTAATATTTATTTATTGTTAAGAGTTTAAGTCCTAATGGACTCTGGGTGGAATTCTATAAATAATGATGTAAGACTTTCTTTTCGAATCAAGAAATAAATCAATGAATCAATGAAATATTATTCCAATCTATGGAGAAACCCTAGGAGGTTGATCCCTTCAAAGTGATCAAGGAGGCTGATCCCTTCGAAGCGATCAAGGAGGTTGATCCCCCTCAAAGTGGATCATTCCCTTCTCTTCTTTTCTCCCATTTTCTCTCTTTTTTTAATTATAAAACTTTAGGGTTCTTATCAATTGGTATCAGAGTGATGATCCTCGACATTCTCGTTGCAGTTCATCATTAAAAAAAAAAAAAGAAAGAAAGAAAGAAAGGAAGGAAGAAAGAAGAGAGAGAAAAAGAAGAAGCCGCAGCCACGCACCCCTACTTCCCCTGCTTGCGGCCAGCCCACCGTCGGCTATCACTACTCTCCGACCAACGACTGACCCTACCCCACTTTCGGCCAGAGTCCACCGTGGTCGTTGCCTCCCACCCGAGCCACCACCGCTGCTAGGAGACGACGTTGCTAGCATCTCATCCTGTCGTAGCCCGCTCCCCTTCTCCACTGCCACTACAGGGCAACCTATTCTTCACCGCTGCCATTGCTCCCTGGCCACTAACCTCCCCCTCTCCAGTACCGTCACTATGGTTCGAATAGGGCGACTCACCTCCTCGTTGCCGCCCTTTCTTCCTAGTAGCCTGCACCCCTGTTTCAGCCCACCGCACCCCTACTTCCCTTCTTCCGCAATGCTGCTACAAGGCAACTTCTTCCCCACCACTACCGCCACTTCCTGGCCACTCGATCACCACCGCCTGCCTCCTAATCGCAACCATAACCAAGTCGACCCCCCCCCCCCCCCCCCCCCCCCTTGGGTCATAGCCACAACCGCCAGTTGCTGCAGCCCCTCATTGCAACGGTTGCAGAAATAGAGCTTCCTCTATTGTCGCAGCCCCCTTCGATCCCTGAATCGACCCTCATTGCCTCCTTCTCCACCACCGCCGTTGTGCTCTGGCCAGCGACCACTACTGTCGCAGCTGCCCTCCAACAGCACACGCAGCAACCGCAGTAAGCTCTTGCACAATGCTTCCTCAACCCCGGCAACTCACGCACTGCAGCCCCCCCTCGTCAATCCCTATTACGACCCTCATTGCCTCCTTCTCCACTGCCACCGCTGCGCTGCAGCCAGCGAGCACCATTGCTGTAATTGCCCTCCAACAGCACACGCAACAACTGCAGCAAGTTCTTGTGCGGCCGCTTCAACCTCAGCAATGCACACACCGACTCCTCTTCTTAACCTTGGTCGTTTCAACAGCACCGTCGTGTCCTCAATCGCATGCGATCCCTTGGCATTACTAGTGCCTCGTTCCATAGTGCGATAGAGATAGAACAATGCTACCTTCCATCCATGCCATCGCAACCATCGTAGTGGCAAGCCCTTCGTGACGCTACCCCTAGCTACACTACCATCATTGCCTCCTAGCCCTCAATAGCAATGATCCCTCCATGCAGCGACCATAGCAAGCATCGCTGCCTCTCATGCGGTGAATGCAGCTACATCCCTACATCCTCGTAGCAACCCTTCATTCCCACAATGCTACCACTGATTGCATCACAACAATAGCACCGAGTAGGGCAGTGATTGATGCCCTAGTCCTGACACCAAAAATAAGAGTTGAGATTACAGATTTGTAGTCTTACGCAATGGCCACCGATAACTCAATGAAAACACAAATGGAAGCATTGGAAATTAGAATTAAGAATTGGTTGCAAGAAACACTTACTGATTTCAAAAAGGACCTACTGGAGAGCCTTAGTAAATTTCAACAAGGTGGGAGCTCAAGTTCTATGTTGCATAGATATAGAAATATAGGAAAAGGGCCCCAAGATTGTGACACAAACTACTCACACATAAATATGGAATTTCCAAGATGGGAAGATGGTGATCCGACCAGTTGGATCTCTAGGGTAGAAATTTTTTTCATTTTCACAGAACCCCAGATGAATCCAAGGTAGAAGTGGTCTCAATCTAGCTTGATGGAGATGCAATCCAGTGGTACGATTGGTATGAAACTTGCCACGGAGTTCCTTCGTGAGAGCGATTCAAAAGAGAGCTTCTTGTTCACTTTGGCCCATCCGAATATGAGAATATTAATGGCCAGCTCTCCAAAATTTGTCAGACTTCTACAGTGTTGGAATATCATAGTAGGTTTGAAAGATTATCAAATCAAGCTAGAGATTGGTCAGAACGACAACTCTGGGTACATTTATTGAAGGGCTTATTCGAAAGATCCGATATGAAGTTAAGACTCGTCAACCCCGCACTATAGTAGCTACGTTCTCATTCGCATATCTATATAAGAAAAAAATTAGCAAGGGAACATCAGCCTATTATAGTTTTGATTGATACTAGTAGCACTAACAATTTTATGGACAGTGAGACTATTAACCGATTGGCCCACCACATTGAAGACTGTGATAGATTCGAAGTAAAGATTGCTGATGGATGGACTTTCACTTGTGATAGCAAATGTTCAAAGATGAAAGCGATTATACAGGGCCAAAAGTTTTCCGCAATGATTGTTACACTGAAAGATTGACATACTGCTTATACCATCAAAAAGTGGGACCATACTTGATCAACGAATTGTGATGCGTTGCAAATAGCCTATGATTGAAGTGCTAAAAGAGAAGCTCCCCGAGTTTGATGTAGCTCAGCCTTGAGGACAAGGCTGATTTGACGGGGACGGAATTGTCAGGATCCCTTTATTTTCTAAGCTTTTGAATAATGTTTATCGAGTATGTTTAATTCAGTTAGAGTCAGATAAATTTTATTTAATATTTATTTATTGTTAAGAGTCTAAGTCTTGATGGACTCTGGGTGGAACTCTATAAATAGTGATGTAAGACTTTCTTTTCGAAATTAAGAAATGAATCAATGAATCAATGAAATATTATTCTAATCTATGGAGAAACCTTAGGAGGCCGATCCCCTCAAATTGATTAAGGAGGTCGATCCCCTCGAAGTGATCAAGGAGGTCGATCCCCTCGAAGCGATCAAGGAGGCTGATCCCCCTCGAAGCGGATCATTCCCTTTTCTCATTTTCTCCCATTTTCTCTTCTTTTTTCAATGATAAAACCTTAGGGTTCTTATCAGTCATCAACAAAAAGGAGAAGTGCAACTATCAAGTTTTAGAGGTATAAGTTTAGCAATTTAGCAAATTTCCCATCACTTAGAATATGCAAGCTAGTGAATTCTTTCTACTCTTTTGAGATGTGCAAGTTAGCAAATTTTGCTTCCTTTGCAATGTTCATGCTAACAAATTTAGTAATTTGTATATCATTTTTGAACATGCAAGCTAGTGAATTTTTCATCATTTTAGAACATACAAGCTAGCAATTTTGCTTTTTTTTGCGATGTTCAAGCTAGCAATCTTTACTTCTCTTTTGAGATGAGTAAGCTAGCAAGTTTTTCTCCCTCTTTGACATTGTCAAAAAGAAGGAAAGAATACAATTTTGTAATTCTTTTCCCTTTACATCAATTTTTACATCATGACAAAGATAAATTTAAATCAAATGTGATGAGGTATACAATTTATGAATACAAGAGAGTATCATAAATAAATCATGACATGAAAGAAATAATATCAAAGATTGTTTGAATACGGAAAAACATGATTCATATAGAAATCTTTCTCTTAAACAAAATACAAGAATCATACGAGAATAAAGAGTAGAAGATCTTGATTCATAAAAGAAATTCTCAAGAAATCAAGAGAAAGTTCTTGATTCGATTGGAAAAATCTCATTTAGATTCAAATCATCAAAATCATTTTTAAGAGATTCAAAATAATTTAAATAGATAGATTTATCAATCTCTTGAGATGCTAGCGATTTTCTTTCTCCCATTTTTTATTGTAAACAAGAAAGAAGAAGAGGGAAATTTTATAATGGTGCAATTCATTTCCTTTTTACATCAATGCTCTAAGCATCACATAAATACAAAGGTAATCATATGAAAATCATGACATGAAAGATGAAAGATCAAGAAAGATCAATTCGTGAATGATTCATCTTGACAAATCTCTATTTTAGTAAATAATAAAAAGAATTCTTAGGAGATTAAATACTCAATGATCTTCAAAGGTAATCTTATGTTATAAATTTTGAGAAAACAAGAGAAAAACCATGATTCATTTGGATAAATCCCAATAAGAAGAAATGATACAAGAACACATAAAAAGAGATTTTGAATCATAAATGATTTCAAGTTATAAATCTCAAGAAATCAAGATCATGATTTCGATAAAACTTATTAAATTCAAATCATCAAAATCACTTTCATGGTTCACAAGATTCATAACATAAATAGATATTAATCTCTTATTGAAAAATTTAATAAGCTTTTTGGGATAGAGCCATTTTCAAGAGAAATCATGCATTCCTCTATGTGATTGATTTCATGCCATTGTTTTCTAAGCCAAAATCATGTATCATTGTTTTAAACCAAAAAAGCAAATTTTATCATAAAAATCATCAAGATCAAAAGATCAATAGTATAACAAAAAAAATCATTATTACTTCAAATCATCATGCATCATTGAATTATCAAGCATGATACCATTGAACATAAGGCATTTTCAATCAAAATCATTTTTAACATAAAGTAAAATGATTTATAAATTTAAATCATCATAACTTAAATTTACAAAATGATCATTTTCAATTAAAATGATTAAGTGAATCTAACTCATCATACTTAGTGCTAGGAGTTAATATGTAATTGTCATGCTCAATTTTTTATTTTTCAAAATTACTAGAAAGATAAGAATAATCCTAATTTTTTAATAATTTATATATAATTTTTTTAACCTAATTTAAAACCAACTCATGAAATTCATCAAGTAATTTTAAAATAAAGTAAAGGTGTTTTGGTTACCTCGTCGTTGAAAGCCATTAAGACATAGTTTGCCACCTTGTCTTTGTTAGTTTGCTTCTTGTCTTTTCATCCCAAGATACTTTGAATATTTTCATCTTCTTTGGTAGCTTCTTTGTTAGTTTATTTTTATTCTTTGATTCTTATTTTAAAATTTTAGTAAGCTTTTTTGTTAAGAGTTCAAAGTCATTATCACTTGAGCTTTCGCTCGAGTGGTCTTCATTTGTTCTAAGTATCAAATCCTTCCAGTTCTTTAGAAAGTTGTTCTCAAGTTCATCAAGTGCCTTGCATGTCATTTCATATGTCATCAATGAACTAATAGGTTCTTCTAGTGGAAAATTATTTAAGTACTTTGTCACTTGTATTGTAGTTAATTTCGGATCCCAACTCTTTAGAAGGGATCTTAATATCTTGTTAACAAGTTCAAAATTTAAAAAATATTCACAAAGAGCTTTTAAACTATTGATGACATCCATAAAATCGGTGTACATGTCAATAATAGTTTCGCTCAGCTTTATTCAAAATAATTCAAAATTATGCATCAAAAGATTGACTTTAGACTCTTTAACTCTATTCGTGCCTTCATGTGTGATTTCAAGAGTGTGTCAAATCTTATAAGCCATTTCGCAAATAGAAACTCAATTGAATTCATTTTTGTCTAAGGCGCAAAATAGAGTATTCATAGCTCTAGCATTTAAAGAAAATATTTTCTTCTCCAGATCAATCCATTCGTTCATTAGTCTAGAGGGTTTTTTAAAGTCATTTTCAATAAGACTCCATAAATTTAAATCCAAAGATAGTAAGAAAATGCTCATTCGAGTTTTCCAATATGTATAGTCCATCCTGTTGAATCTCGGATTTTGATGATGAAACTAATTGATTGTGTTTAGATGTTTAACTGCATTTTGAGTGATGCAGGTCTACTCGATCAGGATTAGACAGTTGACGCAGGAGGAATTGACGTTGTGCCGGAGGAGATCACGTTAGGATATTGGACGATAGAACGCTTCGGACGTCGGGCATCGGGCCAAGGAGAGCGGAATTGCACCAAGGATATCGGGGTTGCGGAGGTCAACCGCCGATTGGGCAACAACCCGCAAGAGTGGACGATGCACTGAAGAATCGGACGAAGCACCAACCAATGACGTGCCGGGCAACAAAATGTCAATTCGCGTTGTAATAATTGTCTAGATCGGAGTAGAGTTTTGGCTTGTGTGTGTGTAGGATTAACTACGATAACGATGAAGACATAAAGCGAAACAAAGTGCCGGAGTCAAGCGCAAAGGATTCGTTGGGAGTTTGAGAGTTCGACGGAAGTCCGAAGGTTCATCGGGAATGCTGTTGGAACTAGCCGAGAATGAGTAGGGAGCTTGCCGAAGGGTTTTTCGGAAGCTCGCAGAAAGGTTCGTCGGAAGTTCGCGGTGCTCACCGAGAAAGATCGTAGCTTGCTGAAGAAGCTCGTCGAAACTCGCCAAGATCAAATCGTGAAGTCTTGGAGCTTGCCGGGAGTCCGTAGAATGGTTTCCGAGAGTTTTTCGGAAGACCGCCGGAAGTTCGCCGGAAGCTCGCCGGAAGAAGTCTTGACTTGCGGACTTTGTAATAGCTTCGGAAATGTCTTTAAATTCGTAGTTAGCACATTAATTAGGGTTAGGATTAGGTGTTAATCTTATAACCCAAGTAGGGGCCAATTGGGCCCGAGTTCGGACTGGTTTGGGCCAAGTTTGGAGCCCAACCAGTGAGCCGAAATAGCCAGGCGGTGGCACCGCCTAGCACCCGAGAGCCAGGCGGTGGCACCACTGGACTGGGCGGTGGCACCGATGGACTGGGCGGTGGCACCGCCCAGTACACTGTCAGTGTCAAAACTGACAAGCGGTGGCACTGCCACTAACAGGCGGTGGCATCGCTAGCTTCGGGAACCGAAGAAAATTCAAATTTTGGAGCCCAAATTTGAATCCTCTTGAGGCCTATAAATACCCCTCTATTCTCAGCTGAGAGAACAACTTTTAGAGAAGCAATAGAGTGAAAAAAAGTCTTAGCAAAGCCTTAGCAAGTCTTACTTTCAAATTGCTTGAGTATTCACCTCCTTCTTTCTCATTGAAACTTTGTAAGAGTGTGAACCACTTGTAAAAGGTTGTAAGAGGGGTATTTGTCCTTCCCCTTCAAAGTGATTTGCTAGTGGAAGTTGGGAGCCTCATCAAAGAAGGCTTCGCAAGTGGATGTAGGTCATTTTGACCGAACCACTTTAAATTTGGCGTGTTCTCTGGTTTGCATTTACTTATTGCACTTTACCTTACTGCAAATCTTTATAAGTGCTTTACTTCCTCATTACTTTTGCTGCACACATTTACGAACACGCTTTTAAGTTAAGAACTTCCGAGTTCGATTTTTATCGTACGGAAAAGTTTCCAAAACCGACGTTTTAATCCGCTGCACTAATTCAGCCCCCCCTCTTAGTGCCGCTCCGATCCTAACAATTGGTATCAGAGCACGGTATTTCTCATTTCGGATTTACACCCGAGAGAAATGGCTCTTCATGGCTTTCAAGAGGGCTTTTCAGTTTTTCGTCCACCGTTGTTTAACGGATTGGACTACACTTATTTGAAAACTCGAATGAGAGTTTTCTTGATTTCTATGAACTTCGATTTATGGAATATTGTTGAAAACGGTTTTCAACTTCCCTCTAAACCGATGAACGAATGGTCGGATTTGGAGAAGAAGCATTTTTCTTTAAACGCAAAGGCTATGAATGCCTTATTTTGCGCTTTGGACAAAAATGAGTTCAATCGGATTTCTATGTGTGAAACAGCTTTTGATATTTGGCGAACACTTGAAATCACACACGAGGGAACTAGTAGAGTCAAAGACTCGAAAGTTAACATTTTATTGCATGATTTTGAGCTTTTTCGAATGCAACCAAGTGAGACTATAGGCGACATGTACACCCGTTTCACGGATGTCGTCAATAATCTAAGAGTTCTTGGTAAATCTTTTTCGAATTTTGATCTCGTAAGTAAGATCTTAAGATCCCTTCCAAAAAGGTGGGATCCTAAAATAACCGCAATACAAGAGACAAAAAATTTAAATGATTTTCCATTAGAAGAATTAATCGGGTCATTAATGATCTATGAAATGACACTTTTGGAACATTTTGAACCCGATGAGCACTTAAACCACCTTCCAAAGGGAAGGATTTGGAATTCCGGACAAATGAATACCACTTAAGCGATGACTCAAGTGATGAGGACAATGATGAACTTGAACTTCGAACACTAAATCTTAATAAGTTCATTAAACAAAAATCTAAAATAAACAATGAACTTGAACGGAGGAAGAGGCCAAAGAAGAGGAAGGCAACCAAGGATGAATCAAGAACTTTCAAAGGTGAAATGGCGAATTGGGCTTTGATGGGCTTCGACTACAAGGTAAGTAACTCAACTCTCTTGAATTATTTTGAAATTACTTGAAGTTTTTCATGAGTGCTTAATTTAGATAGTAGGAATAGGAAATAAAAAATTGTTTTTCAAAAATTATATCATGTTTTTCTTTTTAGCATCTTTGAAAAATTAAAAAATTTGATCATGAAAAATATATTGCTAAGGTTTCATGCATGTTATGTTTTGAAATATTGAATGATGTATGCAACATTAGGGATGATAATTATATGATATATGATAATGCTTAGGATTAATCCATGCATGTCTATCTTGATGATTTTATGTCATGCATGAGTTTTTGAAGTAAATGTTGATTTGAAACTCTCATTTTCAATTAACATGTTTTTGGCCTAATCATTTTTATGATGAATTAAGATGACATTCTCATCACATATTAAGATGACATAGTGCATGTACATCTATGTATGAATTTCTTGATAATCTTTTGATGATAGATGTGATATCATGATGTGTTTGATCTTGACGGCTTCTTGACGAAACTTATGTTTCGATTTTAAATGATGATACATGTTTTCACAAAAGACTTGAATACCCTCACATGAAATCAATTGTATAAAAAGGAAATGAATTCTCTATCCTATTGAGATTAATGAACTTTTACCAATCTTGTGAATCTCATGAAAATAAATATGATGAATATTTTGAAAATAAATGAGTGTATCATGCATTTGGTCTTAATGATTTCTCTTAAACATACTTTTTGAAATCATACTTGATGATGAATATCAAGATATTAAAAGGATGTTATCATGGAATCATGCTTGATGATTTATTTTACAAAATTTACCTTTCCATCTTAAATGTTGACATTTGTTTTATTAAAGGTAAAGGCATGCTTATAAGAAGCAAATCACATGAATAGAAATTTATAAAAATGAAATGTGATCCTCTATCTTATCGACTTTTCAATAAATCTATGCTTGTCATGTATGAATTTATTGAATGTGACCTTGAGGATGATTTCGGATTTCACAAATGCTTGATTCATACTTATGACATGAGACACATTTTAAATATGAATAATGTTCAATGCTTCAATCATGTTATATCTCCCTTAATTCATTTTGTTCTCCTAGATTTATTTACCAAAGAGGAGAATCTTCCAAATAAATGAAATGATACAAATGAATCACTTATCGATATATCTTTTTTGAAATATCCTTTCAATGTTATGTTGATAATTTGAGATGCATGTTGGAATTCATGACATGAGATAATTGAATCCTTGACTTACTCTTTATATGGCTTGAGAATAGATATTTAAAATCTTGTTTGATGAGTTGTTTTATAAGATTTTGCCTTTACGTCTTGAACTTTCATGCTTATCTTGATTTGGCATATAATGACTAAGGCATGTTTAGATGAAAATAATCACTTAAAAAATGCTTTACCAATTTGATCGAGATTAATGATTTCATGATATTTTGTGAATCTCGAAATTGATTTTGATGACTTGATTATGAGTTTCAAGTTAACGATTTGATTTGAATAAGTTTTATCTAAATCATCATCTTGATCTTGCAAAATTGGAATCACAAATAATATCTTTTGGTATTCATGAATTGATACTCACAATATGAAAGTATTGGTATTCATGACTTGAATTTGATTGAAACATTGCATGCTTAAATTAATCATTCTCCTATGTTTCAAAAATTCTTTAAATGCCTTATGTGATGATTGAAAATTATGAATATCATTTTGAATATCTTATGATAAATCTATGATAAATCTATGTATACCATTTTGAATCTCTTGAAAGTAATGTTGAGATTTTGATGAATTTGACGATTTGAATTTGAATAAGTTTGTATTCGAATTATGATTTTAACTTCTTGGATTTACTACTTGATTTTTTTTAATCACAATCTCTTCTTTGTATACCTACAATTTTTGTTATTTATAAAAAGAAGAGATTTGATAAAATGAATCATTGTTGACTTAATGTTCGGTATCATGAATACTTTATTATCATACATGAAAACAGTGATAAATATTTTTTGATTTTACATTTTGTGCATGATGAGTTATAGTGATGATTAAAACAATGATTGAAATGATATGAATGATGATTTGGAATCATGCATATAATGATAAGTTTATATGATGATTTGGTATTATGCATGCAATAATGATGCACGCAATGATGAAATATTCATGATAAAATTATTATTTTGATATTCATGACTTGAATCTTTCCTTCTTTTTGACAATGACAAAGGGGGAGATAGCTAATTTGCACAAGTTAAGAAGATGCAAAAACTTGATTGCTAGCTTGCCTATCTTAAGTAGCAAAGATTGCTAACTTGCTTATTTCAAGAAGCAAAAGTTGTCTTCTTGAACATCACTATCTTGCCTATCTCAATAAGCAAAACATGCTAACATGCACATCTAGCAAACTTGTATATTTTAAGAAGCAAGGGTTGCTTTCTTGAACATCTCAAAACTGCTAGCTTGCATGTTCTAAAAATATTGTAAAATTTGCTAGCTTGTATGTAGTAAAACTTGCATATCGTAAAAGTTGCTAGCTTGTAGAGAAGCAAAGAATTGCTATCTCAAAAGAAGCAAAAATTGTAAAACTTAGAAAACTTGTAATATAATTGCTCTTGCCATGCTTTGTATCAAAAATAGGTTGATATCCTTAAAAGCATCGCATTAAATTTTTTAGTATCGCAATGTATCACATGTATCGCAAATTAAATTTTTGAGACTATTTTTAACAATTGATGTCTTTCATGACATGATTTCTTTGCATTTTTGTCTTGTATGTATCATGTGATGATTGAAATATTGATTGATGCAAATTCATAATTTATGTAAAAGTCTAAATCATTGGTTCCTCTCCTTCTTTTCGGCAATGACATAGGGGGAGAAAGATTACTAGCTCAAGGCAAATGCTGGCTAGCTTGTACTCTTCCCTACTTTTTGACAAAAACAAAGGAGAGAAAGCTTTTGCTAGTTAGAACATGCAAAGAAAAGCAAAGTGCAATCTTGCACAAGAAGCAAGTGTTGAATTGTCATAATTTAACTTAAAAATCTTACTATGCTTTTGTGCTTATATGTTGTGATGAAAATCTAGCTTCACGTTACAAAAACTTGAATATCTTTTAAAATAGCTAGAGCTACTTCTCCTTTTTATTGATGACATAGGGGGAGAAGTATATTGATGACTTCATGCATTGAATTGAATATTTTATATATTTGCATGATGGTTTAAATGTTTTTCATAAGATGTGATGAATGTTGCTTGGAATTGGGATAATCCAAGTGTTCTATCAATGGCATATTGCTAGGGGGAGTTTGGTTAAACTCCGGGGAGTTAAGGTTAACTCCGGTAGTCATCAATTAGTTGTCATCATCAAAACGGGGGAGATTATTGAATCTCGGATTTTGATGATGAAACTAATTGATTGTGTTTAGATGTTTAACTGCATTTTGAGTGATGCAGGTCTACTCGATCAGGATTAGACAGTTGACGCAGGAGGAATTGACGTTGCGCCGGAGGAGATCACGTTAGGATATTGGACGGTAGAACGCTTCGGACGTCGGGCATCGGGCCAAGGAGAGTGGAATTGCACCAAGGATATTGGGGTTGCGGAGGTCAACCGCCGATTGGGCAACAACCTGCAAGAGTGGACGATGCACTAAAGAATCGGACGAAGCGCCAACCAATAACGTGCCGGGCAATAGAATGTCAATTCGCGTTGTAATAATTGTCTAGATCGGAGTAGAGTTTTGGCTTGTGTGTGTGCAGGATTAACTACGATAATGATGAAGACATAAAGCGAAACAAAGTGTCGGAGTCAAGCGCGAAGGATTCGTTGGGAGTTCGAGAGTTCGACGGAAGTCCGAAGGTTCATCGGGAATGCTGTCGGAACTAGCCAAGAATGAGTAGGGAGCTTGCCGAAGGGTTTTTCGGAAGCTCGCAGAAAGGTTCGTCGGAAGTTCGCGGAGCTCACCGAGAAAGATCGTAGCTTGCCGAAGAAGCTCGTCGAAACTCGCCAAGATCAAATTGTGAAGTCTCGGAGCTTGCCGGGAGTCCGCAGAATGGTTTCCGAGAGTTTTTCGGAAGACCGCCGGAAGCTCGCCGGAAGAAGTCTTGACTTGCGGACTTTGTAATAGCTTAGGAAATGTCTTTAAATTCGTAGTTAGCACATTAATTAGGGTTAGGATTAGGTGTTAATCTTATAACCCAAGTAGGGGCCAATTGGGCCCGAGTTCGGACTGGTTTGGGCCAAGTTTGGAGCCCAACCAGTGAGCCGAAATAGCCAGGCGGTGGCACCGCCC
Source organism: Musa balbisiana (assembly GCA_004837865.1). Lineage (NCBI taxonomy): Eukaryota > Viridiplantae > Streptophyta > Magnoliopsida > Zingiberales > Musaceae > Musa > Musa balbisiana. The sequence goes on along the minus strand of CM017193.1, from coordinate 22,856,583 downwards.
AGCACCCGAGAGCCAGGCGGTGGCACCGCCGGTCTGGGCGGTGGCACTGCCCAGCACCCGAGAGCCAGGCGGTGGCACCGCTGGACTGGGTGGTGGCAACGCCCAATACACTGTCAGTGTCAAAACTAACAGGCGGTGGCACCGCTAGCTTCGGGAACCGAAGAGAATTCAAATTTTGGAGCCCAAATTTGAATCCTCTTGAGGCCTATAAATACCCCTCTATTCTCAGCTGAGAGAACAACTTTTAGAGAAGCAATAGATTGAAAAAAAGTCTTAGCAAAGCCTTAGCAAGTCTTACTTTCAAATTGCTTGAGTGTTCACCTCCTTCTTTCTCATTGAAACTTTGTAAGAGTGTGAACCACTTGTAAAAGGTTGTAAGAGGGGTATTTGTCCTTCCCCTTCAAAGTGATTTGCTAGTGGAAGTTGGGAGCCTCATCAAAGAAGGCTTCGCAAGTGGATGTAGGTCATTTTGACCGAACCACTTTAAATTTGGCGTGTTCTCTGGTTTGCATTTACTTATTGCACTTTACCTTACTGCAAATCTTTATAAGTGCTTTACTTCCTCATTACTTTTGCTGCACACATTTACGAACACGCTTTTAAGTTAAGCACTTCCGAGTTCGGTTTTTATCGTACGAAAAAGTTTCCAAAACCGACGTTTTAATCCGCTGCACTAATTCACCCCCCTCTTAGTGCCGCTCCGATCCTAACACATCCCATTGAACATAGATAAAGTGACCCTCTTGAAAGCCGAAAAGAGCCATTTCTCTTGGGTGTTAAACCAAATGAGAAAAACGTTGCTCTGATACCAATTGTTAGGATCAAGAATAACACTGAGAGCGGGGGGGGGGGGGGTGAATTAGTGCTTATGATAAAATCACGTCGGTTCAAAATCTTTCATTTGATGAAAATCAATATCAAAAAGATGAGTTTAACTTGAAAGCTCATTAGTAAGCATAGTGAAAGCAGTAGCAAGTAAGGTAGTTTGCAGTAAAGATAAATAGCAAGAATATAAATTCAAACCAAGTTTTATAGTGGTTTGGTCGTCGTGACCTACATCCACTCTCGATTTCTCTTTCATCGAGGCCATTGGCATCCTCTAACTATCTTCTTTCAATGGGTGAAGATCAACTACTCTTATAACTCGATTCACGTTTACACCCTCACTACCTCCTCTCTTAAACTTGACCAACACTTAGATCTTGAGAGGAGTTCTCATAAGATTACAATATTGTTTTTCTTTTTTTTGCTTTAGTTCTTGTGTGTTCTGAGGAGGTATGAGAGGGTATTTATAGTGTTAGGAAATTCTGAGAGGGTGACATCATATGCACAGCGGAAGAACATTAAAAATAAAATATCCAATTTCCCAAAGATGTGTTCATCATCGTGCGAAGATTGGTGCGCAAAAACCGTGATACTTAAAACTATGTATATAAAAGATTATATTATCTAGGGAGATCATATATCCCAGAATCCCTGTATATCTCTAAGAGAGGGTGAAGGAGGTCAAGCGTCCTCCACTTTAGCGGTGATTCACACAACAAGGTAGCGACGATACTCCTCAAAACTCCAAGCCTGCTATTTGAGAAAGAGAAGGGAAGGAGAATAGGAGAGGCAACTCAAAAAGGCTCTAGCCTATCCCTCCTATTTATAGAGGTCCCTTGTCAATTTAACCAGAATGGATTATACCCTATTGGGTATTGGATCTCTATCCAGCTACCCAAGCCTTAGATTAGTGGATCTCTTAGATTAGTGGATCTCTATCCAATAATCTCTCATTGGCTCTTATTGGATCTCATCCATAGGATCCAATAATTTAGGGGCTTATTAGATATCCAGTAAGATAGGGGCTCCGACGGATATCTCATATCTGAACCTCTACTCATCGCAATGCCTACCATATATGTGTGACCCTTTAGGCCCAGTATTGAGCTGGCCATAAGTCATACCTATCAAAACTCCTTCTAGCTCAATGAATTATCATCTTCATAATAATTCATTCGACTCATTGACTGCGGACGTACTAGGTCACTACACTACAGTCTGCAAACGATACAAGAGAATCTAATCCATTGGACCTGTCTATCCTTAATTACTATGTACCTATAGTCTCTCATCCATCTAATATCCTAAAGATCATATTCTGGGCTGATAGAACCCTAGTAGATTCTAAACTTGGGGTTGATCTCTTTAGGGGATCGGCCTCCTTCGTACTCTATAGGGGTTCCTTCCTCCAAATTGTTGCTCAAAAGCTGCAGAAAATATTCATATATTACTTATAAAAAGAGGATGAATACATGGTTATTAATAGGGCTTCTAAACCTCAATTCCTAATATGACTCCTACTCAAAACTTCTACTCAATTAAAACTCCTATTGAAGACTCATAATAGGACTTTTACTAAAGACTCCTATTCCTTTACAACTCATAATATTTCTCTAAGAAATACTCTCCTAACCCTAGCCGGCCTCTTCACCTCTTTAATAGGGGTTGGCTAGGTAGGTTTTACATGAATGCTCCTTTCAATGAAACTCAATTTAGGACTCTCCTAGCTAGAGTCCTAATAGACCCACCCTCTTCAAATTAACCATATCCTCGAGGCTAATGATTCATGAATTCTGAGAATTTGATCTTCAAGTCATCATAATTCTCCGAAGTAGCATCTTCTGTTGGTAGATTCGCCCACTATATTAGCACTTCAATAGGGGGTCATCATCGTCAAGTCACGATCCGTCGATCAATAATGGCACTTGGCTAGGTCTAGAGTTCTCCTTGGGTAGTCATATCTGGTAGATGGCTTTGGGCTATCTCATTTTATCCCAGCTTGAGCTTTAAACAAGATACATGGAAGATTAGATGGATTCGTGAGCTAGCGAGTAAGTCCAATCTATATGCTACCACTCCGATGTGCTCCAAAATTTGGTATGGTCCATAGAACCGAGGTGAAAGCTTCCTAGATGCTCTGGTCTAGATTGATGTTTGCTTGTATGGCTGGAGTCGTAGGAAAACTCAATCTCCTATTGAAAATTCTCTTTCACCTTTGTGTTGATCATATTACTATTTCATCCTTGCTTGAGCTACAATGAGATTATCTTTTAGTGGCTTTAGCATTTTGTCTCTATCTTGTAGTTTTTGCTTAATATCCTCAAAGAAGTCGCTGGTCCGAAATGAAATTGCTGAAAATTCAACTTGCTTGGGTAGTTGTGAAAGTGCATATGCAACAACATTCTCTTTTCCCTTTTTGTAAGTTATTTCATAATCATATCCAAGAAGCTTTGTTACCTATTTTTGTTGCTCAAGGAAAGATATCTTCTACTCCAAGAAATATTTTAGGCTTTTATGGTCGGTCTTGATTTGAAAGTGTCACCTGATCAAGTATGGTATCCATTTGGTCATCGTATATACAATTATGAGCATCTCCTTGTCATAAATAGTCATCTTGAGATGGGAATGAGATAATACCTTACTAGTATAAGTAAGGGGGCGACCATCTTGCATTAGTATAATACCAATTTCGACTCCGGAGGCATCGGCTTTAATAATAAAAGTCTTATCAAAGTTGAGTAGCGTTAGTACCAGCATTGTCGTCATTGCGATGTTAAGTTTGTTGAAGGTGGTGATGGCTTTGTTTGATCATTGGAAAGCATCCTTTCTTAGCAGGGAAGTAAAAGGTGTGTTGATCTTTCTATAGTTTTTCATGAACTTGCGGTAGTTGCCTGTTAAACCGAGAAAGCTACGTAGCGATTTTATATTCCTTAGGGTTGGCCAATTCTGCATTGCTTCAATTTTAGAGGGGTCCACTACCACACCTTCCTCTGATATAATATGCCCCAGATATTCCACCTTCTGTTGAAGAAAGCTACACTTTGATTTTTTGACAAAAAGAACATGTTCTCACAAAATCGTCAAAACAAGTCATAAGTGTTGAAAATGACTTTCAAGAGAATGGCTATAAATAAGGATATTGTCGAAGAAAACCAGCACAAACTTACAAAAATAATTTCGAAAGATATCATTCATAAGACTTTAGAAGGTGGAGGGAGCATTGGTGGGACCAAAGGGCATTACTAAAAATTCATAGTAGTCGTTGTGTGTTCGAAAGGCGGTTTTCGGTATGTCTTTTTTGCACACTCGTATTTAATGATACCTAGATCGAAGGTCCAGCTTTGTGAAGACTCGTGATCCCTTTAATTCATCAAGCAATTCATCTACTATTGGAATAGGATATTTGTCCTTGACAGTTATGCTATTGAGAGCTCCGTAATCAACACACATTCGCTATGTTCCGTCCTTCTTTCGTATGAGGAGCGCTGGTGAAGAGTAGAGGCTGCAACTTAGTCGAACAATTCTTGCTTCCCTTTACTGTAAAATCTCATAATTAGTTTCGCAAGGTTCCAAGAAACATCACCTAATGTCATTAGCCATTCGATGCTGAGCACGGCCTCATAATCATCAAGAGGGAGGAGGAAGAAATATGTAATTATCTCTTGGTCCTGTAGCAACAGTTTCACCTGCGGGCACCTTCGATAACACTTCAAAATCTATCCATCGGCGACCTTAACATCAGACCTGCTATAATTCTCAATAGGTAAGGCCATCTGGACAGCAACCTTGCTATTCATAAAATTATTAGTGCTCCTAGTGTCAATAAGAATAGTGATAGATTGTTGCTTCAAAAGTCCTCCCACTTTCATCATTTGCGGGTTCGCGTAACCGGCAAGGGCATGCATCGTAATATCAATCGACTATAGTTCTTCATCCGTGACCACTTCCTCATGCTCCTAGACCTCCTCCTCCATGTCTTTAAGAGGTTCAATCAGTAGGAGATGGACCCTTTTACAGTGATGATCGCAGTTCCACGGTTCGTCGTAATGCCAACAAAGACCCTTTGCTGATTGGTCACGTAGTTCTTCTCTTGTCAATTTTTTTGGCAATGAAGGATAGCTAGGACCAGAAGGAGGTTTATATGCTATTGGCCTAGGAGAAGTTTTCATCCTCCGAGCATCTTGGTTGAGCCATTCTTCTTGTATTCGGGCAAAAGAAATCGCAACTATCACTATACGGGGCTGTCGTGCTTTAACCTCCCCTTTTATCTCTGGCTTGAGTCCTTTAATGAATATTCCTAACAATTGATGGCCAGTCCAATCACAAGCAAGGTACGATAGCTTCTTAAACTTAGTTTGGTACTCTTGAATCGTAGAGGTTTGTCGAATCTTTACGAGTTGGCCATCAATATTTTCGTACTTCGTATGTCTGAAACAATTCAGTAGTGCATTCTTAAATTGATTCCATGTTGGAGCCCCATGATTGTATTCCAACCAATTGTACCATTGAATAGCATCTCCTTTAAGGTGGATGACAGCAATTTCCACCATAGCATCATCCGACATTCGGTAGTAGCAAAAGTAACATTCGGCGCACGAAATCCACCCCGTCGGGTCTCCCTCTTACAAAAGGAACAAAATAGCATGCATCTAATCCAATAATTGTCACGACCCGAGTTTGATGAGTCAACTGGCCAATAACTCCATTTTGGTCCTTCAACCACGGACCAAAATGCCTAAACGGGAGTTATCATAGTACACTAATCAGGCCCATATAAGCTAATCATACACATTGCCCACTTCCGATGTGGGACTAATGGGACATTACAATATCCCCAAAGCCCTCTCACCCTGCCCAAATGCTAGGTCGACTCTGATACCAAATGTCACGACCCGAGTCTGATGAGTCAACTGGCCAATAACTCCATTTTGGTCCTTCAACCACGGACCAAAATGCCTAAACGGGAGTTATCATAGTACACTAATCAGGCCCATATAAGCTAATCATACACATTGCCCACTTCCGATGTGGGACTAATGGGACATTACAATATCCCCAAAGCCCTCTCACCCTGCCCAAATGCTAGGTCGACTCTGATACCAAATGTCACGACCCGAGTCTGATGAGTCAACTGGCCAATAACTCCATTTTGGTCCTTCAACCACGGACCAAAATGCCTAAGCGGGAGTTATCGTAGTACAATAATCAGGCCCATATAAGCTAATCATACACATTGCCCACTTCCGATGTGGGACTAATGGGACGTTACAATATCCCCAACTCAATTAGCTTGACGTCCTCGTCAAGGCCCAACATAACCCAGATCGAACCCTAGCATAGTGCATGTGAGGTTTCAGTGGTGGCTCCACGCCGTGATGAGTTCTCGACTCTATCCACGGGTAGCCCTTTCCTACTCGAGCCCTCTCACCCTACCCAAATGCTAGGTCGGCTCTGATACCAAATGTCACGACCCGAGTCTGATGAGTCAACTGGCCAATAACTCCATTTTGGTCCTTCAACCACGGACCAAAATGCCTAAGCGGGAGTTATCGTAGTACACTAATCAGGCCCATATAAGCTAATCATACACATTGCCCACTTCCGATGTGAGACTATTGTTTTACTATTATTTTGAAAACATTAGCTGAGTATATTGCAGCTAGTGCATGCTGTGCATAAGTAGTGTGGATGAAAAACACCTTAGAAGATTATAAAGTTCATTTTAAAAATATTCTTATTAAATGTGATTACAAAAGTGCTATATATTTAACAAAGAATCTCATTCAACACTCAAGAACAAAACATATTGATATTAGACATTACTTTATATGAGATCATGTCACTAATCATGATGTAGTTATAGAGTTCATTGATACTAAACATCAACTAGCTGATATTTTTACAAAGCCTTTAAGTGAAGAAGAATTTGATTTTATTAGAAGAGAATTAGGTATGTTAATGTGTCTGAATGCACGAACTTGTTAAAATTATTTTTCGGATGTTCTTGATTCAAAAATCAAATCACTTAATTGCTATAATGATTTTACATGATTGCATGCCTTAATAACATGTTGAAAATTATGTGTTTTGGATATAAAATTTCCATAATAATAAGCACGTTTTATCTTCATGATTGTGTTTGAAAATCTATAGCAAAACCTTGTTCGAATGCATGAAAGTGTTAAATTTCATTTTCGGATTTTCTTGATCCTAACAATACGTTATTCTCTTCCGGACTTAATGCAGCTTTCATAAGCATGTCATATAGAGTTTAATTCATATCATTGATTTTTGACATATAGAATCAATTAGCAAATGCATCTCTTATAGACTTATCATGTGAAAAATATTTTTTTCGAGAAATGGATTTGATGAAATGATTCTTTCTTATAAATTCCTTCTTGAAAAAGGAAGCTTTTTTTTTAGCAAGGATTTGATTCACATACATATCTTGATCCTTGTAAAAATGAAACGTGATTTAAATCTCTTATTAATTTTAACTTCATTCGAGTAATCTCACAAATGGCTTTCCTCCTCCATCCAAAAAGATAATACCAAATAAAAAGGAAGAAGTAATCTCCATGTCATGTTTTCCTTGAAGATGTTTGTATAATTGGTATCCTATCACTCATTATTGAAAAATGACATAAACCTAATTATGGCATGATTCATTACCGCACTTATGTTTAAAATTTGTTTATATCGTTCTCCTTTTTGTTGATGACAAAGGGGGAGAAATATATGAATTGATGCTATGAGTGCCATATTTAAATTTGAATTATGTTAAGATATCAAAAGAAGCTTGCATCGAAATATATGGTAAATTGATGATAGAAATGCTATGATTGCCATATTTGTATTATGCCATATATGCATCATGTTAAGATTTCAAGAACTTGCATCACAATTTTATATGTTGATATCTTATCATATGATGAAGTGCTACCATTACTATCATTTACACTTGAAATCTAAGACTTGAAAATGGATGTCAAGCCTTGACATCATTTTCAGAGAGATACATCATGATAGGAATCATGATGGGAGTATTGATAAAGTTAAACGATCTTAACTTATCAATATGTCTCTTGAATTCAAAGGCTTTGAATTCAAGAATGACTTATCTCGAGTATGGCATATAGGTAGGGGGAGTTAAGGTTAACTCCGTTATTAATTGATTATCATCATCAAAAAGGGGGAGATTGTTGAATCTTGGATTTTGATGATGAAGTCAATTGTCATTTGTTATCTAATTCATATGTTGAGTTAAGTGTGCAGGATTAACTATGATGAAAGTAAGACATACAGCAGGAGTTACGTCGGAGTTAAGACTATGATCACGTTGGGGGTTCGAGAGTTCGATGGAAGTCCGGACGATCGTTGGAGGTTCTACGAGAACAAATCCAAGAAGTCCAGGAGCTTACCAAAGAAGCTCATCGGAACAAGCAAAGTGTATCGTCACAAGTCTAGGAGTTTGCCGGAAGTCCGTTGGAGCATCGTCGAAGGTTCATTGGATATTTACTGGATGTTCGCCGGAAGCTCGCCGGAAGAAGCGATTGACGCACCGGAGCAAGTTGTAGTAAATGTCTTGAAAATATTGTAGTTAGCATGATGATTAAGTTAGAAATGGGAGGTGATCCCATTAACTTAATCTTGGGGCAATTGGGCCCTTGACAGACCCAAATTGGGCCAAATGGATTAGCCCATTTGGACCTAGATTTCCTAGCCGGCGGTGGCATCGCCCAAGAGCTGAGTCTCCCAGAAAAGCTGGGCAGTGGAACCGCCCATGTCAGGCGGTGGTATCGCCTGGGCTCGATCTTCGAGTGAGGCTGGGCGGTGGTACCGCCTGAGCTTGGTCTCCGAGCTCTGTCAGGCGGTAGTACTGCCTAGTTATGGCGGTAGTATCGCCAGGACCCGAAAATCCGGGTATTACATTTTTGAGCTCCAAATTCAAACCATTTTGGGGCCTATATAAACCTCACCCTTTCATGCATGAAAGGGACCAAAACTTAGCATTTATTCTAAGATTTTGAGAGCTTAAAAGTGTTGTAAAAGGCTAGAAGTTCTTCTCCATCTTTTTTTCTAAGTTTTGATCATTCAAGAGAGGAGTGAAAAATCTGTAAGGGTTGTCTCCTAAGCCCGTCAAAAGGAGTAAAGCTATAAAAGGGTGGTTGGCCTTCATCTATTTAAGGAAGGCCTCTAGTGGACATTGGTGACCTCGTCGGAGGAGGAAGCCAAAAGTGGATGTTGGTCAAGATTGATCGAACCACTCTAAATCTCAGTTTGCATTTACATTCTGCTCTCTATCTTAAACTGCAAATTGCCTTCATTACTTTACTTCAATTCTACTTACTCTTAATCTTAAGTTGAAGTACTTTTCAAATCGGCTTTCGCATTAAAATCATTTTTATCATACAAACGTCGTTTTAAACCATCGTTATCTTACCGCTGCACTAATTAACCCCCCCCCCCCCCTCTTAGTGCTAACCTTTGACTCTCGATTCTAACAATCCTAGGGAGCTAATCATAGGAGACACATCAAAAGGGGTTCAAACTCGTTCTTCTCTTAAGAATTTTTATGCCAACGCCGCTTTTTTCTCCCAAATTGAACCTAAATGTATTGACAAGGCTTTGAAAGATAATTCTTGGGTTATCACAATGTAAGAAGAGTTGAACCAATTTGAGAGAAATGAGGTGTGGAAACTTGTTTCAAGGCCAAATGACCATTTAGTTATTGGTACTAAATGGGTCTTTAAAAATAAGCAAGATGAATTTGGTATCATGGTTAGAAACAAGGCTAGATTAGTGGCCAAGGGTATCAACCAAGAAGAACGTATCAATTATGAAGAAACCTTCACTCCTGTGGCACAATTAGAAGCTATAAGAATGCTCCTTGCCTATACTAGTAGTAATAATTTTAAGTTGTTTCAAATGGATGTTAAGAGTGCTTTTCTTGATGGCTTTATTTCCAAAGAAGTTTATGTTGAACAACCTTCCGGATTTAAGAATGATAATTTCCCTAATCATGTGTTTAAATTTACTAAAGCTCTCTATGGATTGAAACAAGCCCCAAGGCTTTGGTACGAGAGACTTAGCTTCTTTCTTATTCAAAATAATTTCTCTAAAGGCAAAGTTGATACTATATTGTTTATTAAAAATTTTGAAAATAATTTTCTTGTTGTTCAAATTTATATTGATGACTTTATTTTTTGTTCTATAAATGAATCCTTAGGTGATTCGTTTGCCAAAAGTATGAGTCAAAAGTTTGAAATGAGTCTAATAGGTGAACTAACTTTATTTTTAGGCTTACAAATCAAACAACTTAGTAATGGTATTTTTTTTAACCAAACAAAATATGCATTAGACTTGTTAAAACGGTTTAATATGGATAGTTCAAAGGCTATTAACATCCTATGAGTACCTCCACCAAGTTATACATTGACGAAAGTGGAGAAAACTTTGATCAAAAAACTTATAGGGGTATGATAGGTAGTTTACTATACCTCACCGTAACTAGACCAGACATCATGTTTAGCATAGGACATTATGCTAGGTTTCAAACTAATCCTAAGCTATCTCATCTTAAAGCAGTCAAAAGAATACTTAGATATATTAAAGGAACCACAAATCTAGGATTATGGTATCCAAAATCTAAAAACTTTAAATTAATTGCTTATACTAATGCGGATTATGTTGGATATAGATTAGATAGAAAAAGCACATCCGAAACATGTTAATTTTTAGGATATGCACTTATCTCTTAGTCTTCTAAGAAATAAAATTGGGTTGCACTATCTGTTAGGATAGGAGCGACACTAAGAGGGGGGGGTGAATTAGTGCAGCGGATTAAACTTGTAAGTTTGAAAACGATTTCGTAAAATGCAAGGAGATTTCGTTTCGATAATAACTTGAGTAAAGTGAAAAACGAAAACTTGCTGCTATGTAGATAATGATTGCTGAAAAGTAAGAACTTGGTATGTAGATAATGATTGCAGAAAAGTAAGAACTCACACATTCAAGGAACACACCAATTTAAAGTGGTTCGGTCAAAATGACCTACATCCACTTGCGAAGCCTTCTTCGATAAGGCTCCCAACTTCCACTAGCAAATCTCTTTGAAGGGGAAGGACAAATACCCCTCTTACAACCTTTTACAAGTGGTTCACACTCTTACAAGTTTTCAAAGAGAAAGAAGGAGGTGAACACTCAAGCAATTGAAAGCAAGACTTGCTAAAGACTTTCCTAAGGCTTTATCTCAATTTCTTACACCTCAAAGGTTGTAATTTCTGCTGAGAATTGAGGGGTATTTATAGGCCTCAAGAGGATTCAAATTTGGGCTCCAAAATTTGAATTCTCTTCGGTTCCCGAAGCTAGCGGTGCCACCGCCTGTTAGTTCTGACACTAACAGTGTACTGGGCGGTGCTACCGCCTAGTCCAGCGGTGCCACCGCCTAGCTCTCGAGTGCTGGGCGGTGCCACCGCCCAGACTGGCGGTTCCACCGCCCGACCTTACTAGTCACTGGTTGGGCTTTAAGTCCGGCCCAAACCAGGTTTCATTTTGGGCCCAGTTGGCCCCTAATCAAGATATAGGATTATTTCTTAATCCTAACCTTAATTACATTCAAACTACGTAACTAAAGACATACTCCTAAGCAAGTTTTTAATCGGCGAACTTCAAGTCTTGTTCCGGTGAGCTTTCCGGCGATCTTCCGACGGACTTCCGATACGCCCTTGGATTTCTTCCGACGGACTCCCAGCTAGCTCCCGATCTTGTGGCGAAGTCAATGAGTAGCCGAGCCTTCTCGGTGATCTCTGCGAACCTCCGATGATCTCTTCGGCGGACTTCCGAAAACTCCGATAAGTCCTTGATTTCTTCTCGATTGGTTCCGGCAGCATCTTCGACGAATCTTCGGACTCTCAACGGACTCTCGAACACCCATCGAACTTGACTCCGGTAGACTTGCTTTATGTCTTCAAGCTATCGTAGTTAATCCTGCATACTTATCTCAACATATGGATTAGATAAAACATGACAATTGAATTCATCATCAAAATCCGAGATTCAACAATCTCCCCCTTTTTGATGATGACAATCAATTGATAACGGAGTTAACCTTAACTCCCCCTATCTATATGCCATACTTGAGATAAGACATTCTTGAATTCAAAGCCTTTGAATTCAACAGACATATTGATAAATTAAGATGCTTAACCTTATCAATACTCCATCATGATTCCTATCATGATGTATCTCTCTGAAAATGATGTCAAGGCTTGACATCCATTTTCAATTTTTACATTTCAAGTGTAAAAGATAGTAATCGAAGCGATTCATCATATGGTAAGATATCAACATGTAAGATTGTAATGCAAGTTCTTGATATCTTAACATGATGCAATCATGGCATAATGCAAATTTGGCAATTATAGCATCAATTCATGTAAAAATTTCTCATTCAAATATGGCACTCATAGCATCAATTCATATATTTCTCCCCCTTTGTCATTAACAAAAAGGAGAACAATATAAGCAAATTTTAAATATAAGTGAGATGCCATATGCAAGTTCATGTCATTTTTCAACAAAGAGTGATAGGATACCAAATATACAAACATCTCAAGGAAGACATGACATAGAGATAGCTTTGAAAACTTCTTCCTTTTTATTTGTTATTATTGTTATTATTTTTTTACATGATAAGTTTATGAGAGATGCATTTGCTAATTGATTCCATATGTCAAAAATCAATGATATGAATCAAACTCGATATGACATATGCTTATGAAAGCTACATTAAGTTGGAAGAGAATGATGTATCAAGAAAATCTGATTGTTAGGATCAAGAAGATACCAAATCTGAAATTTAACATTTTCATGCATTCGGACAAGGTTTTTCTATAGATTTTCAAAATGCAATTACGAAGATAAAACATGCTTATTATCATGAAAATTTTTATATCCAAAACACAAAATTTCCAACATGTTATTAAGGCATGTAGAATCATCATAGCAATTAAGTGATTTGATCATTGAATCAAGAAAGTCCGAAAAATAAATTTAATGAATTCAAGCATTCGGACACATTAACATTCCTAATTCTCTTCTAATGAAATCAAATTGTTCTTCACTTAAAGGCTTTGTAAAAATATTAGCTAGTTGATGTTTAGTATCAATGAACTCTATTACTACATCATGATTAGTGACATGATCTCGTATAAAGTGATGTCTAATATCAATATGTTTTGTTCTTGAGTGTTGAATCGGATTCTTTGTTAAACATATAGCACTTGTGTTATCACATTTAATGGGAATATTTTTAAGATGAACTTTATAATCTTCTAAGGTGTTTTTCATCCACATAACTTGTGCACAGCATGCACTAGCTACAATATACTCAGCTTTGGTTGTTGATAGTGCAACCGAGTTTTGTTTCTTAGATGACCAGGAAACAAGAGAATGTCCCAAAAATTGACATGTTCCTGATGTGCTTTTTCTATCTAATCTACACCCACCAAAATCTGCATCAGCATAAGCAATTAACTCAAACTTCTCGATTTTTGGATACCATAATCCTAGATTTGTGGTACCTTTAAGATATCTAAGTATTCTTTTAACCGCTTTGAGATAAGATATCTTAGGGTTTGATTGAAACCTAGCACAAAGTCCTACACTGAACATGATATCTGGTCTAGTTGCAGTGAGGTAAAGTAAACTTCCTATCATACCCCTATAAGTTTTTTGATCGAAACTTTCTCCACTTTCATCAACTTCTAATTTCGTGGAGGTGCTCATAGGAGTGTTAATAGCTTTTGAGCTTTCCATATTAAATCTTTTTAGCAAATCTAAAGCATATTTAGTTTGACTAATAAAGATGCCATTTCTTAGTTGCTTAATTTGTAAGCCTAAGAAAAATGTTAATTCTCCCATCAAACTCATTTCAAATTCAAGACTCATGGTTTTAGCAAAAGATTCACAAAGAGATTCATTTGTAGAGCCAAAGATAATATCATCAACATAAATCTGAACAATGAGAAAATTATTTTCAAAATTCTTGATAAACAATGTAGTATCAACCTTGCCTTTTGTGAAATTATTTTCAATAAGAAAAGAACTAAGTCTCTCATACCAAGCCCTTGGGGCTTGTTTTAAACCATAGAGAGCTTTAGTTAATTTAAACACATGATTAGGGAGGCTATTATTTTCAAATCCGGGAGGTTGTTCAACATAAACTTCTTCGAAAATAAAGCCATTTAGAAAAGCACTTTTAACATCCATTTGAAACAACTTAAAATTATTATTACTAGCATAGGCAAGGAGCATCCTTATGGCTTCTAATCGAGCCACAGGAGCGAAGGTTTCTTTATAATCGATACCTTCTTCTTGGTTGAAACCTTTGGCCACTAATCTAGCCTTGTTTCTAACCACGATACCATATTCATCTTGCTTGTTTCTAAAGACCCATTTAGTACCAACAACTAAATGGTCATTTGGCCTAGGAACAAGCTTCCACACCTTATTTCTCTCAAATTGATTTAACTCATCATGCATTGCGATAATCCATGAATCATCTTTCATGGCTTCGTCAATACATTTAGGTTCAATTTGGGTGAGAAAAGCGGCGTTGGCACAAAATTTTTTAAGAGAAGAACGTGTTTGAACCCCCTTAGATGTGTCTCCTAGGATTAGCTCCTTAGGATGAGCATCTACATACTTCCAATCCTTGGGTAAGGATGTTTCGGAAGTGGATGCATCCAAGTTGCTAGTTGGAGAAGGGGTTTCATTTAAATTCAAGGAATCGAAATTAACATCATCATCAAGATCATTTTTCTTGATTTCGGAAATCTCATTGAAAACAACATGAATGAATTCTTCTATAATTAAAGTTATTTTATTGAAGATATGAAAAGCTTTAGAAACCGAAGAATAACCAAGGAAAATTCCTTCATCGGATTTAGCATCAAATTTTCCTAAGGCATCTTTTTCATTCAAGATAAAATACTTACACCCAAAAACTTTAAAATATGAAACATTAGGTTTTTTGTTTTTCCACAACTCATAGGGAGTTTTGGTGAGTAAAGGTCTTACTAGAACTCTATTCAAAATATAGCATGCAGTGTTTACGGCTTCAGCCCAAAAATATTTGGGTAGGTTATGTTCATTCAACATGGTTCTCGCCATTTCTTTTAAATTTCTATTTTTTCTTTCTACTACTCCATTTTGTTGAGGATTTCTTGGAGTAGAGAAGTTGTGATTGTATCCATTAAATTCATAAAATTCTTGAAAATCACGGTTTTGAAATTCACCACCATGATTACTTCTAATTGACGAAATCATAGAACCCTTTTCATTTTGGACAAGTTTACAAAACTTGGTAAAATATCTAAAGCATTCATTTTTGTGTTTTAAGAAATAAGTCCATGTGTATCTACTATAGTCATCTACAATGACAAAGGCGTATTTGCTACCTCCTAGACTTGATGTAGAGATAGGTCCAAACAAGTCCATATAGATCAATTGTAAGGGCCTAGAGGTACTTATTTGATTCTTAGATTTGAAACTACCCTTAATTTGTTTTCCTAATTGACAAGCATCACACACATTATCTTTGATGAACTTGATATAAGGAATTCCTCTTACAAGTTCTTTGGATGATATTTGAGTGATTAGTTTCATGCTAGCATGACCTAATCTCCTATGCCAAAGCCAAGCATCCTCATTCAAAACCGTGAAACACATTTCATTACAAAGATCATTGATGTCAATAGTGTATACGTTATTTTGTTTTAATGCAATCATAGATGTGTTTTTGTATGGTTTTTCAATGATGCAAGCATTAGATTCAAATTGGACAATATATCCTTTATCACATAATTGACTAATGCACAAGAGGTTATGTTTTAAACCATCAACTAACAAAACATCTTCAATAAAGAAGTTGGATTTGTTACCTATGGTTCCTTTGCCAATGATTTTACCCTTTTTGTTGTCTCCGAAGGTGACATAGCTTTCGTCTATGCTAGTGAGCTTAGAGAATTGAGATGGATCTCCGGTCATATGCCTTGAGCATCCACTATCAAGGTACCATCTCTTGCTCCTAGCTTGTGATGGTGTATGTTTCTACAAGAAAGGATTATTTTTAGGAATCCATTTACTTTTGGGTGCCTCAAAAACTGATCTAACTTGTTTATCATGTTGCATAGAATTGATTATGGTTCCTTTAGGAACCGAAATCAGTTTGTTCGGACTAGTTTTCTTGAATGGACATTGATAAGTTTTATGTCCATATTTGCAACAAAAGTTGCATTTGCTTTGGTGCCGAACATGTAAGATAGGGCCTTTTATGAAGGTGGTTGGATTTTGGTGAGGACTTCTCACAAATCCGATTCCACTTCTTTTAGGAACGTGACCCTTATTTGTAAGGATCATGTTCAAAGACTTGCTACCAACCTCGAATTTCTTCAAGGTGTCCTTAAGTAGCAAGTTCTCCTTTCGGAGAGTTTCTAGATCATGGCATTTTATACATGGAGCTAAACTATCATGATATTCAGATTTTAATTTATCGAAATTACAAGTAAGACTATTATGCTCCTTTTTTAGCAATTTGTATTTTCTACTAATAGTTTTGCATTCATCAAATAAGTCATGGAAGGCATTTAATAATTCATCAAATGATAAATCTGCATCAATTAAATTGGGTACCTCCTCTCCGATGGCCATTAGGGCATAGTGAGCAACTTGCTCGGTGTTGGACTCCTCTTCTTCGGACGCGCTTGAGTCATCCCACGTTGCTTTGAGCACCTTCTTCTTTGGTGTTCTTTTCTTGACTTGGGGACATTCACTTTTGTAGTGTCCCGGTTTCTTGCATTCGTAGCAAATAACTTGGTCCTTCTTGGGTTCAAATTTATTTTTTGTGTCATTTTTAAAGTTGTTTCTTTTAATGAATTTTTTAAATCTTCTTGTTAGAAGTGCCAAGTCATCGTCAAAGTCCTCATCACTTGAGTTCTCTCTCAAGTGGTCTTCTTGAGTTCTAAGTGTCATATCCTTCCTGTTCTTTGGAAGGATGTCTTCTTGCTCTTCATGAGCTTTGCAAGTCATTTTGTAGGTCATTAATGACTTGATTAATTCTTCAAGAAGGAAGTTGTTTAAATCTTTAGCCTCTTGAATAGCAGTGACTTTAGGGTCCCAACTCTTAGGAAGGGGTCTTAGAATCTTATTTACGAGCTCAAAATCCGAAAAACTTTTACCGAGTCCTTTTAGACCATTGACGACATCCGTGAAACAAGTGTACATGTCGCCAATAGTCTCGCTCGGTTTCATCCGGAAAAGTTCAAATGAATGTATCAAAAGGTTGATTTTTGACTCTTTCACTCTATTTGTGCCTTCGTGAGTCACTTCGAGTGTATGCCAAATATCAAACGCGGTTTCACAAACTGAAACACGGTTGAACTCGTTTTTATCAAGCGCACAAAATAAGGCATTCATAGCCTTTGCATTAAGAGCGAAAGTCTTCTTTTCCAATTCATTCCAATCGATCATTGGAAGAGAAGACTTCAAAAATCCATTTTCGACAAGATTCCAAATTTCAAAATCCATAGAAATAAGGAAGATCCTCATCGGGTCTTCCAATAGGTGTAGTCCGTCCCATTGAATATGGGTGGACGTGTGATAGAATGACCCTCTTAGTTTCCGGCGTATTCCATCTCTCTTGGGTTTTAATCCGTTTGAGAGTTAACCCCGCTCTGATACCAATTGTTAGGATCGGAGCGACACTAAGAGGGGGGGGTGAATTAGTGCAGCGGATTAAACTTGTAAGTTTGAAAACGATTTCGTAAAATGCAAGGAGATTTCGTTTCGATAGTAACTTGAGTAAAGTGAAAAACGAAAACTTGCTGCTATGTAGATAATGATTGCTGAAAAGTAAGAACTTAGTATGTAGATAATGATTGCAGAAAAGTAAGAACTCACACATTCAAGGAACACACCAATTTAAAGTGGTTCGGTCAAAATGACCTACATCCACTTGCGAAGCCTTCTTCGATGAGGCTCCCAACTTCCACTAGCAAATCTCTTTGAAGGGGAAGGACAAATACCCCTCTTACAACCTTTTACAAGTGGTTCACACTCTTACAAGTTTTCAAAGAGAAAGAAGGAGGTGAACACTCAAGCAATTGAAAGCAAGACTTGCTAAAGACTTTCCTAAGGCTTTATCTCAATTTCTTACACCTCAAAGGTTGTAATTTCTACTGAGAATTGAGGGGTATTTATAGGCCTCAAGAGGATTCAAATTTGGGCTCCAAAATTTGAATTCTCTTCGGTTCCCGAAGCTAGCGGTGCCACCGCCTGTCAGTGGCGGTGCCACCGCCTATCAGTTCTGACACTGACAGTGTACTGGGCGGTGCTACCGCCCAGTCTAGCGGTGCCACCGCCTAGCTCTCGGGTACTGGGTGGTGCCACCGCCCAGACCGGCGGTTCCACCACCCGACCTTACTAGTCACTGGTTGGGCTTTAAGTCCGGCCCAAACCAAGTTTCATTTTGGGCCCAGTTGGCCCCTAATCAAGATATAGGATTATTTCTTAATCCTAACCTTAATTACATTCAAACTACGTAACTAAAGACATACTCCTAAGCAAGTTTTTAACCGGCGAACTTCAAGTCTTGTTCCGGCGAGCTTTCCGGCGATCTTCCGACGGACTTTCGATACGCCCTTGGATTTCTTCCGACGGACTCCCAGCTGGCTCCCGATCTTGTGGCAAAGTCAACGAGTAGCCGAGCCTTCTCGGTGATCTCTGCAAACCTCCGATGATCTCTTCGTCGGACTTCCGAAAACTCCGATAAGTCCCCGATTTCTTCTCGATTGGTTCCGGCAGCATCTCCGACGAATCTTCGGACTCTCAACGGACTCTCGAACACCCATCGAACTTGACTCTGGTAGACTTGCTTTATGTCTTCAAGCTGTCGTAGTTAATCCTGAATACTTATCTCAACATATGGATTAGATAAAAATGACAATTGAATTCATCATCAAAATCCGAGATTCAACACTATCCACGACCAAAGCCGAATACATTGCAGCTAGTGCATGTTGTGCACAAGTTGTATGGATGAAAAATACTTTGGAAGATTATAATATTTATCTTAAGAATATTTCTATAAAATGTGATAATACAAGTGCAATATGTTTAACGAAAAATCCTACTCAACACTCTAGAACTAAACATATTGACATTAGGCATCACTTTATATGAGATCAAGTTAATAATCATGATGTAATCTTGGAATTCATTGGTACGAAACATCAATTGGCCGATATCTTTACAAAACCCTTAAATGAAGAATAATTTGATTTCATTATAAGGGAGTTAGGAAGGTTAAACTGTCCGAATGCATAAGTTTTGTTTCTTTTCCGGACTATCTTTCTCTTAATGTATTTTATGAATGGAACTTTTATGAATTTATCTTCCTTGGTATCAAGTTTACTCCATACCCTTGCTCGATCATGTACTGATGTTTGATAGATTGACAAATGCATCTTCCATGAATTTCATTATTATGGATTTTTTAATGAGAAACAGATTTGATTTATGAAGTCATATTTAAGGATTTTTTATCCTTCATTTGATGCTTCTTTCTTCATGAAAGAATGTTTATGAATTTTTAGTGTCTAGTGATCACTTGCAAAAATGGCGATTCTATTAAGTGTGTAACGGATTTGATTTATGTTTGATACACTTGATCCTTTTCATTATTAAAATTGAAGCATGATTTAATGAAACTCATCATTCTGAATTTGATTTGGTTCAAATCATTTCATGAATTTGGTTCTTGATGGATTCTTTTCTTGCACTTCTTCCTCTTGTTCATATGACAAAAGAAGAAAGAGACTTGCATAACTAAAGAACCAAAAAGAGTAAAAATGATTATCATGCAAAGTTTTACCACACTTAAGAAACTTGCTTGAGTTTTACCACACTTGTATTATTGAATTATTCTCCTTTTTGTTGATGACAAAGGGGGAGATTTAAATGTGGGCAAATTGATGATAAATTGGCATGCATTGTATCATAAACACTTGAATGTCTTGCAAATACTTGAAATATAATTAAATATGATTGGTATCAGCAAATAAATACTTGAAAAATATGTATCAAAATGGCATGATGACTTGTAAATATATTATTCCTAGTATCATACTTGAATTTGTATCATTTTGATAAATATCCTTCATTACAATAAAGTATCATGATATATAATTGCTATTTACAATTGATATCTTACCGCAGAATGATGAATTGTCATCTTTCTAAATTTCATATTCAAAATTCATATCATATTTGAAAATAATGATTATTTATTGGACTTGAAAATGAATATCATGCCTTGACATTATTTTTATTGACAAGTATGCGGTATCGTATTTAGAATTGGTAAATCATGATAAGCATCATAATTGGCATATTAATAAGTTTAAATAAAAATAATTTATTGGTTCGATGCTTGAATTCAAAGGTCTTAAATTCAAAAATGTCATTTCTCAAGAATGGCATATAGATAGGGGGAGTTAAGGTTAACTCCGTCGTCAATTGATTGTCATCATCAAAAAGGGGGAGATTGTTGAATCTCGAATTTTGATGATGAAATCAATTGATAAACTATTTGATCTAATCTATATATTGAGAAAAGTGTGTAGGATTAACTAAGATAGTGGTAAGACATAAAGCAAATGTTGTACCAGAGTCAAGATCAAGATTTCGTTAGGAGTTCGAGAATTCGTCGGTGTTGGGCTGGCAACCCACAGATTCAGCCCAAGGTGGGCTTTATGAGGCCACAGCCCACCCCCCACTTAACCTAACCCTAATCTCATATTAGGGGGTGAGGGGGCTGCATTTTAGGAGCAGAAAAAAGGCAGAAAAAGGTAGCAACGTGGGAGAAGGCTGCAGCCATAGGATTCCAAAGAAAAGGATGAGAACAAGGCAAAAAAACAAGAGAAAGAAAGGGAAGAAGACAAGGATAACGCAGAGAGACTATTCTCAATCATCTAGCAATGTTCTCATCTCAGGTTAGATCAAATCTACAGTAGACTCTTGCTGTGATTACTTGGGGAGGTTTTAGATATTGTGGACAGTGACGTGATCTTTGTATCCCAGTTATTCTCTTGTGATTGTTGCTAGGGTTTAGGGCAAGAGATTGAGATTCGTATATTCATTATTCTCATAGTGGATTATCTCTAGTTTGCCTTGTGGTTTTTACCCTTTACATTGAAGGGGTTTTTCACATATATCTTGGTGTTCCATTTGTTTGTGATTTCATTTAATTCCGCTGCGTATTATAGTCTTCTAGTACTTGTTCATATACAAAGGTTATTCCGCTTTATATCCCTATCAACTAGTATTAGAGTAGGATTTTGGTGATTTAATTTTATATTTGAACATGGAGGCTAGTAATGTTTCTCGCATGATTAGTTTAAATGGAAACAATTGGATGATATGGAAACCAAGAATGAAAGATCTCTTGTATTGCAAAGATTTGTATGGACCTTTGTAGGGTGATAGTGTTAAACCTATAACTATGACAGATGATGAGTAGAAGAGGTTAAATCGAAAAACAATTGGGTTTATTCGACAATGGCTTGATGATAGTGTCTTTCACTATGTTTCTACTAAAATTTCTGCATATTCTCTTTGGAAAAAGTTGGAAAGTCTCTATGAAAGAAAAATAACTGGCAAAAAAGCTTTTTTGATCAGAAAACTTGTGAACCTAAAATATAGAGAGGGTGCTTCTATTGCTGATCATTTGAATGAAATGCAGAGTATTACTAACCAGTTATCCTCTATGAAAATGTCTCTTGATGATGAGTTGCAAGCATTGTTAATTCTCAGTTCATTACTAGAAAGTTGGGAGATACTAGAGGTTTCCCTTAGTAATTCTACGCCAGATGGTGTTGTCACCATGAGTCAAGTAACAAGCAGTTTGTTGAATGAGGAGTTGAGAAAAAAGAGTTCAGCAACATCTCAGAATGATTCATAGGCACTTATCTCAGAGAATAGAGGAAGGTCAAAGTCTAAAAGCAGTTCACGCATGGGTAGGAGCAAGTCAAGATCAAGAAAAGATATTGTTTGCTATAATTATGGTGAGAAAGGACATTACAAGAACCAATGTAAGCAACCTAAGAAGAGCAAGAAAAAGGGAAAAGAAGTGGAGTCAAAGGATAATATTATAGCTACAGTGCAGGGTGGTGATTATTTGATTTTGTCTCCTTCTGATGATATTTTTTCTTGTGTGTGTCAGGATCTTAAGTGGGTGATTAATACAGGTGTTTCTTATCATGCTACACCATGGAGGGAGTTTTTTGCTACATACAGATCTGAAAATTTTGGTATTGTCAAGATGAGTAATTATGGCACAGCAGACATCATTGGCATGGGTGATATCCATTTAAAGACCAACCTTGGCTGCAAGTTGGTGCTTAAGGATGTGAGGCATGTGATTGACTTGAGGCTGAATTTAATTTCAGTTGGAAGGCTAGATGATGAAGACTATGATAGTAGATTTCACAGAGGGCAATGGAAGCTTAGTAAGGGTTTTCTTGTTATGGCTAGTGGAAAGAAATATCATACTTTGTACAGGTTGCAGGCTAAAGCTTATGGTGAGCAGTTAAATGCTATAGAAAAAGACTTCAGCATGGAGTTGTGGCATAGGAGACTAGGACACATGAGCGAGAAGGGACTACAAGCTCTTTCCAAAAGAGAGGTATTACCAGATCTCAGAGGTATACATTTGAACCCTTGTATTGATTGTTTAGCTGGTAAACAACATAGAGTTTCATTTGTTAGTCCTGCTTTGTCTAGAAAAATGCATGTCTTAAACCGTGTTTATACAGATGTATGTGGTCCTTTGAGGACAAAAACTCTTGATGGATCTGTTGATGTTCTTGGTATAAGTAGTGCACTTTATTTTGTCACTTTTATAGATGATTTTTCCAAGAAAGTTTGGGCCTATGCTTTGAAGATCAAAGATCAGGTTATTAATATCTTCAAAGTGTTTCAGGCCAGGGTTGAATGGGAGACAGAAAGGCAATTGAAATGCATAAGATCCTATAATGATGGTGAGTATAGAGGATTATTTAATGATTATTGCAAGTCACATGGGATCCAATATAAGATGACAGTTCCTGGTACACCTTAGCATAATGCTATTGCAGAGAGGATGAACCGCACCATCATGGAAAAGATCATATGTATGCTTTCACAGGCCAAGCTACCTAAAAGGTTTTGGGATGAGGCTTTGAGGACTGCAATTGATGTGATCAACTTATCACCATGTACAGCCCTAGATGGTGATGTTGTAGAGCACATATTGTCAGGGAAAGATGTTTCCTATAAGCATTTGAGAGTATTTGGTTGTCGTGCATTTGCACATGTTCTAGATAATGAAATGTCCAAGCTGGATGGTAAGTCTAAAGAATGTATTTTTCTTGGTTACTCACATGATCAGTTTGGTTACATGCTTTGGGATCCAGAAAAGCATAAGGTATTCAGAAGCAGAGGTGTAGTCTTCTTTGAGGATCAAACCTTTGAAGATTTGAAGAAGAAGACGTCGACCAAGACTTCTATAGAAGGATTAGCAGATTGTGACCTAGTTATTCCTCCAGTATATCAGGGTGATGGGGGAGATATGCAGGAAGATAGTGTAGAGCCTCATGTTGATCTACCTGTAGGACATGTTGAGCAAGAAGAAGTTGAAGAGTAAGTTCCCACAGAACCTCAGTTGAGAAGATCTTCTAGACAACGTCAACCTTCTAGAAGATATTCTACAGATGAGTATGTGATGCTTACTAATGCAGGTGAATCAGAGAGTTACCAGGAAACAGTTGAAAGTGAGCAGAAAGAGAAGTGGTTAGTTGCTATGTAGGAAAAGATGGATGCTCTTCAAAAAAACCATACTTATGATTTGGTGCTACTACCAAATGGAATGAATGCCTTAAGGAACAAGTGGGTTTTCAGGTTAAAGACTCAAGAATATTGTTCTCAACCAAAGTACAAAGCTAGATTGGTTGTGAAAGGCTTTGGTCAAAAGAAAGATATTGACTTTGAAGAGATTTTTTCTCCTGTTGTTAAAATGTCTTCTATTCGTGTTGCTCTTGGTATTGCTGCTAGCCAGGACTTAGAGGTTGAGCAGTTATATGTGAAGACAGCTTTCCTTCATGGGGATTTGGAGGAGAAAATTTATATGGAGCAACCAGAAGGCTTCAAAGTCAAAGGTAAAGAGAACTTTGTCTGCAAGTTGAAGAAGAACTTGTATGGGCTAAAGCAAGCTCCAAGGTAGTGGTACAGAAAGTTTGATTCATTTATGATAAAAAATGGATACAAAAGAACGGCTTCAGATTATTGTGTGTACATCAAATGGTTTGGTGAGGATTTTATTATTCTCTTACTTTATGTTGATGACATGTTTATTCTTGGGAAAGATATGTCTAACATTGATAGGTTGAAGAAGGAACTAAGTGAGTCTTTTGCAATGAAGGACATGGGGCCAGCAAAGCAAATACTGGGCATGTAGATTTCCCGTGATAGGAAAAACAGGAAGATTTGGTTGTCACGGGAGAAATACATCAAGAAGGTATTGGAAAGGTTCAGTATGAGCAATGCAAAACCAGTTGGTTCTCCTCTTGCAAGTCACTTCAAGTTGTGCTCAGAACAGAATCTATCAAGTGATGAGGAGAAAGAGAAAATGTAAAAGATTCCTTATGCTTCAACAGTTGGAAGCTTAATGTACGCGATGGTATGTACGAGGCCGGACATCGCATATGCAGTTGGTGTTACTAGCAGATTTCTTGCAAATCCAGGTAAGGAGCACTGGGCAGCAGTGAAGTGGATTTTTAGATATCTCAGAGGGAGCTCTAAGGTTTGTTTAAGCTTTGGAGGTGGACCACCTGTGTTGACAGGTTACACAGATGCAGATATAGCAAGAGATATAGATACGAGGAAGTCTACTTCAGGTTATGTACTTACTTTTGCAGGGGGAGCTATGTTATGGCAATCCAGGTTGCAAAGGTGTATTGCTCTCTCCACCACAAAAGCAGAATATATTGCTGCTACAGAGGTATGCAAAGAAATGTTATGGATGAAAGAATTCTTATAAGAATTGGGGCTAAAATAGGAAAATTATGTGGTACATTGTGACAACCAGAGTGCCATCCATTTATGTAAGAACCCAATATTTCATTCCAAGTCAAAGCATATAGATGTCAGATACCATTGGATTCGAAATGTATTTGAAGAGAAGCAGTTGCATCTTCAGAAAATTCATACAGATAATAATGGAGCAGACATGTTGACAAAGACCTTACCAAAAGAAAGACAAGAGATATGCCGATAGCTGGTCAGCATGGCTTCACATTGAGGAGTCATGAGACAGCTCCCTTATGGGCTAAAGGGGGAGGTTGTTGGGCTGGCAGCCCACAGATTTAGCCCAAGGTGGGCTTTATTAGCCCACAGCCCACCCCCCACTTAACCTAACCCTAATCTCATATTAGGGGGTGTGGGGGCTACGTTTTAGGAGCAGAAAAAAGGCAGAAAAAGGCAGCAACGTGGGAGAAGACTGCAGCCACGGGATTCCAAAGAAAAGGAGGAGAACAAGGCAGAAAAACAAGAGAAAGAAAGGGAAGAAGACAAGGACAACGTAAAGAGACTGTTTTCAATCATCTAGTAGTGTTCTCATCTCAGGTTAGATCAAATCTATAGTAGACTCTTGCTGTGATTACTTGGGGAGGTTTTAGATATTGTGGATAGTGACGTGATCCTTGTATCCCAGTTATTCTCTTGTGATTGTTGCTAGGGTTTAGGGCAAGAGATTGAGATTTGTATATTCATTATTCTCATAGTGGATTATCTCTAGTTTGCCCTATGGTTTTTACCCTTTACATTTAAAGGGGTTTTCCACGTATATCTTGGTGTTCCATTTGATTATGATTTCATTTAATTCTGTTGTGTATTATGGTCTTCTAGTACTTATTCATATACAAAGGTTATTCCGTTTTATATCCCCATCAACACCAAGATATATGTGGAAAACCCCTCCAATATGAAGGGTAAAAACCACGGGGCAAACTAGAGATAATCCACTATGAAAATAATGAATATACAAATCTCAATCTCTTGCCCTAAACCCTAGCAATAATAATAAAAGAATAATTGGGATGCAAAGATCACGTCACTATCCACAATATCTAAAACCTCCTCAAGTAATCACAACAAGAGTCTACTATAGATTTGATCTAACCTGAGATAAGAACACTACTAGATGATTGAGAACAGTCTCTGTATATTGTCCTTGTCTTCTTCCCTTTCTTTCTCTTGTTTTTCTGCCTTGTTCTCCTCCTTTTCTTTGGAATCCCATGGCTGCAGCCTTCTCCCATGTTGCTGCCTTTTTCTGCCTTGTCTTCTCCCACGTGGATACAAGTCTGGACATTCATCGGAAGTTCTGTCGGAACTAACCGAGACGTCCAAGTGCTTGCCAAAGAATCTTGTCAGAACTCACCAAGAAGATCATCGTAAAGTCTAGAAGCTTGCTGGGTGTCTATTGGAACATTGCCAAGAGATCGACGGAAGTTCGCTAGAAGATCACCGGAAGCTCGCTAGAAAAAACCAAGACTAACCCTACTTGATTTGCTTAGAATATGTCTTAAGAATCATAGTTAGTATATAATTAGAGTAAAATTTTGGAGGTAATCCCAACAACTCTGTTAGAGGCAACTGGGCCCAAAGTTAGGCTGGTTTGGGTCGGATCCAAGGCCGAACCAGGTTGTTGGACCCTATCTAACGGTGGCACTGCTTGGGACTCGATCTCCCAAGTGCTTTGAGTGATGGTACCACCTAAATTGGGCGGTGGTGCCACTGACAGTTATTACCTACCAGTAGTGGTACCACCAGAGCTTATTCTCCAAGCTCTGTCAAGCGGTAGTACCACCCAATAATGACAGTGGTATCACTAGTATCCCGGAAATCTGGGAAGAGATACTTTTTTGCTCCAATTTTGAAGCCATTAGGGCCTATAAATACCCCACCCTTTTCTGCATGAAAGGGCTTGAAAGTGTTAGTATAATATTGAATTTTTGGGGTGCTAACGTGTTGTAAAAGTGCTAGAGTTCTCCTCCTCCCTTTCTAAGTATTGAGATCATTTAAGAGAGTTGTAAGACTTTTAAAGGTTATCTCCTAAACCCATGAAAAGGAGATAGTACTATAAATAGGTGATTGGTTTTCACGTATTGAAGGAAGACCATTAGTGGACACCGGTGACCTCAACGAAGGAGGAATCGGAAGTAGATGTAGGTCACTATGACCAAACTACTCTAAATTCTAGTTTGCTTTTCTATTTGTGTAATTTACATTACTATAGACTTCCTTAACCTTCTCTTTACACTCTTATGAAAGCTTTCAAGTTTAATATCTTTCCGAAATGGATTGAATTGAAATGAATATTTTTGAAATCAATGATTTCTTCGCTGCACTAATTCACCCCCCCCCCTCCCCACCCCTCCTCTTGGTGTCGCTCTTAATCCTAACACGTTGGTCTTTGCCTATTGAAGGAAGACCGATAGTAGATGCCAATGGGCTCGACGGAGGAAGAATCGGGAATAGATATAGGTCACGTCGACCGAACCACTATAAACTCGGTTTGCATTTCTATTTGTGCAATTTACCTTACTACAAACTTCCTTACTTGCATTACTTTCTCTTTACACTCTTACGAATGCTTTCAAGTTAATCGGGAATAGATATAGGTCACGTCGACCGAACCACTATAAACTCGGTTTGCATTTCTATTTGTGCAATTTACCTTACTACAAACTTCCTTACTTGCATTACTTTCTCTTTACACTCTTACGAATGCTTTCAAGTTTAATATCTTTCTGAAATAGGTTTAATTGAAACGAAGATTTCTGAACTGATGTGATTTTATCCGCTGCACTAATTTACCTCCCCCCCCCCCCCTTCTTAGTACCGACTCGTTTATAACAGTTGGTATCAGAGCCTTGTTTTTCTCTTCTGGTTTAACACCTAAGAGAAATTGCTCTTTTCGGCTTTCAAGAGGGTCACTCTCTCATTCGTCCTCCCATGTTCAATGGGACGGACTACACTTATTGGAAAACTCGTATGAGAGTTTTCTTGCTTTCCATGAACCTTGATTTATGGAATATTATTGAAAATGATTTTCAAAAGTTTTCTACTCCAATGAACGAATGAAATGATTTGAAGAAAGAAACTTTTTCTTTAAATGCTAGAGTTATGAATGCTCTATTTTACACCTTAAACAAAAATGAATTCAATCAAGTATCTATATGCGAAACGGCTTTTGACATTCGGCATACACTTGAAATCACACATGAAGGCACTCCTCGAGTTAAAGATTCTATAATTAACCTTTTAATGTATGATTTTGAGTTGTTTCAAATAAAACCAAATGAGACTATTGGAGACATGTACACCTGTTTTACGGATGTCATCAACAGTATTAAAGCATTCGATAAAAGTTTTTCAAATTTTGAGCTTGTTAACAAATTTCTAAGATTTCTTTCTAAAAATTGGGATCCGAAAGTAACCGCAATACAAGAAGCGAAGGATTTGAACTATTTTTACTTAATAAACTTACCAAGATTTGAACTACCTTCCAAAGAATATGAAGGATTTGATACTTCAAACAATAGAATACCACTTGAGTGATAACTCAAGTGATGATGATGATGACCTTGAATTTCTAACGTTAAAACTTAAAAAGTTCTTAAAATATGAATCAAGAAGTAAAAATAAATTTAAAAAGAAGAAGCTACCAAAGAAGAAGGAAGTATTCAAGGCGGCTTGGGATGAATTGACCTCATCTGATGATGAGGAGCAAACCGATGAAGACAAAACAATGAACTTCGCTTTGATAACTCTCTACAATGAGGTAAACAACTCAAACAAAACTCTTTTACTTTATTTTGAAATTACTTGATGATTTTTCATGCATTTTGTTAAATTAGTTAGTAAAAATTATATTATGCTTCCTTTTATTTTGAAAAAATGATCATGAAAATTGCATGTTTTTTGAAAATATAACAAATTGTTAGAAGCAATAATGTGTATCATGTTGATTTCCGTATTGCTTTTTAATGTTGATTGAAAATGCTTTTTGTTCAACGAAACCATGCTTGATGATTTGAAATCATGCTTAATGAGTTTATAGTTTGAAATTGTGCATGTTATACCTTGAAAACTTGAAACCATGTTTTGGTATCATAAATACCCAAGGAATGAAATTTTTAAAAATTTATTATTTTGGTATCATGATCAAAGTAATGATGATTTTCTTTTGTGATTTATGGCTTATTGATCCTTGTTGAGATGAAATTTAGTTTTTTGGCTTTAAATGATGATGCATGTTTTTATTTAGCAAAGGCATGCTTGTATGAAATAAAAAGGGAATACATTTTTTGAAAATTTCTCTATCTCTATCTTATTGAGTTTCTGGCTTAGAGATTCTTATTAATGAATCTATTTATGTTATAAATTTTGTGAACCATGAAATTAATTTTGATGATTTAAATTTAATGGGTTTTATCGAAATCATGATCTTGATTTCTCGAGATTTATAATGTGAAATTGTTTACGAATCAAGATCTCTTACTCTTTATTATCGTATAATTCTTGCATTTTATTTAAAAGGAGATTTGTTAAAATGAATCATGTCTTTTGATATTCACATGATCTCATCTTTCATGATATGATTTTTCTTTGTATAATTTCTTGTATTCAAGAAATATATCTCATCACCTAATTTTTCTTGATATTCTTCATGTGATGATATGAAATTATGTATGAAATACTCATGATATTATGCTGATGTATACAAATGAGATGTTATGTTCATACGTGGTAGGATGTAATATAATTTGAAATTTTGATACCATCATGATTTGAAATATTTATGAGTTGGAATGATACATGCAATACTATAATTTTTTTATGAAATGATATAAAAGTCAAAAATTATCATTTTTTGAAATGATACCTTATGTCATTAAGAATGATACTTTATCTTTGTCATGATTTGGAAATTGATGTAAAGGGAAAAGAATTACAAAATTGTATTCTTCCCTTCTTTTTGACAATGATAAAGGGGGAGATAAAGTTTGTAGCTTGCTAGCTAGCTTGCATACTTCAAGAAGAAGAGAAAAGTTGCTAGTTTGCACATCATGAAGAGAAGCAAAAAGCTTGCTCATCTCAAATGATGCAAAAATTTTGTCAACTTTCGTATGTGAAAAATTTGCTAGCTTGCATGTTGTAAAGTGATAAAAAATTTGCTAACTTGCATATCATAAAGAGAAGCAAAATTTTGCTTAACCTCACATCTCAAAAACTTGCTAGTTGCATGTTCAAAACTTGCTATATTACTAGCTTGAACATTTCAAGTAAAGCAAATATTGCTAACTTTCACATCTCTAAAATTTGCTAGTTTGCACATTCTAAAGTGATGATATATGCAATGATATTTCAAAAACTTGAAATCATGCAATGATTTGAAATTATGTATCAAATATTGCTAGCTTACATGCTCTAAAATTATATAAAATTTATTAGCTTGCATGATAATAAAACTTGAGATTATGTGTATAATGCAATGATTTGATGTCATTAAGAATGATACTTTATCTTTGTCATGATTTGGAAATTGATGTAAAGGGAAAAGAATTACAAAATTGTATTCTTCCCTTCTTTTTGACAATGATAAAGGGGGAGATAAAGTTTGTAGCTTGCTAGCTAGCTTGCATACTTCAAGAAGAAGAGAAAAGTTGCTAGTTTGCACATCATGAAGAGAAGCAAAAAGCTTGCTCATCTCAAATGATGCAAAAATTTTGTCAACTTTCGTATGTGAAAAATTTGCTAGCTTGCATGTTGTAAAGTGATAAAAATTTGCTAGTTTGCACATCATGAAGAGAAGCAAAATTTTGCTTAACCTCACATCTCAAAAACTTGCTAGTTGCATGTTCAAAACTTGCTATATTACTAGCTTGAACATTTCAAGTAAAGCAAATATTGCTAACTTTCACATCTCTAAAATTTGCTAGTTTGCACATTCTAAAGTGATGATATATGCAATGATATTTCAAAAACTTGAAATCATGCAATTTGAAATTACATATCTCAAATATTTGATAGTTACACTTCTCCTTTTTGTTGATGATAAAGGAGGAGAAGGATGATGATGTTATGTATGATTTTATGATGACATATTACAAATATTCATGATTAAAGTTGTCCTTGACTTAAATTCAATTTGAATTCAAGGTTCTATCAATATGGTGTATTGATATGGGGAGTTAAAGTTAACTCCGTCATCAATTGGTTGTCATCATCCAAAAGGGAAAGACTGTTAAATATCGGATTTTGATGATAAAACCAATTGATAGTGTTTATTTGATCTGCGTTTTGAGTGACATAGGACTAACTTCGATCAAGGAGAGGCAAATTGATTAAAGCAGGAGGAATTGGATGTTGGGCCGAAGGGAACATGTTAGAAGATTGGACATCGAGCTGAAGGATCGGTCGACCTATCGGCAGAAGGCTTTGGGCCGATAATTCAAGCACGGGCCTAAAAGAGTGGACATTATGCTAAGGAGATCATATTTGTGGAGTCAACATGCCGATTGAGTAAAAGGCCGCAAAAGAGGACGATGTGCTGAAGGATCAAACGAAGTGCTGGATGAAATGACATGCCGGACAACAAGGATTCGCTTGTAATCAATTATGTCTAGATCGAGTTAGTTTAGAGTCTAATTGGGTTAGAATTGGGCCAACTAAATTAAGGGTCAATTGGGCCCAAGTTTGGGTTGTGTTAGGCCAAGTGAAAGGCCCAAATAATAACCCAACAAGTGGTACTGTTGTGGCACAATCTCCAAGATTGTGTCAGGCGGTGGTATCGTCAATCTGGGCGGTGGTACTATTTAGTGGTAGGGTGTCAAGCGGTGGTACCGCCCAAACACAGTCTCCGAAAGACTATTAGGTGGTGGTACCACTAGTTTGGATGGTGGTACTATCTAGTGGCAGGGTGTCAAGTGGTGGTACCGTTAGGACCCCAAAAATTGAGGATGAGATATTTTTAGGCTCTAAATTTGAATCCACTTGAGGCCTATAAATACCCCTCTCATCCATGGTTAACAAACACAAGAACTGAGAGTAAAAAAGGAAGAAAACATTGTTATAATCTTATGTGAAATCCTCTCAAACTCTAAGTGTTAGTAAAGTTTAAGAGAGGAGGTTGTGGGGTTGTAAAGGTTCTCTCCTGAGCCTGCAAAAGGAGAACAGAGTTATAAAAGATGGTTGGTCTTTACCTATTGAAGGAAAACCAATAGTGGATACCGATGGCCTCGACGGAGGAGAAATCGGGAGTGATATAGGTCATGTCAACCGAACCACTATATGTTAAATCTCAGATTTTGATGATGAAATCAATTGATGTGTTTTCGATCTAATATGCATTTGAGTGACATAGGGCTAACATCGATCAAGAGAGATAAATTGATTAAAGTAGAAAGAATTATGTTGGGCCAAAGTGAACATTTCAGAAGATTGGACATTGGACTGAAGGAACAGTCGATGTGTTGGTAGAAGACTTCGGGACATGAATTTAGGCATCGGGCATAGAAGAGCGGACATTGCGCCAAAGAGATCAGAGTTATGGAGTTAACATGCCGATTGGGCAAAAGGCCACAAAAGAGGACGATGTGCCGAAGGATCGAACGAAGAACCGGATGAACCAATGACATGCTAGACAATATGGGATTCGCTTATAATCATTTATGCCTAGACCGAGTTAGTTTAGGTCTAATTAAGTTGGTATTAGGGTAATATAATGCCAACTCAATTAAGGGTCAATTGGGCCTAAATTAGGAGTGATTTGAGCTTATTTGGAGGCCCATTCAATGACCCAAATGTTGAGCCAAGTGGTGGCACTGCCAAAATATGTAGTAGAATCGCCTATGAGTTGGAAAACTTGAAAAACTTGATCTCCGAGGCAGTCAAGCAATGGTACCACTAGTTTGGGTGATAGTACCACCCAGACACAGTCTCCTAGGTGGTGGTACTGCCAGATTGGGTGGTGGTATCACCCAATGTCAGACTACAAGCAGTGGTACCGCCCATACCTTGAAATATGAAGGATTTAAATTTTAGGCTCCAAATTTGAATTCATTTGGGGCTTATTATTGGGAAATCTTGGGGGTGACATCACATGCGCAGCGGAAGAACAAGAAAAACAAAATCCCTAATTTCCCAAAAAGATGTTCATCGTCGTGCGAAAATTGGTGCACAAAAAATCCACGAAACTAACTGCGTATAGAATAGATTGTGTTACCTAGGGAGATCGTATATCCCTGTTTCCTTTCAGATCTCTAGGAGAGGGTGAAAGAGGTCAAGTGTCATCCTCTCTAGCGGTGATCCACATAGCAGGGCTGCGACGATGCTCCTCAAAACTCCAGGTCTGCTTTGAGGTGGAGAGGGGGAGGAGAATATAAGAGGCAAACAAAGGCTCTAGCCTATGAGGCTCTAAATCCCTCCTATTTATAGAGGCCCCCTATCAAACCCTAATGGATCCTCCCCTAGTGGGTATTGGATCTGCATCCAATTACCCAAGCCTTTTAGATTAGTGGATTTCTATCTAATAATCTCTCATGGGCTCTTATTGGATCTCTTCCATGGGATCCAATAATTCAGGGGCTTATTGGATATCCAATAAGATAGGGGCTCCGATGGATATCTCATATCCGAACCTCTACTCATCGCAATGCCTACCATATATATGTCACCCTCTAGGCCCAATATCGAGCTAGCCATTAGTCATAGCTGTCAAAACTTCTTCTGGCTCAGTGAATTATTATCTCTATAATAATTCACTTGGCCCATCAACTATGGACGTACTAGGCCACTACGCCGTAGTCCCCAAATGATACAGGTGAATCTAATCCATTAGACTTGTCTGTCCTCAGTTTCTGTGTACCTATAGTCTCTCATCCATCTAATATCCCAGAGACCGTATATCGGGCATGGTGCTGTCAGACCCATACTATTTCTACTCGAGTCTCACTTTAATAGGATTCTCTTGAAGAACTCTTTCTCTCTCAACCCAAATGACCCTGGCCAGGGATTTGTCTGAGCAAGAACACATGGGATATTTCTCTCATAACACTGAGAGTAGATGATCCTCTATCGACACTCAATAGCCCTCGTAAGGTCGACTATCACTCCCAATGACCAACTATACTAGATCTGGGACATCCAAACCTATAAGTCTGGTATCAAAGATTAGAGCACTCATACAGGACATCCTTGGTATCTCAAGTCTAAGGACCAGATACACCACTAGGACTACGGAATCGCTGTCTGACAATAAGGCATCATCAACCATCCAGTATTCCGTAAGCGGATCAATCAGTGAACTCATTCTCCAATGAGCACCTGTACTGTATCTCTAGTGTCCCCACACGAGCAGCTATGAAACCAACTGCATCCATCATATAGATGGGTATACAGCACACCAGTCTGACCAGTTATCATGATGTCCCTCTCAAGTAACCTATAATAGGGATTATTTAGGATTTGTGTTCAAAGGTGAATCGGTCTCATTATCGTGATCTCATTACGATCCGATTCTCATTTCACGGATCCAAGGACATCACAATATATATATATATATATATATATATATATATATATATATATATATATATATATATATATATATATATATATATATATATATATACAATATAAAGTGATAAATGCCAAAATATAATAAGCAAAAGATTCCGTGTCAAGTCACACGTGCCATCACTCACGTGATTGGCTTGTTGGGCACCTATGACTAGCAATCTCCCACTTGACCTAAAGTCAATCACTTATGTGTCTGATCCCCATCAGACTCCTATGACACTCAAAGACAATCTGAGACAACGGCTTTGTCAGTGGATCTACAATGTATCTTCGGATGAAACTCTTTCCACTACTATATCTCCTCAGGTCATGATCTCTCTAATAAGTTGGAACCTCCTCAAAACACTTCTGATGAGACCCGAGTTTCCTTATTTGAGTAATCGCCCTCTGTTATTGTCACAATATAAGGAAATCGGCTCCTTGCTTTCGGCACGACTCCCAAATCTATGATAAACTTCTTCATCCAGACTCCCTCTTTTGCTGCATCTACTGTAGTAAGTATTCCACCTCTGTGGTTAAGTCAGCAGTAGTATCTTGCTTGGAACTCTTCCAGCATACTGCTCCTTCATTCAAGGTGTACACATACCCCGAATTTATCATCATCATCAGATTGAAATCTTGAGTCTATGTAACCTTCAATCTTAAGGCTACTACCTTTATATACTAGTAAAAGATCCTTAGTCCTTCTCAAGTACTTAAGGATACACTTTACTGCTTTCCAGTGCTCCAAGCCTGGATCCGCCTGATACCTACTCGTGACACTCAGAGCATGCACTATATCAGGCCTAGTACATAGCATGGCATACATGATAGACCCTATCGCCGAGGCATAAGGTATTATATCCATATTTGCCCTTTCTTCTGGAGTCTTTGGGGATAAACTCCTAGAAAACAATATCCCATGTCTCATCGGTTTGAGACATCTCTTAGAATTTTCAATGCCAAACCTTTTAACAATGGTTTCTATGTACCTGGATTGGAACAAGCCAAGTATCCTCTTAGATATATCTCTATAGATCCGAATCCCCAAGATATATGATGCTTCCCCTAAGTCCTTCATGGAGAAGTGTCTAGATAACCAAGCTTTTACTATTGATAGCATTCCTACGTCATTCTCAATGATCAAGATGTCATCCACATATAATACCAAAAAGGTGATAGCGCTCCTACTTATCTTCCTGTACACACAAGGCTCATCTTCATTTTTAATGAAGTCATAAGATCTGATTGCCTCATCAAATCTTATGTTCCAACTTCGAAAAGCTTGCTTTAATCCATAAATGGATCTAAGCAACCTGCACACCTTATCTAGGCAGTCCTTGGACACGAATCCCTCAGGTTGTATCATATACACCTCCTCATCGGGGTTCCCATTGAGGAATGCAATTTTCACATCCATCTGCCAGATCTCATAATCATAGTGTGCTACAATAGCCAATAGAATTCGAATGGATTTTAGTATTGCTACGGGTGAGAAGGTTTCGTCATAGTCAACACCTTGCCTTTGACGATACCCCTTAGCCATTATTCTTGCTTTATAGGTCTCTACCTTTTCATCTACTCCGATCTTTTTCTTAAAGATCCACTTGCAACCAACAGGTACAATACTTTCGGGCGCATCAACTAGGGACCAAACCTTGTTGGAGTACATAGAATCCATCTCAGAATTCATGGCTTCTTGCCATTTCCCGGAGTCTACACTCATAATAGCCTCCTCGTAGGTCTGAGGATCAATATCCTCAACATCTTCTCCTCTAATATGTCCCAAATATCTCTCAGGAGGATGGGATACTCTACCAGACCTACGTAAAGTTGGAACTTGTGTGTTAGGTACGTGAACAGACTCGGGCTGTAGAGTGGTGCTTGAGCTAGGTTCTCCAACCTCACTCAACTCTATCATGCTCCCACTATCTCCGCTAGGAATGTGTTCCTTCTCAAGGAACATTGCTCTCTTGGCTATAAAGACCTTTTGGTCCTCGAGATGATAGAAATAATACACACAAGTTTCCTTGTGGTATCCCACGAACTGGTCTCACCAGTGTAGAGAACTGGCTTCTCTTTCTTAATAGTACTCTCTGCCTCCCTCAACATATTAAGGAGCTTTGGGAGAGTCACCTCAAGCTTGTTCATAATAAAATTCATTATGAACTGTGAAAAGGAATCTGGTAGGGGCTGAAGCATAATGTCCACACACAAGTTATCCTCTAGGACCATTTCTAGACTTGTGAGTTTCTTCATCCACTCAATCATCTTTAAGACATGGTTCTGAACCAGTGTCCTCTCAATCATCCTAGTGTGAAAGAGGCTCTTGGATATCTCATATCACTAAGTCCTTCCTTGTTCCTCAAACAATTTGTGGACATGTAGGAGAATGGATCTAGCATCTATCTTATCATGTTGTCTCTATAACTCACGAGTCATAGAGCCCAACATATAGTACTGAGCAAGAGTGGAGTCATCAATGTACTTCACGTAGCGAGCGATCTCATCATCGCTTGCCCTTTCCTCGGGCATAGGCATTACTGTATCAAGGACGTACTGATTTTTTCCGCTGTGAGAATAATTCTCAAGTTACAGAGCCAATCCGTATAATTTGGACCAGTGAGGCGGTTGACATCAAGAATGCCACGTAAGGGATTTAAAAGTGACATTTTTTAAAAATAAAGATGCAGCAGAAATGAATAACATGCAGATTTTGCAAGAAATAAACTATCAAGATATGGACTACTATCTTAGTATGCTCCCACTATTTTACTAGCGAGTCATGCGACACTCTCAACACATGCAACGGAAGTCTCCGGCAGACTTCTAGTGGGGATCAGGATCCAATCAGCATCTTAGAGAAACCTCAAGGGACTCGACCAATCACACTAAGCCCAAAAGATAGGAAACTCTTGCCAATCACAACTCCTTGTGATTCTCGTCCTGTTCGGCCTCCGAATCACCATGGTCTCGAGGGACTCAACCAACTATGATGTTCGGTTAAGTTAACACCTTCATTACAAGATGAGTCTGATTTGATGATGTACCCTCGAGGGACTCAACCAAGCATACCATGCCCTCAGGTCACCGGTGACATATTTATGTCATAGATAAGATAGCGAATCGCGATACAGGTGAGCCTCGAGAGACTCGACCAACTCAACTTACACCGGGAATCGGTTCCTACCTATAATGATGGAAGGCCACATGGGTCAATCTAATAATCTCACGTTTACCGACTTAATATTATCAAGAG
Organism: Musa balbisiana; assembly: GCA_004837865.1. Lineage (NCBI taxonomy): Eukaryota > Viridiplantae > Streptophyta > Magnoliopsida > Zingiberales > Musaceae > Musa > Musa balbisiana. The sequence goes on along the minus strand of CM017193.1, from coordinate 22,818,776 downwards.
AGATGTTTCTATGATTTGGTCTCCTAATATGACATGTCACACATATACATATTTAATATATATCTACATTGCATGCAAATATATATACATATCTAGTATGTGTATAAGCAATCACACCAGATGATCATGGACTACAACCTAATGTGATCAGGCCCGAGCCAGTAGGGGCCTAATCACTCATATCAAGATCTATGTGTGCAACAGTGCATCTCCATGCCCTATGATTGTCCATCTCGTCCTCATCAGTTCCGTCGACATCTCGATGCATCTCCATGCATCGCAATCGTCCGTGGGTCCCGTTATCGCATCCACGCTCCCGTTGCGCCTTCTCATATGATTACAACTTAATCATAGGCACGCAGGCTCGACAATAAACGAGAAATATAATGAAGGCTCGCAGACCCTAATAATAATAATCACAAGTACACACGGTCCATGATCATTCGTCCACATATCATACATCACATGTATAAATCATTGTCATGTAAGACTACTAGATAATAATAAAAATAATAATTAACTAAACTTTTAATTAATTAATATTTTATGAAATCAAGGACATATAGGGAGTTTTTTAAATTCTGAGGGGTATTTTCATAATTTGGTTTGAAATTTCTCAAATTCCGAGGGGTAAAACTATCTTTTTCCCAAAACCCTAAGCCCCTCTCCCTTGCTGCTGCTGCTGCCGCCGCTGCCACCCTGCCGGCGGCGGGTGTGCGACGGAGGGCGGGGCGCTGCCCTCGCCTTCGGGCGGCATGCCCACTGGCGGCACTACCCTTGCAGGTGGGCACCCTCGCGGGCGGTTAGGCCCTCGGGGCAGCGCCCACAAGTGGTATTGCCCCGTTGGGCGGCCGCCCCTGGTGGGGGTTTTGCCCACGGGAGAAGCGGCCGTAGGCGCTACTGCCCTGCGGCGCCCTTGCCCGTGGGTGCAACGGCCGTAGGCAACTCAACCCACGGTGCCTCTTCTCATGGGTGCAACGACTGCAAGCGCCACTGCCCGCGGGTCTAGCACCCGCAGGCGCCGCCATTGCGCGCAGGTGAAGTGCTCACGCGCAGGTGGCCATCGTTTCCGCGCGCAAGGGCTGGTCGCACGCCGCCGGCCTTGCTACTACCACTGTAGGCGGCCTACTTTTTTCACTTTTGCATCAACGATTTTGACGTCAAAGTTCTTCCTAAACACAACACACATAGTTCAAAAACCAAATCCCCAACCTGGCTTTGATACCACTGTTGGAAAATCTTGGGGGCGACATCACATGCGCAACGGAAGAATAAGAAAAACAAAATCCCCAATTTCCCAAAAAGATATTCATCGTCATGCGAAGATTGGTGCGCAAAAAATCCATAAAACAAACTGCGTATAGAATAGATTGTGTTACCTAAGGAGATCATATATCCCTGTTTCCTTACAAATTTCTAGGAGAGGGTGAATGAGGTCAAGCGTTCTCCTCTCTAACAGTGATCCACACAGTAGGGCTACGACGACGCTCCTCAAAACTCCAGGCTTGCTTTGAGGTGGAGAGGGGGAGGAGAATAGGAGAGGCAAACGAAGGCTCTAGCCTATGAGGCTCTGAATCCCTCCTATTTATAGAGGCCCCCTATCAAATCCTAATAGATCCTCCCCTAGTGGGTATTGGATCTGCATCCAATTACCCAAGCCTTTTATATTAGTGGATCTTTATCCAATAATCTCTCATGTGCTCTTATTGGATCTCATCTATGGGATCCAATAATTCAAGGGCTTATTGGATATCCAATAAAATAGGGGCTCCGACGGATATCCCATATCTGAACCTCTACTCATTGCAATGCCTACCAGGTGTGTGTGACCCTCTAGGCCTAATATCGAGCTGGCCATGAGTCATAGCTGTTAGAACTCCTTCTGGCTCAGTGAATTATTATCTCTGTAATAATTCACTCGACTCATCGACTACGGACGTACTCGGCCACCACGCCGTAGTCCCCAAACGATACAGGGGAATCCAATCCATTAGACATGTCTGTCCTCAGTTACCATATACCTATAGTCTCTCATCCATCTAATATCTCAAAGACCGTATATCGGGCATGGTGCTATCAAACCCATACGGTTTCTACTCGAGTCTCGCTCTAATCGGATTCTCCCGGAGAATTCTTTCTCTCTCAACCCAAATGACCCTAGCCATCCAAACCTGGGATCTGGGACATCCAAACCTATAAGTCTGGTATCAAAGAGTGGATCCCTCATATAAGACTGGTGTCTCAAGTCTAAGGACCAGATACCTCACTAGGACTAAGAAATCACTGTTTGACAATAAGGCATCATCAACCATCCAGTATTCCATAAGCGGATCAATCAATGAACTCATTCTCCAATGAGCACCTGTATTGTATCCCTCGTGTCCCCACACGAGCAGCTATAACACCAGCTGCATCCATCATATGGACGGGTATACCACACACAAGTCTGTCCGATTATCACGATGTCCCTCTCGAGTAACCTATGACCGGGATTATTTAGGATTTGTGTTTAAAGGTAAATCGATCTCATTATCGTGATCTCATCATGATCTGATTCCCATTACACGGATCCAAGGACATCACAATATATATATATGCATATATGCAATAGACAGTATAAAGTGATAAATGCCAAAATATAACAAGCAAAAAGATTCCGTGTCAAGTCACATGTGCCATCACTCACGTGATTGGCTTGGGCACCTATGACTAACACCTATAAATACCCCACTCTTTCCTACTTAGGATAGCTAAAATTGGGTAGAAAGAGGAAAGAATCCTTGACAAAAAAGAGTTAAAAAATCTAAAAAGTGTTGAGTGTTCCCCTCCACCTCTTAGAGTTTAGAGTTCATTCTAAGAGAGGCATTAAACTTGTAAAGGTTCTCTTCTGAGCCTATCAAAAGGAGAATAGAGTTGTAAGAAGTTGGTTGGTCTTAGTCTATTGAAGGAAGACCATTAGTGGATGTCGATGGCCTCGACGAAAGAGGAATCGATAGAGTGGATGTAGGTCACGATGACCAAACCACTATAAAAATCTAGTTTGCATTTCTTTTGAGCAATTTACTTTAAATACAAACTATTTTACTTGCTTACTACTTCCAATATGTTTATGAAACATGCTTTCAAGTCAAGCATATTTTTGAAACAGGTTTAATCGAATGAAAGATTTTTGAAATCAACATTTTTTAACCGCTGCACTAATTTCCCCCCCCCCCCTCTTAGTGCCAACTCGTTCCTGTTGAACTTTGAATTTTGATGATAAAATCAATTGATGTATTTTTGGATCTAATGTGTGTTTGAGTGATGCAGGGCTAACGTTGATCAGAAGAGGCAAATTGATTAAAGTAGGAAGAATCATGTTAGGCTAGAGTGAACAATCAGAAGATTGGATGTTAGGCCGGAGGAACAATCGACGTGTCGACAGAAGGCTTCGGTCCAAGAATTCGGGCATTGGGCCTAGAAGTACAACCCATTGCGCCAAGAAATCAAAGTTACGGAAGTCAACATGCTGATTGGGTAAAGGCCACAAAAGAGGACGATGCACCGAAGGATCAGATGAAGCGCCGAAAGAACTAAGACATGCCGAACAAACACATGATTAGTGCTGGTAATAATTTGCCTAGATTGAGTTAGGTTTAAGTTATAATTGGGTTGGTTTAGAATATAATTAGGCCAACTCAATTAGAGGCAAATTGGTTCGTGTTTGGGCTATGTTGGGCCAGTGAAAGGCCCAATCAGTGACCCAACAGGTGCCATCGTCGTGGCACAGTCTCCGAGACTATGTCAGGCAATGGTACCGCCAAGTCTGAGTGGTGGTACCGCCCAGTGGCAGGGTGTCAGATGGTGGTACCACCAGACTGGGTAGTGGTATCGCCTAGTGTTAGTGCTGCAGGTGGTGGTACCACCCAATGCAGGCGGTAGTACAGCCAGGACCCCGAAACCGGTGATGAGACATTTTAGGCTCCATGTTTGAACCCAGTTGAAGCCTATAAATACCCCTCAAATCCTTGGTTAAATTACACATGCACAATGAGTTTAAAGTGAGAAACGCTATTGCAATCACTTGAGAAATCCCTCCTCTAATTCTAAGTTTAGAATTCTGTTTAGAGAGGAGTGAGTGCTTGTAAACGGTTGTCTCCTAAACCTGTGAAGGAGAAGAGGGGTGTAAAAGGGTAGTTGGTCTTCTCCCTTGAAGGGAAGATCGATAGTGGATGCTAGTAGCCTCTATGTGTTAGGAATGAGTCGGCACTAAGAGGGTGGGATGAATTAGTGTAATGGTAATAAATTGAAAACCGATCTCAAAAATATGCTTAGATTGAAAGTGTGTTCGTAGCTCTCAAAAATACATCAGTTCGAAATCTTTTCATTCGTTGAAAACCGATCTCAAAAATATGCTTAGATTGAAAGTGTGTTCGTAGCTCTCAAAAATACATCAGTTCGAAATCTTTTCATTCGTTGAAAACCGATCTCAAAAATATGCTTAGATTGAAAGTGTGTTCGTAGCTCTCAAAAATACATCAGTCCAGCGGTGCCACCGCCTAGCTCTCGGGTGCTGGGCGGTGCCACCACCCAGACCGGCGGTTCCACCGCCTAGCTCTCGGGTGCTGGGCGGTGCCACCACCCAGACCGGCGGTTCCACCGCCTAGCTCTCGGGTGCTGGGCGGTGCCACCACCCAGACCGGCGGTTCCACCGCCTAGCTCTCGGGTGCTGGGCGGTGCCACCACCCAGACCGGCGGTTCCACCGCCTAGCTCTCGGGTGCTGGGCGGTGCCACCACCCAGACCGGCGGTTCCACCGCCTAGCTCTCGGGTGCTGGGCGGTGCCACCACCCAGACCGGCGGTTCCACCGCCTAGCTCTCGGGTGCTGGGCGGTGCCACCACCCAGACCGGCGGTTCCACCGCCTAGCTCTCGGGTGCTGGGCGGTGCCACCACCCAGACCGGCGGTTCCACCGCCTAGCTCTCGGGTGCTGGGCGGTGCCACCGCCTAGCTCTCGGGTGCTGGGCGGTGCCACCACCCAGACCGGCGGTTCCACCGCCTAGCTCTCGGGTGCTGGGCGGTGCCACCACCCAGACCGGCGGTTCCACCGCCTAGCTCTCGGGTGCTGGGCGGTGCCACCACCCAGACCGGCGGTTCCACCGCCTAGCTCTCGGGTGCTGGGCGGTGCCACCACCCAGACCGGCGGTTCCACCGCCTAGCTCTCGGGTGCTGGGCGGTGCCACCGCCTAGCTCTCGGGTGCTGGGCGGTGCCACCACCCAGACCGGCGGTTCCACCGCCTAGCTCTCGGGTGCTGGGCGGTGCCACCACCCAGACCGGCGGTTCCACCGCCTAGCTCTCGGGTGCTGGGCGGTGCCACCACCCAGACCGGCGGTTCCACCGCCTAGCTCTCGGGTGCTGGGCGGTGCCACCACCCAGACCGGCGGTTCCACCGCCTAGCTCTCGGGTGCTGGGCGGTGCCACCACCCAGACCGGCGGTTCCACCGCCTAGCTCTCGGGTGCTGGGCGGTGCCACCACCCAGACCGGCGGTTCCACCGCCTAGCTCTCGGGTGCTGGGCGGTGCCACCACCCAGACCGGCGGTTCCACCGCCTAGCTCTCGGGTGCTGGGCGGTGCCACCACCCAGACCGGCGGTTCCACCGCCTAGCTCTCGGGTGCTGGGCGGTGCCACCACCCAGACCGGCGGTTCCACCGCCTAGCTCTCGGGTGCTGGGCGGTGCCACCACCCAGACCGGCGGTTCCACCGCCTAGCTCTCGGGTGCTGGGCGGTGCCACCACCCAGACCGGCGGTTCCACCGCCTAGCTCTCGGGTGCTGGGCGGTGCCACCGCCTAGCTCTCGGGTGCTGGGCGGTGCCACCACCCAGACCGGCGGTTCCACCGCCTAGCTCTCGGGTGCTGGGCGGTGCCACCACCCAGACCGGCGGTTCCACCGCCTAGCTCTCGGGTGCTGGGCGGTGCCACCACCCAGACCGGCGGTTCCACCGCCTAGCTCTCGGGTGCTGGGCGGTGCCACCACCCAGACCGGCGGTTCCACCGCCTAGCTCTCGGGTGCTGGGCGGTGCCACCACCCAGACCGGCGGTTCCACCGCCTAGCTCTCGGGTGCTGGGCGGTGCCACCACCCAGACCGGCGGTTCCACCGCCTAGCTCTCGGGTGCTGGGCGGTGCCACCACCCAGACCGGCGGTTCCACCGCCCGACCTTACTAGTCACTAGTTGGGCTTTAAGTCCGGCCCAAACCAGGTTTCATTTTGGGCCCATTTGGCCCCTAATCAAGATATAGGATTATTTCTTAATCCTAACCTTAATTACATTCAAACTACGTAACTAAAGACATACTCCTAAGCAAGTTTTTAACCGGCGAACTTCAAGTCTTGTTCCGGCGAGCTTTCCGGCGATCTTCCGACTGACTTCCGATACGCCCTTGGATTTCTTCCGACGGACTCCCAACTGGCTCCCGATCTTGTGGCGAAGTCAACGAGTAGCCGAGCCTTCCTCGGTGATCTCTGCGAACCTCCGATGATCTCTTCGGCGGACTTCCGAAAACTCTGATAAGTCCCCGATTTCTTCTCGATTGGTTCCGGCAGCATCTCCGACGAATCTTCAGACTCTCAACGGACTCTCGAACACCCATCGAACTTGACTCCGGTAGACTTGCTTTATGTCTTCAAGCTGTCGTAGTTAATCCTACATACTTATCTCAACATATGGATTAGATAAAACATGACAATTGAATTCATCATCAAAATCCGAGATTCAACAATCTCCCCTTTTTGATGATGACAATCAATTGATAACGGAGTTAACCTTAACTCCCCCTATCTATATGCAATACTTGAGATAAGACATTCTTGAATTCAAAGCCTTTGAATTCAACAAACATATTGATAAGTTAAGATGCTTAACCTTATCAATACTCCATCATGATTCCTATCATGATGTATCTCTCTGAAAATGATGTCAAGGCTTGACATCCATTTTCAATTTTTACATTTCAAGTGTAAAAGATAGTAATCGAAGCGATTCATCATATGGTAAGATATCAACATGTAAGATTGCAATGCAAGTTCTTGATATCTTAACATGATGCAATCATGGCATAATGCAAATTTGGCAATTATAGCATAGCAATTATCAATTTACCATATTTCTCAAGTGTAAAAGATAGTAATCGAAGCGATTCATCATATGATAAGATATCAACATGTAAGATTGCAATGCAAGTTCTTGATATCTTAACATGATGCAATCATGGCATAATGCAAATTTGGCAATTATAGCATAGCAATTATCAATTTACCATATTTCTCCCCCTTTGTCATCAACAAAAAGGAGAGTGTCTTTAAGCGTATAATTTATGATTATTAAAGCAAAGGAATTCAACACTACTATAGAATTTAGTTAAAAAAAAATCCAGAATTAAAACTTTATCTTTAATTCAAAATACATCACAAAAGAAGGTTCACATCATTCAAAATACATTGCAAAAGAAGGTTCAACATCATTCAAGGAAAGAAGATGACAAAGATCGCATGTCAAGATAAAAGATACATCGATTAATCTTTAGGAGGAAATGTATAGTGCTGATACAGGACATCTATTTTTTGATTCATTTGCCGTAGTTCCTTCAAAATTTCAAATTGTTGAGTTTGAATTTGCTCTTGCTGTGTTTTGAGTTGGTCTTGTTGTGATTTGATCTGATACAATTCTGCCAAAATGAGTTCTTCAGAGGATGAAGCAGGAGCTGAAGGTGCTGCGCCAAAAGGACTAGGAGGAGGAGATTCATTTCCCCTAAGAATTGGTGTTTCAGGGTGTTCTACTGGTGGAGGAATTGGATCAGTCCTTCTAGGTTGCCTCACCCATATACCGTTGCTAAAAGTGCACCTAAGTCTTTTCAATAGATTTATGTTGATGATGTTATATCGATCACTTTGAATTGTCTCTTCATCGGGTGGGATACAAATGTCATGGGCAAGTATAAGTCGTGTGATTAACCCCCCATATGATAACATACCGTCTTTAGCTATAATATCCTTCATGTGTTGCCGGATTGAGTATCCAAAGCAGTTATGTTGACCGGTCATAATCCAATACATTGTGCTCATCTCTATTTGACTTATTTCATCAAGATGAAATTGTTTAGGAAATACGATGCTTGTTATGATGTGATGAAGAATTTTAGAGTTAAAGGGTAGTAAGTGTTCGCAGCTCTTGAGTAGTATGCCGAGGTTCGGATTTGCAAAAATAGTTTCTATGGCTTCAAAGTAAGTTGCTCCTATTACATTTATATCCCATTTACCTCTAAAATAACAGCCCCTATCTTTTTCAATGAGTCCAATTAATTCACAAATAGTGCTATCAAAGATTCTAATCTGTGTTCCTAAAAGGTAAGTACTTAGGCTTTCGTTGTCCACACACAAGTTTGCATAAAATAGCCTAACTAACCTAGGATAAATTGGTTCATTGATTTGTAGGAGAGGTAAGGCATCTAAATGTGCAAACCACCTAATGGGTTCTAGGTTTCCTAGTTCATTTAGATCAACGTGTTTACCCTTATGTATAGTTCTTGTTTCGAAATTTGGAAATTTAAGTGCTACTTCTTTAGATTTAAAAAGATTTTGGTCATATGAATCTCCTACAATCCTTTTTCCTTTTGATCTCTTAGGAGCCATTATCTAGACAAGATGATGGATCAAAAATATTAAACTGTAAAGGGTAGGGAAAATAATAAAAAGAGGAAGAAGAAAATTTCAGATTTTACCTTATGGAGAATTTCTTGAAAGATGGAGAGCTTGGACCAACAAAAATCCCTTTCCAAGGCTTCTAAATGTTGGAATGAGGCTTTAGAGAGGTTGAGAGAGGGTTGAGGGAGGTTCTCACGGGTTGGGGGCGGTGTCATCGCCGGCCCTAACCCTTAAGATTTATATAGGGGCTCTCGGGCGGTGCCACCGCCAAACCGAGCGGTGCCACCGCCTAGCGACCGAACGCTCAGGCGGTGCTACCGTTGGTTCTGGCGGTGCTACCGCTGGTTCTGGCGGTGCCACCGCTGGCATGCCGCGAAAAAAATTTTTCATTCCTTCTCTGTCCCCTTTTTTTTATTATTTTTTTTATTTTTCAGAGATGTTAGGATAAACATTTCTTTGGAATTGAAAGAGAATGATCAAATCTACCAAGGAACGGAAAGAGGATGAAAAACTTTTCAGAAAGTACATTCTTAGGGACAATTTAACATGCCTAGTTCCCTTCTAATAAATTCAAATTGGTCTTCATTTAAAGCTTTGTAAAGATGTCTGCCAATTGATGCTTTGTGTCAATGAATTCTAGAACAACATTATTGTTAAGGACATGATCGCGTATGAAATGATGTCTAACGTCGATATGCTTAGTTCTAGAGTGCTGAATTGGATTTTTGGTAAGACTTATGGCACTTGTATTATCACACTTTATGGGAATGTTTTTCAAGTGAATTTCATAATCTTCTAATGTATTTTTCATCCAAACAATTTGTGCACAGCATGCACTTGCAACGATGTATTCAGCTTCCGCCGTAGATAGTGCAATTGAATTTTGTTTCTTGGAAGTCCAAGAAACAAGTGCATGTCCTAAAAATTGGCATGTGCCGGATGTACTTTTTCTATCTATCCTGCATCCGCCAAAATCGGCATCTGCATAAGCTATTAAATCAAATTTTTCTGATTTCGGATACCAAGTCCTAAATTTGGAGTTCCTTTAAGATATCTAAATATTCTTTTAACACTCTTGAGATGAGATAATTTAAGATTAGATTGAAACCTAGCACAAAGTCCCACACTAAACATAATATCCGGTCTAGTCGCGGTGAGGTAGAGTAGACTACCTATCATTCCCCTATACGTTTTTTGATCGAAATTTTCGTTGTTTTCATCCATATCTAACTTAGTCGAAGTACTCATAGGGGTGTTTATTGCTTTTGAATTATCCATGTTAAATCGTTTTAACAATTCTAATGTATATTTAGATTGGTTAAGAAATATACCGTCATTAAGTTGTTTGATTTGCAATCCTAAAAAGAATGTTAATTCACCCATTAAACTCATTTCAAATTCATGACTCATATTTTGGCAAATGATTCACATAGTGATTCATCCGAAGAACGAAAATAATATCATCAACATAAATTTGCACAATAAGAAAATTATTTTCAAAATGTTTGATAAACAATATAGTATCAACCTTGCCTTTGGTAAAATTATTTAAAATAAGAAAGGAACTAAGCCTTTCGTACCAAGCTCTAGGAGCTTGTTTCAAACCATAGAGAGCCTTAGTCAATTTGAATACATGATTAGGAAGAAGAGAATTTTCAAATCCAGGAGGTTGTTCGACATATACTTCTTCCAAAATAAAACCATTCAAGAAGGCACTTTTGACGTCCATTTGAAATAGTTTAAAATTATACTACTAGCATAGGCAAGGAGCATCCTAATGGCTTCTAATCTTGCCACAGGAGCGAAGGTTTCTTCGTAGTCGATACCTTCTTCTTGGTTGAAACCTTTGGCCACTAATCTAGCCTTGTTTCTAACCACGATACCACATTCATCTTGCTTGTTTCTAAAGACCCATTTAGTACCAATGACTAAATGGTCACTAGGTCGAGGAACAAGCTTCCATACCTCATTCCTCTCAAATGATTCAATTCCTCTTGCATTGCAATGACCAAGAATCATCTTTCAAGGCCTCGTCAATGCATTTAGGTTCGATTTGAGAGAGAAAGGCAGCATTAGCACAAAAATTCTTGAAAGAAGAACGAGTTTAAACCCTTGTGATGTATCTCCTATAATTTGCTCTTTTGGATGAGCATCTACATACTTCCATTCCTTGGGTAAGGAGATTTTGGAAGAAGATGCATCCAAGTTGCTATTTTGAGGAGGGGGTTCTTTTAAATCCAAATTTTCAAAACCAATATCATCATCAAAATCATTTTTCTTTAACTCAGAAATTTCATTAAAAATTACATGAATAGACTCATCTATAACTAAGGTTCTTTTGTTAAAAACACGAAAAGCCTTAGAAACAGAAGAGTAACCAAGAAAGATGCTTCATCGGATTTAGCATCAAATTTTCCTAAGGCATCCTTTTCATTTAAAATAAAGCATTTGCAACCGAAAACTTTAAAATAAGAAACATTTGGTGTTTGTTATTCCATAATTCATAGGGAGTTTTTGATAGAGATGGTCCTTATTAAAATCCTATTCATGATGTAGCAAGCCGTATTCACGGCTTCGGCCCAAAAGTACTTGGGTAGACTATGTTCATTCAACATAGTTCTTGCCATTTCTTGTAGATTTCTATTTTTTCTTTCTACTACTCTATTTTGTTGAGGGTTTCTTGGAGTAGAGAAGTTGTGGTTATATCCGTTAACTTCACAAAAATTTGGAAATCGCGGTTTTGAAATTCGCCACCGTGATCACTCCGAATTGATGAAATCATGAATCCTTTTTCGTTTTGAGTGAGTTTATAAAATTTAGAGAAACATTTGAAACAATCACTTTTGTGAGCCAAGAAATAGGTCCAAGTGTATCTAGTATAATCATCTACAATCACAAAAGCGTATTTGCTTCCTCCTAGACTTGTCGTGTCAATTGGTCCAAATAAGTCCAAATGGATCAATTGTAATGGTCTAGTGGTGCTATTTGATTTTTTAGTTTGAAACTAGTTTTTATTTGTTTACCTAGTTGACACGCATCACATACTTTGTCCTAACAAACTTCATATTGGGAATCCCTCGTACTAATTCTCTAGAGGAGATCTTAGATATTAGTTTCATGATTGCATGGCCTAATCTCCTATGCCAAAGCCAAGCATCATCTTTTAAAGCGGAGAGGCACATTTCATTACCTAGTTCATCAAGATTGATGGTGTAGACATTATTTTGTTTTAATGCAATCATAGTCATGTTATTGTTTGGTTTTTCAATAATACATACATTTGATTCAAATCTAACAATATAACCTTTATCACATAATTGACTAATACTCAAGAGATTATGTTTCAATCCATCAACTAGTAATACATTATCAATAGAAAAGTTTAATTTGTTACCTATGGTTCCCTTGCCAATGATTTTGCCTTTGTTGTTGTCTCCGAAGGTGACATAGCCTTCGTCTATGCTAGTGAGATTGGAGAATTGGGATGGATCTCCGGTCATATGCCTTGAGCATCCACTATCAAGGTACCATCTCTTGCTCCTAGCTTGTGATGGTGTATGTTTCTCCTCTCCGATGGCCATTAGGGTGTAATGAGCAACTTGCTCGGTGTTGGACTCCTCTTCTTCGGATGCGCTTGAATCATCCCACGTTGCTTTGAGCGCCTTTTTCTTTGATGTTCTCTTTTTGGCTTGGGGACATTCATTTTTGAAATGTCCCGGCTTCTTGCATTCATAGCATATCACTTGGTCCTTTTTATGTTCAAGTTTGTTTTTGGTGTTATTTTTAAATTTGTTCTTTCTTATAAATTTTTTAAATTTTTGAGTCAAAAGTGCAATGTCATTGTCACTGTCCTCATCACTTGATGTTCCTTTCAAGTGGTCTTCTTGTGATTTGAGTACCATATCCTTCCTGTTCTTTGGAAGGGGGTTCTCGAGCTCGTCATGAGCTTGACATGTCATTTCGTAGGTCATTAGAGACCCAATAAGTTCTTCAAGAGGGAATGTTTTAAGGTCCTTGGCCTCTTGAATGGCAGTAACTTTTGGATCCCAACTTTTAGGAAGAGATCTTTAGATTTTAGTTACTAATTCAAAGTTAGAAAAATCTTTACCAAGAGCTTTGAGTCCATTGATGACATCCGTGAAACGGGTGTACATGTCTCCGATGGACTCACTTGATTTCATTCGGAAAAGTTCGTAAGAGTGCACAAGAATGTTGATTTTGGACTCTTTCACTTGGCTAGTGCCTTCATGAGTGACCTCAAGAGTTCTCCAAATATCAAAAGCAGAATCACAAATTGAAACGCGATTAAATTCATTTTTGAAATGTCCCGGCTTCTTGCATTCATAGCATATCACTTGGTCCTTTTTATGTTCAAGTTTGTTTTTGGTGTTATTTTTAAATTTGTTCTTTCTTATAAATTTTTTAAATTTTTGAGTCAAAAGTGCAATGTCATTGTCACTGTCCTCATCACTTGATGTTCCTTTCAAGTGGTCTTCTTGTGATTTGAGTACCATATCCTTCCTGTTCTTTGGAAGGGGGTTCTCGAGCTCGTCATGAGCTTGACATGTCATTTCGTAGGTCATTAGAGACCCAATAAGTTCTTCAAGAGGGAATGTTTTAAGGTCCTTGGCCTCTTGAATGGCAGTAACTTTTGGATCCCAACTTTTAGGAAGAGATCTTTAGATTTTAGTTACTAATTCAAAGTTAGAAAAATCTTTACCAAGAGCTTTGAGTCCATTGATGACATCCGTGAAACGGGTGTACATGTCTCCGATGGACTCACTTGATTTCATTCGGAAAAGTTCGTAAGAGTGCACAAGAATGTTGATTTTGGACTCTTTCACTTGGCTAGTGCCTTCATGAGTGACCTCAAGAGTTCTCCAAATATCAAAAGCAGAATCACAAATTGAAACGCGATTAAATTCATTTTTGAAATGTCCCGGCTTCTTGCATTCATAGCATATCACTTGGTCCTTTTTATGTTCAAGTTTGTTTTTGGTGTTATTTTTAAATTTGTTCTTTCTTATAAATTTTTTAAATTTTTGAGTCAAAAGTGCAATGTCATTGTCACTGTCCTCATCACTTGATGTTCCTTTCAAGTGGTCTTCTTGTGATTTGAGTACCATATCCTTCCTGTTCTTTGGAAGGGGGTTCTCGAGCTCGTCATGAGCTTGACATGTCATTTCGTAGGTCATTAGAGACCCAATAAGTTCTTCAAGAGGGAATGTTTTAAGGTCCTTGGCCTCTTGAATGGCAGTAACTTTTGGATCCCAACTTTTAGGAAGAGATCTTTAGATTTTAGTTACTAATTCAAAGTTAGAAAAATCTTTACCAAGAGCTTTGAGTCCATTGATGACATCCGTGAAACGGGTGTACATGTCTCCGATGGACTCACTTGATTTCATTCGGAAAAGTTCGTAAGAGTGCACAAGAATGTTGATTTTGGACTCTTTCACTTGGCTAGTGCCTTCATGAGTGACCTCAAGAGTTCTCCAAATATCAAAAGCAGAATCACAAATTGAAACGCGATTAAATTCATTTTTGTCTAGTGCACAAAACAAGGCATTCATAGCCTTTGCGTTTAAAGCAAAAACTTTCTTCTCCGATTCATTCCATTCGCTCATCGGAAGAGAAGATTTTTGAAATCCATTTTCAACAATAGTCCAAAGCTCGAAATCCATGGAAATGAGGAAGATTCTCATACGTGTCTTCCAATGCGTGTAATCCGACCTATTAAATATAGGTGGATGTGTAATGGAGTGTCCCTCATGCATGCCGGAGTAAGCCATCTCTCTTGGGTATTAAACCAAATATGAGAGTGAGCCTTGTTCTGATACCAATTGTTAGGATCGGAGCGGCACTAAGAGGGGGGGGGGGGTGAATTAGTGCAGCGGATTAAACTTGTAAGTTTGAAAACGATTTTGTAAAATGCAAGGAGATTTCGTTTCGATAGTAACTTGAGTAAAGTGAAAAACGAAAACTTGCTGCTATGTAGATAATGATTGCAGAAAAGTAAGAACTTGGTATGTAGATAATGATTGCAGAAAAGTAAGAACTCACACATTTAAGGAACACACCAATTTAAAGTGGTTCGGTCAAAATGACCTATATCCACTTGCGATGCCTTCTTCGATGAGGCTCCCAACTTCCACTAGCAAATCTCTTTGAAGGGGAAGGATAAATACCCCTCTTACAACCTTTTACAAGTGGTTCACACTCTTACAAGTTTTCAAAGAGAAAGAAGGAGGTGAACACTCAAGCAATTGAAAGCAAGACTTGCTAAAGACTTTCCTAAGGCTTTATCTCAATTTCTTACACCTCAAAGGTTGTAATCTCTGTTGAGAATTGAGGAGTATTTATAGGCCTCAAGAGGATTCAAATTTGGGCTCCAAAATTTGAATTCTCTTCGGTTCCCGAAGCTAGCGGTGCCACCACCTGTCAGTTCTGACACTGACAGTGTACTAGGCGGTGCTACCGCCCAGTCCAGCGGTGCCACCGCCTAGCTCTCGGGTGCTGGGCGGTGCCACCACCTGTCAGTTCTGACACTGACAGTGTACTAGGCGGTGCTACCGCCCAGTCCAGCGGTGCCACCGCCTAGCTCTCGGGTGCTGGGCGGTGCCACCACCTGTCAGTTCTGACACTGACAGTGTACTAGGCGGTGCTACCGCCCAGTCCAGCGGTGCCACCGCCTAGCTCTCGGGTGCTGGGCGGTGCCACCACCTGTCAGTTCTGACACTGACAGTGTACTAGGCGGTGCTACCGCCCAGTCCAGCGGTGCCACCGCCTAGCTCTCGGGTGCTGGGCGGTGCCACCACCTGTCAGTTCTGACACTGACAGTGTACTAGGCGGTGCTACCGCCCAGTCCAGCGGTGCCACCGCCTAGCTCTCGGGTGCTGGGCGGTGCCACCACCTGTCAGTTCTGACACTGACAGTGTACTAGGCGGTGCTACCGCCCAGTCCAGCGGTGCCACCGCCTAGCTCTCGGGTGCTGGGCGGTGCCACCACCTGTCAGTTCTGACACTGACAGTGTACTAGGCGGTGCTACCGCCCAGTCCAGCGGTGCCACCGCCTAGCTCTCGGGTGCTGGGCGGTGCCACCACCTGTCAGTTCTGACACTGACAGTGTACTAGGCGGTGCTACCGCCCAGTCCAGCGGTGCCACCGCCTAGCTCTCGGGTGCTGGGCGGTGCCACCACCTGTCAGTTCTGACACTGACAGTGTACTAGGCGGTGCTACCGCCCAGTCCAGCGGTGCCACCGCCTAGCTCTCGGGTGCTGGGCGGTGCCACCACCTGTCAGTTCTGACACTGACAGTGTACTAGGCGGTGCTACCGCCCAGTCCAGCGGTGCCACCGCCTAGCTCTCGGGTGCTGGGCGGTGCCACCACCTGTCAGTTCTGACACTGACAGTGTACTAGGCGGTGCTACCGCCCAGTCCAGCGGTGCCACCGCCTAGCTCTCGGGTGCTGGGCGGTGCCACCACCTGTCAGTTCTGACACTGACAGTGTACTAGGCGGTGCTACCGCCCAGTCCAGCGGTGCCACCGCCTAGCTCTCGGGTGCTGGGCGGTGCCACCACCCAGACCGACGGTTCCACCGCCTAGCTCTCGGGTGCTGGGCGGTGCCACCACCCAGACCGACGGTTCCACCGCCCGACCTTACTAGTCACTGGTTGGGCTTTAAGTCCGGCCCAAACCAGGTTTCATTTTGGGCCCAGTTGGCCCCTAATCAAGATATAGGATTATTTCTTAATCCTAACCTTAATTACATTCAAACTACGTAACTAAAGACATACTCCTAAGCAAGTTTTTAACCGGCGAACTTCAAGTCTTGTTCCGGCGAGCTTTCCGGCGATCTTCCGACGGACTTCCGATACGCCCTTGGATTTCTTCCGACGGACTCCCAGCTGGCTCCCGATCTTGTGGCGAAGTCAACGAGTAGTCGAGCCTTCTCGGTGATCTCTGCGAACCTCCAATGATCTCTTCGGCGGACTTCCGAAAACTCCGATAAGTCCCCGATTTCTTCTCGATTGGTTCCGGCAGCATCTCCGACGAATCTTCGGACTCTCAACGGGAAGGATAAATACCCCTCTTACAACCTTTTACAAGTGGTTCACACTCTTACAAGTTTTCAAAGAGAAAGAAGGAGGTGAACACTCAAGCAATTGAAAGCAAGACTTGCTAAAGACTTTCCTAAGGCTTTATCTCAATTTCTTACACCTCAAAGGTTGTAATCTCTGTTGAGAATTGAGGAGTATTTATAGGCCTCAAGAGGATTCAAATTTGGGCTCCAAAATTTGAATTCTCTTCGGTTCCCGAAGCTAGCGGTGCCACCACCTGTCAGTTCTGACACACTGACATTGTACTAGCGGTGGGGGGGGGGGGGGGGGGGGGGGGGGGGGGGGGGGGGGGGGTGAATTAGTGCAGCGGATTAAACTTGTAAGTTTGAAAACGATTTTGTAAAATGCAAGGAGATTTCGTTTCGATAGTAACTTGAGTAAAGTGAAAAACGAAAACTTGCTGCTATGTAGCTAATGATTGCTGAAAAGTAAGAACTTGGTATGTAGATAATGATTGCAGAAAGTAAGAACTCACACATTTAAGGAACACACCAATTTAAAGTGGTTCGGTCAAAATGACCTATATCCACTTGCGATGCCTTCTTCGATGAGGCTCCCAACTTCCACTAGCAAATCTCTTTGAAGGGAAGGATAAATACCCCTCTTACAACCTTTTACAAGTGGTTCACACTCTTACAAGTTTTCAAAGAGAAAGAAGGAGGTGAACACTCAAGCAATTGAAAGCAAGACTTGCTAAAGACTTTCCTAAGGCTTTATCTCAATTTCTTACACCTCAAAGGTTGTAATCTCTGTTGAGAATTGAGGAGTATTTATAGGCCTCAAGAGGATTCAAATTTGGGCTCCAAAATTTGAATTCTCTTCGGTTCCCGAAGCTAGCGGTGCCACCACCTGTCAGTTCTGACACTGACAGTGTACTAGGCGGTGCTACCGCCCAGTCCAGCGGTGCCACCGCCTAGCTCTCGGGTGCTGGGCGGTGCCACCACCCAGACCGACGGTTCCACCGCCCGACCTTACTAGTCACTGGTTGGGCTTTAAGTCCGGCCCAAACCAGGTTTCATTTTGGGCCCAGTTGGCCCCTAATCAAGATATAGGATTATTTCTTAATCCTAACCTTAATTACATTCAAACTACGTAACTAAAGACATACTCCTAAGCAAGTTTTTAACCGGCGAACTTCAAGTCTTGTTCCGGCGAGCTTTCCGGCGATCTTCCGACGGACTTCCGATACGCCCTTGGATTTCTTCCGACGGACTCCCAGCTGGCTCCCGATCTTGTGGCGAAGTCAACGAGTAGTCGAGCCTTCTCGGTGATCTCTGCGAACCTCCAATGATCTCTTCGGCGGACTTCCGAAAACTCCGATAAGTCCCCGATTTCTTCTCGATTGGTTCCGGCAGCATCTCCGACGAATCTTCGGACTCTCAACGGACTCTCGAACACCCATCGAACTTGACCCCGGTAGACTTGCTTTATGTCTTCAAGCTGTCGTAGTAATCCTGCATACTTATCTCAACATATGGATTAGATAAAACATTACAATTGAATTCATCATCAAAATCCGAGATTCAACAGTTACAACATCAAGTTTGAATTTAATGATTGTATTATAGAAATACTATATATGAATAGATCTTTGATTATCTAAAGGACCAACAATGTCTATACCATTAATCTTGATGAGTTTTGTAATGAAACTTGCTTTTCGGTTTTAATCGATGATGCTTAACTTTGGCATAGGAGGTTAGGTCATGCAAGCATAAAACGAATCTCCCAAATTTCATCTAGAGAACTTGTAAGAAGAATCCCTAGCATCAAGTTTGTCAAAGACAAAGTGTATGATGCGTGTCAACTAGGAAAACAAATAAAAAGTAATTATAAGTCAAAGAATCAAATAAGCACCTCTAGATCATTCAAATTGATCCATATATATTTATTTGGACCAATTAATATAACAAGCCTAGGAGGTAGCAAATACACCTTTGTAATTGTTGATGATTATTATAAATATACTAGGATATACTTCTTGGCACATAAAAGTGATTGTTTTAATTATTTTTTAAAATTTTGTAAACTTGTTCAAAATGAAAAAAACTTTTATGATTTTATCTATATGTAGCGATCACGGTGGTGAGTTTCAAAACTGTGATTTCCAAAACTTTTATGAATCAAATGGGTATAACCATAATTTCTCTACTCCAAGAAACCAAAAAAAAAAAGCATAGTTGAAAGAAAAAATAAGAGTTTACAAGAAATGGCAAAAACCATATTAAACGAACATAGCCAATCCAAATATTTTTGGGTCGAAGCTATTAACACGACATGCTATGTCATGAATAGGGTTATAGTAAGACCATTATTTTTTAAAATTTTGTAAACTTGTTCAAAATGAAAAAAACTTTTATGATTTTATCTATATGTAGCGATCACGGTGGTGAGTTTCAAAACTGTGATTTCCAAAACTTTTATGAATCAAATGGGTATAACCATAATTTCTCTACTCCAAGAAACCAAAAAAAAAAAGCATAGTTGAAAGAAAAAATAAGAGTTTACAAGAAATGGCAAAAACCATATTAAACGAACATAGCCAATCCAAATATTTTTGGGTCGAAGCTATTAACACGACATGCTATGTCATGAATAGGGTTATAGTAAGACCATTATTTTTTAAAACTCCTTATGAGTTGTGGAATAATAAAAAAACCCAATGTTTCGTATTTTAAAGTTTTTTGTTGTAAATGTTTTGTATTAAATAAAAATGAGGCCTTAGGCAAATTTGATGCAAAATTCGATAAAGGCATTTTTCTTGGTTATTCTTCTACTTCTAAAACATTTCATGTGTTTAATAAAAATACTTTAGTTATAGAAGAATCTATTCATGTTATTTTTAATGAGGTTTTTGAATCTAAGAAAATTGATTTTGATGATGATTTTGATTTTGATGGTTTAAATTTAAATGAACCCTCTCCTCCCACTAGCAACTTGGATGCATCTTCTTCCAAAGAATCCTTACCTAAGGATTGGAAGTATGTAGATGCTCATCCTAAGAAGTTAATCATTGGAGACACTTCAAAAGATGTTCAAACTCATTCTTCTCTTAAAATTTTTTATGCGAATGCAGTCTTTTTATTTCAAATTGAACATAAATGCATTAACGAGACCCTAAAAGATGATTCATGGGTTATTGTAATGCATGAGGAATTAAATCAAGAGAAATGAGATGTGGAAGATTGTTCCTAGACCTAGAGACTATTTGATAATTAGCATTAAATGGGTCTTCAGAAATAAGCAAGATGAACTTGGTATCATGATTAGAAATAAGGCTAGATTACTGGCCAAAGATTTCAACCAAAAATAAGACATCGATTATGAAGAAACCTTCGCTCTTGTGGCTAGACTTGAAGCCATAAGGATTCTCCTTGCTTATACTAGATGTAATAATTTTAAGTTATTTAAAATAAATGTTAAAAGTGCTTTTCTTAATGACTTTATTTCTAAAGAAGTTTATGTTGAACAACCTCCCGGATTTGATAATGCTAAATTTTCGAATCATATGTTTCAGTTGACTAAGGTTCTCTATAGATTAAAACAACCCCTAGGGCTTGGTATGAGAGGTTTAGTTCTTTTCTTATTCAAAATAATTTTATGAAATGTAAGGTTAATACTACATTGTTTATCAAACATTTTAAAAATAATTTTCTCATTGTTCAAATTTATATTGATGATATTATTTTTGGATTTTCAAATGAGTCTTTATGTGAATCCTTTGCCAATAGAATGAGCCATGAATTTGAAATGAGTTTGATGAGGGAATTAATTTTTTTCTTGGGTTTACAAATCAAACAATTTAATGACAGATTTTTTGTTAGTCAAACAAAATATGCTTTAGATCTATTAAAATGATTTACTATGGATAATGCTAAGGCTATTATTACACCAATAAGTAATTCTACAAAATAGATATGGACATTAATTGAGAATGTTTTAATCAAAAAACTTATAAGGGTATGATAGGTAATTTATTATACCTCACAGTAATTAGACCCAATCTCATGTTTAGTGTTGAACTATATACTAGGTTTCAATCTAATCCTAAGCAATCTCACTAAAAATTATTAAAAGTTATTTTAAATATCTAAAAGGAACTCCTAATCTAGGAATATAGTATCCAAATCTAAAAACTTTGGAGTTAATGCTTATGCCGAGGGCTGATTTGCTAGTTGTCAAATAGATAAAAAAAAGCACATCTGGAACATGTCAATTCTTAAGTCAACACTTGTCTCTTGGTCTTCCAAGAAACAAAACTCAGTTGCATTATCTATAACTGAAGCTAAGTATATAATAGTAGGTGCATACTATGCACAAGTTATCTGGATGAAGAACACTTTAGAAGATTAGGAATTTATTTGAAAATATACCTATAAAATGTGATAACACTAGTACAATATGTTAACAAAAAATCTCATTTAACACTCTAGAACTAAATATATTGATATTAAGCATCAGAGATCATGTTAATAATCAGGATATTTCTTTAGAATTTATTGATATAAAGTATCAATTAGCATATTTTTTACAAAACCATTGAATGAGGAACAATTTAATTTTATTAGAGATCATGTTAATAATCAGGATATTTCTTTAGAATTTATTGATATAAAGTATCAATTAGCATATTTTTTACAAAACCATTGAATGAGGAACAATTTAATTTTATTAGAGATCATGTTAATAATCAGGATATTTCTTTAGAATTTATTGATATAAAGTATCAATTAGCATATTTTTTACAAAACCATTGAATGAGGAACAATTTAATTTTATTAGAGATCATGTTAATAATCAGGATATTTCTTTAGAATTTATTGATATAAAGTATCAATTAGCATATTTTTTACAAAACCATTGAATGAGGAACAATTAATTTTTTCTTGGGTTTACAAATCAAACAATTTAATGACAGATTTTTTGTTAGTCAAACAAAATATGCTTTAGATCTATTAAAATGATTTACTATGGATAATGCTAAGGCTATTATTACACCAATAAGTAATTCTACAAAAATAGATATGGACATTAATTGAGAATGTTTTAATCAAAAAACTTATAAGGGTATGATAGGTAATTTATTATACCTCACAGTAATTAGACCCAATATCATGTTTAGTGTTGAACTATATACTAGGTTTCAATCTAATCCTAAGCAATCTCACTTAAAAATTATTAAAAGTATTTTTAAATATCTAAAAGGAACTCCTAATCTAGGACTATAGTATCCAAATTCTAAAAACTTTGAGTTAATTGCTTATGCCGAGGCTGATTTTGCTAGTTGTCAAATAGATAAAAAAAAGCACATCTGGAACATGTCAATTCTTAAGTCAAACACTTGTCTCTTGGTCTTCCAAGAAACAAAACTCAGTTGCATTATCTATAACTGAAGCTAAGTATATAATAGTAGGTGCATACTATGCACAAGTTATCTGGATGAAGAACACTTTAGAAGATTATGGAATTTATTTGAAAAATATACCTATAAAATGTGATAACACTAGTACAATATGTTTAACAAAAAATCTCATTTAACACTCTAGAACTAAATATATTGATATTAAGCATCATTTTATTAGAGATCATGTTAATAATCAGGATATTTCTTTAGAATTTATTGATATAAAGTATCAATTAGCATATTTTTTACAAACCATTGAATGAGGAACAATTTAATTTTATTAGAAGAGAATTAGACATGTTAAACCTTCCAAATACATGAATTCCTTTATAAGTTTTTCGAATTTCTCAATTTTTCATAACTTGAATTTTCCTTTTAAATCAAGATCATCTCATATGAATCCTTCCTCTTTCTATTTGCAAAAGAAAAGCCTTGATTCATGGATTTTTGATCCTTCATTTAATGATCCTTCCCCATGAATTCTTCCTCACTCTACTCACGAAAGAAAAATTTTTATCCATGGACTTTTAGTATGTGATGATCATTTACAAGAATAGGGATTTGATTTCTTTTTTGTATGGACATCTTGATCCTTTATGATGAATCATCTCTCGTTGCTATAGTAAAAGCTTGATTCAATGAAACTTTAACTTTCATGAATTTGGTTCTTGATTTTTCATGGAGAATGAATTCCTCCCTTACTCTTCTTCCTCTTCTTATTTTTATGACAAAGGAAGAAAGAAACTGCACATCTCAAAAAGAACCAAAAAACTCTTACACATCTAAAGCAAAAATGCTAGCTTGCCTATTTCAAAAAGCAAAAACAATTATCATGCAAAGTTTTTGCTTAACTTCTCATTTTTGCTAGCTTCGATAAATTGGTGTAAAACTTACTTGAATAGTTTAAAACACTTGCATTGTTGAATCATTCTCGTTTTTGTTGATAACAAAGGGGGAGAAATAATGAATGTTTGGTATTATGAATGTTTTAGTATGGGAGAAATGATGAATGTTTGGTATCATGATGAAAATGTTGATTTAATGCATGAAGTGATAAATGCTTAAATTTTTTAAAGTTATATCCAAAATGATGTAATGTATCATAAATGCTTTAGTATCATGCATTGAAGAAATTATGAATGTTTGGTATCATGATAAAAATGTTGATTTAATGCATGAAGTGATAAAAATTTTAATGTCTTAGCATAATGATGTATCATGAATTTTTTTAGTATCAGGTATGATATGTCCATAGTAATGATTGATTTATTTTTGGTATCATGCATGAAGTGAGGATAAAACATAAGGTTTTGAAATTGTGCATGTTTTAATTTAAAACTATAATGATGCACAAACATATGAAATTTTGATTTGATATATTGCATTTGATCCTTGTGATCAAAATTGTTTCACTTGAATTCAAAGGTCATGATTCCTTTTGAATTCAAGTTTGCTTATCTCAATATAGCATATAGATAGGGGGAGTTAAGGTTAACTCCGTTATCAATTTGTTATCATCATCAAAAAGGGGGAGATTGTTGAATCTTGGATTGTGATGATGAAATCAATTGATAAATTATTAATCTGATCCATATGTTGAGATAAATGTTATAGGTTTAACTACGATAATGAATAAGACATAAAGCAGATGTTGGGCCGGAGTCAAATATCAAACGTTATAATGAAGATTCAGATGATGTGCCGGAAGATCACTGAGAGTTCATCGAGAGTTCGCCAAGAGTTCATCAGGAGTTCGCTGAGAGTTCGTCGGGAGCTTGCTGAGAGTTTATCGGGTGTTTGTTGAGAGTTCATTGGGAGCTTGCCTAGGGTTCATTGAGAGTTCGCCAATAGTTCGTCGGGAGTTCCCCAAAGCATGCCAAAAGTTTACCGAAAGTTTGTCGAGACTTCGCTGAAAGAACGATTGACATATTGGACAAAAATTACTTAGTTAATATCTTAATTATCATATTTAGAACTTTGATTAAGTTAGGATTGGGAGGTAATCCTACTAACTCAATTAGGGGTCAATTGGGTCCAAAACTAAGCTGAGTTTGGCCGAATGGAAGGACCACTTGGCCACTTAGAGACTTGCCAGGCTGTCACGGACTTAGTTGGTTTTGCCTAAGTCATGCGGCACCCTTGCGTGTCCGTCCGCAAGAGTCAGCCTCCCCGAAACCTCCCATGGTCCCTTAGGACCTGCAACAGAGAAAACGGGTTAGAGAAAACGCCTCACTCGGGATCCACAAGCAATCATCTCCGGAAACACTTCTTAGACAATGCAAATTACAAACAAACTTTACAAGCTCTGAACAGTTGCACAACAAAGGGGTAAAATAGTCCACTACAGACCGAAAATCTTTCACAAGTGTCCACATGACACAACCTTTATTTACAAGCCTAAAGTGGTCATCAAACCCACACAAATGGGACTCTTAGCCTTTGGCCGTCCCTCAACCTACTGTGCAGAGCATGAACAAACCCACAAGACACGGACATACATAAGCATTGCATCAAACATCCTGTTTCAAAGTTTGTCCATGACATTCTCCCCCACTTATTCCTTCGACGTCCTCGTCGAAGCCTTTGTCGACACTGCAACTGCTTGCCTTTGCTGAGTCTTCAATCTTCTGCTCCAGCTGCAACGCGCCTCTTGGCTCCCAGTTGCTCTTCGCTGCTGTTTTTGAGTAGTCGAATCTTTGATCCGCCATCCTGCTTCAACTCGCCAATGACTCTAAATATGGTGTGGGGTTGGCTGAGTTGTGTTGATCCTTGTTGGTTCCTGCGGATCCTCCAAATGAAGGAAAAGACCATCCTTTCTGCGCCAGTCTCTCAAAATTCCACATGCTGCTTGAACTGGGTAGATGCTTGTTGGAGCTTTAACGAGCATCCTCTCGCAAACTTCTGAAGTTTTGGGTCCTTCCTCCACAAAATCTGTCTATTGACTCTTCTTTCGCTTAGTTGCCTCATCCAAGTAGGTTCGCATCACTTCTGCTTTCGATTGGCATTTCGTTGGGAAATGAAGCGGACAATCTACTCTCAGTAGCACTGATCACCGTTGGTGAGGATTTGACAACTATTGTCTTCCATTATCTTCGAAGGGTCTTTGAACTTGTGCAGAGCTCCTCTATTGGATAGATAAGAGAATTGGGGTACTCAGTTTCACCCATTCTCTTAGTAGTTGAGAAGGCAAAGGTTACTTGACTTCGCCCGCCTCCTCGAGGTTGTACTCCATGCATCGAGCTGGTTACTGGCCTTCGCCTGCTCTTTGCTCACACTTTTGAAGCACTTGAAGTGTTTGCACTCCTTGCATTGAGTTAGTTACTGTGATTCACCTCCTCAATGCCATCGAACTTCTGGAATGCTGGAAGTTTTCACCCCAACTTGGAGTAATTCTCTGATAGATTTGGTCGCCTCTGGGATTGTACCGCCTTCTCCATCAGCCCTGCCGCCTACTCCACTGAGTAGCAAAGGTACAGTACCGCGTACTGCCTGCTTCGTTCCTTGGTCGTGCACTCTTGCATGACCCGAAGTCCTTCACTTTCGGCTATCTTGATGAGAAGCTCGTTGACACCGGTCTTACGAAGTTCTTTGGCCTCCGCCCTTCAGCCTTGTCTCGGTACTTGGAGATTGCCTCTGCATGCTCCACCTCCTCGGCCCCTTTCACGACCAAGCGCTCTCCCTCCACAAGAGCAAGGGATCAATGACTTTCACGGAAGTCCCGCCTTTGCGGTACCATGGCGCTGCCATGCCCATGGCCCTACTATCCGTCGCTTCGCCTCTGCATCCCTTTTCTTCCCGATCAGTAGATATGTCTCTGTGGCACTCCTCCGAGTCCACCTCCATACTAACTGATGCTTGAGTTTGGGTAGCTAAGTCCCTCTGGACTCGTCGTCGCTTCCTCGCCCCTTTCGACCCCCTGCTTCATCACCTCTATGTTCTCCAAGCAGATCCCTTTGGTCGATGGAAAGACAGACTGCAACTCCCGTGCATGGCCTCTGCCATACATTGTAGGGTTTACACTGATTCTGTTCTCCTTAGCTTCATTGGTAGCAACTTTGGCATCGACCTTGTCCTCTGACTTGCCGGGCTCCCTTAAGCGAATATTGGCTCTGGAGCAGTCCAACTCTCCAGCTGCTTCGATCATACCTCTGCATGATCAAGTCCCTCTCATGGGACTCACTGGTACTTGCATTCGAACTTTTCCCTTGGTAGAACACAGCCCCCATATGCTGATGACCAAGGCTTTCATCCGATGCAAAATTCGATGCACGCACGGAAGACCCGCCTCTGCGGTACCATGACCTTCACTCCTTGAATCCATAGCTCTTCTTGCCGTCGTGTTGTTCACCGAAGTGGAGCTTCCAGTAGCTCCTGATCATACCTCCGTATGATAAGTCTCTCACGGGACTTTACCCGTGTGTATCGCATTGCCACGAACTGTTCCACCACGATCCGCTGCACCATGTCGCCTCCTGGTGACATCTCTATTGCCTTCTGATCCTTGTGGAATGAACTCGAATTGTAGTCCCTCCATTTGTGGTCTCTGCCACCACATCCCCTCTATGTTCTCCAAGCAGATCACCTTTGCGTCGATGGAACAGACAGACTGCCAACTCCCGTGCATGGCCTCTGCCATAACATTGTAGGGTTACACTGACTTATGTTCTCCTTAAGCTTCACTTGGTAGCAACGTGTCGCCTTACTCGACCTTGTCCTCTGACTTGCGGGCTCCCTACGCAGAATATTGGCTTGGAGCAGTCCACACTCTCAGCTGCTTCGATCATACCTCTGCATGATCAAGTTCCCTCTCAATGGGATCTACTGGTACTTGCATTCGAAATTTTCCCTTTGGTAGACCACAGCACCCCACTTATGCTGATGACCAAGGCTTTCATCCGATGCAAAATTCGATGCACGCACGGAAGACCGCCTCTGCGGTACCATGACCTTCACTCCTGAATCATAGCTCTTCTTGCCGTCGTGTTGTTCACCGAAGTGGAGCTTCCAGTAGCTCCTGATCATACCTCCGTATGATAAGTCTCTCACGGGACTTTACCCGTGTGTATCGCATTGCACGAACTGTTCCACCACGATCCGCTGCACCATGTCGCCTCCTGGTGACATCTCTATTGCCTTCTGATCCTTGTGGAATGAACTCGAATTGTAGTCCCTCCATTTGTGGTCTCTGCCACCACATTGCAGGGCCTCTTCCACTTTCAATTGTGTTCGCTCCTTTGGCAATCGACCTTTGTCCACCCGCTCTTGGGTCACACCTAGACGAAGCACCGCTCTAGGACAGTCCATTGCCTAGTAGCTCCCGAAGTCCACCGACTTCGCTGCAATTAGTGCACCATTGTCTGGATCCTGGGCCTCTACCCCTACCAGCCCAATCTCCGCTGTGCACCGCTCCCTTTCATGGCAACTTGAATGGCAACACTGTGGCATATTCTTCAAGAGTACCCGCCTCCGCGTCCTCTTACCCCGTGCCAAGGCCTTATGAACCCAACTTTGCCTCTACAAGCTGAGTCGCCTCAGTTCCTCCATCAAATGCTTCTTCGAGATAAGGTGCATGTGCCTAGAAGCTCCCTTCGTCTTTGGCACCATGCAATCCGAGTCCGCTCTATCAGAAATAAAGGACCCATGGAACAACATGATCTTGCTCTTGCCTCTACAAGAGTTCATGTCCTTGACCTTTGTCTAAGGAAAGCTCTGCGCCTCCGCTCCATGTTCCCACTTCTATGCCGACTCACTTCATGCGGCTTGGGTACTTCGCTAAGTTACACCCAAGTTGCTTCGCTCCTCGTTTTTGTCATTGAGTTGATGGTGGCCCTCGCGCCCACCATTCCACGGGTCAGCCCTCCCTTGAGTCTGATCTCTATATCGACTCCAAGTGTGCCTTCATTTGTGTTGCTTTGGGTCGCTCCCCCACTTGATCTCGCAATGCATCCACCGATGCATTCTCTCAAGCGAGATCATACGACGACTCCTCGCCGCTCGCTTGGTCCATTGAGCTTCGTGAAGTTGTTGTTTTTGAGGTACTACTCCTCAACATGTGCAGTCTATTGCACGTGATTCTCCCTTTGGAGAGTCGGGATTTATCCCTCCTGGATATCCATCCCGTTGGAGCAACATCTCTCTTCGTTTCGGAGACCACCATCCCCTTGGACTACTCCGATTTGCCGAACAAACTACGCATTGTTCTGCCTCCTGCAAACACACTTGCTAGATTGCGATTCCACGTCAATACAGCCCCCACTGCACCACTCAAGGCCTAGCAACATGCTGAACTCGCTGCACACTTCAGCCTCCTACGGACGTATCCTTCACATGCCGAAGAGAAAGTTTCAATGCTCCATGGAACCGAGTTTCGGTCGCTTTGGGATGGTCACGAACATTCCGTCATCCGCATACAAGCCCTTGCATGAGTACCGAATTTTTCGAGTTAGCAATTCCCCTCACCTCTGTGAGTTTTGCACAACTCTTTCGGTCGCTGAGCAACTCATTCCACCTTGCATGATCTCATCCTTTAACAAGCACCTCGCTTGCCTTGAACACCATCAAGTATAGTTGCCAACGTTGAGCCATAGCTCAAACTCAACCATCCCAACCTTTGTGCGCTTCGCATTCTTCCCAGCTTGCTCGTCCTCGTGGTGCCTCTCACGCGAAGGGTTGGCCATTCCTCTGAATGCCAATCTCAGATGCTCGCTCCTCTTTGCGACTCTATTTCCCTACATCGCCATGCTCGTTTTCCTCAAAACGATCGCGTGTGCTGGCTGCCCTCAATGCAGCCCCGCTAGGTCCCCCACGTTTGCATGCTAAGTGTTTTTATGAGTGCTTGTCCCGCTCTGATACCATCTGTCACGGACTTAGCTAGTTTTGCCTAAGTCGTGCGGCACCCTTGTGTGTCCGTCCGCAAGAGTCAGCCTCCCCGAAACCTCCCATGGTCCCTTAGGACCTGCAACAGAGAAAACGGGTTAGAGAAAACGCCTCACTCGGGATCCACAAGCAATCATCTCCGGAAACACTTCTTAGACAATGCAAATTACAAACAAACTTTACAAGCTCTGAACAATTGCACAACAAAGGGGTAAAATGGTCCACTACAGACCGAAAATCTCTCACAAGTGTCCAGATGACACAACCTTTATTTACAAGCCTAAAGTGACCATCAAACCCACACAAATGGGACTCTTAGCCTTCGGTCGTCCCTCAACCTGCTGTGCAGAGCATGAACAAACCCACAAGACACGGACATACATGAGCATTGCATCAAATATCATGTTTCAAAGTTTGTCCGTGACAAGGCGGTGGCACTGCCCAGGGTGGGCGGTGGAACCGCTTGAGGCTCAACCTCCTAAGTGGTATGAGCGATAGTACCGCTTAGACTGAGCGGTAGTACCGTTGGCGGTTAATGCTGCCAAGTGATGGTACCACTAGAGCCCAATCTCCGAGACTCTATCAGGCGGTAGTACCGCTAGACTAGGCAATGGTACCGCCTAGTATCAGAGTGTTAGGTGGTAGTACCGTCCAATACTAGCTGTAGTACCGCTAGTACCCTGGAAATCCAAGATGAGATACTTTTTTGCTTCAATTTTGAAACCTTTAGGGCCTATAAATACCACACTCCTTTCTACATGAAAGGGTAACAAAAAGAGCAAAAAAGTGTAAAAAAAATCTTTAAGTGTTGGGGTGTAAAAGTGTTGTAAAAGTGCTATGAGTCGTCCTCTTTCTTCAGCTTTGTAATCATTAGAGAAGAGGTGTGAGGCTTATAAGGATTGTCTCCTAAACCCGTGAAAAGGAGAAAACTTTGTAAGAAGGTGATTAGTCTTCACCTATTGAAGGAAGACCATTAGTGGACACCGGTGACCTTGATGGAGGAGAAATCGGAAGTGGACATAGGTCACAATAATCGAACTACTATAAATCTAGTGTATTCTTTTCTTACTATTTTCCTTCATTATTTAGCTACACTCTACACTTTACATTTACTCTAAGTCATTACTTTCATTACTTTCTGATACGGGCTTTGTTGAAATAATTTTATCAAACGAAATTTTTTAAATCAACATAATTTTTATTGCTGCACTAATTCAATTCCCTCCCTTCTCTTAGTGTCGTATTGATCTTAACAAAAATAGCCCCAATTGAGTTGTCTTGGTTACACCCAAAACTAACTCAATTAGACCTAACTAACTTGATCTAGACAATTGATTACAAGCATGAATCCTATGTTGTCCGACATGTAATTGGTTCATCCAGCACTTCGTCTGATCTTTCGATGTATTACCCAATCAGCATGTTGGCCTCCCACAACTTCCGATCTCCTTAGTGCAATGTTTGATCCTTC
>CM017193.1:22663231-22783231 GCA_004837865.1 Musa balbisiana | reverse complement strand
GCCGTCGGGCATGGCGGCCGTGGAGGTCGCGCCGCAGTCGATCAGGAAGTTGTCGGCGGGGGTAAAGGCCGCTGCCGACTTTTGCGCCTGCCCGGAGGCCGGCGTCGAGCGGAGGAGGAGCTGGAGGAGGAGGAAGAGGAGGAAGAGGAGGAAAGGGAGGGATGCTTGATCCATTCTAATCGAAACCATGATCATCATCATGAGCTTCTTCTGTTACCTCCGCCGTCGCGGGCGCATATAGTCGAACACCTTTCCGATCCCGGAATGGGGTTCGGGAAAGTGGAGGAGAGAGAAATGGCGCTACGGGACCAAAAAATGCGTCTCTTCGTTTGTTTGACGGTCAGCTCAAATCCTCGTGCTGCGGTTGGATCGCCATGCTATATATGGAGGCCTGACGACTAAGTCAAGTTGCAGAGAAGGAGGAGGCATACTTGGCATCCTGCCATCTCTCCATCTCAATTCCTCCCTCTTTCTTCTCGCTTCCGCTGGTGAGATATAACGTGAAACCATTGCATGGCATTCATTGCCTTTTCTACATGACGCATTAATCTGCATACTAATTAATGAAATTGGGAATGGCAGATGGTGTAAAATATAAACACATTTTTGTTCCAGCAAGATTGATTCAACTCTTGATGACCAAAAGAATAAAGACAAGTAAAAGAAAAATAATCCAAAAATAATTTTTCCTAGCAAATCAAGCTAACCAATTCCTCCTCATGGAAACTTAACCAAAAAAATAGTTGGAATCTTTTATGAACTAATCATATAACTTAAATTACATTGCATTTTAACGGATAAAAATAACAGTATTTTTTGCTTTTCAATAGATGTGGTAGAAACTTTGACGAATTAGAATTTTTGACATTGCCGATAAAATTTTGCAATTCCTCAAAAAAAAAGAAGAAGAAAAGGATATTACTTGAAAATAATTACTACACCATCATCACAAAGACACAACTAATATACCATCTAACCTTAGCGTATTTTCATGTGCACGCTTAAAAGACATTCGAAAGTCCTAAAAGAAGCAATTATATATTTATATATGAAGAATCATATTTTTGCTAATGCATCGTCAATTGATATGGTTATGAGTCATCATTTGCAAGAAATTGTAAGCTCTGGGGAGTTCTCGTCCGTTCTTGTTCATTCGAGCTCTCGTAGAATCCAAAATATGCGTTTCATAGTGGAGGTGATACTTAATTCTCGATTGATCTTAATTTTCTTACTCCTTAATCAACCCGAGAATAAGTATACTCATAGGTATACATATTAAAATAACTATTAGCATTTGTATATGTCTGAAATTGTTATTTGCATATTATACATAATAAAATATCAGAAAGAATTTTTTTTATCTCATGACTTAATTCAAATTTGATTAGAAAGTTCGCTTTGATATTATTTACCATAAGATCATAATAATTAATTTTATATGTATAGATAAATTTTTAAAAAATCTCAAGTTTTTTATTTTCTTTCATATAACCCCCTCTTTTGTTTTTATTCTCAAAGAGTAATTTTTATTTTCTAAAAGATAATATTATTTTTAACCTTCACCTTGTTTGTCATTGCCTTTGCCCCTTGTTCCTCGCTATTGTCATGCCATCATCCTTTGCCCAGCTTACGCTCATTGTCCTTGGTCATATATACTATCATGCCCTTATTTGTTACTTTGGAGGGCTCTCTGCATTGAAGGAGTGTGCCTCTACTTGTTTTTGCCCAACGCTTCCCGTACCTTTTGCTCTCAACCACTGCACCCCCACATCAAGAAAGAGGGGAAGCACCATGTGATAGCAACGAAGAGTGAGGGATTGAAGTAGTGGAGCATCATGATAATGACAACTATGGATCAAGATGATCATGATGAACCACAAAACAAGGTCATATTATTTTTAAAAAAATAAAGATGTTTCATGAGAATAAAAAATATTTTATGATAAAAATAAAACCTGAGTGTGTATATATATACGGTATATACATGTATACATGTATACCTGTATACATGTATATGTATACAATATATACATGTATACATGTATACATGTATACATATATATACATGTATACATGTATACATGTATACATGTATACATGTATACATGTATACATGTATACATGTATACATGTATACATGTATACATGTATACATGTATACATGTATACATATATATACATGTATACATGTATACATGTATACATATATATACATGTATACATATATATACATGTATACATGTATACATGTATACATGTATACATGTATACATGTATACATGTATACATATATATACATGTATACATGTATACATGTATACATGTATACATGTATACATGTATACATGTATACATATATATACATGTATACATGTATACATGTATACATGTATACATGTATACATGTATACATATATATACATGTATACATGTATACATATATATACATGTATACATGTATACATGTATACATGTATACATATATATACATGTATACATGTATACATGTATACATATATATACATGTATACATGTATACATATATATACATGTATACATGTATACATGTATACATGTATACATGTATACATGTATACATGTATACATGTATACATGTATACATGTATACATGTATACATGTATACATGTATACATGTATACATGTATACATGTATACATGTATACATATATATACATGTATACATGTATACATGTATACATGTATACATGTATACATGTATACATGTATACATGTATACATGTATACATGTATACATGTATACATGTATACATGTATACATGTATACATGTATACATGTATACATGTATACATGTATACATATATATACATGTATACATATATATACATGTATACATGTATACATGTATACATGTATACATGTATACATATATATACATGTATACATATATATACATGTATACATATATATACATGTATACATGTATACATGTATACATGTATACATATATATACATGTATACATATATATACATGTATACATGTATACATATATATACATGTATACATATATATACATGTATACATATATATACATGTATACATGTATACATATATATACATGTATACATGTATACATGTATACATATATATACATGTATACATGTATACATGTATACATGTATACATGTATACATGTATACATGTATACATGTATACATGTATACATATATATACATGTATACATGTATACATGTATACATGTATACATGTATACATGTATACATGTATACATGTATACATGTATACATGTATACATGTATACATGTATACATATATATACATGTATACATGTATACATGTATACATATATATACATGTATACATATATATACATGTATACATATATATACATGTATACATGTATACATGTATACATATATATACATGTATACATGTATACATGTATACATGTATACATGTATACATGTATACATGTATACATGTATACATATATATACATGTATACATATATATACATGTATACATATATATACGGTTCATCGGAAAGTACTATAGGAATTAGCTAAAGAAGCTTGTCAGAACTCAAAAGAGATTATCGTAAAATTCAAGAGCTTGCCGGGAGTTCATTGGAAGATTATCGAGAGATCGTTAGAAGTCCACTAGAAGATCGTCGGAAGCTCGCCTAGACTTACCGGACATGTTTTGTTTAGTGTATGCCTTAGAAATCATAGTTAGCACATAATTAGGCTTAGGTTTGGGAGGTAATCTCATTAAACCTATTAAGGGCCAAGTGGGCCCGTAATTAGACTAGTTTGGGCCGGATTCAAGGCCCAACTAGGTTGTTGAACCCTGTCTGGCAATGGCACAGCCAAACTGGGGTGGTAGAATTGCTTAGGGCTCAGTTACTAAGAAGCTTGGGTGGTGGTACCGTCGGTAGTTATTACTATCAGGTGATAGTACCACCAACAGTTATTACTACCACGAGGTGGTACCGCCGGTAGTTATTACTGCCAAGCAGTGGTATCGTCGACAATTATTACTGTTGGGAAATCTTGAGGGCGACATCACATGTGTAGCAGAAGAACAGAAAACAAAATCCCCAATTCCCAAGGATATGTTCATCGTCGTGCGAAGATTGGTGCGCAAAATCCATGACACTTAAAACTATATATAAGATAAATTGTGTTATATAGGGAGATTGTATATCCTTGAATCCTTGCAAATCTCTAGGAGAGGGTGAAGGAGGTCAAGTGCTCTCCTCTTTAGCAGTGATCCACACAGCAGAGTTGCGACAACGCTCCTCAAAACTCCAGGCCTACTTTGAGGTGGAGAGAGGAAGGAGAATAGGAGAGGCAAGCAAAAGGCTCTAGCCTATAAACCACTAATTCCCTCCTATTTATAGAGGTCCCCTATCAACTTAACCCTAATAGATCTTGCCCTATTGGGTATTGGATCTCCATCCAACTATCCAAGCCTCTTAGATTAGTGAATCTCTATCTGATAATCTCTCATGGGCTCTTATTAGATCTCATCCATAGGATCCATTAATTAAGGGGCTTATTGGATATCCAATAAGATAGGGGCTCCGACGGATATTTCATATCCGAACCTGTACTCATCACAATGCCTACCATATGTGTGTGACCCTCTAGACCCAATATCGAGCTAACCATGAGTCATACATATCAGAACTCCTTCTAGTTCAATGAATTATTATCTCCATAATAATTCACTTGACTCATCGACTACGGATGTACTAGGCCACTACGCTACAATCCCTAGATGATATAGGGAAATCCAATCCATTTGATCTGTCTGTCCTCAATTACTGTGTATCTATAGTCTCTCATCCATCTAATATCCTAGAGACCGTATACCGAGCATAGTACTGTTAGACCCATATGATTTCTCCTTGAGTCTCGCTCTAATCGGAATCTCTTAGAGAACTCTTTCTCTCTCAATCCGAATGACCTTGGCCAAGGATTTGTTTAAGCAAGAACACATGAGATATTCACATGAGATATTTCTCTCATAATACCGAGAGTGGATGATTCTCTATCGACACTCAATAGCCCTCGTAAGGTTGATTGTCACTCCCGATGAACATTTGTGGTATCCAAAACACGTAATTTCCAACTTGTAATAGTGTAAAATTCTCATCATAGCAATTAAGTGAATGAATTAAGAATGTCCGAAAAATGATTTTAATAAGTTCATGCATTCGGATGCATTTTTGCCATAGTTTTTTTTAATGAAGATAAAATATGCTCATCAATATGGAAACCAAGGCACAAGATTTTCAAAGTAAGCATGTTATAAAAACATTCAATTTCAATGTGAAATTTAAGTGATTAAGGAAAATCCGAAAATGAGTAATGTAAAGAGATTTAAGGAAACTCCGAAAACGATGTTCAATCTACATTAATATTCCTAACTCTGCATATGCTCACCATCAAGTAAAATATATCAAGGATTAGTAGTCATCAAGGCAAGGGGCATTGTGATCAAGGTGAGTAGCATAAAGAGTTTACAACAACATAGTTTTTACAATACGACAAGAAGAAATTATGTCCACATTTACATATACATGCTCAGGAGGTGAAAAATTAAGATGCCTAAATAAAGAGTCAAATTATCGATGAATTTGCTGTAGCTCAGATAAGATTTGATCTTGGCAATGTTCAAGTCGATCTTGTCTTTGTTTAAATAGATCTTGTCTTTGTTCAAAACGATCCATCCGAATCCTTATGTCTTCGATAGATGATATAGGAGCTTGCTCAAATGGATGTGTTTCCTCAAAGGGGCCAGTTGGAGGAGATTGAGTACCCCTAAAGATTAGTATTTCTGGTTTTGGTTCAGGTTGAGAGGGTTCGATTCTTTTAGGCATTCTAACTCAGATACCATTTCTAAATATACATCTCATTCGATGAAGTAGATTTTTACTTATGATGCTAAATCTATCTATCTTTATAACCTCTTCATCGGGTGGTATTGCAATATCATAGGCATTAAGCATTCTAGTGATTATGCCACCATATGAAAGCATCATGTCCCTTTTTGATATTTCTATCATATTTTGTTGGATAAGGTAACCAAAACAGTTGTTATATCCTTTCATAATCTAGTACATGGTTCCTAGTTCCATTTGACTCACTTCATCATGATGGTATTGTTTAGGGAGAATGATGCTAATTAGGATGTGATGAAGTATTTTGGTGTTTAATAGTAATAGATGTTCACAACTTTTAAGAAGTACCATTAAGTTGGGATTGCTAAAAATTGTTCCTAAGGCATCAATATAAGTGGTCCCAATTGTTTCATTATCCCATTGTCCTATAAAATAACAACATCCTTCTTTCGCCGGGATGCCTATTATGTCGCAAATAGATCTATTCGTAATTAATATATGATGTTCTAATACATCCTTTCTTCTTCATCTACATGTAAATTATTATAAAACAACCTAATAAGTCTAGGGTAGATTGGTTCACTTATTTGTAGGATTGAAAGTAAGTTTAGATTTGCAAACCATTGAATAGATTCGAAGTTACTTAGTTCATCTAAGTCAGCATATTTTCCCTTATAAACATGTCTAAATTCTATGGAAGCAAATTTTTGGGCATATAGATTTGAATCAAAAAGTGTGGAATCAAAGTTTTCTTCTAATCTCCTCTTCCCTTTGTCCCTAGAGGATCTTCTAGAGCCCATAACTACTACTATTTAAAAAGATAGTAATGAGCAAGAGTAAATGACACAAAATAGAAATCAAAATCCTCTTAGAGAATACCTTAGTTGAGATCTTCAAGACGATGAATGATTGATTCTTGATCTTGCACGAAATGGGCAGTTTTTGGGCAGCTAAAGGGGAGGAATGGAGGTGGAGAAGAGTTAGAGCTGCTAGGAGGAGAAGAGAGTGAGTGTTAGGACTCTAGCTAGGAGAGTCCTAATTGAGAGGGACTTTCATGTAAAACCTACCTAAGCCGACCCCTAATAAAGAGGTAAACAGGCCAGCTAAGGTATGGTGGTTAATTCTTAGAGAAGAACTAGGAGTTGGTTAGAAGTAGGAGTCTTGAGTAGGAGTCCTATTAGGAGTTAGTTAGAAGTAGGAGTCTTGAGTAGGAGTCCTATTAGGAGTTAGGGTTTAGAAACCCTATAAATAGCCATGTATTATTCCTCCTCTTTTCACAAGCAATAGATGAATATTTTCTGCAGCCTTTGTGCAGCAACTTGGAGGAAGGAATCCCTATAGAGTTCCAAGGAGGCCGATCCCCTAAAGAGATCAACCCCAAGCTTAGAATCTGCAAGGGTTCTAACACTTGGTATCAGAGCAGCGTTCTTGGCGTCTCGCTGCCCTTCCACTACCATCAATCATCTCTCCATAGCTGCCCAAAGCAATTCCCACAATTGCTTAAAAGATTGTCACCAAATTCCACCGTCATCTCTACCACCACGGATCATTCTTTGATCTTCCCGCAAATTGCAATAGTTTTTGGTGGAAATTTCGTCGAGAAACCGCTGTTTCTTCGACGACAATTCTGCTCTTTCAAGACAACACAATTCTGCAGCAAACTTCCACTGATTTCTATCAAACCTTTGCTGCCATCTACCATAGATTTAAACTTTCATCCACAGCCCTAAAACTCCACCAAACCACACCCTCAAACTGCACCCAAAACAGCCACAAAATAAGCCTAATCGCAGCCTACATCCACTAATCCACCAACCCTTACGACCATCACTTCTCTTAACCTATACATGCCTTTAACCCAACAACAAAAAAGAGATATAATATCACAGGTTTGGAGGCATATAGTATGGTATTTGAAGAGGCAATCAATGCTAAATTTGAAGCCTTCGAGGCGCGAATAGAGGATAAGATTCGGACTCTCTTTACCGAACTCAATTTGGGCCGACCACTAAGCCCGAAGAAATCACATCAAGGAGAGAGCTCTAACCAATCGCACCAAGCCCGAAGAGATGACTTCCAAGAGAGGGAGGTTCTATGACTGACCTCAACTATCCACGCATGAGGGTGGACTTCCCTAGATGGGAAGAAGGAGACCCGATGGTTGGATCTCGCGTGCAGAGCGATATTTTCGGTACCAAAAACCTTTGCTGCCATCTACCATAGATTTAAACTTTCATCCACAGCCCTAAAACTCCACCAAACCACACCCTCAAACTGCACCCAAAACAGCCACAAAATAAGCCTAAATCGCAGCCTACATCCACTAATCCACCAACCCTTACGACCATCACTTCTCTTAACCTATACATGCCTTTAACCCAACAACAAAAAAGAGATATAATATCACAGGTTTGGAGGCATATAGTATGGTATTTGAAGAGGCAATCAATGCTAAATTTGAAGCCTTCGAGGCGCGAATAGAGGATAAGATTCGGACTCTCTTTACCGAACTCAATTTGGGCCGACCACTAAGCCCGAAGAAATCACATCAAGGAGAGAGCTCTAACCAATCGCACCAAGCCCGAAGAGATGACTTCCAAGAGAGGGGAGGTTCTATGACTGACCTCAACTATCCACGCATGAGGGTGGACTTCCCTAGATGGGAAGAAGGAGACCCGATTGGTTGGATCTCGCGTGCAGAGCGATATTTTCGGTACCACAAAACCGTGGACGCATCTATGGTGGAAATTGCAGCTATACATCTTGAAGGGGATGCTATACAGTGGTTTGACTGGTTTGAACACACTCATGGAGTACTCTCATGGCGACAATTCAAAGAAGGACTGCTAATCTGCTTCGGACCAACCGATTACGAGAACATTGATGGACAACTAGCAAAGATCCGACAAACCTCCACCATTCAGGAATACCAAACTAGGTTTGAAAGATTATCTAATCAAACTCATGATTGGTCTGAAAAATAGCTATTGGGGACCTTCATTGAGGGCTTGAAGTCGGAGATCCGGGGAGAAGTTAAAGCGCGACAACCATACACGCTTATGGCAGCCATCTCTTTCGCATGACTTCAAGAGGAGCGATTGAACCATGAAGCCCGGAGGACTAGGATCACTTCTCGACCTACAATACTAAAGCCCTCAACTCCCCCTACTATTAACCAAGCACCTGCACCAAAAAGGTTGATAAGAGAAGAGCTTCGGGAGCGATCTGCGAAGGGGTTATATTGGCATTGCGACGAGTCGTGGAGTCGCGAGCATCGCTGTAGAAAAGGGAGGCTTCTTATGATTGAACTAGTAGAAGAAGAGGTCATTGAACATCCAGAAGAGAGCTTTGAACATAATGAAGAAGATGTGGAAGAAGAGCCACAATCAACCGACGTTACGGTACACGCATTAGCTGGCTACTCCAAACCGCAAACGATGAAAGTTGGAGGCCTTCTCAAACAACAACCGATCACTGTTCTCATCGACACGGGCAGCACTAATAACTTCCTAAACAGTAAGGTTGCTGCTCGGATGGCACTACATATAGAAGGTTGCAGCAAGTTCGATGTAAAGGTTGCTGACGGCAGAATCCTAAAGTGCGACCAAAGATGCCCGCAGGTGAAACTATTGCTGCAAGACCAAGAAATTATGACCGACTTCTTCCTCCTACCAATTGATGACTATGAGGCCGTGCTTGGCATAGAATGGCTGACTACACTAGGTGATGTCTCTTGGAACTTTTCCAAATTAATTATGAAATTCTACTGCAAAGGCAAACATATCATCCTACACGGGAAGCACGGAAGCAACGTAATCACCATTTCAACCCAACGAATGGAGAAAGTTTTGCACAAGGTAAATGGTGGCTTTTTGATGCATCTCTAGCAGCAACTAGAGGGGAAGAAAATAGAGATTAAAGATCAAAATCTTGCCCAATTGCTTGCTGAATTTGCTGACATTTTTGCTGAACCACGTGGTCTTCCTCCTTCTCGGCAACATGACCATCAGATTCCAATCCTTCCGGGCAAGCCACTAGCAAACACTTGACCGTACCGATATCCTCACCTCCAGAAGGATAAAATTGAAAAGATCGTAAAGGAGATGCTTGAAACAGGAGTGATTCGGCCAAGTTGTAGCCCCTATTCCTCACTGGTGCTACTTGTACACAAGAAGGACGGAACTTGGCGGATGTGCATCGACTATCGAGCTTTAAATGGCATCACTATCAAGGACAAGTACCCAATACCAGTGGTGGATGAACTTCTTGATGAATTAAAAGGAGCTCGAGTTTTCACAAAGTTAGATCTCCGATCCGATTACCACCAAATTCGAGTATGTGAAGACGACATTCCAAAAACTGCATTCCGCACACATGATGGCCATTATGAATTCTTGGTAATGCCTTTTGGACTCACTAATGCTCCTTCAACCTTTCAAAGTCTCATGAACGATATTTTTCGGAGCTTTCTTCGCAAATTTGTGTTGGTATTTTTCGATGATATTCTCATTTATAGCCCTTCTCTTGAGAGTCACTTTCAGCATTTACGGATTGTTTTAACGATCCTTTGGGAGAATACTCTTTTTGTTAAACAACCAAAGTGCAACTTTCTCCAGCAAAAAGTAAAGTACCTTGGGCACATAATATCAGAAGAAGGGGTGGCGGTAGAGGCAATGCAACGCTGGCCGAAACCTACAAACGTGAAATTACTGCGTGGGTTCCTTGGACTAACGGGCTACTATCAAAAATTTGTTAAGGACTATGGGAAGATCAGCGCACCCCTCACATCTCTACTGAAAAAAGATGCCTTCCAATGGTCAGACAAAGCCTCCGCTGCCTTCGACAAACTTAAGGCAGCCATGACAATGACGCTGGTGGGCACTACCAGATTTTAGCCGACCCTTCATCATTGAGGCCGACGCATCTGGAGTTGGAATTGGAGCCGTTCTCATGCAAAATGGTCGACCACTTGCATACACTAGCAAGGCATTGTCTCCCTCCCATCAAAATATGTCAGTATATGATAAGGAGATGCTAGCCATTGTGCACGCAGTAATGAGGTGGAGACCCTACCTGATTGGCCAACGATTTCAAATTAAAACCGACCATAGAAGTCTCAAATACTTTTTGGAGCAAAAGATATCATCTCCTGAGCAGCAAAAATGGGTAACCAAACTTCTTGGATTCGATTATGAAATTATTTATAAAAAGGGGAAAGAAAATGTTGTTGCAGATGCACTCTCACGACTACCTGAGCAAGCTAAGGTTTCAGCCATCTCCCTTCCTACCACTAGCCTTCTTGAAGACATTAGAGAAGAATGGAAGAAGGATCCAGAGATTAGCAACACCATAAAAAAATTGGAGGAGGATCCAAAGGCAATAGCCCACTACACTTGGGATTCGAGGGATCTACGCTACAAAGGTCGCATTGTGCTTATACCTGACTCCCCTTGCATCACAATTATCCTGTATGAAATGCACTCCACACCTTTAGCAGGGCACTCCGGATTTTTGAGAACCTACAAAAGAGTGAAGCAAAATTTTTATTGGAGAGGGATGAAAAACATTATTGCTGAATATGTGGCACAATGTGATGTATGTCAACAGGACAAGGGTGAAACAGTGACAAATCCAGGGAAGCTACAACCACTACCTATACCGGACTCGGTGTGGACTAACATATCCATGGACTTCATCGAAGGGCTGCCACCTTCCAAAGGTAAAAGCACAATTCTCATGGTGGTTGATCGACTTACGAAATATGCTCATTTTTGTGTTATGAGAAATCCCTACACTACTGCTAGTATTGCCCAGATTTTCAAAGAAAATATTGTTAAACTGCATGGGATGCCAAGGTCCATTGTAAGTGATCGTGACAAGATCTTCACCAGTAAATTTTGGATCGAGTTATTTCAGTTACAAGGCACCAAACTCAAGATGAGCACAGCATATCATCCACAAACTGACGGCCAAACAGAGGTGGTAAACAGGTGTTTAGAGACGTACCTTCAGTGTTACACCAGTGATCGACCAAAAGAGTGGGCGAAATGGCTTCCCTGGGCCGAATGGTGGTATAATACTACATATCATTCATCTACAAAATGTACCCCTTATGAAGCATTGTATGGTCGGCCAGCCCCTATGATTCCAAAGTATGTAATTGGCTCGGCCAAGGTAGATCAGGTTGACCAAGAATTGATTAACAGAGATAAGCTCCTATAGCTATTAAAGGATAATCTCTCTACCGCTCAAGCCAGAATGAAGCAGCAAGCCGACACATGACAAAGTGAAAGAGAATTTTCAGTAGGAGATTGGGTTTATCTTCGCCTACAGCCATACAAGCAACTCTCCATCAAAACTCGAGCTTCCATGAAGCTATCCCCACATTTTTATGGGCCCTATCAGATCACAGAGCATATTGGAGCCGTGGCATACAGACTTAAATTGCCTGAGGATGCCAAAATTCATCCTGTCTTCCATGTGTCATGCCTGAAGCCCAAGTTGGGAGAACACGAATCACCCCAAATCCAACTGCCCAACACCACTGAGGATGGAGTTATTCAAGCCCAACCACAAGTCATCCTTGATCGCAGGATCGTGATGCGTCACCAACGTCCCTCTACTGAAGTACTAGTGCATTGGAATAATTTACCGCTTGAAGATGCGACATGGGAACCATATGATGAGCTGAAGACCCAGTTTCCTGAGTTCATGGAATCTCAGCCTTGAGGGCAAGACTGATTTGAAGAGGGCGGGTCTATTAGGACTCTAGCTAGGAGAGTCCTAATTGAGAGAGACTTTCATGTAAAACCTACCTAAGTCGACCCTAATAAAGAGGTAAACAGGCCAGCTAAGGTATGGTGGTTAATTCTTAGAGAAGAACTAGGAGTTGGTTAGAAGTAGGAGTCTTGAGTAGGACTCCTATTAGGAGTTAGTTAGAAGTAGGAGTCTTGAGTAGGAGTCCTATTAGGAGTTAGGGTTTAGAAACCCTATAAATAGCCATGTATTTCTCCTCTTTTCACAAGCAATAGATGAATATTTTCTATAGCCTTTGTGCAGCAACTTGGAGGAAGGAACCCCTATAGAGTTCCAAGGAGGCCGATCCCCTAAAGAGATCAACTCCAAGCTTAGAATCTGCAAGGGTTCTAACAGTGAGATGGGGTCGGTTCTGTTGAATCTCGGATTTTGATGATGAAGTCAATTG
Source organism: Musa balbisiana (assembly GCA_004837865.1). NCBI lineage: Eukaryota > Viridiplantae > Streptophyta > Magnoliopsida > Zingiberales > Musaceae > Musa > Musa balbisiana. The sequence goes on along the minus strand of CM017193.1, from coordinate 22,770,115 downwards.
TCATGTTTTATCTAATCCATATGTTGAGATAAGTATGCAGGATTAACTACGAAAGCTTGAAGACATAAAGCAAGTCTACCGGAATCAAGTTCAATGGATGTTTGAGAGTCCGAAGATTCGTCAGAGATGTTGTCAGAACCTATCGAGAAGAAATCGGGGACTTGTCGGAGTTTTCGGAGGTCCGCCGAAGAGATTATCGGAGGTTCACAGAGATTACTGAGAAGGCTCGGCTACTCGCTGATTTCGCCACAAGGTCGGGAGCCAGTTGGGAGTCCGTCGGAATAAATCCAAGGGCGTATCGGAAGTCCGCCGAAAGATCGCCGAAAAGCTCGTCGGAACAAGACTTGAAGTTCGCCGGTTAAAAACTTGCTTAGGATTATGTTTTTAGTTACGTAGTTTGCATGTAATTAAGGCTAGGATTAAGAAATAATCCTATATCTTGATTAGGGGCCAACTGGGCCCAAAATGAAACCTGGTTTGGGCCGGACTTAAAGCCCAACAAATGACCATTGAGGTCGGGTGGTAGAACCGCTGGTCTGGGAGGTGGCACCGCCTAGCACTCGAAGAGCTGGGCGATGGCACCGCCCAGCACCCAAAGAGCCGGGCGGTGGCACCGCCCAGCACTCGAAGAGCTAGGCGGTGGCACCGCCGGTCTGGGCAGTGGCACCGCCTAGCACCCGAAGAGCTAGGCGATGGCACCGCTGGACTAGGCGGTGGCACCGCCCAGTACACTGTCAGTGTTAGAACTGACAGGCAGTGGCACCGCCATTGATAAGCGGTGGCACCACTAGCTTCGGGAACTGAAGAGAATTCAAATTTTGGAGCCCAAATTTGAATCCTCTTGAGGCCTATAAATACCCCTCAATTCTCAGCAGAGATTACAACTTTTTGAGAAGCAATAGAGTAAAAAAAAAAGGTCTTAGCAAAGCCTTAGCAAGTCTTACTTTCAAATTGCTTGAGTGTTCACCTCCCTTTCTTTCTTGCTGAAATTTTGTAAGAGTGTGAACCACTTGTAAAGGTTGTAAGAGCGGTGTTTGTCCTTCCCCTTCAAAGTGATTTGCTAGTGAAAGTTGGGGGCCTCATCGAAGAAGGCTTCGCAAGTGGATGTAGGTCATTTTGACCGAACTACTTTAAATCTTCGTGTTCCTTGAATGTGTGAGTTGTTATTTTTCTGGAATCATTATCTACATAGAAGCAAGTTTTTGTTCTTCACTTTACTCTAGTTACTATCGAACGAAATATCCTCGCATTTTACAGAATCAGTTTTAAACCTACCAGTTTTAATCCGCTATACTAATTCACCCCTCCCCTCTTAGTGCCGCTCCGATCCTAACAATTGTTATCAGAGCAAGATTCACTCTCATATTTGGTTTAATACCCAAGAGAGATGGCTTACTCCGGCATGCATGAGGGACATTCTATTACTTGTCCACCTATGTTTAACGGGTCGGATTACACGTATTGGAAGACACGTATAAGAATCTTCCTCATTTCCATGGATTTCAAGCTTTGGACTATTGTTGAAAATAGATTTCAAAAATCTTCTCTTCCGATGAGCGAATGGAATGAATCGGAGAAGAAGGTTTTTGCTTTAAACGCAAAGGCTATGAATTCCTTGTTTTGTGCATTAGACAAAAATGAATTTAATCGCGTTTCAAATTGTGATTCTGCTTTTGATATTTGGAGAACTCTTAAGGTCACTCATGAAGGCACTAGCCGAGTGAAAGAGTCCAAAATCAACATTCTTGTGCACTCTTACGAACTTTTCCGAATGAAACCAAGTGAGTCCATCGGAGACATGTACACCCGTTTCGCGGATGTCATCAATGGACTCAAAGCTCTTGGTAAAGATTTTTCTAACTTTGAACTAGTAACTAAAATCTTAAGATCCCTTCCTAAAAGTTGGGATCCAAAAGTTACTGCAATTCAAGAGGCCAAGGACCTTAAAACATTCTCTCTTGAAGAACTTATTGGGTCTCTAATGACCTACGAAATGCCATGTCAAGCTCATGACGAGCTCGAGAACCCCCTTCCAAAGAACAGGAAGGATATGGCACTCAAATCACAAGAAGACCACTTGAAAGGAACATGAAGTGATGAGGACAGTGACTATGACATTGCACTTTTGACTCAAAAATTTAAAAAAATTATAAGAAAGAATAAATTTAAAAATAACACCAAAAACAAACTTGAACATAAAAGGACTAAGTGATATGCTATGAATGCAAGAAGCCAGGGCATTTCAAAAATGAATGTCCCCAAGCCAAAAAGAGAACATCAAAGAAGAAGGCGCTCAAAGTAACGTGGGATAATTCTAGCGCATCCTAAGAAGAAGAGTCCAACACCGAGCAAGTTGCTCATTACGCCCTAATGGCCATCGGAGAGAAGGTAACAAATTTAATTGATGCAGATTTATCTTATCATGAATTATTAAATGCCTTCCATGAGTTATTTGATGAATGCAAAACAATTAGTAGAAAATACAAATTGTTAAAAAAGGAGCATGATAGTCTTACTTGTAATTTTGATAAATTAAAAACTTAATATCATGATAGTTTAGCTCTATGCATAAAATGCCATGATCTAGAAACTCTCCAAAAGGAGAATTTGCTACTTAAGGACACCTTAAAGAAATTCGAGGTCGGTAGCAAGTCTTTGAACATGATCCTTATAAATAAGGGTCACGTTCCTAAAAGAAGTGGAATCGGATTTGTGAGAAGTTCTCATCAAAATCCAACCACCTTCATTAAAGGTCCTATCTTACATTTTCAACACCAAAGCAATTGCAACTTTTGTTGCAAATATAGACATAAAACTTATCAATGTCCATTCAAGAAAATAGTCCGAACAAATTGATTTGGGTTCCTAAAGGAACCATGATCAAGTCTATGCAACATGATAAACAAGTTAGATCAGTTTTTTAGGCACCCAAAAGTAAATGGGTATCTAAAAATAATCCCTTCTTGTAGAAACATACACCATCACAAGCTAGGAGCAAGAGATGGTACCTTGATAGTGGATGCTCAAGGTATATGACCGGAGATCCATCCCAATTCTCCAGGCTCACTAGCATAGACGAAGGCTATGTCACCTTCGGAGACAACAACAAAGGCAAAATCATTGGCAAGGGAACCATAGGTAACAAATTAAACTTTTCTATTGATAATGTATTACTAGTTGATGGATTGAAACATAATCTCTTGAGTATTAGTCAATTATGCGATAAAAGTTATATCGTTAGATTTGAATCAAATATGTGTATTATTGAAAAACCAAATAATAACATGACTATGATTGCATTAAAACAAAATAATGTCTACATCATCAATCTTGATGAACTAGGTAATGAAATGTGCCTCTCCGCTTTAAAAGATGATGCTTGGCTTTGGCAAAGGAGATTAGGCCATGCAAGCATGAAACTAATATCTAAGATCTCATCTAGAGAATTAGTACGAGGGATTCCAAATATGAAGTTTGTTAAGGACAAAGTATGCGATGCGTGTCAACTAGGTAAACAAATAAAAACTAGTTTCAAACCAAAAAATTAAATTAGCACCACTAGACCATTACAATTGATCCATTTGGACTTATTTGGACCAATTGACACGACAAGTCTAGGAGGAAGCAAATACGCTTTTGTAATTGTAGATGATTATACTAGATACACTTGGACCTATTTCTTAGCTCACAAAAGTGATTGTTTCAAATGTTTCTCTAAATTTTGTATACTCACTCAAAATGAAAAAGGTTTCATGATTTCATCAATTCGGAGTGATCATGATAGCGAATTTTAAAATCGTGATTTCCAAAATTTTTGTGAAGTTAACGGATATAACCACAACTTCTCTACTCCAAGAAACCCTCAACAAAATGGAGTAGTAGAAAGAAAAAATAGAAATCTACAAGAAATGGCAAGAACTATGTTGAATGAACATAGTCTACCCAAGTATTTTTGGGCCGAAGCCATGAATACGGCTTGCTACATCATGAATAGGGTTCTAATAAGACCATCTCTATCAAAAACTCCCTATGAATTATGAAATAACAAAACACCAAATGTTTCTTATTTTAAAGTTTTTGGTTGCAAATGCTTTATTTTAAATGAAAAGGATGCCTTAGGAAAATTTGATGCTAAATCCGATGAAGGCGTCTTTTTTGGTTACTCTTCCGTTTCTAAGGCTTTTCGTGTTTTTAACAAAAGAACCTTAGTTATAGAAGAGTCTATTCATGTAATTTTTAATGAAATTTTTGAGTTAAAGAAAAATGATTTTGATGATGATATTGGTTTTGAAAATTTGGATTTAAAGGAACCCCCTCCTCAAAATAGCAACTTGGATGCATCTTCTTCCAAAATCTCCTTACCCAAGGAATGGAAGTATGAAGATGCTCATCCAAAAGAGCAAATTATAGGAGATACATCACAAGGGGTTCAAACTCGTTCTTCTTTCAAGAATTTTTGTGCTAATGCTACATTTCTCTCTCAAATCGAACCTAAATGCATTGACGAGGCCTTGAAAGATGATTTTTGGGTCATTGCAATGCAAAAGGAATTGAATCAATTTGAGAGGAATGAGGTATGGAAGCTTGTTCCTAGACCTAGTGACCATTTAGTCATTGGTACTAAATGGGTCTTTAGAAACAAGCAAGATGAATGTGGTATCTTTGTTAGAAACAAGGCTAGATTAGTGGCCAAAGGTTTCAACCAAGAAGAAGGTATCTGTTAGGATCAAGAGCACTAAGAGGGGGGGGGGGTGAATTAGTGCAGCGGAAAACTTTTGACGATTAAAACGACGTTCGTACGATAAGAACGATTTCGATATGAAAGTCGATTCGGAAATTGCTTTAACTTAAGATCAAGTAAAGTGCAATTAAAGTAAAGCTATAGAAGTAATTGCAGTTAAGATAGAGAACAAAATGTAAATGCAAACCGAGATTTAGAGTGGTTCGGTCAATCTTGACCTACATCCACTTTTGGCTTCCTCCTCCGATGAGGTCACCGACGTCCACTAGAGGCCTTCCTTCAATAGGCGAAGGCCAACCACCCTTTTACAGTTTCACTCCTTTTGACGGGCTTAGGAGACAACCCTTACAGATTTTTCACTCCTCTCTTGAATGATCAAAACTTTGAAGAAAAGAGGGAGAAGAACTTCTAGCCTTTTACAACACTTTTAAGCTCTCAAAATCTCAGAATAAATGCTAAGTTTCGGTGCCCTTTCATGCATGAAAGGGTGGGGTTTATATAGGCCTCAAACTGATTTGAATTTGGAGCTCAAAAATGTCATATCCCATGTTTTCGGGGTCCTGGCGGTACTACCGCCTGGCAGAGCTCGGAGACCGGGCTCGGGCAGTACCACCGCCTATCAGGGGTGGTGGTACCACCCAGTCTCACTCGGAGACTGAGCCCAGGCGGTGCCATCGCCTGACAAGGGCGGTGCTACCGCCCACCCAGTCTTACTCGGACTGAGCCCAAGCGGTGCCACCGCCTGACAGGGGCGGTGCCACCGCCCAGCCTCACTCCAAGGCTCGGCAGCTAGGCGGTGCCATCGCCGGCCAGGGAATTTGGGTCCTAATGGGCTGATCCATTCAGCTCAATTTGGGTCTGTCAAGGGCCCAATTGCCCCAAGATTAAGTTAATGGGATCACCTCCCATTTCTAACTTAATCATCATGCTAACTATGATATTTTTCAAGACATTTACTGCAACTTGCTCCGGTGCGTCAATCGCTTCTTCCGTCGAGCTTCCAGCGAACTTCCGGCGATCATCCGACGAACCCTCGGCGATGCTCCGGCGGACTTCCGGCAAACTCCTGGACTTGCGACGATCCACTTGGCGAGTTCCGATGAGCTTCTTTGGCAAGCTCCTGGACTTCTCGGATTTATTCCCGCAGAACCTCTGATGACCGTTCGGACTTTCGTCGAACTCTCGAACCCCCAACGTGATCATAGTCTTGACTTCGGCGCAACTCCTGCTGCATGTCTTACTTTCATCGTAGTTAATCCTGCACACTTATCTCAACATATGGATTAGATAACAAATGATAATTGACTTCATCATCAAAATCCAAGATTCAACAATCTCCCCCTTTTTGATGATGACAATCAATTGATAACGGAGTTAACTTTAACTCCCCCTATCTATATGCCATACTCAAGATAAGTCATTCTTGAATTCAAAGCCTTTGAATTCAAGAGACATATTGATAAGTTAAGATTGTTTAACCTTATCAATACTTTCATCATGATTCCTATCATGATGTATCTCTCTGAAAATGATGTCAAGGCTTGACATCCATTTTCAAGTTTTACATTTTAAATGTGAATGATAGTAATGGTAGCAATTCATCATATGGTAAGATATCAACATGTGAAATTACGATGCAAGTTCTTGATATCTTAACATAATGCAAATATTTCAAGTGTTTAGCAATCATAGCATTTCTATCATCAATTTACCATATATTTCGATGCAAGCTTTTTTATAACATAATTCAAATTCAAATATGGCACGCATAGCATCAATTCATATATTTCTCCCCCTTTGTCATCAACAAAAAGGAGAACGATAGAAGCAAATTTTAAATACAAGTGAGTGATTGGTAATTTTTCAACAATGAGTGATAGGATACCAATTATACAAACATCTCAAGGAAAGATTAAATCATGCTTTATTTTCACAAGGATCAAGATATGTATGTGAATCAATATCTTTGCAAGTAAAAAATCTTCCTTTTTCAAAACGGAAATTATAAGAAGGAATCATTTTATCAAATCCATTTCTCGAAAATATTTTTCACATTATAAGCCTATGAAAGATGTATTTGCTAATTGATTCTATATGTCAAAAATCAATGATATGAATCAAACTCGATATGACATATGCTTATTAAGTTCGGAAGAGAATAAGGTATCAAGAAAATCCAAAAATAAAATTTAACACTTTCATGCATTCGGACAAGGTTTTGCTATAGATTTTCCAATATAATCATGAAGATAAAACATGCTCATTATCATGGAAATTTTTATATCCAAAACACATAATTTCCAACATATTATTAAGGCATGTAATCATGTAAAATCATCATAGCAATTAAGTGATTTGATTATTGAATCAAGAAAGTCCGAAAAATAGATTTAATGAGTTCAAGCATTCGGACACATTAACATTCCTAATTCTCTTCTAATGAAATTAAATTGTTCTTCACTCAAAGGCTTTGTAAAAATATCAGCTAGTTGATGTTTAGTATCAATGAACTCTATAACTATATCATGATTAGTGACATGATCTCGTATAAAGTGATGTCTAATATCAATATGTTTTGTTCTTGAGTGTTGAATGAGATTCTTTGTTAAACATATAGCACTTGTGTTATCACATTTAATGGGAATATTTTTAAGATAAACTTTATAATCTTCTAAGGTGTTTTTCATCCACACAACTTGTGCACAGCATGCACTAGCTGCAATATACTCGGCTTCGATTGTTGATAGTGCAACCGAGTTTTGTTTCTTAGATGACCAGGAAACAAGAGCATGTCCCAAAAATTGACATGTTCCTGATGTGCTTTTTCTATCTAATCTACATCCAGTAAAATCTGCATCAGCATAAGCAATTAACTCAAACTTCTCGGTTTTCGGATACCATAATCCTAGATTTGTGGTACCTTTAAGATATCTAAGTATTCTTTTAACCGCTTTGAGATGAGATATCTTAGGGTTCGATTGAAACCTAGCACAAAGTCCTACACTGAACATGATATCTGGTCTAGTTGCAGTGAGGTAAAGTAAACTTCCTATCATACCCCTATAAGTTTTTTGATCGAAGTTTTCTCCACTTTCATCAACTTCTAACTTAGTGGATGTGCTCATATGAGTGTTAATAGCTTTTGAGCTTTCCATATTAAATCTCTTTAGCAAATCTAAAGCATATTTAGTTTGACTAATAAAGATGCCATTTCTTAGTTGCTTAATTTGTAAGCCTAAGAAAAAGGTTAATTCTCCCATCAAACTCATTTCAAATTCTAAACTCATGGTTTTAGCAAAGGATTCACAAAGAGATTCGTTTGTAGAACCAAAGATAATATCATCAACATAAATCTGAACAATGAGAAAATTATTTTCAAAATTCTGATAAACAATGTAGTATCAACCTTGCCTTTTGTAAAATTATTTTTAATAAGAAAAGAACTAAGTCTCTCATACCAAGCCCTTGGGGCTTGTTTTAAATCATAGAGAGCTTTAATTAATTTAAACACATGATTAGTGAGGCTATTATTTTCAAATCCGGGAGGTTGTTCAACATAAACTTCTTCAGAAATAAAGCCATTAAGGAAAGCACTTTTAACATCCATGTGAAATAACTTAAAATTATTATTACTAGCACAGGAGCGAAGGTTTCTTCGTAATCGATACCTTCTTCTTGGTTGAAACCTTTGGCTACTAATCTAGCCTTGTTTCTAACCATGATACCATTTTCATCTTGCTGTTTCTAAAGACCCATTTAGTACCAATAACTAAATGGTCATTTGGCCTAGGAACAAGCTTCCACACCTCATTTCTCTCAAATTGATTTAACTCATCTTGCATTGCGATAATCCATGAATCATCTTTCATGGCTTCGTCAATACATTTAGGTTCAATTTGGGAGAGAAAAGCGGCGTTGGCACAAAATTCTTTAAGAGAAGAAACGTGTTTTGAACCCCCTTAGATGTGTCTCCTAGAATTAGCTCCTTAGGATGAGCATCTACATATTTCCAATCCTTGGGTGAGGATGTTTCGGAAGTGGATGCATCCAAGTTGCTAGTTGGAGAAGGGGTTTCATTTAAATTTCAAAGAATCAAAATTAACATCATCATCAAATCATTTTTCTTGATTTCGAAAATCTCATTGAAAACAACATGAAAGGATTCTTCTATAATTAAAGATCTTTATTGAAGATACGAAAAGCTTTAGAAACCGAAGAATAACCAAGGAAAATTCCTTCATCGGATTTAGCATCAAATTTTCCTAAGGCATCTTTTTCATTCAAGATAAAACACTTACACCCAAAAACTTTAAAATATGAAACATTGGGTTTTTTGTTGTTCCACAACTCATAGGGAGTTTTGGTGAGTAAGGGTCTTACTAGAACTCTATTCAAAATATATCATGTAGTGTTTACGGCTTCGGCCCAAAAATATTTGGGTAGGCTATGTTCATTCAACATGGTTCTTGTCATTTCTTGTAAATTTCTATTTTTTCTTTCTACTACTCCATTTTGTTGAGGATTTCTTGGAGTAGAGAAGTTATGATTGTATCCATTAAATTCACAAAATTCTTGAAAATCATGGTTTTGAAATTCACCACCATGATCACTTCTAATTGATGAAATCATAGAACCCTTTTCATTTTGGACAAGTTTACAAAACTTGGTAAAATATCTAAAGCATTCATTTTTATGTTTTAAGAAATAAGTCCATGTGTATCTACTATAGTCATCTACAATGACAAAAGCGTATTTGCTACCTCCTAGACTTGATGTTGAGACAGGTCCAAACAAGTCCATATGGATCAATTGTAAAAGCCTAATTTGATTCTTAGATTTAAAACTACCCTTAATTTGTTTTCCTAATTGACAAGCATCATACACATTATCTTTGATGAACTTGATATGACGAATTCCTCTTACAAGTTCTTTGGATGATATTTGAGTGATTAGTTTCATGCTAGTATGACCTAATCTCCTATGCCAAAGCCAAGCATCCTCATTCAAAACCGAGAAACACATTTCATTACAAAGATCATTGATGTCAATAGTGTATACGTTATTTTGTTTTAATGCAATCATAGATGTGTTTTTGTGTGGTTTTTCAATGATGCATGCATTAGATTCGAATTTGACAACATATCCTTTATCACACAATTGACTAATGCTTAAGAGGTTATGTTTTAAACCATCAACTAACAAAACATCTTCAATAAAGAAGTTGGATTTGTTACCTATGGTTCCTTTGCCAATGATTTTACCCTTGTTGTTGTCTCCGAAGGTGACATAGCCTTCGTCTATGCTAGTGAGTTTAGAGAATTGAGATGGATCTCCGGTCATATGCCTTGAGCATCCACTATCAAGGTACCATCTCTTGCTCCTAGCTTGTGATGATGTATATTTCTACAAGAAAGGATGATTTTTAGGTACCCATTTACTTTTGGGTGCCTCAAACACTGATCTAAATTGTTTATCATGTTGCATAGAATTTATCGTGGTTCCTTTAGGAACCCAAATCAATTTGTTTGGACTAACTTTCTTGAGTGGACAATGATAAGTTCTATGTCCATGTTTGCAACAAAAGTTGCATTTGCTTTGGTGCCGAACATATAAGATAGGGCCTTTAATGAAGGTGGTTGGATTTTGGTGAGGACTTCTCACAAATCCGATTCCACTTCTTTTAGGAACATGACCCTTATTTGTAAAGATCATATTCAAAGACTTGCTACCAACCTCGAATTTCTTCAAGGTGTCCTTAAGTAGCAAGTTCTCCTTTTGGAGAGTTTCTAGATAATGACATTTTTTACATGGAGCTAAACTATCATGATATTGAATTTCTAATTTATCGAAATTACAAGTAAGACTATCATGCTCCTTTTTTAGCAATTTGTATTTTCCACTAATAGTTTTGCATTCATCAAATAAGTCATGGAAGGCATTTAGTAATTCATCAAATGATAAATCTGCATCAATTAAATTTGTTACCTCATCACCGACGGCCATTAGGGCGTAATGAACAACTTGCTCGGTGTTGGACTCCTCTTCTTCGGACGCGCTAGAGTCATCCCACGTTGCTTTGAGCGCCTTCTTCTTTGGTGTTCTCTTCTTGGCTTGGGGACAATCACTTTTGTAGTGTCCTGGCTTCTTGCATTCGTAGCAAATAACTTGGTCCTTTTTGGGTTCAAATTTATTTTTTGAGTCATTTTTAAACTTATTTTTTTTAATGAATTTTTTGAATTTCCTTGTTAGAAGTGCCAAGTCATCGTCATAGTCTTCATCACTTGAGTTTTCTCTCAAGTGGTCTTCGAAAGTTCTAAGTGCCATATCCTTCCTGTTCTTTGGAAGGATGTCTTCTTGCTCTTCATGAGCTTTGCAAGTCATTTCGTAGGTCATTAATGACCCGATTAATTCTTCAAGAGGGAAATTGTTTAGATCTTTAGCCTCTTGAATAGCAGTGACTTTAGGGTCCCAACTCTTAGGAAGGGATCTTAGAATCTTATTTACGAGCTCAAAATTCGAAAAGCTTTTGCCGAGTCCTTTTAGACCATTGATGACATCCGTGAAACGGGTGTACATATCGCCAATAGTCTCGCTCGGTTTCATTCGGAAAAGTTCAAAAGAATGTATCAAAAGATTGATTTTTGACTCTTTCACTCTACTTGTGCCTTCGTGAGTCACTTCGAGTGTATGCCAAATATCAAATGCGGTTTCACAAACCGAAACACGATTGAACTCATTTTTATCAAGTGCACAAAATAAGGCATTCATAGCCTTTGCATTAAGAGCGAAAGTCTTCTTCTCCAATTCATTCCAATCGATCATTGGAAGAGAAGACTTAGAAAATCCATTTTCGACAAGATTCCAAAGTTAAAAATCCATTGAAATAAGGAAGATCCTCATTCGGGTCTTCCAATAGGTGTAGTCCGTCCCATTGAACATGAGTGGACGTGTAATAGAGTGGCCCTCTTGATTTTCGACGTAAGCCATCTCTCTTGGATTTTAATCTGATTGAGAGTTAACCCCGCTCTGATACCAATTGTTAGGATCAAGAGCACTAAGAGGGGGGGGTGAATTAGTGCAGCGGAAAACTTTTGACGATTAAAACGATGTTCGTATGATAAGAACGATTTCGGTATGAAAGTTGATTCAGAAATTGCTTTAACTTAAGATCAAGCAAAGTGCAGTTAAAATAAAGCTATGGAAGTAATTGCAGTTAAAATAGAGAACAAAATATAAATGCAAACCGAGATTTAGAGTGGTTCGGTCAATCTTGACCTACATCCACTTTTGGCTTCCTCCTCCGATGAGGTCACCGACGTCCACTAGAGGCCTTCCTTCAATAGGCGAAGGCCAACCACTCTTTTACAGTTTCACTCCTTTTGACGGGCTTAGGAGACAACCCTTACAGATTTTTCACTCCTCTCTTGAATGATCAAAACTTTGAAGAAAATAGGGAGAAGAACTTCTAGCCTTTTACAACACTTTTAAGCTCTCAAAATCTCAAAATAAATGCTAAGTTTCGGTGCCCTTTCATGCATGAAAGGGTGGGGTTTATATATGCCCCAAACTGATTTGAAATTGAAGCTCAAAAATGTCATATCCCATGTTTTCGGGGTCCTGGCAGTACTACCATCATAAATGGGCGGTACTACCGCCTGACAGAGCTCGGAGATCGGGCTCGGGCGGTACCACCGCCTGTCAGGGGCGGTGCTACCGCCCAGTCTCACTCGGAGACTAAGCCCAGGCGGTGCCACCGCCTGACAGGGGCGGTGCTACCGCCCACCCAATCTTACTCGGACTGAGCCCAGGCGGTGCCACCGCCGGCCAGGGAATTTGGGTCCGAATGGGCTGATCCATTCGGCCCAATTTGGGTCTGTCAAGGGCCCAATTGCCCCAAGATTAAGTTAATGGGATCACCTCCCATTTCTAACTTAATCATCATGCTAACTACGATATTTTTCAAGACATTTACTGCAACTTGCTCCGGTGCGTCAATCGCTTCTTCCGTCGAGCTTCCGGCGAACTTCCGGCGATCATCCGACGAACCCTCGGCGATGCTCCGGCGGACTTCCGGCAAACTCCTGGACTTGCGACGATCCACTTGGCGAGTTCCGATGAGCTTCTTTGGTAAGCTCCTGGACTTCTCGGATTTATTCCCGTAGAACCTCCGATGACCGTCCGGACTTCCGTCGAACTCTCGAACCCCCAACGTGATCATAGTCTTGACTTCGGCGCAACTCCTGCTGTATATTTTACTTTCATCGTAGTTAATCCTGCACACTTATCTCAACATATGGATTAGATAACAAATGACAATTGACTTCATCATCAAAATCCGAGATTCAACAGTATCGACTACGAAGAAACCTTCACTCCTGTGGCAAGATTAGAAGCCATTAGGATGCTCCTTGCCTATGCTAGTAGTAATAATTTTAAACTATTTCAAATGGACGTCAAAAGTGCCTTCTTGAATGGTTTTATTTCGGAAGAAGTATATGTCGAACAACCTCCTAGATTGGAAAATTCTCTTCTTCCTAATCATGTATTCAAATTGACTAAGGCTCTCTATGGTTTGAAACAAGCTGCTAGAGCTTGGTACGAAAGGCTTAGTTCCTTTCTTAATTTAAATAATTTTACCAAAGGCAAGGTTGATACTACATTATTTATCAAATATTTTGAAATAATTTTCTTATTGTGCAAATTTATGTTGATGATATTATTTTTGGTTCTTCGGATGAATCACTATGTGAATCATTTGCAAAAAATATGAGTCATGAATTTGAAATTAGTTTAATGGGTGAATTAATATTCTTTTTAGGATTGCAAATCAAACAACTTAGTGACGGTATATTTCTTAACCAATCTAAATATACATTAGAATTGTTAAAACGATTTAACATGGATAATTCAAAAGCAATAAACACCCCTATGAGTACTTCGACTAAGTTAGATATGGATGAAAATAACGAAAATTTTGATCAAAAAACGTATAGGGGAATGATAGGTAGTCTACTCTACCTCACCGCGACTAGACCGGATATTATGTTTAGTGTGGGACTTTGCGCTAGGTTTCAATCTAATCCTAAATTATCTCATCTCAAGAGTGTTAAAAGAATATTTAGATATCTTAAAGGAACTCCAAATTTAGGGCTTTGGTATCCGAAATCAGAAAAATTTGATTTAATAGCTTATGCAAATGCCGATTTTGGCGGATGCAGGATAGATAGAAAAAGTACATCTGGAACATGTCAATTTTTGGGACATGCTCTTGTTTCCTGGTCATCTAAGAAACAAAACTAGGTTGCACTATCAACAATCGAAGTTGAGTATATTGCAGCTAGTGCGTGCTGTGCACAAGTTGTGTGGATGAAAAACACCTTGGAAGATTATAAAGTTCATCTTAAAAATATTCCCATTAAATGTGATAACACAAGTGCTATATGTTTAACAAAGAATCTCATTCAACACTCAAGAACAAAACATATTGATATTAGACATCACTTTATACGAGATCATGTCACTAATCATGATGTAGTTATAGAGTTCATTGATACTAAACATCAACTAGCTGATATTTTTACAAAGCCTTTAAGTGAAGAACAATTTGATTTCATTAGAAGAGAATTAGGAATGTTAATGTATCTGAATACTTGAACTTATTAAATTTATTTTTCGGACTTTCTTGATCAAATCACTTAATTGCTATGATGATTTTACATGATTACATGCCTTAATAATATATTGGAAATTGTGTTTTGGATATAAAAATTTCCATGATAATAAGCATGTTTTATCTTCATGATTTTATTGGAAAATCTATAGCAAAACCTTGTCCGAATGCATGAAAGTGTTCAATTTTATTTTCAGATTTTCTTAATACCTTATTCTCTTCCGAACTTAATGTAGCTTTCATAAGCATATGTCATATTGAGTTTGATTCATATAATTGATTTTTGATATATGGAATCAATTAGCAAATGCATGTCTCATAGGCTTATAATGTGAAAAATATTTACGAGAAATGGATTTGATAAAATGATTCCTTCTTATAATTTCCTTCTTGAAAAAGGAAGATTTTTTACTTACAAGGATATTGATTCACATACATATCTTGATCCTTGTAAAAATGAAGCGTGATTTAATCTTTCCTTGAGATGTTTGTATAATTGGTATCCTATCACTCATTGTTGAAAAACGACATGAATCATTACCGCACTTATGTTTAAAATTTGCTTATATCGTTCTCCTTTTTGTGGATGACAAAGGAGGAGAAATATATGAATTGATGCTATGAGTGCCATATTTGAATTTGAATTATGTTAAAGAAGCTTGCATTGAAATATATTGAAAATTGATGATAGAAATGCTATGATTGCTAAACACTTGAAATATTTGCATTATGTTAAGATATCAAGAACTTGCATCGCAATTTTACATGTTGATATCTTACCATATGATGAATTGCTACCATTACTATCATTCACGTTTGAAATATAAAACTTGAAAATGGTTGTCAAGTCTTGACATCATTTTCAGAAAGATACATCATAATAGGAATCATGATGGGAGTATTGATAAGATTCAACTTATCAATATGTCTCTTGAATTCAAAGACCTTGAATTCAAGAATAACTTATCTCAAGTATGGCATATAGATAGGGGGAGTTAAGGTTAACTCCGTTATCAATTGATTGTCATCATCAAAAAGGGAGAGATTGTTGAATCTCGGATTTTGATGTTGAAGTCAATTGTAATGTTTTATCTAATCCATATGTTGAGATAAGTATGCAGGATTAACTACAAAAGCTTGAAGACATAAAGCGAGTCTACCGAAATCAAGTTTGATGGGTGTTTGAGAGTCCGAAGATTCGTCGGAGATGTTATCGGAACCAATCGAGAAGAAATCTGGGACTTGTCGGAGTTTTCGGAGGTCCGCCGAAGAGATCATCGGAGGTTCGCAGAGATCACCGAGAAGGCTTGGCTACTCGCTGATTTTGCCATAAGATCAGGAGCCAACTGGGAGTCCATCGGAAAAAATCCAAGGGCGTATCGGAAGTTCGCCGGAAGATCGCCGAAAAGCTCACCAGAACAAGACTTGAAGTTCGCCGATTAAAAACTTGCTTAGGATTATGTTTTTAGTTACGTAGTTTGCATGTAATTAAGGTTAGGATTAAGAAATAATCCTATATCTTGATTAGGGGCCAACTGGGCCCAAAATGAAACCTACTTTAGGCCGGACTTAAAGCCCAACCAGTGACCATTGAGGTCGGGCGGTGGAACCGCCGCTCTGGGTGGTGGCACCGCCCAGCACCCGAAGAGCCAGGCGGTGGCACCGCCAGTCTGGGTGGTGGCACCGCCCAGCACCCGAAGAGCTAGGCGGTGGCACTGCCCAGTACACTGTTAGTGTCAGAACTGACAAGCGGTGGCACCGCTAGCTTCGGGAACCGAAGAGAATTCAAATTTTGGAGCCCAAATTTGAATCCTCTTGAGGCCTATAAATACCCCTCAATTCTCAGCAGAGATTACAACTTTTTGAGAAGCAATAGAGTAAAAAAAAAAGGTCTTAGCAAAGCCTTAGCAAATCTTACTTTCAAATTGCTTGAGTGTTCACCTCCCTTTCTTTCTTGCTGAAATTTTGTAAGAGTGTGAACCACTTGTAAAAGTTGTAAGAGGGGTGTTTGTCCTTTCCCTTCAAAGTGATTTGCTAGTGAAAGTTGGGGGCCTCATCGAAGAAGGCTTTGCAAGTGGATGTAGGTCATTTTGACCGAATCATTTTAAATCTGCGTGTTCCTTGAATGTGTGAATTATTATTTTTCTGCAATCATTATCTACATAGAAGCAAGTTTTTGTTCTTCACTTTATTCTAGTTACTATCGAACGAAATATCCTCACATTTTACGGAATCAGTTTCAAACCTACTAGTTTTAATCCGCTGCACTAATTCACCCCCCCCTCTTAGTGCCGCTCCGATCCTAATAGGTTCTACCACCAGCCCTAGCTCGGTTTAAAAGGGGAAGAGTTGCAGGCGGTGGCACCGCTAGCTGGGTGGTGCAACTGCTTGCTACCCGTGACAACTAGCGGTGGTGCCACCACCAACAGGCGGTGAGCACTGTTTTGAAGGCTGTGTGGGCTGATTTGGATGTTTTTTATTTGAGGAGAATTTTTATCAACTTTAATTACATAATTACGTAAGAGTTTCCATCTCAAGATGAGAAATTTCATACGTTCATGATATATCTTATGAAGTGCATACTCTACTTTAAATGTCGTATACAATTTTCGACATGTTTATGACTTCTTATTTTGTAAGCTTCACTAGTTCATGACAAACTTGGCTTGCTAGGCATAGGTTCATGATATAGTTGGATCGAAAAATAAAGAAAGAATGAATCCGATGAATTCGAAAATCCAGAGGAGAATTATGAGTTCCAAAATTTGAGGGATCAAACAGGATTGTATCATTATCACTCTGTAATTGGTAGGATAAATTCTACTAATCCTCTTTTTATCATTTAGGCTAGAGAGCATCATGAGTCATTTTGAATCTCGGATTATGAATATTGAGTGCCCAAAAAGCACGATATTATCTCTTGCTCCTAGCTTGTGATGATATATGTTTCTACAAAAAAAGGATGATTTTTAGGTACCCATTTACTTTTGGGTGCCGTAAAAACTGATCTAAATTGTTTATCATTTTGCATAGAATTTATCATGATTCCTTTAGGAACCCAAATCAGTTTGTTTGGACTAATTTTCTTGAATAGACAATAATAAGTTTTATGTCTATGTTTGCAACAAAAGTTGCATTTGCTTTGGTGCCGAACATGTAGGATAGGGCCTTTAATGAAGGTGGTTAGATTTTGGTGAAGACTTCTCAAAAATCTAATTCCATTTCTTTTAGGAATATGACTCTTATTTGTAAGGATCATATTCAAAGACTTGCTACCAACCTCGAATTTCTTCAAGGTGTCCTTAAGTAGCAAGTTCTCCTTTTGGAAAGTTTTTAAATCATGGCATTTTTTACATGGAGCTAAACTCTCATGATATTCAGTTTTTAATTTATCAAAATTACTAATAAGACTATCATGCTTATTTTTCAGGAATTTATATTTTCCACTAATTGTTTTGCATTCATTAAATAAGTCATGGAAGGTATTTAATAATTCATCAAATGATAAATCTGCATCAATTAAATTCGTTACCTCCTCTTCGATGGCTATTAGGGCGTAATGAGCAACTTGCTCGGTGTTGGACTCCTCTTCTTCGGACGCGCTTGAGTCATCCTACATTGCTTTGAGCACCTTCTTCTTTGGTGTTCTCTTCTTGGCTTGGGGATAATCACTTTTGTAGTGTCCCGGCTTCTTGCATTCGTAGCAAATAACTTGATCCTTTTTAGGTTCAAATTTATTTTTTGTATCATTTTTAAACTTGTTTCTTTTAATGAATTTTTTGAATTTCCTCGTTAGAAGTGCCAAGTCATCGTCACAATCTTCATCACTTGAGTTTTCTCTCAAGTGGTCTTCTAAAATTCTAAGTGTCATATCCTTCCTGTTCTTTGGAAGGATGTCTTCTTGCTCTTCATGAGCTTTGCAAGTCATTTCGTAGGTCATTAATGATCCGATTAATTCTTCAAGAGGGAAGTTGTTTAAATCTTTAGCCTCTTGAATAGCAATGACTTTAGGGTCCCAACTCTTAGGAAGGGATATTAGAATCTTATTTATAAGCTCAAAATCCAAAAAACGTTTGCCGAGTTCTTTTAGACCATTGACGACATCCGTGAAACCGGTGTACATATCGCCTATAGTCTCACTCAGTTTCATTCAAAAAAGTTCAAAAGAATATATTAAAAGATTGATTTTTGACTTTTTCACTCTATTTGTGCTTTCATGAGTCACTTTGAGTGTATGTCAAATATTCAATACAATTTCACAAACAGAAACACGATTAAACTCATTTTTATCAAGCACACAAAATAAGGCTTTCATAGCCTTTGCATTAAGAGCGAAAGTCTTTTTCTCCAATTCATTCCAATTGATCATTGGAAGAGAAAACTTTGAAAATCCGTTTTCAACAATATTCCAAAGTTCAAAATCCATGGAAATAAGGAAGATTCTCATTCGGGTCTTCCAATAGGTATAATTCATCCCATTGAACATGGGCGGACATATAATAGAGTGGCCCTCTTGATTTCTGGTGTATGCCATCTCTCTTGGGTTTTAATCCGATTGAGAGTTAACCCCGCTCTGATACCAATTGTTAGGATCAAGAGCACTAAGAGGGGCGGGGGGGGGGGGGGGGGGGGGGGTGAATTAGTGCAGCGGAAAACTTTCGACAATTTAAAATGACGTTCATACAATAAAGATAATTTCGATGTGAAAGCTGATTCAGAAATTTCTTCAACTTAAGATTAAGCGAAAGTAGAGTTGAAGTAAAGTAATAGAGGCAATATGCAGTTTAAGATAGAGAGCAAAATGTAAATGTAAATTGAGATTTAGAGTGGTTTGGTCAATCTTGACCTATATCCACTTTTGACTACCTCCTCCGATGAGGTCACCGACGTCCACTAGAGGCCTTCCTTCAATAGGTGAAGGCCAACCACCCTTTTATAGCTTTACTCATTTTGACGGGCTTAGGAGACAACCCTTACAAATTTTTCACTCCTCTCTTGAATGATCAAAACTTAGAAGAAAAGAGGGAGAAGAACTTTTGACTTTTACAACACTTTTAAGCTCTAAAATTTACATTTCGATGCCCTTTCATGCATGAAAGGGTGGGGTTTATATAGGGGTCCCAAACTGGTTTGAATTTGGAGCTCAAAAATGTCATCTCTCAGATTTTCGGGGTCCTAGCGGTACTACCACCATAACTGTCATCTACCACCATAACTGGGCGGTACTGCCACTCAGTTTGGGCGGTACTACTGCTTGACATCGCTCGAAGACCAAGCTCAGGCGGTACCACCACTGGCAGTAATAACTACCGGCGGTACCACCGCCTGATAGGGGTAGTACTGCTGCCTAGAACTCTTGGGAGACTGAGTCTCCTAGGCGGTGCCACCGCTAGCCCTAGTGGTGCCACTGCCAGCCAGAAATTCTGGGTCCGAATAGGTTGACCCATTCGTCCCAATTTGGGTCTGTCAAGGGCCTAATTGCCCCAAGATTAAGTTAATGGGATCACCTCCCATTCCTAACTTAATCATCATGCTAACTACGATATTTAAGACATTAATACTGCAACTTACTCCAGTGCATCAATCGCTTCTTCCGGCGAGCTTCCGGCGAACTTTCGATGAACATCCGATGAACCCTCAGCGATGCTCCGGCGGACTTCCGGCAAACTCCTGGACTTGCAATGATCCACTTGGCGAGTTTTGACGAGCTTCTTTGGCAAGCTCCTGGACTTCTCGGATTTGTTCCTACAGAACCTCCAACGACCGTCCGAACTTTCGTTGAACTCTCGAACCCCTAACATGATCATGGTCTTGACTCCGGCGTAACTCCTGTTGCATGTCTTACTTCCATCATAGTTAATCCTGCACACTTATCTCAACATATGGATTAGATAACAAATGACAATTGACTTCATCATGAAAATCTGAGATTCAATAGTCTCAAGTCTAAGGACCAAATACACCACTAGGACTACGGAATCATTATCTGATAATAAGGTATCTTCAATCATTCAGCATTTCGTAAGCGGATCAATCAGTGAACTAATTCTCTAATGAGCACTTGTACTATATCCCTAGTGTCCCCACATGAGCAGCTATGAGACCAACTGCATCCATCATCTGGATGAGTATACAACATACTAGTGTGTCCGGTTATCTCAATGTCTCTCTCGAGTAACTTATGACCGAAATTATTTAAGATCTGTGTTTAAAGGCAAATCAGTCTCATTATCATGATCTCATCATGATCCGATTCCTATTACACAAATCTAAGGACATTATATATATATATATATATATATATATATATATATATATATATATATATATATATATATATATATATATATATATATATATATATATATATATATATATATATATATATGCAACAAGCAATATAAAGTGATAAATGTCAAAATATAATGAGCAAAAAGATTGTGTGTCAAGTCATATATGCCATCACTCACGTGATTGGCTTGTAGGGCACATATGACTAGCAATCTCCCACTTGACCTAAAGTCAATCACCTATGTGTCTGATCCCCATCAGACCCTTGTGATGATCAAAGACAATATGAGACATCGACTTTGTTAGTAGATCTACAATATTATCTTCGGATGGAACTCTTTCCACTACTACATTTTCTCAAGTCACGATCTTTCTAATCAAGTGGAACCTCCTCATAACATGCTTAGATTTCGGATGAGACCTCGGTTCCTTCACTTGAGTAATCGGCCAATTATTGTCACAATATAAGGGAATTGGCTCCTCGTTGCCTAGCACAACTCCCAAATCTATGATGAACTTCATCATCCAGACTTCTTCTTATGCTACCTCTACTATAGCAATGTACTCTACCTTTGTGGTCGAGTCAATAATAGTACCTTGCTTGGAACTCTTCCAGCACACTGCTCCTTTATTCAAGATGTGCACATACCCTGAATTCAACTTGCTATCATCGACATCGAACTAAAAACTTGAGTCTATGTAGCCTTTGTTAGGAAAGGGTTCGGCACTAAGAGGGGGGGTGAATTAGTACAACGGTAAAAACGTCGGTTTCGTAAAATCTTCGTATGATAAAAACCGAACTTAGAAGATAACTGAAAATCTTATGTTCGTAAATGTATTGAAGGTAGTTAGCAACTAAAGAGGTTTGCAGTAAGGTAAATTGCACAAGAGAAATGCAAACCAATTTATAGTAGTTCGATCATTGTCGACTTATATCCACTCCTCCTATTCCTCTTCCGTCAAGGCCACCGGCATCCACTATCAATCTTCTTTCAATGGGCGAAGATCAACTATCCTTTTACACCCATCTTCTCCTTTTTATGGGTTTAGGAGATAACCCTTATAAGCACTCACTCCTCTCTTAAACAGAAATCTAAACTTAGAGTAGAAGAGGAGGATTCTGAAGAGATTGCAGCAGCGTTTTCTCACTTTTGAATTCTCTGTGCTTGTCTTCTTTAACCAAGGATGAGAGGGGTTTTATAGGCTTCAAGTTGATTCAAACTTGGAGCCTAAAAACATCTCATCCCAGGTTTCCCGGGCATGGGCGGTACCACTGCCAATGTCAGTCTGACACTGGCACTGCACTAGGTAGTACCGCCGCTTGCAACATTCTCGGAGGTTATGTTTGGGTGGTACCACTGCTTGACATAGTCTCGAAGATTGTGCCATGATGGTGCTACCTCTTGGGTCATTGTTTGGGTCTCTCATTGAGCCCAACACAGTCCTTACATGGGCCCCACTGGCCCCTAATTGGGTTGGTCCAAATCTAAACCCAATTACGTGCTAACTATGATTCCTAAGACATATTCCAAGTAAACAAGTCCATAAGTCTAGTTTCTTCCAACGAGCTTCCGGTGATCTTCCGGTGAACTTCCGACGATCTCTCGGCAATGTTCCGGCGGACTCCCAATAAGCTCCCGGACTTCATGACGATCTTCTTGGTGAGTTCTGATGAGCTTCTTCTAGCAAGCTCCTATACTTCTTAGTTAGTTTCTGTAGAACTTCCGACGAACATCTGGACTTCCGACGAACTCTCGAACTCCCAACAGAATCACATCCTTAACTCCGAGACTTCATTTTGTTTTATGTCTTGCTATCGTAGTTAATCCTGCACATGTAAAAATACACTTCGATCTAGACAATTAATACTAAGCATGAATCATGTTGTCTGGCATGTCATTGGTCCCTCAACGCTTCGTCCGATTCTTTGGCACATTGTCCTCTCTTACGACCTATTGCCCAATCGGCCTGTTGACTCTGCAACTCCGATATCCTTGGTGCAATATCTACTCTTCTTGGCCCGATGCCCGAATCCATGGCCCAAAGCCTTCTTTTGATACATCGACCGATTCTCCATCTCGATGTCCAATCTTCTGACATGTTTTCCTCCGGCATAACATGATTCTTCCTGCTTTAATTATCTCATCCTGATCAAAGTGTCCGCGTCACTCAAAACATAGATTAACACATAAACACTTGTTAATTGGTTTCATCATCAAAATACGAGATTCAACAATCTCTCCCTTTTTGATGATGTCAAGCAATTGATGACGGAGTTAAAACAAACTCCCCCTATCAATATGCCATATTGATAGAACCTTGAATTCAATCTGAATTCAAGTCATTGTAAATTTTATCTTGAATAATTGCAATACGTCATCATGACAAGATAGCACTTCTTTGCTTCTCTTTTGAGATGAGCAAGCTAGCATGTTTTTGCATTCTTCTTGAATTGTGCAAGCTAGTAAATTTGCTTTCTAGCAAGTTTTGCTCCCCCTTTGTCATTGTCAAAAAGAAGGGAAGAATACAATTTTGTATCTCTTTATCCCTTTTCATCAATTTCTAAATCATGACAAAGGTAAGTATCAATCTTATTTGTGCATCATTATATTTTCAAATTAAAACATGTACAATTTCAAAACCATACATTTCATTTTTCATGCTCGATACCGAAAAATAAATCAATCATTATGAGCATATCATACATGATACTAAAATATTAAAATTTTTAAGCATTTATCAATATTTTGATCATGATACCAAACATTCATCATTTAAAGCATTTATGATATGTCATTTTGGTAATAAATCATAGCATTTCAAATCATGATGGTATTAATTTTGTCAAATTACATCCTACCATGCATAATCAAAACTTCTCCCCATTTTATCATTGTAAACAAGAAAAAAGAAGCGAAGAACATGATGGTGTAAAATATTTCAATCATTTCAAGGCATACAAGCCATAAATACAAAGGAATCATGTCATGAAGGATAAGACTACTTAAATACCAAAAGACATGATTCATATAGTAAATCTCTTTTTTAAGTAAAATACCAATAAACGATCGTAGGAGTACAAAGAAGAGATATTGATTAAAAAATCTCAAGTAATTCTAATAAACCAAGATCATGATTTTGATAAAACTCATTCAAATTCAAATAGTCAAAATCATCAAAATCTCAATATTTCTTTGAAGAGATTCAAAATGACATAAACAACTTTATCAATTTCTTAGTGAAAAATTGATGAGATAGAGAAAAAAAATTTCAAGAAAAATATTTTTCTCTTTTTAGTTGTTTCAATTCATATGATTTATTTCATAAAGGCATACCTTTTTCATTTATGCCAAAAACATGTATTAACATTTAAAAACTGAAAAAGCTACTTTCATTACCATAAAAATCGATAATCCATAAATCTCATGAATCATCATGCATAATTTCGAAATTTATTAAGCATGATAATTATGCATGACATCAATACATGGTTTCAAAATATTTAACATTTTCATTACATAATTACATCATTGTGCATCATCGAAATTGATTTCATAAAGCATTTTCCATCAAGATCATTTTGTTTGTTGTAGTCATGCATTTTTCTTTTTAGGTGAATCTAACTTTTCAAGCTTAGTTTTCGATACAAAATCCATGCATCATTATTAAGCATGATATCAAACTTCTTAATATTTTCATTAAGACATCAAGCATGGTTTCAATCAAAAAAAAAAAAATATCAAGATACACATTATTTCTTCTTGAAAACATTCATAGGATCATCATTAGATTGAATCTAACATTTTATTCCATTAACATAAAACATGTAATTTTCATTATCATTTTCAAAATTACTAGCATGATCATAATTTTTGCATTTTCATTTTTAAACGTATAATTTTTAAGAAATATTATAAACTAAATTAAAATTAATTTATGAAAAACATCATGTAATTTTGAAATAAATCAAAGGCATTTTTATTACCTCATCGTCGAAAGCCATTAAGGTGTAATTTGCCACCTTGCCTTTGTTAATTTTCTTCTTATCTTCAGATGAGCTCAATTCATCCCAATTCGTGTTCTTTTTCTTGCGTTCATTGCAAGTAGTTGCATTCTTTTGGTTCTTTAATTTTTGTTTCAGTAATATTTTAAATTTTATGAGTAGTTCAAGTTCACCATCACTTGAGCTTATGCTCGAGTGGTCTTCATGTGTTCTAAGTTCAAAATCCTTCCTATTCTTTGGAAGGTGGTTCTCATATTTTTCAAGTGTCACATTAGTCATTTTGTAGGTCATTAAAGACCAAATTAGTTCTTCAATTAGAAAATAGTTCAAATATTTTGATTCTTGCATTGCCGTTACTTTTGAATTCTAATTTTTAGAAAGCGATCGTAAAATCTTGTTTACAAGTTCAAAATTCGAAAAACTTTTATCAAGTGCTTTTAAACCATTGACGACATCCATAAAACGGGTGTACATGTCAATAACAGTTTCTTGGTTTCATATGAAACAATTCGACATCATGCATTAAAAGATTAATCTTCGAAAATTTTACTCTACTCATGCCTTCGTGTGTGATTTCAAGAGTGTGCCAAATATCGAAAGCTGTTCCGCACATAGAAATTCGATTAAACTCAGTTTTATCTAAGGCGCAAAATAAAGCATTCATAGCTCTTGCATTTAAAGAAAAAGTTTTCTTTTCCAAATCATTCCATTGATTCATTAGAGTAGAAGACTTTTGAAAACCTCTTTTGATAATATTCCATAAATTTAAATCCAACGAAAGTAAGAAAACTCTCATTTGAGTTTTCTAATAAGTGTAGTTCGTCCCATTGAACAAGGGAGAATGAATGAGAGAGTTGTTAGGATCAAGAGCACTAAGAGGGGGGGGGGGGGGGGGTGAATTAGTGCAATAGAAAACTTTCGTCGGTTAAAAAGACTTTCGTACGAAAACCATTTCGGAAAGATCTTTAAAGTTAAGAGTAAATGGAAGTATAGTTGATGTAAATCAATGAAGGCAGTTTGCAGTTAAGATAAAGAGCAGAATGTAAATGCAAACCGAGATTTAGAGTGGTTCAGTCAATCTTGACCTACATCCACTTTTGGCTTCCTCCTCCGACGAGGTCACCAACGTCCATTAGAGGCCTTCCTTCAATAGGCAAAAGCCAACCACCCTTTTACAGCTTTTCTCGTTTTGACGGGCTTAGGAGACAACCCTTATAAGTTTTCACTCCTCTCTTGAATGATCAACACTTAGAAAGAAAAGAGGGAGAAGAACTCTAGCCTTTTAACAATACTTTTAAGCTCTCAAATACTCAGAATAAAAGCAAGCTTTCGGTTTTCTTTCATGCAAGAAAGGGTGGGGTTTATATAGACCCCAATCAGTTTGAAGTTAGAGCTCAAAAGTGTCCATTCCTAGATTTCCGGGGTCCTAACGGTACCACCGCCATAACTAGGCGGTACTACCACTTGTCATCTATCACTGAGCGGTACTACCGCTCAGTCTGGGCGGTACTACTGCCTGACATTGCTCGAAGATCGAGCTCAGGCGGTACCACCGCTTAACAAGGGAGGTACACCACTGGCAGTAATAATTGCTTGCGACATTGCTCGAAGATCGAGCTCAGGCGGTACCACCGCTTAACAAGGGAGGTACCACCACTGGCAGTAATAATTGCTTGCGGTACCACCGCATGACAGGGGTGGTACTACCGCCCAGAACTCTTGGGAGACTAAGTGTCCTAGGTGGTGCCACCGCCGACCAGGAATTCTGGGTCTGAATGGACTATTCCATTTGGCCAAATTTGGGTCTGTTAAGGGCCCAATTGGCTCTAGATTAAGTTAATGGGATCACCTCCCAATCCTAACTTAATCTACATGCTAACTATGATAATTAAGACATCAATACTGCAAATTGTGTTTCGGTGTGTCAATCGCTTCTTCCAACGAGCTTCCGGCGAACATCCGATGAACCCTCGGCGATGCTCCGGTGGACTCCCGGCAAACTCCTGGACGTCGCGATGATCCTCTTGGCAAGTTCTGACAAGCTTCTTTGGTAAGCTCCTGGACTTCTCGGATTGTTCCTGTAGAACTTCCAATGACTGTCCGGACTTCCGACGAACTCTCGAACCCCCAACGTGATCTTGGTCTTGACTCCGACTCAACACCTGCTGCATATCTTACTGCCATTATAGTTAATCCTGCACACTTATCTTAACATATAGATTAGATAAACAAATGACAATTGACTTCATCATCAAAATCCGAGATTCAATAATCTCCCCCTTTTTGATGATGACAATCAATTGATGACGGAGTTAACCGTAACTCCCCTTATCTATATGCCACACTTGAGATAAGTCATTCTTGAATTCAAAGCCTTTAAATTCAAGAGACATATTGATAAGTTAAGTTCATTTAAACTTATCAATACCCCCATCATGATTCCTATCATGATGTATCTTTCTGAAAATGATGTCAAGGCAAGACATCCATTTTCAAGTCTTATATTTCAAATGTGAAGGATAGCAATCATAGCAATTCATCATATAGTAAGATATCAATTTGTAAAATTACAAATTGAGCTCTAGATATCTTAATATAATGCAAATATGACAATCATAGCAATTCATCATATGGTAAGATATCAATTTGTAAAATTGTAATGTAAGCTTTAGATATCTTATCATTAATGCAAATATTTCAAGTATATAGCAATTCATTCTATCATCAATTTACCACATATTTCTCCCCCTTTGTCATCAACAAAAGGGAGAACAATTCAAGCATATTTCAAGCATAGTAATAAGTGTGGTAAAGATTCATGTCATTTTTCAACAATAAGTGGTAAGATACCATTCATACAAATTATTTTTCAAGCAATCATGACATGGTATCATTCAAACGTTCATTAAGGAGGTAGCTTTCATTACTTCTTCCTTTGTCATTAACGTTTTGCATGAACGAGGAAAGCCATTATGAACTAACTTTGAATGAAGTTAAAAATGATAAGAGATTAAATCATGCTTCATTTTTATAAGGATCAAGATATACATGTGAAATCAAATCCTTGCAAGTGTTCCATCTTAAAAAAAAAAAATCTTCCTTCATCAAGAAAGAATTCATGTGAAAGAATCATTACATTAAATCCATTTCTCAATTAAAAATTCAAAAGATAAATCCATGAGAGATGCATTTGTTAATTAATTTCATATGTCAAAAATCATGGAGCATTGATATGAAATAAACTTGATATGACATAGGCTCATGAAAACTCCATTCAAGAAATACATTAGGTCCGGAAGAGAAGTACAAAATCATGCATTCGTACAATGTTTTGTTATAGCTTTTTGATCACAATCATGAAGGTAAAACATGCTTATCATCATGAAAATTTTTTGGCATCAAGACATACAATTTCCAACATGTCATGGAAGCATATAATCATGTAAAATTTATAAGATTTTCAGCATTGTGTTTTTAAGTGATTGATCATAGAATCAAGAAAGTCTGAAAATAAAATTTAATAAATTCATGCATTCGGACAAATCAACATTCCTAATTCTCTTCTAATGAAATCAAATTGTTCTTCACTTAAAGGCTTTGTAAAAATATTAGCTAATTGATATTTAGTATCAATGAACTCTAGGATTACATCATAATTAGTGACATGATCTCGTATAAAGTGATGTTTAATATCAATATGTTTTGTTCTTGAGTATTGAATGAGATTCTTTGTTAAACATATTGCACTTGTGTTATCACATTTAATGGGAATATTTTTAAGATAAATTTTATAATCTTCTAAGGTGTTTTTCATCCACACAACTTGTGCACAACATGCACTAGTTACAATGTACTCAGCTTCGATTGTAGATAGTGCAATGGAGTTTTGTTTCTTGGATGACCAAGAAACAAGTGTAGATAGTGCAATGTACTCGGCTTTTTCTATCTAGTTTACACCAAGCAAAATCCGCATCAGCATAAGCAATTATTTAAAATTCTTGGATTTTGGATACCATAATCCTAGATTTGTGGTACCTTTAATATATCTAAGTATTCTTTTAATTGCTTTGAGATGAGATATCTTAGGATTCGATTGAAACCTAGCACAAAGTCCTATATTGAACATGATATCCGGTTTAGTTGCAATGAGATAAAGTAAACTTCCTATCATACCCCTATAAGTTTTTTGATCAAAGCTTTCTCCGCTTTCATCAATTTCTAACTTAATGGAGGTGCTCGTAGGAGTGTTGATAGCTTTTGAGCTATCCATATTAAATCTTTTTAGCAAGTTTAAAGCGTATTTAGTTTGACTAATAAAGATGTCATTGCTTAGTTGCTTAATTTGCAAGTCTAAAAAGAAGGTTAATTCTCCCATCAAACTTATTTCAAACTCAAGGCTCATAGTTTTAGCAAAAGATTCACAAAGAGATTCATTCATAGAACCGAAGATAATATTATCAACATAATTCTGAACAATTATTTTCAAAATTTTTGATAAACAATGTGGTATCGACCTTGCCTTTAAAGAAATTATTTTCAATAAGAAAAGAACTAAGTCTCTTATACCAAGCTCTTGGGGCTTGTTTTAAACCATAGAGAGCTTTAGTTAATTTAAACAAATGATTAGGGAAACTATTATTCTCAAATCTAGGAGGTTGTTCAACATAAACTTCTTCGAAAATATAGCCATTAAGAAAAGTACTTTTAACATTCATTTGAAACAATTTAAAATTATTACTACTAGCATAGGCAAGGAGCATCCTAATGACTTTTAATCGAGCCACAAGAACGAAGGTTTCTTCGTAATCGATACCTTCTTCTTGGTTGAAACCTTTGGCTACTAATGTAGCCTTGTTTCTAACCATGATACTAGATTTATCTTGCTTGTTTCTAAAGACCCATTTAGTACTAATAACTAAATGGTCATTTGGCTTAGGAACAAGCTTCCACACCTCATTTCTCTCAAATTGATTAATCTTGCATTATGATAATCCATGAATCATCTTTCATGGCTTCGTCAATACATTTAGGTTCAATTTGGGAGAGAAAAGCGGCGTTGGCACAAAAAATTTTAAGAGAAGAACGTGTTTGAACCCCCTTAGATGTGTCTCCTATGATTAGCTCCTTAGCATGAGCATCTACATACTTCCAATTATTGGGTAAGGATGTTTCGAAAGTGCATGCATCTATGTTGCTACTTAGAGAAGGGGTTTCATTTAAATTCAAAGAATCGAAATTGACATAATCATCAAAATCATTTTTCTTGATTTCGGAAATCTCATTGAAAGCAACATGAATGGATTCTTCTATAATCAAATTTCTTTTATTGAAGATACGAAATGCTTTAGAAATTAAAGAATAACCAAGAAAAATTCTTTCATCGGATTTAGCATCAAATTTTCCTAAGGCATCTTTTTCATTCAAGATAAAACACTTACACCCAAAAACTTTAAAATATGAAACATTGGGTTTTTTGTTGTTTCACAACTCATAAGGAGTTTTGGTGAGTAAGGGTCTTACTAGAACTCTATTCAAAATATAGCATGCAGTGTTTAGCCCAAAAATATTTGGGTAGGCTATGTTTATTCAACATGGTTCTCACCATTTCTTATAAATTTCTATTTTTTCTTTCTACTATTCCATTTTGTTGACGATTTCTTGGAGTAGAGAAGTTGTGATTGTATCCATTAAATTCACAAAATTCTTGGAAATCATGGTTTTGAAATTCACCACCATGATCACTTCTAATTGACGAAATCATAGAACCCTTTTCTTTTTGGACAAGTTTGTAAAATTTGGTAAAATATCTAAAGCATTCATTTTTGTGTTTTAAGAAATAAGTCTATATGTATCTACTATAGTCATCTACAATGACGAAGGCGTATTTGCTACCTCCTAGGCATGATGTAGAGATAGGTCCAAACAAATCCATATGGTAGATCAATTGTAAGGGCCTAGAGGTGCTTATTTGATTCTTAGATTTGAAACTATCCTTAATTTATTTTCCTAATTGACAAGCATCACACACATTATCTTTGATGAACTTGATATGAAGAATTCCTCTTATAAGTTCTTTGGATGAAATTTGGGTGATTAGTTTCATGCTAACATGACCTAATCTCTTATGCCAAAGCCAAGCATTGTCATTCAAAACCAAAAAACACATTTCATTATAAAGATCATTGATGTCAATGGTATATATATTATTTTATTTTAATGCAATCATAGATACATTTTTGTGTGATTTTTCAATGATGCAAGCATTAGATTCGAATTTGATAATATATCCTTTATCACACAATTGACTAATGCTCAAGAGATTATATTTTAAACCATCAACTAACAAAACATCTTCACTAAAGAAGTTGGATTTGTTACTTATGGTTCCTTTACCAATGATTTTACCCTTGTTATTGTCTCCGAAGGTGACATAGCCTTCGTCTATGCTAGTGAGCTTAGAGAATTGAGATGGATCTCCGGTCATATACCTTAAACATTCACTATCAAGATACCATCTCTTGCTCCTAGCTTGTGGTAATATATGTTTCTACAAAAAAGGATGATTTTTAGGTACCCATTTAATCTTGGGTGCCTCAAAAATCGATCTAAATTGTTTGTCAGGTTGCATGGAATTTATTACGGTTCCTTTAGGAACCCAAATCAATTTGTTAGGACTAATCTTCTTGAATGAACAATGATAAGTTCTATGTCCATATTTGCAACAAAAGTTGCATTTGTTTTGATGCAAAATATGCAAGATAGGGCCTTTAATGAAGGTGGTTGGATTTTGGTGAGAGCTTCTCACAAATCCGATTCCACTTCTTTTATGAACTTGACCCTTATTGATAAGGATCATGTTCAAGGATTTGCTATCAACCTCGAATTTCTTCAAGGTGTCCTTGAGTAGCAAGTTCTCCTTTTGGAGTATTTTTAATTTATCAAATTTACTAACAAGAGTATCATGCTCCTTTTTTAATAATTTATATTTTCTACTAATTATTTTGCATTCATCAAATAAGTCATGGAAAGCATTTAATAATTCATCAAATGATAAATCTGCATCAATTAAATTTGATACCTCCTCCCCGATTGCCATAAGTGCGTAATGAGCAACTTGCTCGTGTTGGACTCCTCTTTTTCGGATTCGCTTGAGTCATCCCATGTTGCTTTGAGCACCTTCTTCTTTGGTGTTCTCTTCTTGGCTTGGGGACATTCACTTTTATAGTGTCCCAACTTCTTACATTCGTAGCAAATAACTTGGTCCTTTTGGGGTTCAAATTTATTTTTAGTCTTATTTTTAAATTATTTTTTAATATTTTTTAAAATTTTCTTGTTAAAAGTGCCAGTCATCGTCAAGTCCTCATCACTTGAGTTTTCTCTCAGTGGTCTTCTTGAGTTCTAAGTGTCATATCCTTCCTATTTTTTAGAAGGGTGTCTCTCAAGTGGTCTTCTTGAGTTCTAAGTGTCATATCCTTCCTATTTTTAGAAGGGTGTCCTCATGCTCTTCATGAGCTTTGCAAGTCATTTCGTAGATCATTATGACCCGATTAATTCTTTAAGAGGGAAGTAGTTTAAATTTTTAGCCTCTTAAATGGCAGTGACTTTAGGGTTCCAACTCTTTGGAAGGGATCTCAGAATTTTATTAACGAGCTCAAAATCTAAAAAACTTTTACTAAGTCCTTTTAGACCATTGACGGCATCTGTAAAGTGGGTGTACATATCACCTATGGTCTCACTCGGTTTCATTCGAAAAAGTTCATAAGAATGTACTAAAAGATTGATTTTTGACTCTTACACTCTACTCATGCCTTTGTGAGTTACTTCAAGTGTATGCTAAATATCAAATACAGTTTCACAAATTGAAACACGATTAAACTTGTATTTATCAAGTGCACAAAATAAGGCATTCATAGCCTTTGCATTTACAGCGAAAGTCTTCTTCTCCAATTTATTCCAATCGATCATCGGAAGAGAAGACTTTGAAAATCTATTTTCAACAATATTCCAAAGTTCAAAATCTATGGAAATAAGGAAGATCCTCATTCTGGTCTTTCAATAGGTGTAATCTGTCCCATTAAACATGGGTGGACGTGTAATAGAGTGACCCTCTTGGTTTTCGGCATATGCCATCTCTCTTGGGTTTTAATCCAATTGAGAGTGAATCCCCTCTGATACCAATTGTTAGGATTAAGAGCACTAAGAGAGGGGGGGGGGGTGAATTAGTGCAACGGAAAACTTTCGTCGGTTAAAAGGACTCGTACGAAAATCATTTTGGAAAGATCTTTAAAGTTAAGAGTAACGAAAGTGTAGTTGATGTAAATCAATGAAGGCAGTTTGCAGTTAAGATAAAGAGCAGAATGTAAATGCAAATTGAGATTTAGAGTGGTTCGGTCAATCTTGATCTACATCGACTTTTGGCTTCCTCCTCCAACGAGATCACCAACATCCACTAGAGGCTTTCCTTCAATATGCGAAGGCCAATCACCCTTTTACAGCTTTTCTCCTTTTGACGGGCTTAGGAGACAACCCTTACAAGTTTTCACTCCTCTCTTGAATGATCAATATTTAGAAAGAAAAGAGGGAGAAGAACTCTAGCCTTTTACAACACTTCTAAGCTCTCAAATACTCAGAATAAAAGCAAACTTTTGGTTTTCTTTCATATAGGAAAGGGTGGGGTTTATATAGGCCCTAATCAGTTTGAAGTTGGAGCTCAAAAGTGTCCATTCTCGGATTTTCAGGGTCCTAGCGGGACCACCGCCATAACTGGGCGGTACTACCGCTTGTCATCTATCACTAAGCGGTACTACCGTTCAGTCTGGGTGGTACTACCGCATGACATTGCTCAGAGACTGAGCTCAGGCAGTACCACCGCCTAACAGGGGTGGTACTATTGCCCAAAACTCCTAGGAGACTGAGTCTCCTGGGCAGTGCCACCGTTGGCCAAGAATTCTGGGTCCGAATGGGCTGTTTCATTCGGCCCAATTTGGGTCTGTTAAGGGCCCAGTTGGCCCCAGATTAAGTTAATGGGATCACCTCCCAATCCTAACTTAATCTATATGCTAACTACAATAATTAAGATATCAATACTGCAAATCGTGTTCCGGTGTGACAATCGATTCTTCCGGTGAGCTTCCGATGAACTTCCAGCGAAGATCCGATGAACCCTCGGCGATGCTCCAACAGCTTACTAGCAAACTCTTGGACTTCGCGACAATCCCCTTGGCAAGTTCTGACGAGCTTCTTTGGCAAGCTCTTGGACTTCTCGGATTGTTCCCGTAGAACTTCCGACGACCTGGACTTCTGATGAACTCTAGAACCCCCAACGTGATCTTGGTCGTAACTCCGGCTCAACACCTACTGCATGTCTTACTGCCATCATAGTTAATCCTACACACTTATCTCAAGATATAGATTAGATAAACAAATGACAATTGACTTCATCATCAAAATCTGAGATTCAATAAGAGTGACCATCTTGAAAGCCGAAAAGAGCCATTTCTCTTGGGTGTTAAACCAAATGAGAAATACGAGACTCTGATACCAATTGTTAGGAAAGGGTTCGACACTAAGAGGGGAGGGGGGGAATTAGTGTAGCGGTAAAAACATCAATTTCATGAAATCTTCATACGATAAAAATTGAATTTAGATGATAACTTGAAATCTTGTGTTTGTAAATGTATTGAAGGCAGTAAGCAAGTAGAGAGGTTTCCAGTAAGGTAAATTGCACAAGAGAAATGCAAACTGATTTATAGTGGTTCGGTCGTTGTCGACTTACATCCACTCCTCCAATTCCTCTTCCGTTGAGGCCACCGGCATCCATTATCGATCTTCTTTCAATGGGTGAAGATCAACTACCCTTTTACACCCCTCTTCTCCTTTTTACGGGTTTAGGAGACAACCCTTACAAGTTTTCACTCCTCTCTTGAATGATCAATATTTAGAAAGAAAAGAGGGAGAAGAACTCTAGCCTTTTACAACACTTCTAAGCTCTCAAATACTCAGAATAAAAGCAAACTTTTGGTTTTCTTTCATATAGGAAAGGGTGGGGTTTATATAGGCCCTAATCAGTTTGAAGTTGGAGCTCAAAAGTGTCCATTCTCGGATTTTCAGGGTCCTAGCGGGACCACCGCCATAACTGGGCGGTACTACCGCTTGTCATCTATCACTAAGCGGTACTACCGTTCAGTCTGGGTGGTACTACCGCATGACATTGCTCAGAGACTGAGCTCAGGCAGTACCACCGCCTAACAGGGGTGGTACTATTGCCCAAAACTCCTAGGAGACTGAGTCTCCTGGGCAGTGCCACCGTTGGCCAAGAATTCTGGGTCCGAATGGGCTGTTTCATTCGGCCCAATTTGGGTCTGTTAAGGGCCCAGTTGGCCCCAGATTAAGTTAATGGGATCACCTCCCAATCCTAACTTAATCTATATGCTAACTACAATAATTAAGATATCAATACTGCAAATCGTGTTCCGGTGTGACAATCGATTCTTCCGGTGAGCTTCCGATGAACTTCCAGCGAAGATCCGATGAACCCTCGGCGATGCTCCAACAGCTTACTAGCAAACTCTTGGACTTCGCGACAATCCCCTTGGCAAGTTCTGACGAGCTTCTTTGGCAAGCTCTTGGACTTCTCGGATTGTTCCCGTAGAACTTCCGACGACCTGGACTTCTGATGAACTCTAGAACCCCCAACGTGATCTTGGTCGTAACTCCGGCTCAACACCTACTGCATGTCTTACTGCCATCATAGTTAATCCTACACACTTATCTCAAGATATAGATTAGATAAACAAATGACAATTGACTTCATCATCAAAATCTGAGATTCAATAAGAGTGACCATCTTGAAAGCCGAAAAGAGCCATTTCTCTTGGGTGTTAAACCAAATGAGAAATACGAGACTCTGATACCAATTGTTAGGAAAGGGTTCGACACTAAGAGGGGAGGGGGGGAATTAGTGTAGCGGTAAAAACATCAATTTCATGAAATCTTCATACGATAAAATTGAATTTAGATGATAACTTGAAATCTTGTGTTTGTAAATGTATTGAAGGCAGTAAGCAAGTAGAGAGGTTTCCAGTAAGGTAAATTGCACAAGAGAAATGCAAACTGATTTATAGTGGTTCGGTCGTTGTCGACTTACATCCACTCCTCCAATTCCTCTTCCGTTGAGGCCACCGGCATCCATTATCGATCTTCTTTCAATGGGTGAAGATCAACTACCCTTTTACACCCCTCTTCTCCTTTTTACGGGTTTAGGAGACAACCCTTACAAGCACTCACTCCTCTCTTAAATAGAAATCTAAACTTAGAGTAGAAGAGGAGGATTCTCAAGAGATTGCAACAACGTTTTCTCACTTTTGAATTCTCTGTGCTTGTCTTCTTTAACCAGGGATGAGAGGGGTATTTATAGGCTTCAAGTTGATTCAAACTTGGAATACCACCGCCTGACATAGTCTCGAAGACTGTGCCACGACGGTGTTGCCTCTTGGGTCACTGTTTGGGCATCTCATTGAGCCTAACACAATCCTTACATGAGCCCAACTAGCCCCTAATTGGGTTGGCCCAAATCCAAACCCAATTACATGCTAACTATGATTCCTAACACATATTCTAAGCTAAACAAGTTCGTAAGTCTAGTTTCTTCCGCGAGTTTCTAGCGATCTTCCGGCGAACTTCCGATGATCTCTCGGCAATGTTCTAGCGAACTCCTGGACTTTACGACGATATTCTTGGTGAGTTCCGATGAGCTTCTTCGGGCAAGCTCCTGGACGTCTTGGCTGGTTCCTGCAGAACTTCCGACGAACGTCTGGACTTTCGACGAACTCTCGAACTCCCAACAAAATCATGTCTTGGACTCTGGGACTTCATTTTGCTTTATGTCTTACTATCGTAGTTAATCCTGCACATGTAAAAACACACTTCGATCTAGATAATTAATACTAAGCATGAATCATGTTGTCCGACATGTCTTTGGTCCCTCGATGCTTCATCCGATTCTTCGGCGCATTGTCCTCTCTTGTGGCCTATTGTCCAATCGGCCAATTGACTCCATAATTCCGATATTCTTGGTGCAATATCCGCTCTTCTTGGCCCGATGCCCGAATCCATGGCCCGAAGCCTTCTATTGATATGTCGATCGATCCTCTGGCTCGATGTCCAATCTTCTGACATGTTTTCCTTCGGCACAACATGATTCTTCCTGCTTTAATTGTCTCATCCTGATCAAAGCATCCTATGTCACTTAAAACGTAGATTAAAACATAAATACTTATCAATTGGTTTCATCATCAAAATACAAGATTCAACATCCTTCAACCCTGAGGCTACTACCTTCATATACTAGTAAAAGATCCTTTGTCCTTCTCAAGTACTTAAGGATACACTTTACCGCTTTCTAATGCTCCAAACTTGGATCCGCTTGATACCTGCTCGTGACACTCAGAGCATACGTTATATCAAGCCTGATACATAGCATGACATATATGATAGATCATATCGCTGAGGCATAAGGTATCATATCCATGTTCGCCCTTTCTTTAGGAATCTTTGAGGACATACTCCTAGAAAATGATATCTCATGTCTCATCGGTATGAGACCTCTCTTAAAATTTTTCATGCCAAACCTTTTGACAATGGTGTCTATGTACCTAGATTGGGACAAGCCAAGCATCCTCTTGGATCTATCTCTATAGATTAGAATCCCCAAGATATAGGATGCTTCCCCTAAATTCTTCATGGAGAAGTGTCTAGATAACCAAGCCTTTATTGTGGATAGCATTCCTATATTATTCCCAATGAACAGGATGTCATCCACATATAATACCAAGAAGGTGATAGTACTCTCACTTACCTTCCTGTATACACAAAGCTCATCTTCGTTCTTAATAAAGTCATAAGATCTATTTGCCTCATCTAATCTTATGTTCCAACTTCGGGAAGCTTGCTTTAGTCTATAAATGGATCTAAATAACCTACACACCTTATATGGGAAGTCCTTAGACACGAATCCCTCAAGTTGTATCATATACACCTCCTCCTCGAGGTTGCCATTGAGGAATGTAGTTTTCACATCCATCTGTCAGATCTCATAATCATAATATACTGCAATAGTCAATAGAATTCTGATGGATTTTAGCATGGCTACGGGTGAGAAGGTTTTATTATAGTCAACACCTTGCCTTTGATGATACCCCTTAGCCACTAGCCTTGCTTTATAGGTCTCTACCTTTCCATCTACTCCGATATTTTTCTTAAAGATCCACTTGCAACCGATGGGTACAATACCCTTGGGCATATTAACTAGGTTCCAAACCTTGTTGGAGTACATGGAATTCATATCAGAATTTATGGTTTCTTGCCACTTTCCGGAGTCTATACTTATAATAGTCTCCTCGTAGGTCTGAGGATTAATATCATCAACATTCTCTCCTCCAATATATCCCACATATCTCTTAGGAGGATAGGATACTCTACCGGACCTACGTAAAGTTGGAACTTGTATGTGTTAGGTACCTAAACAAACTCGAGCTGTAGAGTGGTGCTTGACCTAGGTTCTCCAACCTCGCTCAACTCTATCATGCTCCCACTATCTCTACTAAGAATGTATTCCTTCTTAAGGAATACCACTCTCTTGGCTACAAAGACCCTTTAGTCCTCGAGATGATAGAAATTAATACCCACAAGTTTCCTTGGGGTATCCCACGAACTTGCACCACTCCGTCCTTGATTCCAACTTATCAGGGTTGTATCTTTCAACATGGGCAGGGCAGTCCCAAATTTTAACAACCTTAAGATCGAGCTTTTTCCCTTTCTATATTTCATATGGTGTAGACACTACCGACTTAGTTGGAACTCTGTTCAGAAGATAAGCTGCGGTCTCTAGGGCATATCCCCAAAATGAGATGGGTAGGTAAGCAAAACTTATCATGGACCATACCATGTCTAACAGCATATGATTCCTCCTTTCAGATACAAAATTAAACTAAGGTGTATAAAAAGGTGTCCATTGGGATAGAATCTCATGGTCCTTGAGGAACTGGGTAAACTCTATACTTAAGTACTCACCTCCTCGATCTGATCAAGAAGTCTTGATACTCTTTTTAGTCTAGTTCTCCACTTCATTCTTATACTTTCTAAATTTCTCAAAGGTCTCAGACTTGTACTTTATTAAGTACATATCCATACCTTGAAAAATCATCAGTAAAGGTAATGAAGTAGGAGTAACCACCAATGGCATGAGTTGACATGAGTTCACATACATCATTATATATGAGTTCCAGCAGTTCATTGGCTCTTTCTCTAGTTCCACTAAATGAAGAGTTGGTCAGTTTTCCACAAAGGCAAGGCTCGCAAGTTGCATATGACTCATAGTCGAATGGATGTGACCTAGCCTACAATGCCATAGGTATGTATTGTTTACCTCATCTCGTTTCCTCTTAGACACACTTATATTCATGATATATAGAGCAATATCTAGCATAAACAAACCATTATACAATATTCCTCTCGCCAATCACCTTGACTTTGCTAGAATCTACAATAAATTACATATGTGATAAGCAATACCGATATCCAATACCAATGCACTATCATAAAAATCTGACAACTGGAGACTGATTATGAATGTACCTAAAACTTTTATTTCGCCCTCTCTGCAAGGGACTCTTTGCAGTTCCTCTTCTAGTGTCCATCTTTTCTATAGTGGAAGCACTAGCTTTTATCCTTTGTTGGGTCTTTTTTAGCAACCTTTGCTTTACGTAGTCTGCCCTTGCTCTTGCCCTTCTTAAGGGACTTTTCTGCTTTCCTTTTCTTTCTAGTCTCACTAGTGTAAAAAACTGGCTTCTCTTTCTTAATAGTGCTCTCTACCTCCCTTAATATATTGAGGAGCTTTGGGAGAGCCACCTCAAACTGTAAAAAGGAATCTGTTGGGACTGAAGCACAAGATCCACACATAAGTTATCCTCTAGGACCATTCCTAGACTTGTGAGTTTCTCTATCCACTCAATCATCTTTAGGACATGGTTCTGAATCAGTATTGTCACGCCCCCCCGAATTTTATCCATTCAGGAGGTGTGACCCTGTCTAAAAATCAATAATATTATAATTCATCATCACAAATCAATCCAGGATCCAATCTAACATTTAAGGATACTA
This sequence comes from Musa balbisiana, assembly GCA_004837865.1. Taxonomy (NCBI): domain Eukaryota; kingdom Viridiplantae; phylum Streptophyta; class Magnoliopsida; order Zingiberales; family Musaceae; genus Musa; species Musa balbisiana. The sequence goes on along the minus strand of CM017193.1, from coordinate 22,730,251 downwards.
AGAACCATTCAAATCAATATTCACAATTCATAAACCTGTACGTTTCATAATTCATACTCCACTTCACTTAGAGATTCATAAAATCCAAAGGCAACTCAACTAAACATCAACCACAACACAAATCCATATTCGTAGAAATATATACCATCACAAAAATATTATTCGCCATGAGTTCATATACTTATACAATGTAAGCTTATCATTTCATAAACATGAGTAGTCCTTTAAACTTTTACAACACATAAGTATTAATATATCCTTAACATTACATCAGAAGTAAAGTATACTATACAACAAAAACCTATCAACCAATAAAGATTAGTCCAAAATCTTCTAGCCTTTCAGTGCTTCAACCCAATTCTAGCTTTTTAGTGCGTGACAAGCTACCCTGAAAAATTTATATAGCAACGGGGTGAGCATGAAGAGCTCAGCAAGTGACTAACATATCCATGGCGATAGGAGAAGTTCAAGCAGGCTTAGTATCAAGATAACAAAAGCAGAAATACAAGTGTTCATTTGAAATCATCTTATTTGGTATAAAAATCACAAAGGGTTTCCTCATTTGAAAATAAGCGTTAGACATAACAATACAAGAAAGGAAATTGGAGCATTTCATTGGCAAAATAAGCATTTAGGCATGTATCAAATGGCACCTGAAGCATTTCAGTGTATATCAAAGGCGTAAGAGTGTTTGAGAGCATAACAATGACATACGAAACACTCCAAAGTATAACAAGTGAACCGAATAGTAAATATAATCTTGTATGTCATTTTTGAGGTAGCATGCATTCCATTTTTATCCAAAGCATAAATATAAACTCATTAGCAAAGCTTTGGATATCATATCAAAAACATAGAGGGCGCTGTGGGACCACATACATAATGTGATTCATCCATTTTAGGATGACCACCAAGCAAAAGTCTAGAGCATCGCGGGCTCTATGCATAACTCCCTTTACCATTTCTGGCAAAGGTTCACAATATCCCACAAGACACCAGAGTACAAAAGGGTAGTATGAACAATGACATTGGCATATATCGGAAGCACATGCGGAAACAACGGAAATATGCGTATGCCTTTATCAAACAAGGAAATGCCAACAAAATATTACATAATAAATTTCAGACATACAATAATTTCAGGATGAATAATACAAGAATTTTCAAAGGACTGCAAAAGAATTTAATAGAAATCAAACTTCCAACAGAATGAGACTCGAATAGGCAAAATTCAACAAAGTTTTCAATTCTGGCAGAATTCGAATGATACATTTCCTGATTTGTTTGAGTGACCAAACATGCTCCAATTCACTAAAAATGGTGTCAAAAGAAAGATATGCGAATCTAGTTCACAAAGAATTAAGTTTTGCATAATTCAGAATTTTCACTAGAGAGTTATGAGCAATTTAGTAACAGAAGGTCAGAATTGATCATCTCTGTTTTGCAGAATAGATAGCATCAATTTAAACAGATGTTTCAGAAGGCAAACGTACTTCAAAATTTTTAAACTAGGTGTCAAAAGAAAGATATACGAATCTAGTTTGCAAAGAATTAAGTGTTGTATAATTCCGAATTTTCACTAGAGAGTTATGAGCAATTTAGTAACAGAAGGTCAGAAATTACAGTCCCTATTTTGTAGAATCTGTAGGGTTAATTGCAATAGAAGTCATATTAGGCATTTCGACTCCAAATCATTCAATCTAGGTATCAAAATAAAGGTCTTCGAGTCTACTTTCAAACGGAATAGGTTTACATAAATCAGAGTTTAGTACAAAAAGTTAAGACCAAAACAATGCATGGAGGTCAGATTACCGAAAAATTACAGATTCATGGCTTTGTATCAAAACGAAAGAAATGTTTGGTTCTCAGCTGAAATTTTTCAAAATTTTGTAGAATTGAAAAGAAAACAGAGATTAGGATTCTATTGGATTGGGTTAGAACACTTGCCTTAAAAAGTTTTGATTTCCAAATGTGGGGGAATTGATGCAAAGCCTTAAGCTAAGATAAAACTTCTTCTTCTTCAATTCTTTCTCCTTCTCTTCTCCTTCAATTCCTTCTCCTCTTCTCAAGTTACATTGGCTGCAAAGTTTCCCTTAGTTGTGCCTTAAATTACTTAGGTTTGGCTCATGCTAAAATAATGAGGTGGCAAGCATGCATGGAGGTTTAGGTGTCAACTTTAGAATAAGTGCAAGTGGCTCATCCTTGCTAATGCCACAAGTCCTCCATATAATTTAATATTGATATAATAAACTAAACTATTAAAGTACTATATAAGCTTTTTTTTTTTTAAATGAGGGATGTTACAAGTATCTCCTTAGTCATCCTAGCATGAAATAGGCTCTTGGATATCTTATATCATTGAGTCTTTCCCTATTCCTCAAACAGTTTGCGGACATGTAGGAGAATGGATCTGGCATCCATTTTTTCATGTTGTCTCTGTAACTTAGGAGGCATGGAGCCCAACATATAACACTGAGCAAGAGTGGAGTCATCAATGTACTTCATGTAACGAGCGATCTCATCCTCGCTTGCCCCTTCCTTGGGCCTAGGCATTATTGTATCAAGGATGTATGTGATTTTCTCTACCGTGAAAACAATTCTCAAGTTGTAGAGCTAATCTGTATAATTTGGACCAGTGAGACGGTTGACATCAAGTATACCACGTAAGTGATTTGAAAGCGACATTTTTTAAAAATAAAGATGTAGCAGAAATAAATAATATGTAGATTTTGTAGAAAATAAATAATCAAGATATGGACTTCTATCTTAATCTGTTCTCAATATTTTACTAGCGAGTCACGCGACACCCTTAGTACGTAAAACGGAAGTATCTAGCAGACTTCTAGTGGGGATCATATCCAATCAATGTCTTAGTGTAACCTTGAGGGACTCGACCAACTCTTGCCGATCATAACTTCTTGTGATTCCCATCTTGTTCGGCCTCCGAATCACCATGGTCTCGAGGGACTCGACTAACCATAAAGTTTGGTTAAGTCAATACTATCGTTACAAGATGAGTCTAATTCGATAATATACCCTCGAGGAACTCGACTAAGTATACCATGTCCTCAGATCACCGGTGACATCTCTATGTCGTAGGCAAGATACCGAATTATGATATAGGTGAGCCTCAAAGGACTCAACCAACTCAATCTATACCGAGAATCGGTCCCTACCTATAACTATGGAAGGCCATGTGGGTCAATCTAATTGCCTCACGTTTACCGACTTAATATTATCGAGAGAGGGTTTTCTTTGATTTGGTCGCGTAATATGACATGTCACACATATACATATTTAATATATATCTACATCGCATGTAAATATATATATACATATCTAGTAAGTGTATAAACAATCACACATTACATGAGCAATTACACTAGATGATCATGAACCACAGTCTAATGTGATCAGGCCCAAGCCAGTGGGCCTAATCACTCACGTCAAGATCTATATATGCACTATGCCCTGTGATCGTCCATCTCATCCTCGTCGGTTCCGTTGACATCTCGACGCATCTTCAAGCATCGCGATCGCTCATCTCATGGGTCCCACTATCGCATCCACGCTCCTACTGCGCCTCCTCGTGTGATTACAAGTTAATCATAGGTACGTAGGCCTAACAATACACAAGAAATATAATGGAGGCTCGCAGGCCCCAATAATAATAATCACAAGTACATACATCACACGATCCATAATCATCCATCCACACATCATACATCACATGTATAAATCATCATCATGTAGGACTACTAGATAATAATAAAATAATAATCAATTAAACCTTTTAATTAATTAATATTTTTTGAAATTAGGGACATACAAGAAATTTTTTGAATTTTGAAGGGTATTTTTATAATTTAGATAAAAAAGGAAAGAACGAGAATTTCTCAAATTTAGAAGGGCAAAACTATCTTTTTGCCCAAAAAACCCTAACCCTCTTTCTCCCTTTCCCATGTACGGCGGAGGGCAGGGCTGCTACCCGCAGGCGGCACCGCCCATGCAGGTGGGCACCCCCACAAGTGGGCGCCCCTACAAGCATCGCCGCCTCCACGTGTAGTTCTGCCCCACCGAGCGGCACCCCTCTGGGCCAACCGCCCCTGCTAGCCTACCGCCCCTATGGGCGGTTCTGCCCGGAGGTGCAACGCCCGCATGTCACAAACAAACTTCTAAACATGATGTTTGATGTAATGCTTATGTATATCTGTGTCTTTTGGTATATTCATGCTTTACACAGCATGTAGAGGGACAGCCAAAGGCTTAATAGTCCAATTTTAGTTGGGTTTGATGGCCGTTTTAGGCTTGTAAATAAAGGTTGTGTCATGTGGAAACTTGTGAGAGATTTTCGATCTATAGTGGACCATTTTGCCCCTTTGTTGTGCAACTGTTCTGAGCTTGTAAAGTCTACTTGTAATTTGCATTATTTAAGAAGTTTTTACGGAGATGATTGCTTGTGGATCCCGAGTGAGGCATTTTCTCTGACCCGTTTTATCTTTTGTAGGTCCTAAGGGACTATGGGAGGTTTCGAGGAGGCTGACCTTTACGAACGGACACGTAAGGGTGCCACATGACTTAGGCAAAACCAGCTAAGTCCATGACAGATGGTATCAGAGCAGGACAAGCACTCATAGAAACACTTGGCATGCAATCGTGGGGGACCTAGCAAGACTACATTAAGGGCAGCTAGCACGCGCGACCGTTTGGGGGAAAATAGGCATGGAGATGTCGGGAAAAGGAGTCTCTCAAAGGAGCGGGCATCTGAGATTGGCATTCAGAGGAATGGCCAACCCTTCGCGCAAGAGGCACCATGAGAACAAGTAAGCTTGGAGGAATGCGGAGCGCACAAAGGTTGGGATGGCTGAGTTTGAGCTACGGCTCAACATTGACAACCATACTTGATGGTACTCAAGGCAAGCGAGACGCTTGGTAAATGATGAGACCATGCAAGGTGGAATGAGTTACTCAGCGATCGAAAGAGTTGTGCAAAGCTCACAGAGGTGAGGTGAATTGCTAAATCGAAGAATTCGATACTCATGCAAGGGCTTGTATGCGGACGATGGAATGTTCGTGGCCATCCCGAGGCAATCGAAACTCGGTGTCATGGAGCATTGAAACTTTCTCTTCGGCATGTGAAGGATACGTCCGTAGGAGGCTGAAGTGTGCAGCAAGTTCAGTATGTTGCTAGGCCTTGAGTGGTGCAGCGGGGGCTGTATTGAAGTGGAGTCGCAATCTAGCAAGTGCGTTTGCAGGAGGTAGAACAATGCACAGTTTGTTCAGCAAATCGGAGTAGTCCAAGGGGATGGTGGTCTCCGAAACGAAGAGTGATGTTGCTCCAACGGGATAGATATCCAGGAGGGATAAGTCCCGACTCTCCAGAGGGAGAATCATATGCAATAGACTACACATGTTGAGGAGTAGTACCTCAAAAACAACAACTCCACGAAGCTCAATGGACCGAGCGAGCGGCGAGGAGTCGTCACATGATCTCGCTTGAGAGAATGCATTGGTGGATGCATTGCGAGATCAAGTGGGGGAGCGACCCAAAGCAACACAAATGAAGGCACACTTAGAGTCGATATAGGGATCAAACTCAAGGGTGGGCTGACCCATGGAATGGTGGGCGTGAGGGCCACCATAAACTCAATGCAAAAAAAGAAAACGAGGAGCGGAGCAACTTGGGTGTAACTTGGCGAAGTACCCAAGTCACATGAAGTGAGTCGACATAGAAGATGGAACATGGAGCGGAGGCGTAGAGCTTCCCTTGGACAAAGGTCAAGGATATGAACTCTTACAGAGGCAAGAGCAAGATCATGTTGTTCCATGAGTCCTTCATTCTGATGGAGTGGACTTGTCTTCATGGTGCCAAAGACTAAGGGAACTTCTAGGCACATACACCTTATCTCAGAGAAGCATTTGATGGAGGAACTGAGGCGACTCAATTTGCGGAGGTGAAGTTGGGTTCAGAAGGCCTTAGCACGTGGCAAGAGGACGCGGAGGCGGGTACTCTTGAAGAATATGCCACGGTGTTGCCATTCAAGTTGCCATGAAGGAAGCGGTGCATAGCGGAAATTATGCTGGTAGAGGTAGAGGCCTAGGATCTAGACAATGGTGCACTAATTGCAGCGAAGTCGGTGGACTTCGGGAGCTACTAGGTGATGGACTGTCCTAGAGCGGTGATTTGTCTAGGTGTGACCTGAGAGCGGGTGGATGAAGGTCGATTGCCAAAGGAGCGAACACAATCGAAAGTGGAAGAGACCCTACGATGTGTTGGCAGAGGCCACACATTGAGGGATCATAATCTGAGTTTATCCCACAAGGATCAGAATGCAATGGAGATGTCACCAGGAGGCAACATGGTGCAGCGGATCATGGTGGAACAGTTCGTGGCAATGCGATACACACGGGTGAAGTCCCGTGAGGGACTTTATCATACGGAGGTAAGATAAGGAGCTACTGGCAGCTCCACTTCGGTGAACAACACGATGACAAGAAGGGCTATGGATTCAAGGAGTGAAGGCCATGGTACCGTAGAGGCGGGTCTTCCATGCGTGTATCAAATTTTGCATCGGATGAAAGCCTTGGTCACCAGCATATGGGGGTTGTGTTTCACCAAGGGAAAAGTTGGAATGCAAGTACCAATGAGTCCCATGAGAGGGACTTGATCATGCAGAGATATGATCGAAGCAAGCTGGAGAGTTAGACTGCTTTAGAGCCTATATTCGCTTAAGGGAGCCCGGCAAGTGAGAGGACAAGGTCGAGTAAGCGAACGTTGCTACCAAGAAAGCTAAGGAGAATAGAATCGGTGCAAACCCTATTACGTGATGGCAGAGGCCATGCATGAGAGTTGCAGTCTATCTTTCCATCGACCATACGGATCTGCTTGGAGAACATAGAGGTGTTGAAGCAGGGGGGGTCGAAAGGGGCGAGGAAGCGACGATGAGTCCAAAGGGACTTTGCTACCCAAAATCAAGCATCAATTAGAATGGAGGTGGACTTGAAGGTGTCACAGAGACATATCTACTGATCATGAAGAAAAGGGAGGTAGATGCGAGGCGACGGATAGTAGGGCTATGGGCATGGCAGTGCCATGGTACCATAGAGGCAGGACTTCTGTAAAGGTCATTGATCCCTTGCTCTTATGGAGGGAGAGCAATTGGTCGTGAAAGGGGTTGAGGAGGTAGAGCATGTAGAGGCAAACTCCAAGTACTGAGACAAGGCTGAAGGGCAAAGGCCGAGGAACTTCGTAAAACCGGTGTCAACGAGCTTCTCATTAAGATAGCCAAAAGTGAAGGACTTTGGGTCATGCAAGAGTGCATAACCAAGGAACAAAGCAGGCAGTACGTGGTACTGTACATTTGCTACTCAGTGGAGTAGGTGGTAGGGTTGACGGAGAAGACGGTACAATCCCAAAGGCGACCAAAACTATTAGAGACTTACTCTAAGTTGGGGTGAAAACTTCCTGTATTCCAGAAGTTCGGTGGTATTGAGAAGGTGAATCACAGTAGCTAACTCAATACAAGGAATGTAAACACTTCAAGTACTTCAGAAGTGTGAGCAAAGAGTAGGCGAAGGCCAGTAACCAGCTCGATGCATGAAGTACAACCTTTGAGGAGGCGGACGAAGTCAAGTAACCATTGCCTTCTCAACTCTTAAGAGAATGGGCAAAACCGAGTACCCCAATTCTCTTATCTATCCAATAGAGGAGCTCTACACAAGTTCAAAGACCCTTCGAAGATATTAGAAGACAACAGTTGTCAAATTCTCACTAATGGTGATCAGTGCTACTAAGAGTAGATTATCCGCTTCATTTCCCAACAGAATGCCAATCGAAAGTGGAAGTGATGTGAATCTACTTGGAAGTGACAACTAAGTGAAAGAAGAGTTGATGAGCAAATTTTGTGGAGGAAGGACCATCCACCCAGTTCAAGCAATATGTGGAATTTGAGAGACTAGCGTATAATAAGGATGGTCTTTTCCTTCATCTGGAGGATCCGTAAGAACCAATAAGGATCAACACAACTCAGCCAACCCCACATTAGAGTCAGAGTCATTGGCGAGTTAAAGCAACATGGCGAATCAAAGGTTCGACTACTCAAAAATAGTAGTGGAGAGCAACTGGGAGCCAAGAGGCACATTGCAGTTGGAGCAGAAGATTGAAGACTCAGCAAAGGCGAAGAGTTACAATGTCGGAAAAGGCTTCAACAAGGACGTTGAAGGAATAAATGGGGGAGAATGGCATGGATAAACTTCTAAATATGATATTTGATGTAATGCTTATGTATGTCTGTGTCTTTTAGTATGTTCATGCTTTACACAGCATGTAGAGGGACAGCCGAAGGCTTAATAGTCCCATTTTAGTTGGGTTTGGTGGTCGTTTTCAATCTATAGTGGACCATTTTGCCCCTTTATTATGCAACTGTTCTAAGCTTGTAAAGTCTACTTGTAATTTGCATTGTTTAAGAAGTGTTTATGGAGATGATTGCTTGTGGATCCCGAGTGAGGCATTTTCTCTAACACGTTTTCTCTTTTGTAGGTCCTAAGGGACCATGGGAGGTTTCGGGGAGGCTAACCTTTGCGGACGGACATGTAAGGGTGCCGCATGACTTAGGCAAAACCAGCTAAGTCCGTGACATGCAAGCATTACCCCTTGTCAGGGCAGTGCCCACAAGCACTGCCCCTATGGACACTGGTGCTCGCCCTTATCGGAACTCACCAAGAAGATCATCATAAAGTCCAGGAGCTTGCCAGGAGTCCATTGGAAGATTGTTGAGAGATCGTTGGAAGTCTGTTGGAAGAAACTTAGACTTACTTGACTTGTTTTGTTTAGTGTATGCCTTAAAAATCATAGTTAGCATATAATTAGGCTTAGGTTTGGGAGGTAATCCCATTAAACCTATTAAGGGTCAAGTGGGCCCGTAATTGGACTAGCTTGGGCCGGATTCAAGGCCCAACTAGGTTGTTGAACCTTGTCTGGTGGTGGCACCACCAAACTGGGGCGGTGGAACCACCTAGGGCTCAGTCACAAAGAAGTATGGGCAGTGGTACCACCGGTAGTTATTATTGCCAGGCGGTGGTACCGTCGCTAGTTATTACTACCAAGTGGTGGTATCGTCGATAGTTATTACTATTGGGAAATCTTGGGGGTGACATCACATGCGCAATGGAAGAACAAAAAATAAAATCCTTGATTCCCAAAGATATGTTTGTCATCGTGTGAAGATTGGTGCACAAAATTTACGATACTTAAAACTATGTATAAGATAAATTGTGTTATATAGGGAGATCGTATATCCCTGAATCCTTGCAGATCTCTAGGAGAGAGTAAAAGAGGTTAAGCGCCCTTCTCTCTAGTAGTGATCCACATAGTAGGGCTACGATGACGCTCCTTAAAACTTTAGGCCTACTTTGAGGTGGAGTGGGAGAGGAGTGTTGAATCTCGGATTTTGATGATGAAGTCAATTGTTATTTGTTATCTAATCCATATGTTGAGATAAGTGTGGAGGATTAACTACGATGAAAGTAAGACATGCAGCAGGAGTTGCGCCGAAGTCAAGACTATGATCATGTTGGGGGTTCGAGAGTTCGACGGAAGTCCGGACGGTCATCGGAGGTTCTGCGGGAACAAATCCGAGAAGTCCAGGAGCTTGCCAAAGAAGCTCATTGGAACTCGCCAAGTGGATCGTCACAAGTCCAGGAGTTTGCCGGAAGTCTGCCAGAGCATCGCCGATGGTTCGTCGGATGATCGCCGGAAGTTCGCCGGAAGCTCGACGGAAGAAGCGATTGACGCGCCAGAGCAAGTTGCAGTAAATGTCTTGAAAAATATCGTAGTTAGCATGATGATTAAGTTAGAATGGGAGGTGATCCCATTAACATAATCTTAGGGCAATTGGGCCCTTGACAGACCCAAATTGGGACGAATGGATTAGCCCATTCGGACCCAGATTTCCTGGCCGACGGTGGCACCGCCCAGGAGCTAAGTCTCCGAGTGAGGCTGGGCGGTGGTATCGCCCCTGTCAGGCGGTGGCACCACTTGGGCTCAGTCTCCGAGTGAGACTGGGTGGTAGTACTGCCCCTATCAAGCGGTGGTACCACCCGAGCTCGGTCTCCCCCTATCAAGCGGTGGTACCACCCGAGCTCGGTCTCCGAGCTCTGTCAGGTGGTAGTACCGCCCATTTATGGCGGTAGTACCGCCAGGACCCCAAAAATATGGGAAATGACATTTTTAAGCTCCAAATTCAAATCAGTTTGGGGCCTATATAAACCCCACCCTTTCATGCATGAAAGGGCACTAAAACTTAGCATTTATTCTGAGATTTTGAGAGCTTAAAAGTGTTGTAAAAGACTAGAAGTTCTTCTCCCTCTTTTCTTCGAAGTTTTGATCATTCAAGAAAGGAGTGAAAAATCTATAAGGGTTGTCTCCTAAGCCCGTCAAAAGGAGTGAAACTGTAAAAGGGTGGTTGGCCTTCGCCTATTGAAGGAAGGCCTCTAGTGGATGTCGGTGATCTCATCGGAGGAGGAAGCAAAAAATGGATGTAGGTTAAGATTGACCGAACCACTCTAAATCTCGGTTTGCATTTACATTTTGTTCTCTATCTTAACTGCAACTACTTCCATAGCTTTACTTTAACTGCACTTTGCTTGATCTTAAGTTAAAGCAATTTTCGAATCGACTTTCATACCGAAATCGTTCTTATCGTACGAACGTCGTTTAAAATCGTCGAAAGTTTTCCGCTGCACTAATTCACCCCCCCCTCTTAGTGCTCTTAATCCTAACAATTGGTATCAGAGCGGGGTTAACTCTCAATCGGATTAAAACCCAAGAGAGATGACATACGTCAGAAATCAAAAGGGCCACTCTATTACACGTCCACCCATGTTCAATGGGACGGACTACACCTATTGGAAGACCCGAATGAGGATCTTCCTTATTTCAATGGATTTTGAACTTTGGAATCTTGTCGAAAACGGATTTTCGAAATCTTCTCTTCCAATAATCAATTGGAATGAATTGGAGAATAAGACTTTCGCTCTTAATACAAAGGCTATGAATGCCTTATTTTGTGCGCTTGATAAAAACGAGTTCAATCGTGTTTCGGTTTGTGAAACCGCATTTGATATTTGGCACACACTCAAAGTGACTCACGAAGGCACAAGTAGAGTGAAAGAGTCAAAAATCAATCTTTTGATATATTCTTTTGAACTTTTTCGAATGAAACCGAGCGAGAATATTGGCGATATGTACACCCGTTTCACGGATGTCGTCAATAGTCTAAAAGGACTCGACAAACGTTTTTTGGATTTTGAGCTCGTAAATAAGATTCTAAGATCCCTTCCTAAGAGTTGGGACCCTAAAGTCACTGCTATTCAAGAGGCTAAAGATCTAAACAACTTCCCTCTTGAAGAATTAATCGGGTCATTAATGACCTACGAAATGACTTGCAAAGCTCATGAAGAAAAAGAAGACATCCTTCCAAAGAACAGGAAGGATATGGCACTTAGAACTTTCGAAGACCACTTGAGAGAAAACTCAAGTGATGAAGACTGTGACGATGACTTGGCACTTCCAACAAGGAAATTCAAAAAATTCATTAAAAGAAACAAGTTTAAAAATGTCTCAAAAAATAAATTTGAACCCAAAAAGGACCAAGTTATTTGCTACGAATGCAAGAAGCTGGGACACTACAAAAGTGATTGTCCCCAAGCCAAGAAGAGAACACCAAAGAAGAAGGCGCTCAAAGCAACATGGGATGATTCAAGCGCGTCCAAAGAAGAGGAGTCCAACACCGAGCAAGTTGCTCATTACTCCCTAATGGCCATCGGAGATGAGGTAACAAATTTAATTGATGCAGATTTATCATTTGATGAATTACTAAATGCCTTCCATGACTTATTTGATGAATGAAAAACTATTAGTAGAAAATACAAATTGCCAAAAAAGGAGCATGATAGTCTTACTTGTAATTTCGATAAATTAAAAATTGAATATCATGATAGTTTAGCTCCATGTAAAAAATGTCATGATCTAGAAACTCTCCAAAAGGAGAACTTGCTACTTAAGGACACCTTGAAGAAATTCGAGGTTGGTAGCAAGTCTTTGAATATGATCCTTACAAATAAGGGTCATATTCCTAAAAGAAGTGGAATCGGATTTGTGAGAAGTCCTCACCAAAATCCAACCACCTTCATTAAAGGCCCTATCTTATATGTTCGGCACCAAAGCAAATGCAACTTTTGTTGCAAACATGGACATAGAATTTATCATTGTCCATTCAAGAAAGTTAGTCCGAACAAATTGATTTGGGTTCCTAAAGGAACCACGATAAATTCTATGCAACATGATAAACAATTTAGATCAGTGTTTGAGGCACCCAAAAGTAAATGGGTACCTAAAAATCATCCTTTCTTGTAGAAACATACATCATCACAAGTTAGGAGCAAGAGATGGTACCTTGATAGTGGATACTCAAGGCATATGACCGGAGATCCATCTCAATTCTCTAAGCTCACTAGCATAGACGAAGGCTATGTCACCTTTGGAGACAACAATAAGGGTAAAATCATTGGCAAAAGAACCATAGGTAACAAATCCAACTTCTTTATTGAAGATGTTTTGTTAGTTGATGGTTGAAAACATAACCTCTTGAGCATTAGTCAATTGTGTGATAAAGGATATATTGTCAAATTCGAATCTAATGCTTGCATCATTGAAAAACCACACAAAAATATATCTATGATTGCATTAAAACAAAATAACATATACACCATTGACATCAATGATCTTTGCAATGAAATGTGTTTCTCAGTTTTGAATGAGGATGCTTGGCTTTGGCATAGGAGATTAGGTCATGCTAGCATGAAACTAATCACTCAAATATCATCCAAAGAACTTGTAAGAGGAATTCATCATATCAAGTTCATGAAAGATAATGTGTGTGATGCTTGTCAATTAGGAAAATAAATTAAGGGTAGTTTCAAATCTAAGAATCAAATAAGCACCTCTAGGCCCTTACAATTGATCCATATGGACTTGTTTGGACCTATCTCTACATCAAGTCTAGGAGGTAGCAAATACGCCTTCGTCATTGTAGATGACTATAGTAGATACACATGGACTTATTTCTTAAAACACAAAAATAAATGCTTTAGATATTTTACTAAGTTTTGTAAACTTGTCCAAAATGAAAAGGGTTCTATGATTTCATCAATTAGAAGTGATCATGGTTGTGAATTTCAAAACCGTGATTTTCAAGAATTTTGTGAATTTAATGGATACAATCATAACTTCTCTACACCAAGAAATCCTCAACAAAATGGAGCAGTAGAAAGAAAAAATAGAAATTTACAAGAAATAGCAAGAACCATGTTGAATGAACATAGCCTACCCAAATATTTTTGGGTCGAAGCCGTAAACACTGCATGCTATATTTTTAATAGAGTTCTAGTAAGACCCTTACTCACCAAAACTCCCTATGAGTTGTGGAACAACAAAACACCCAATGTTTCATATTTTAAAGTTTTTGGGTGTAAGTGTTTTATCTTGAATGAAAAAGATGCCTTAGGAAAATTTGATGCTAAATCCGATGAAGGAATTTTCCTTGGTTATTCTTCGGTTTCTAAAGCTTTTCATATCTTCAATAAAAGAACTTTAATTATAGAAGAATCCATTCATGTTGTCTTCAATAAGATTTCCGAAATCAAGAAAAATAATTTTGATGATGATGTTAATTTTGATTCTTTGAATTTAAATGAAACCCCTTCTCCAACTAGCAACTTGGATGCATCCACTTCCGAAACATCCTTACCCAAGGATTGGAAATATGTAGATGCTCATCCTAAGGAGCTAATCCTAGGAGACACATCCTAAGGAGCTAATCCCAGATTTCTTAGCCGGCGGTGGCACCGCTTGGGTCGGCGGTGGCACTGCCCAAGAGCTGAGTCTCCGAGTGAGGCTAGGTGGTGGTACCACCCCTGTCAAGCGGTGGCACCGCCTGGGCTCAGTCTCCGAGTGAGACTGGGTGGTGGTACCGCCCCTGTCAGGCGGTGGTACCACCCGAGCTCGGTCTCCGAGCTCTGTCAGGCGGTAGTACCACCCATTTATAGCGGTAGTACCGCCAGGACCCCGAAAATATGGGAAATGACGTTTTTGAGCTCCAAATTCAAATCAGTTTGGGGCCTATATAAACCCCACTCTTTCATACATGAAAGGGCACCGAAACTTAGCATTTATTCTGAGATTTTGAGAGTTAAAAGTGTTGTAAAATGCTAGAAGTTCTTCTCCCTCTTTTCTTCGAAGTTTTGATCATTCAAGAGAGGAGTGAAAAATCTGTAAGGGTTGTCTCCTAAGCCCGTCAAAAGGAGTGAAACTGTAAAAGGGTGGTTGGCCTTCGCCTATTGAAGGAAGGCCTCTAGTGGACGTCGGTGACCTCATCGGAGGAGGAAGCCAAAAGTGGATGTAGGTCAAGATTGACTGAACCACTCTAAATCTCGGTTTGCATTTACATTTTGTTCTCTATCTTAACTGCAACTACTTCCATAGCTTTACTTTAACTGCACTTTGCTTGATCTGAAGTTAAAGCAATTTCCAAATCAACTTTCATACTGAAATCGTTCTTATCGTACGAACGTCGTTTAAAATCGTCGAAAGTTTTCCGCTGCACTAATTCACCCCCCCCCCTCTTAGTGCTCTTGATCCTAACAAGGAGAATAGGAGAGGCAAGAAAAGGCTCTAGCTTATGAACCATTGATTCCCTCCTATTTATAGAGGTTCCCTATCAACTTAACCATAATAGATCCTGTCCTATTGGGTATTGGATTGTTGAATCTCGGATTTTGATAATGAAACTAATTGATTGTGTTTAGATGTTTCACTGCATTTTGAGTGATGCAGGTCTACTCGATCAGGATTAGACAGTTGACGCAGGAGGAATTGACATTGCGCCGGAGGAGATCACGTTAGGATATTGGACGGTAGAACGCTTCGGATGTCGGGCATCGGGCCAAGGAGAGCGGAATTGCACCAAGGATATCGGGGTTGCGGAGGTCAACCGCCGATTGGGCAACAACTCGCAAGAGTGGACGATGCACTGAAGAATCGGACGAAGCGCCAACCAATGACGTGCCGGGCAATAGAATGTCAATTCGCGTTGTAATAATTGTCTAGATCAGAGTAGAGTTTTGGCTTGTGTATGCAGGATTAACTACGATAATGATGAAGACATAAAGCAAAACAAAGTGCCGGAGTCAAGCACGAAGGATTCGTTGGGAGTTCGAGAGTTCGACAGAAGTCTGAAGGTTCGTCGGGAATGCTGCCGGAACTAGCCGAGAATGAGTAGGGAGCTTGCCGAAGGGTTTTCGAAAGCTCGCCAGAATGTACGTCGGAAGTTCGCAGAGCTCACCGAGAAATATCGTAGCTTGCCGAAGAAGCTCATCGGAACTCGCCAAGATCAAATCGTGAAGTCTAGGAGCTTACCGGGAGTCCGCAGAATGGTTTCCAAGAGTTTCTCGGAAGATCGCCGGAAGTTCGCCGAAAGAAGTCTTGACTTGTGGACTTTGTAATATCTTAGGAAATGTCTTTAAATTCATAGTTAGCATATTAATTAGGGTTAGGATTAGGTGTTAATCTTATAACCCAAGTAGGGGCCAATTGGGCCCGAGTTCGGACTGGTTTGGGCCAAGTTTGGAGCCCAACCAGTGAGCCGAAATAGCCAGGCGGTGGCACCGCCGGTCTGGGTGGTGGCACCGCCCAGCACCCGAGAGCCAGGCGGTGGCACCGCTGGACTGGGCGGTGGCACCGCCCAGTACACTGTCAATGTCAAAACTGACAGGCGGTGGCACCGCTAGCTTCGGGAATCGAAGAGAATTCAAATTTTGAAGCCCAAATTTGAATCCTCTTGAGGCCTATAAATACCCCTCAATTCTTAGCAGAGACAACAACCTTTTGAGAAGCTAGAAGTTGAGAAAATCTTTAGGAAAAGTCTTGTTTTCAATAGCTTGAGTGTTCACCTCCTTTCTTTTCATTGAAATCTTTGTAAAAGGGTGAACCACTTGTAAGAGGTTGTAAGAGGGGTGTAAGAAGGAGGTTGATCTTCGCCTAATAAAGGAAGATCGTTAGTGGATGCCGGTGGCCTCGACGAAAGAGGAATCGGAGGAATGGATGTAGGTCACGATTGACCGAACCACTATAAACTACCGTCTTCTCTGGTTTGCATTTACTTCCTACTATTACCTTACTGCAAACCCCTTCAATAGCTTATTGCCTTCAATACTTTTCCCTACGCTTTCAATCTAACCATATTTCGGAATCGGTTTTCAACATACAATGAAATTTCAGAATTCGATGTAGTTTTTACCGCTACACTAATTCACCCCCCCCTCTTAGTGCCGCTCCGATCCTAACAATTGGTATCAGAGCCCGGTATTTCTCATTTCGGATTTACACCCGAGAGAAATGGCTCTTCATGGCTTTCAAGAGGGCTTTTTGGTTTTTCGTCCACCGTTGTTTAACGGATTGGACTACACTTATTGGAAAACTCGAATGAGAGTTTTCTTGATTTCTATGAATTTGGATTTATGGAATATTATTGAAAACGGTTTTCAACTTCCTTCTAAACCGATGAACGAATGGTCGGATTTGGAAAAGAAGTATTTTTCTTTAAACGCAAAGGCTATAAATGCCTTATTTTGCGCTTTGGACAAAAATGAGTTCAATCGGATTTCTATATGCGAAATGGCTTTTGATATTTGGCGAATACTTGAAATCACACACGAGGGAACTAGTAGAGTCAAAGACTCGAAAGTTAACATTTTATTGCATGATTTTGAGCTTTTTCGAATGCAACCAAGCGAGACTATAGGCGACATGTACACCCGTTTCACGGATGTCGTCAATAATCTAAGAGTTCTTGGTAAATCTTTTTCGAATTTTGATCTCGTAAGTAAGATCTTAAGATCCCTTCCAAAAAGGTGGGATCCTAAAATAACTGCAATACAAGAGACAAAAAATTTAAATGATTTTCCATTAGAAGAATTAATCGGGTCATTAATGACCTATGAAATGACACTTTTGGAACATTTTGAACCCGATGAGCACTTGAACCACCTTCCAAAGAATAGGAAGGATTTGGAACTTCGGACAAATGAATACTACTTGAGCGATGACTCAAGTGATGAGGACAATGATGAACTTGAACTTCGAACACTAAATCTTAATAAGTTCATTAAACAAAAATCTAAAATAAATAATGAACTTGAACGGAGGAAGAGGCCAAAGAAGAGGAAGGCAACCAAGGATGAATCAAGAACTTTCAAAGGTAAAATGGCGAATTGGGCTTTGATGGGCTTCGACTACAAGGTAAGTAACTCAACTCTCTTGAATTATTTTGAAATTACTTGAAGTTTTTCATGAGTGCTTAATTTAGATAGTAGGAATAGGAAATAAAAAATTATTTTTCAAAAATTATATCATGTTTTTCTTTTTAGCATCTTTGAAAAATTAAAAAATTTGATCATGAAAAATATATTGCTAAGGTTTCATGCATGTTATGTTTTGAAATATTAAATGATGTATGCAACATTAGGGATGATAATTATATGATATATGATAATGCTTAGGATTAATCCATGCATGTCTATCTTGATGATTTTATGTCATGCATGAGTTTTTGAAGTAAATGTTAATTTGAAACTCTCATTTTCGATTAACATGTTTTTGACCTAATCGTTTTTATGATGAATTAAGATGACATTCTCATCACATATTAAGAAGACATAGTGCATGTACATCTATGTATGAATTTCTTGATAATCTTTTGATGATAGATGTGATATCATGATGTGTTTGATCTTGATGGCTTCTTGACGAAACTTATGTTTCGATTTTAAATGATGATACATGTTTTCACAAAAGACTTGAATACCCTCACATGAAATCAATTGTATAAAAAGGAAATGAATTCTCTATCCTATTGAGATTAATGAACTTTTACCAATCTTGTGAATCTCATGAAAATAAATATGATGAATATTTTGAAAATAAATGAGTGTATCATGCATTTGGTCTTAATGATTTCTCTTAAACATACTTTTTGAAATCATACTTGATGATGAATATCAAGATATTAAAAGGATGTTATCATGGAATCATGCTTGATGATTTATTTTACAAAATTTACCTTTCCATCTTAAATGTTGACATTTGTTTTATTAAAGGTAAAGGCATGCTTATAAGAAGCAAATCACATGAATAGAAATTTATAAAAATGAAATGCGATCCTCTATCTTATCGACTTTTCAATAAATCTATGCTTGTCATGTATGAATTTATTGAATGTGACTTTGAGGATGATTTCGGATTTCACAAATGCTTGATTCATACTTATGACATGAGACACATTTTAAATATGAATCATGTTCAATGCTTCAATCATGTTATATCTCCCTTAATTCATTTTGTTCTCCTAGATTTATTTATCAAAGAGGAGAATCTTCCAAATGAATGAAATGATACAAATGAATCACTTATCGATATATCTTTTTTGAAATATCCTTTCAATGTGATGTTGATAATTTGAGATGCATGTTGGAATTCATGACATGAGATAATTGAATCTTTGACTTACTTTTTATATGGCTTGAGAATAGATATTTAAAATCTTGCTTGATGAGTTGTTTTATAAGATTTTGCCTTTACGTCTTGAACTTTCATGCTTATCTTGATTTGGCATACAATGACTAAGGCATGTTTAGATGAAAATAATCACTTAAAAAATGTTTTACCAATTTGATCGAGATTTATGATTTCATGATATTTTGTGAATCTCGAAATTGATTTTGATAACTTGATTATGAGTTTCAAGTTAACGATTTGATTTGAATGAGTTTTATCTAAATATAATCTTGATCTTGCAAAA
Source organism: Musa balbisiana (assembly GCA_004837865.1). Lineage (NCBI taxonomy): Eukaryota > Viridiplantae > Streptophyta > Magnoliopsida > Zingiberales > Musaceae > Musa > Musa balbisiana. The sequence goes on along the minus strand of CM017193.1, from coordinate 22,711,337 downwards.
TTGGAATCACAAATAATATATTTTGGTATTCATGACTTGAATTTGATTAAAACATTGCATGCTTAAATTAATCATTCTCTTATGTTTCAAAAATTCTTTAAATGCCTTATGTGATGATTGAAAATTATGAATATCTTGATCTTATGAATAATCTATGATAAATCTATGATAAATCTATGATAAATCTATGATAAATCTATGATAAATCTATGATAAATCTATGATAAATCTATGATAAATCTATGATAAATCTATGATAAATCTATGATAAATCTATGATAAATCTATGATAAATCTATGATAAATCTATGATAAATCTATGATAAATCTATGATAAATCTATGATAAATCTATGATAAATCTATGATAAATCTATGATAAATCTATGATAAATCTATGATAAATCTATGATAAATCTATGATAAATCTATGATAAATCTATGATAAATCTATGATAAATCTATGATAAATCTATGATAAATCTATGATAAATCTATGATAAATCTATGATAAATCTATGATAAATCTATGATAAATCTATGATAAATCTATGATAAATCTATGATAAATCTATGATAAATCTATGATAAATCTATGATAAATCTATGATAAATCTATGATAAATCTATGATAAATCTATGATAAATCTATGATAAATCTATGATAAATCTATGATAAATCTATGATAAATCTATGATAAATCTATGATAAATCTATGATAAATCTATGATAAATCTATGATAAATCTATGATAAATCTATGATAAATCTATGATAAATCTATGATAAATCTATGATAAATCTATGATAAATCTATGATAAATCTATGATAAATCTATGATAAATCTATGATAAATCTATGATAAATCTATGATAAATCTATGATAAATCTATGATAAATCTATGATAAATCTATGATAAATCTATGATAAATCTATGATAAATCTATGATAAATCTATGATAAATCTATGATAAATCTATGATAAATCTATGATAAATCTATGATAAATCTATGATAAATCTATGATAAATCTATGATAAATCTATGATAAATCTATGATAAATCTATGATAAATCTATGATAAATCTATGATAAATCTATGATAAATCTATGATAAATCTATGATAAATCTATGATAAATCTATGATAAATCTATGATAAATTGTAAAATTTGCTAGCTTGTATGTAGTAACAACTGCATCTCGTAAAAGTTGCTAGCTGTAGAGAAGCAAAGAATTGCTATCTCAAAAGAAGCAAAATTGTAAAACTTAGAAAACTTGTAATATAATTACTCTTGCCATGCTTTGTTTCAAAAATAGGTTGAATCATTAAAAGCATCGCATTAAATTTTTTAGTATCGCAAGTATCACATGATCGCAAATTGAAATTTTTGAGACTATTATCATATCATGTTTAACAATTGATGTCTTTCATGACATGATTTCCTTTGCATTTTGTCTTGTATGTATCATGCGATGATTGAAAATATTGATTGATGCAAATTCATAATTTATCATTGGTTCCTCTCCTTTTCGGCAATGACATAGGGGGAGAAAGATTGCTAGCTCAAGGCAAATGCTGGCTAGCTTGTACTCTTCCCTACTTTCAACAAAAACAAAGGAGAGAAAGCTTTTGCTAGTTAGAACATGCAAAGAAAAGCAAAGTACAATCTTGCACAAGAAGCAAGTATTGAATTGCCATGATTGAACTTAAGAATCTTACTATGCTTTTGTGCTTATATGTTGTGATGAAAATCTAGCTTCACGTTACAAAAACTTGAATATCTTTTAAATAGCTAGAGCTACTTCTCCTTTTTGTTGATGACATAGGGGGAGAAGTATATTGATGACTTCATGCATTGAATTGAATATTTTATATATTTGCATGATGGTTTAAATGTTTTTCATAACATGTGATGAATGTTGCTTGGATTTGGGATAATCCAAGTGTTCTATCAATGGCATATTGATAGGGGGAGTTTAGTTAAACTCCGGGGAGTTAAGGTTAACTCCGGTAGTCATCAATTAGTTGTTATCATCAAAAAGGGGGAGATTGTTGAATCTCGAATTTGATGATGAAACTAATTGATTGTGTTTAGATGTTTAACTGCATTTTGAGTGATGCAGGTCTACTCAATCAGGATTAGACAGTTGACGCAGGAGGAATTGACGTTGCGCCGGAGGAGATCACGTTAGGATATTGGATGGTAGAACGCTTCGGACGTCGGGCATCGGGCCAAGGAGAGCGGAATTGCACCAAGGATATCGGGGTTGCGGAGGTCAACCGCCGATTGGGCAACAACCCGCAAGAGTGGACGATGCACTGAAGAATCGGACGAAGCGCCAACCAATGACGTGCCGGGCAACAGAATGTCAATTCGCGTTGTAATAATTGTCTAGATCGGAGTAGAGTTTTGGCTTGTGTATGCAGGATTAACTACGATAACGATGAAGACATAAAGCAAAACAAAGTGCCGGAGTCAAGCGCGAAGGATTCGTTGGGAGTTCGAGAGTTCGACGGAAGTCTGAAGGTTCGTCGGGAATGCTGCCGGAACTAGCCGAGAATGAGTAGGGAGCTTGCCGAAGGGTTTTCGGAAGCTCGCCAGAATGTACATCGGAAGTTCACGGAGCTCACCGAGAAATATCGTAGCTTGCTGAAGAAGCTCATCGGAACTCGCCAAGATCAAATCGTGAAGTCTAGGAGCTTGCCGGGAGTTCGCAGAATGGTTTCCGAGAGTTTCTCGGAAGATCGCCGGAAGTTCGCCGGAAGAAGTCTTGACTTGTGGACTTTGTAATAGCTTAGGAAATGTCTTTAAATTCGTAGTTAGCATATTAATTAGGGTTAGGATTAAGTGTTAATCTTATAACCCCAGTAGGGGCCAATTGGGCCCGAGTTTGGACTGGTTTGGGCCAAGTTTGGAGCCCAACCAGTGAGCCGAAATAGCCAGGCGGTGGCACCGCCGGTCTGGGCGGTGGCACCGCCCAGCACCCGAGAGCCAGGCGGTGGCACCGCTGGACTGGGCGGTGGCACCGCCCAGTACACTATCAGTGTCACCACTGACAGGCGGTGGCACCGCCACTGACAGGCGGTGGCACCGCTAGCTTCAGGAACCGAAGAGAATTCAAATTTTGAAGCCCAAATTTGAATCCTCTTGAGGCCTATAAATACCCCTCAATTCTCAGTAGAGACAACAACCTTTTGAGAAGCTAGAAGTTGAGAAAATCTTTAGGAAAAGTCTTGTTTTCAATAGCTTGAGTGTTCACCTCCTTTCTTTTCATTGAAATCTTTGTAAAAGGGTGAACCACTTGTAAGAGGTTGTAAGAGGGGTGTAAGAAGGAGGTTGATCTTCACCTAATAAAGGAAGGCCTTAGTGGTGTCGGTGATCTCATCGGAGGAGGCGCAAAAAATGGATTGTAGGTAGATTGACCGAACCACTCTAACTCTCGGTTTGCCTTACATTTTGTTCTCTTCTTAACTGCAACTACTTCATAGCTTTTACTTTTTACTGCAACTTGCTTGCCTTAGTTTTAAGCACTTGTCGAATCGACTTTCATACCGAAATCGTTCTTATCGTACGAACGTCGTTTAAAATCGTCGAAAGTTTTCCGCTGCACTAATTCACCCCCCCCTCTTAGTGCTCTTAATCCTAACAATTGGTATCAGAGCGGGGTTAACTCTCAATCGGATTAAAACCCAAGAGAGATGACATACGTCAGAAATCAAAAGGGCCACTCTATTACACGTCCACCCATGTTCAATGGGACGGACTACACCTATTGGAAGACCCGAATGAGGATCTTCCTTATTTCAATGGATTTTGAACTTTGGAATCTTGTCGAAAACGGATTTTCGAAATCTTCTCTTCCAATAATCAATTGGAATGAATTGGAGAATAAGACTTTCGCTCTTAATACAAAGGCTATGAATGCCTTATTTTGTGCGCTTGATAAAAACGAGTTCAATCGTGTTTCGGTTTGTGAAACCGCATTTGATATTTGGCACACACTCAAAGTGACTCACGAAGGCACAAGTAGAGTGAAAGAGTCAAAAATCAATCTTTTGATATATTCTTTTGAACTTTTTCGAATGAAACCGAGCGAGAATATTGGCGATATGTACACCCGTTTCACGGATGTCGTCAATAGTCTAAAAGGACTCGACAAACGTTTTTTGGATTTTGAGCTCGTAAATAAGATTCTAAGATCCCTTCCTAAGAGTTGGGACCCTAAAGTCACTGCTATTCAAGAGGCTAAAGATCTAAACAACTTCCCTCTTGAAGAATTAATCGGGTCATTAATGACCTACGAAATGACTTGCAAAGCTCATGAAGAAAAAGAAGACATCCTTCCAAAGAACAGGAAGGATATGGCACTTAGAACTTTCGAAGACCACTTGAGAGAAAACTCAAGTGATGAAGACTGTGACGATGACTTGGCACTTCCAACAAGGAAATTCAAAAATTCATTAAAAGAAACAAGTTTAAAAATGTCTCAAAAATAAATTTGAACCCAAAAAGGACCAAGTTATTTGCTACGAATGCAAGAAGCTGGGACACTACAAAAGTGATTGTCCCCAAGCCAAGAAGAGAACACCAAAGAAGAAGGCGCTCAAAGCAACATGGGATGATTCAAGCGCGTCCAAAGAAGAGGAGTCCAACACCGAGCAAGTTGCTCATTACTCCCTAATGGCCATCGGAGATGAGGTAACAAATTTAATTGATGCAGATTTATCATTTGATGAATTACTAAATGCCTTCCATGACTTATTTGATGAATGAAAAACTATTAGTAGAAAATACAAATTGCCAAAAAAGGAGCATGATAGTCTTACTTGTAATTTCGATAAATTAAAAATTGAATATCATGATAGTTTAGCTCCATGTAAAAAATGTCATGATCTAGAAACTCTCCAAAAGGAGAACTTGCTACTTAAGGACACCTTGAAGAAATTCGAGGTTGGTAGCAAGTCTTTGAATATGATCCTTACAAATAAGGGTCATATTCCTAAAAGAAGTGGAATCGGATTTGTGAGAAGTCCTCACCAAAATCCAACCACCTTCATTAAAGGCCCTATCTTATATGTTCGGCACCAAAGCAAATGCAACTTTTGTTGCAACATGGACATAGAATTTATCATTGTCCATTCAAGAAAGTTAGTCCGAACAAATTGATTTGGGTTCCTAAAGGAACCACGATAAATTCTATGCAACATGATAAACAATTTAGATCAGTGTTTGAGGCACCCAAAAGTAAATGGGTACCTAAAAATCATCCTTTCTTGTAGAAACATACATCATCACAAGTTAGGAGCAAGAGATGGTACCTTGATAGTGGATACTCAAGGCATATGACCGGAGATCCATCTCAATTCTCTAAGCTCACTAGCATAGACGAAGGCTATGTCACCTTTGGAGACAACAATAAGGGTAAAATCATTGGCAAAAGAACCATAGGTAACAAATCCAACTTCTTTATTGAAGATGTTTTGTTAGTTGATGGTTGAAAACATAACCTCTTGAGCATTAGTCAATTGTGTGATAAAGGATATATTGTCAAATTCGAATCTAATGCTTGCATCATTGAAAAACCACACAAAAATATATCTATGATTGCATTAAAACAAAATAACATATACACCATTGACATCAATGATCTTTGCAATGAAATGTGTTTCTCAGTTTTGAATGAGGATGCTTGGCTTTGGCATAGGAGATTAGGTCATGCTAGCATGAAACTAATCACTCAAATATCATCCAAAGAACTTGTAAGAGGAATTCATCATATCAAGTTCATGAAAGATAATGTGTGTGATGCTTGTCAATTAGGAAAATAAATTAAGGGTAGTTTCAAATCTAAGAATCAAATAAGCACCTCTAGGCCCTTACAATTGATCCATATGGACTTGTTTGGACCTATCTCTACATCAAGTCTAGGAGGTAGCAAATACGCCTTCGTCATTGTAGATGACTATAGTAGATACACATGGACTTATTTCTTAAAACACAAAAATAAATGCTTTAGATATTTTACTAAGTTTTGTAAACTTGTCCAAAATGAAAAGGGTTCTATGATTTCATCAATTAGAAGTGATCATGGTTGTGAATTTCAAAACCGTGATTTTCAAGAATTTTGTGAATTTAATGGATACAATCATAACTTCTCTACACCAAGAAATCCTCAACAAAATGGAGCAGTAGAAAGAAAAAATAGAAATTTACAAGAAATAGCAAGAACCATGTTGAATGAACATAGCCTACCCAAATATTTTTGGGTCGAAGCCGTAAACACTGCATGCTATATTTTTAATAGAGTTCTAGTAAGACCCTTACTCACCAAAACTCCCTATGAGTTGTGGAACAACAAAACACCCAATGTTTCATATTTTAAAGTTTTTGGGTGTAAGTGTTTTATCTTGAATGAAAAAGATGCCTTAGGAAAATTTGATGCTAAATCCGATGAAGGAATTTTCCTTGGTTATTCTTCGGTTTCTAAAGCTTTTCATATCTTCAATAAAAGAACTTTAATTATAGAAGAATCCATTCATGTTGTCTTCAATAAGATTTCCGAAATCAAGAAAAATAATTTTGATGATGATGTTAATTTTGATTCTTTGAATTTAAATGAAACCCCTTCTCCAACTAGCAACTTGGATGCATCCACTTCCGAAACATCCTTACCCAAGGATTGGAAATATGTAGATGCTCATCCTAAGGAGCTAATCCTAGGAGACACATCCTAAGGAGCTAATCCCAGATTTCTTAGCCGGCGGTGGCACCGCTTGGGTCGGCGGTGGCACTGCCCAAGAGCTGAGTCTCCGAGTGAGGCTAGGTGGTGGTACCACCCCTGTCAAGCGGTGGCACCGCCTGGGCTCAGTCTCCGAGTGAGACTGGGTGGTGGTACCGCCCCTGTCAGGCGGTGGTACCACCCGAGCTCGGTCTCCGAGCTCTGTCAGGCGGTAGTACCACCCATTTATAGCGGTAGTACCGCCAGGACCCCGAAAATATGGGAAATGACGTTTTTGAGCTCCAAATTCAAATCAGTTTGGGGCCTATATAAACCCCACTCTTTCATACATGAAAGGGCACCGAAACTTAGCATTTATTCTGAGATTTTGAGAGTTAAAAGTGTTGTAAAATGCTAGAAGTTCTTCTCCCTCTTTTCTTCGAAGTTTTGATCATTCAAGAGAGGAGTGAAAAATCTGTAAGGGTTGTCTCCTAAGCCCGTCAAAAGGAGTGAAACTGTAAAAGGGTGGTTGGCCTTCGCCTATTGAAGGAAGGCCTCTAGTGGACGTCGGTGACCTCATCGGAGGAGGAAGCCAAAAGTGGATGTAGGTCAAGATTGACTGAACCACTCTAAATCTCGGTTTGCATTTACATTTTGTTCTCTATCTTAACTGCAACTACTTCCATAGCTTTACTTTAACTGCACTTTGCTTGATCTGAAGTTAAAGCAATTTCCAAATCAACTTTCATACTGAAATCGTTCTTATCGTACGAACGTCGTTTAAAATCGTCGAAAGTTTTCCGCTGCACTAATTCACCCCCCCCCCTCTTAGTGCTCTTGATCCTAACAAGGAGAATAGGAGAGGCAAGAAAAGGCTCTAGCTTATGAACCATTGATTCCCTCCTATTTATAGAGGTTCCCTATCAACTTAACCATAATAGATCCTGTCCTATTGGGTATTGGATTGTTGAATCTCGGATTTTGATAATGAAACTAATTGATTGTGTTTAGATGTTTCACTGCATTTTGAGTGATGCAGGTCTACTCGATCAGGATTAGACAGTTGACGCAGGAGGAATTGACATTGCGCCGGAGGAGATCACGTTAGGATATTGGACGGTAGAACGCTTCGGATGTCGGGCATCGGGCCAAGGAGAGCGGAATTGCACCAAGGATATCGGGGTTGCGGAGGTCAACCGCCGATTGGGCAACAACTCGCAAGAGTGGACGATGCACTGAAGAATCGGACGAAGCGCCAACCAATGACGTGCCGGGCAATAGAATGTCAATTCGCGTTGTAATAATTGTCTAGATCAGAGTAGAGTTTTGGCTTGTGTATGCAGGATTAACTACGATAATGATGAAGACATAAAGCAAAACAAAGTGCCGGAGTCAAGCACGAAGGATTCGTTGGGAGTTCGAGAGTTCGACAGAAGTCTGAAGGTTCGTCGGGAATGCTGCCGGAACTAGCCGAGAATGAGTAGGGAGCTTGCCGAAGGGTTTTCGAAAGCTCGCCAGAATGTACGTCGGAAGTTCGCAGAGCTCACCGAGAAATATCGTAGCTTGCCGAAGAAGCTCATCGGAACTCGCCAAGATCAAATCGTGAAGTCTAGGAGCTTACCGGGAGTCCGCAGAATGGTTTCCAAGAGTTTCTCGGAAGATCGCCGGAAGTTCGCCGAAAGAAGTCTTGACTTGTGGACTTTGTAATATCTTAGGAAATGTCTTTAAATTCATAGTTAGCATATTAATTAGGGTTAGGATTAGGTGTTAATCTTATAACCCAAGTAGGGGCCAATTGGGCCCGAGTTCGGACTGGTTTGGGCCAAGTTTGGAGCCCAACCAGTGAGCCGAAATAGCCAGGCGGTGGCACCGCCGGTCTGGGTGGTGGCACCGCCCAGCACCCGAGAGCCAGGCGGTGGCACCGCTGGACTGGGCGGTGGCACCGCCCAGTACACTGTCAATGTCAAAACTGACAGGCGGTGGCACCGCTAGCTTCGGGAATCGAAGAGAATTCAAATTTTGAAGCCCAAATTTGAATCCTCTTGAGGCCTATAAATACCCCTCAATTCTTAGCAGAGACAACAACCTTTTGAGAAGCTAGAAGTTGAGAAAATCTTTAGGAAAAGTCTTGTTTTCAATAGCTTGAGTGTTCACCTCCTTTCTTTTCATTGAAATCTTTGTAAAAGGGTGAACCACTTGTAAGAGGTTGTAAGAGGGGTGTAAGAAGGAGGTTGATCTTCGCCTAATAAAGGAAGATCGTTAGTGGATGCCGGTGGCCTCGACGAAAGAGGAATCGGAGGAATGGATGTAGGTCACGATTGACCGAACCACTATAAACTACCGTCTTCTCTGGTTTGCATTTACTTCCTACTATTACCTTACTGCAAACCCCTTCAATAGCTTATTGCCTTCAATACTTTTCCCTACGCTTTCAATCTAACCATATTTCGGAATCGGTTTTCAACATACAATGAAATTTCAGAATTCGATGTAGTTTTTACCGCTACACTAATTCACCCCCCCCTCTTAGTGCCGCTCCGATCCTAACAATTGGTATCAGAGCCCGGTATTTCTCATTTCGGATTTACACCCGAGAGAAATGGCTCTTCATGGCTTTCAAGAGGGCTTTTTGGTTTTTCGTCCACCGTTGTTTAACGGATTGGACTACACTTATTGGAAAACTCGAATGAGAGTTTTCTTGATTTCTATGAATTTGGATTTATGGAATATTATTGAAAACGGTTTTCAACTTCCTTCTAAACCGATGAACGAATGGTCGGATTTGGAAAAGAAGTATTTTTCTTTAAACGCAAAGGCTATAAATGCCTTATTTTGCGCTTTGGACAAAAATGAGTTCAATCGGATTTCTATATGCGAAATGGCTTTTGATATTTGGCGAATACTTGAAATCACACACGAGGGAACTAGTAGAGTCAAAGACTCGAAAGTTAACATTTTATTGCATGATTTTGAGCTTTTTCGAATGCAACCAAGCGAGACTATAGGCGACATGTACACCCGTTTCACGGATGTCGTCAATAATCTAAGAGTTCTTGGTAAATCTTTTTCGAATTTTGATCTCGTAAGTAAGATCTTAAGATCCCTTCCAAAAAGGTGGGATCCTAAAATAACTGCAATACAAGAGACAAAAAATTTAAATGATTTTCCATTAGAAGAATTAATCGGGTCATTAATGACCTATGAAATGACACTTTTGGAACATTTTGAACCCGATGAGCACTTGAACCACCTTCCAAAGAATAGGAAGGATTTGGAACTTCGGACAAATGAATACTACTTGAGCGATGACTCAAGTGATGAGGACAATGATGAACTTGAACTTCGAACACTAAATCTTAATAAGTTCATTAAACAAAAATCTAAAATAAATAATGAACTTGAACGGAGGAAGAGGCCAAAGAAGAGGAAGGCAACCAAGGATGAATCAAGAACTTTCAAAGGTAAAATGGCGAATTGGGCTTTGATGGGCTTCGACTACAAGGTAAGTAACTCAACTCTCTTGAATTATTTTGAAATTACTTGAAGTTTTTCATGAGTGCTTAATTTAGATAGTAGGAATAGGAAATAAAAAATTATTTTTCAAAAATTATATCATGTTTTTCTTTTTAGCATCTTTGAAAAATTAAAAAATTTGATCATGAAAAATATATTGCTAAGGTTTCATGCATGTTATGTTTTGAAATATTAAATGATGTATGCAACATTAGGGATGATAATTATATGATATATGATAATGCTTAGGATTAATCCATGCATGTCTATCTTGATGATTTTATGTCATGCATGAGTTTTTGAAGTAAATGTTAATTTGAAACTCTCATTTTCGATTAACATGTTTTTGACCTAATCGTTTTTATGATGAATTAAGATGACATTCTCATCACATATTAAGAAGACATAGTGCATGTACATCTATGTATGAATTTCTTGATAATCTTTTGATGATAGATGTGATATCATGATGTGTTTGATCTTGATGGCTTCTTGACGAAACTTATGTTTCGATTTTAAATGATGATACATGTTTTCACAAAAGACTTGAATACCCTCACATGAAATCAATTGTATAAAAAGGAAATGAATTCTCTATCCTATTGAGATTAATGAACTTTTACCAATCTTGTGAATCTCATGAAAATAAATATGATGAATATTTTGAAAATAAATGAGTGTATCATGCATTTGGTCTTAATGATTTCTCTTAAACATACTTTTTGAAATCATACTTGATGATGAATATCAAGATATTAAAAGGATGTTATCATGGAATCATGCTTGATGATTTATTTTACAAAATTTACCTTTCCATCTTAAATGTTGACATTTGTTTTATTAAAGGTAAAGGCATGCTTATAAGAAGCAAATCACATGAATAGAAATTTATAAAAATGAAATGCGATCCTCTATCTTATCGACTTTTCAATAAATCTATGCTTGTCATGTATGAATTTATTGAATGTGACTTTGAGGATGATTTCGGATTTCACAAATGCTTGATTCATACTTATGACATGAGACACATTTTAAATATGAATCATGTTCAATGCTTCAATCATGTTATATCTCCCTTAATTCATTTTGTTCTCCTAGATTTATTTATCAAAGAGGAGAATCTTCCAAATGAATGAAATGATACAAATGAATCACTTATCGATATATCTTTTTTGAAATATCCTTTCAATGTGATGTTGATAATTTGAGATGCATGTTGGAATTCATGACATGAGATAATTGAATCTTTGACTTACTTTTTATATGGCTTGAGAATAGATATTTAAAATCTTGCTTGATGAGTTGTTTTATAAGATTTTGCCTTTACGTCTTGAACTTTCATGCTTATCTTGATTTGGCATACAATGACTAAGGCATGTTTAGATGAAAATAATCACTTAAAAAATGTTTTACCAATTTGATCGAGATTTATGATTTCATGATATTTTGTGAATCTCGAAATTGATTTTGATAACTTGATTATGAGTTTCAAGTTAACGATTTGATTTGAATGAGTTTTATCTAAATTATAATCTTGATCTTGCAAAATTGGAATCACAAATAATATATTTTGGTATTCATGACTTGAATTTGATTAAAACATTGCATGCTTAAATTAATCATTCTCTTATGTTTCAAAAATTCTTTAAATGCCTTATGTGATGATTGAAAATTATGAATATCATTTTGAATATCTTATGATAAATCTATGATAAATCTATGTATACCATTTTGAATATCTTGAAAGTAATGTTGAGATTTTGATGAATTTGATGATTTGGTATTATGCATGCAATACTTTAACGTATAATAATGATGCACGCAATGATGAAATATTCATGATAAAATTATTATTTTGATATTCATGACTTGAATCTTTCCTTCTTTTTGACAATGACAAAGGGGGAGATAGCTAATTTGCACAAGTTAAGAAGATGCAAAAACTTGATTGCTAGCTTGCCTATCTTAAGTAGCAAAGATTGCTAACTTGCTTATTTCAAGAAGCAAAAGTTGTCTTCTTGAACATCACTATCTTGCCTATCTCAATAAGCAAAACATGCTAACGTGCACATCTAGCAAACTTGTATATTTTAAGAAGCAAGGGTTGCTTTCTTGAACATCTCAAAACTGCTAGCTTGCATGTTCTAAAAATATTGTAAAATTTGCTAGCTTGTATGTAGTAAAACTTGCATATCGTAAAAGTTGCTAGCTTGTAGAGAAGCAAAGAATTGCTATCTCAAAAGAAGCAAAAATTGTAAAACTTAGAAAACTTGTAATATAATTACTCTTGCCATGCTTTGTATCAAAAATAGGTTGATATCCTTAAAAGCATCGCATTAAATTTTTTAGTATCGCAATGTATCACATGTATCGCAAATTGAAATTTTTGAGACTATTATCATATCATGTTTAACAATTGATGTCTTTCATGACATGATTTCTTTGCATTTTTGTCTTGTATGTATCATGCGATGATTGAAATATTGATTGATGCAAATTCATAATTTATCATTGGTTCCTCTCCTTTTCGGCAATGACATAGGGGGAGAAAGATTGCTAGCTCAAGGCAAATGCTGGCTAGCTTGTACTCTTCCCTACTTTCAACAAAAACAAAGGAGAGAAAGCTTTTGCTAGTTAGAACATGCAAAGAAAAGCAAAGTACAATCTTGCACAAGAAGCAAGTATTGAATTGCCATGATTGAACTTAAGAATCTTACTATGCTTTTGTGCTTATATGTTGTGATGAAAATCTAGCTTCACGTTACAAAAACTTGAATATCTTTTAAAATAGCTAGAGCTACTTCTCCTTTTTGTTGATGACATAGGGGGAGAAGTATATTGATGACTTCATGCATTGAATTGAATATTTTATATATTTGCATGATGGTTTAAATGTTTTTCATAACATGTGATGAATGTTGCTTGGATTTGGGATAATCCAAGTGTTCTATCAATGGCATATTGATAGGGGGAGTTTAGTTAAACTCCGGGGAGTTAAGGTTAACTCCGGTAGTCATCAATTAGTTGTTATCATCAAAAAGGGGGAGATTGTTGAATCTCGAATTTTGATGATGAAACTAATTGATTGTGTTTAGATGTTTAACTGCATTTTGAGTGATGCAGGTCTACTCAATCAGGATTAGACAGTTGACGCAGGAGGAATTGACGTTGCGCCGGAGGAGATCACGTTAGGATATTGGATGGTAGAACGCTTCGGACGTCGGGCATCGGGCCAAGGAGAGCGGAATTGCACCAAGGATATCGGGGTTGCGGAGGTCAACCGCCGATTGGGCAACAACCCGCAAGAGTGGACGATGCACTGAAGAATCGGACGAAGCGCCAACCAATGACGTGCCGGGCAACAGAATGTCAATTCGCGTTGTAATAATTGTCTAGATCGGAGTAGAGTTTTGGCTTGTGTATGCAGGATTAACTACGATAACGATGAAGACATAAAGCAAAACAAAGTGCCGGAGTCAAGCGCGAAGGATTCGTTGGGAGTTCGAGAGTTCGACGGAAGTCTGAAGGTTCGTCGGGAATGCTGCCGGAACTAGCCGAGAATGAGTAGGGAGCTTGCCGAAGGGTTTTCGGAAGCTCGCCAGAATGTACATCGGAAGTTCACGGAGCTCACCGAGAAATATCGTAGCTTGCTGAAGAAGCTCATCGGAACTCGCCAAGATCAAATCGTGAAGTCTAGGAGCTTGCCGGGAGTTCGCAGAATGGTTTCCGAGAGTTTCTCGGAAGATCGCCGGAAGTTCGCCGGAAGAAGTCTTGACTTGTGGACTTTGTAATAGCTTAGGAAATGTCTTTAAATTCGTAGTTAGCATATTAATTAGGGTTAGGATTAAGTGTTAATCTTATAACCCAAGTAGGGGCCAATTGGGCCCGAGTTTGGACTGGTTTGGGCCAAGTTTGGAGCCCAACCAGTGAGCCGAAATAGCCAGGCGGTGGCACCGCCGGTCTGGGCGGTGGCACCGCCCAGCACCCGAGAGCCAGGCGGTGGCACCGCTGGACTGGGCGGTGGCACCGCCCAGTACACTATCAGTGTCAAAACTGACAGGCGGTGGCACCGCCACTGACAGGCGGTGGCACCGCTAGCTTCAGGAACCGAAGAGAATTCAAATTTTGAAGCCCAAATTTGAATCCTCTTGAGGCCTATAAATACCCCTCAATTCTCAGTAGAGACAACAACCTTTTGAGAAGCTAGAAGTTGAGAAAATCTTTAGGAAAAGTCTTGTTTTCAATAGCTTGAGTGTTCACCTCCTTTCTTTTCATTGAAATCTTTGTAAAAGGGTGAACCACTTGTAAGAGGTTGTAAGAGGGGTGTAAGAAGGAGGTTGATCTTCACCTAATAAAGGAAGATCGTTAGTGGATGCCGGTGGCCTCGACGGAAGAGGAATCGAAGGAGTGGATGTAGGTCACGATTGACCGAACCACTATAAACTACCGTCTTCTCTGGTTTGCATTTACTTCCTACTATTACCTTACTGCAAACCTCTTCAATAGCTTACTGCCTTTAATACTTTTCCCTATGCTTTCAATCTAACCATATTTCAGAATCGATTTTCAACATACAAAGAAATTTTAGAAATCGACGTAGTTTTTACCGCCGCACTAATTCACCGCCCCCCTCTTAGTGCCGCTCCGATCCTAACATGGATCTCCATCCAACTACCCAAGCCTCTTAGATTAGTGGATCTCTATCCAATAATCTCTCATGGGCTCTTATTGGATCTCATCCATAGGATCCAATAATTCATGAGCTTATTGAATATCCAATAAGATAGGGGATCCGACGGATATCTCATATCCAAGCCTCTACTCATCGCAAATGTCTACCATATGTATATGACCCTCTATGCCCAATATCGAGCTGGCCATGAGTCATACCTGTCAAAACTCATTCTGACTCAATGAATTATTATCTCCATAATAATTCACTCGACTCATCGATTACGGACGTACTAGGCCACTGCGTCGCAATCCCCAAACGATACAAGGGAATCCAATCTATTGGACCTATCTGTCCTTAGTTATCCTTAGTTACCGTATACTTATAGTTCCTCATCCATCTAATATCCTAGAGACCGTATACCAAGCATGGTACTGTTAGACCCATACGGTTTCTACTCGAGTCTCGCTCTAATCGGATTCTTCCGAAGAACTCTTTCTCTCTTAATCTGAATGACCTTGGCCATAGATTTGTTTGACCAAGAATATATGGGATATTCCTCTCATGACATCGAGAGTGGATGATCCTCTATCAACACTCAATAGCCCTCGTAAGGTTGACTACCACTCCCAATGACTAGTTGTGCTAGATCTAGGACATCCAAACCTATAAGTCCAGTATCAAAGAGCAGAGTCCTCATATAGGACATCCAAACCTATAAGTCCAGTATCAAAGAGCAGAGTCCTCATATAGGACATCCTTGGTGTCTCAAGTCTAAGGACCAGATACGCCACTAGGACTACGGAATCGCTATCTAACAATAAGGCATCATCAACCATTTAGCATTCCATAAGCGGATCAATCAGTGAACTCATTCTACAATGAGCACCTATATTGTATCCTTAGTATCCCCACACGAGCAGCTATGAGACCAACTGCATCCATCATATGGATGGGTATACTACATACCAATCTGTCCGATTATCTCGATGTCCCTCTCGAGTAACCTATGATTGGGATTATTTAGGATCTGTGTTTAAAGGTGAATCAATTTCATTATTGTGATCTCATCACGATCCGATTCCCACTGCATAGATCCAAGGACATCACAATATATATTTGCATATATGCAATAAGCAATAAAAGTGTAAAAAAAATCTTTAAGTGTTGGGGTGTAAAAGTGTTATAAAGGTGCAAAGAGTCCTCCTCATCTCTCTCTTTAGTTTTGTAATCATCCAAGAAGAGGTGTGAGGCTTATAAAAGTTGTCTCCTAAACCTGTGAAAAGGAGAAAGTTTTGTAAAGAGGTGGTTGGTCTTTGCCTATTGAAGGAAGATTATTAGTGGACGCTGGTGACCTCGACGAAGGAGGAATCGGGAGTGGACGTAGGTTGACGACCGTTCACTATAAAGTTAGCATGTTCTTTTCTTGGTGTGTACTTTACTTTATTATATTCCACTTTACTTCATTGTAAACTGTTCAATCCCCTCTTCTCTACTCACTTACAAACTTATTCAAGTCAAATGACATTTCAATATGGTTTTCATCAAACTAAGAGTTTTATCATACAAAGTTTTTCGAAAGTGATTAAATTTACCATTTTTATCCGCTGCACTAATTCACCCCCTCCCCTCTTAGTGTCATTCTTGATCCGAACAATTGGTATCAGAGCAAGGTCACTCTCATTTTGGTTTGAAACCCAAGAGAGATGACATTTGCTGGCAACCAATAGGGTCATTCAATCACATGTCCACCCATGTTCAATGGGTCAGATTCCTATTGAAAAATTAGAATGGAATTTTTTTAATTTCTATAAATTTTGAGTTATGAAGCATTATAGAAAATGGATTTCAAAAGTCTTCTCTTCCAATAAATGATTGGAATGAGTTGGAGAAGAAGAATTTCTCTTTAAATGCTAAGGTTATAAATACCTTGTTTTGCGCTTTAGATAAAAATGAGTTCAATCGAGTGTCTATTTATGAAACGGCTTTCGATATTTAGCACATACTCGAAATTACTCACGAAGGCACTAGTAGAGTAAAGGAGTCCAAAATAAATCTTTTAGTCCATTTTTATGAATTATTTCGGATGAAACCAAGTGAGACCATTGGAGACATGTACATCTGATTTATGGATGTCATCAACGGTCTAAAAGCGCGTGGTAAAAGTTTTTCTAACTTTGAACTTGTTAATAAAATATTGAGATTCCTTCCAAAGAGTTGGGACCCTAAAGTAATGGTCATTCAAAAGGCTAAGGATTTAAATAATTTTCCTTTTGAAGAACTTATCAAATCGTTAATGACCTATGAGATGACTTACCATGCTCATGAAGAGCTTGAGAATAACTTTCCAAAAAATAAGAAGGATATGACACTAAGAACTTATGAAGACCACTTGAAAGGAAGTTCAAGTGATGTGGACTATGATGATGACTTGGCACTCTTAACAAGAAAGTTCAAAAAATTCATAAAAAGAAATAAATCTAAAAATGATACTAAAAATAAAATTGAACCCAAGAAAGAATAATTTATATACTACGAATGCAAAAAGGTAGGACATTTCAAAAGTAAATGTCCCTAAATGAAGAAGAAACAACCAAAGAAGAAGAAGGCACTCAAAGCAACGTGGGATGATTTGAGTGATTCCGAAGACGAAGAACAAAGTAATAAGGAAATCGCTAACGACACACTAATGGCTATTGGAGATGAGGTAAGTGGTTCATTAGATGCAAATTTATCTTGCAATGAGCTTTAAAGTGTTTTGCATGATTTGTTCGATGAATGTAGAATAATGAGCAAAAAGTTTAATTGTTTGAAAAAGAAGCATGCCCTTTTAAATAATAAATTTAAAAACTTAAGCATGATAATCCTTTGTTGCCTCCATGCACTAAGTATGAACATTTAGAGGCACTTAAGAAGGAAAACTTACTACTCAAAGAAACTCTAAAAATGTTTAAGGTTGGTAGCAAGTCCTTGAACATGATCCTTGCTAATAAGGGTCACATTCAAAGAAGAGGTGGAATCAAATTTGTGAGTTGCTCTCATCAAAATCTAACTACCCTTGTTAAAGGCCCTATCTTGCATGTATCACCCCGCACCAAATGTAATTTTTGTTGCAAACTCAAACATGTTGCTCATAAATGTCTATTTAAGAGGTATAGTCCACATAAGTTAATTTGGATCCCCAAAGAAACCTTAAATGACTTAATGCAAAATGATAAGTTAGATAAATCTATTTATGAGGAACCCAAGATAAAATTGGTATATAAAAGAAAACCCCCTTTCTTGTAGATGTGTCTATAATCACAAGCTAGGAGCAAGAATGATAGTTTGATAGTGGATGCTCAAAGTTTATGACCAGATATTCAAAATACCTCATAAAGCTCTCTAATCAAAATAATAAAAGAAATATCATTAGAATTAGAACTATCAGTTATAAAATGATTTTAATTAAACATGCTTTATATTCAATGAAGTCATGATTGATGCTTTATGTCTTTGGATCCGTACAATGGGAATCGGATCATGATGAGATCACGATAATGAGACTGATTCACCTTTAAAACATAGATCCTAAATAATCCCAGTCATAGGTTACTCGAGAGGGACATCATGATAACCGGACAGACTGGTGTATTGTATACCTGTCCATATGATGTATGTAGCTGGTCTCATAACTGCTCGTGTGAGGACACTAGGGATACAGTACAAGTACTCATTGGAGAATAAGTTCATTGATTGATCAGCTTACGAAATACTGGATGGTTGATGATGCCTTATTGTCAGACAACGAGTCCGTAGTCCTAGTGGTGTATTTGGTCCTTAGACTTAAGACACTAAGGATGTCCTATATGAGTGCTCCACTCTTTAATACCAGACTTATAGGTTTGGATGTCTCAGATCTAGTACAGTTGGTCATTAGGAGTGGTAGTCGACCTTATGAGGGCTATTGAGTGTCGATAGAGAATCATCCACTCTCGGCGTCATGAGAGGAATATCCCATGTATTCTTGCTCAGACAAATCTCTAGCTAGGGTCATTCGGGTTGAGAGAGAAAGAGTTCTCTGGGAGAATCCGATTAGAGCGAGACTCGGGTAGAAACTGTATGGGTTTGACAGCACCATACCCGATATATGATCTCTGGGATATTAGATGGATGAGAGACTATAGGTACACGGTAACTGAGGACAGACAGGTCCAATGGATTGGATTCCCCTGTATCGTCTGTGGACTACGGCGTAGTGGCCTAATACGTCCGTAGTCGATGAGTCGAGTGAATTATTACAGAGATAATAATTCACTAAGCCAGAAGGAGTTCTGACAGCTATGACTCACGGCCAGCTCGATATTAGGCTTAGAGGGTCACACACATATGGTAGGCATTGCGATGAGTAGAGGTTCGGAAATGAGATATCCGTCAGAGCCCCTATCTTATTGGATATCCAATAAGCCCCAGAATTATTGGATCCTATAGACGAGATCCAATAAGAGCCCATGAGAGATTATTGGATAGAGATCCACTAATCTAAAAGGCTTGGGTAATTGGATGCAGATCCAATACCTACTAGGGAGAATCCATTAGGGTTTGACAGGGGGCCTCTATAAATAAGGGGGATTCAGAGCCTCCTGGAGTTTTGAGGAACGTTGTCACAGCCCTACTGTGTGGATCACCGCTAGAGAGAAGGACGCTTGACCTTCTTTATCCTCTCCTAGAGATCTGTAAGGAAATAGGGATATACGATCTCCCTAGGTAACACAATCTATTCTATACGCAGTTTATTTCGTAGATTTTTACGTATCAATCTTCACACGACGACGAACATCTTTTTGGGAAATTGGGGATTTTATTTTTCTTGTTCTTCCGCTGCGCATGTGATGTCGCCCCCAAGATTTTCAAACAGTGGTATCAGAGCCAGATTATTCATGCGAATGATTGGTTTTTGAATTGCCTGTGTTGTATTTAGGAAGAATTTTGAGCAAAAGTGGAAAATGCAGCTAACTGTTCTGCCCTAGCTGTCGTCGCATATGGCAGCGCTGCTATCTGCGTGCAGGCAGGCCGCCTGCAGCGGCAGGCGCAAGGCCAGCGGCGTGCGGCCAGGCCCCTGCGCACGGGCATGGTGGCCACCAGCGTGCGAGCACTGCGCCCACGCGCAATGGCGGCGCCTGCGGCCGCTGCACCCGCGAGCAGAGGCGTCGCGGGTTGAGGCGCTTGCGGCCGCTGCGCCCGCGGGCAAGGGCGTCGTAGGGCAGCGGCGCCTGCGGTCGCTGCTCCCGCGGGCAAAACCCCCCCGCAGGGGCGGCCGCCCGGCGGGGCAGCACTGCCTGCGGGCGCTGCCCCAAGGGCAGAACCGCCCGCGGGGGTGCCCACCTGCAGGGGCAGTGCCGCCGCAGGCGAGGGCAGCGCCCCACCCTCCGCCGCACAACCGCCGCCGGCATGGTGGCGGCGGTAGCAGTAGCAGCAAGGGAGAGGGGTTAGGGTTTTGGGCAAAAGACAGTTTTGCCCTTCGAAATTTGAGATATTCCAGTTATTATCCTTTGACCAAATTACGAAAATACTCCTCAGAATTCAGCAAATTCTCTACATGTCTCTGATTTCAGAAAATATTAATTAAAAGGTTTAGTTGATTATTATTTTTATTATTATCTAGTAGTCTTACATGACAATGATTTATACATGTGATGTATGATGATTATTATTATTATTATTATGATTATTATTATTATTTATATAATTAATTATTTATTATGATCATGGACCGTGTAATGTATGTACTTGTGATTATTATTATTGGAGTCTGCGAGCCTCTATTATATTTCTCGTTTATTATCGAGCCTGCGTACCTATGATTAAGTTATAATCATATGAGAAGATGCAGCGGGAGCATGGATGCGATAACAGGACCCATGAAACGGGCAATTACGATGCATGGAGATGCATCGAGATGTCAACGGAACCGACGAGGATGAGATGGACGATCATAGGGTATGAAGATGCACCGTTACGCATATAGATCTTGATGTGAGTGATTAGGCCTACTGGCTCGAGCTTGATCACATTAGGCTGTGGTTCATGATTATTTGGTATGATTACTCATGTGATGTGTGATTGCTTATATAACTACTAGATATGTATATATATTTATATGCGATGTAGATATATATTAAATATGTATATGTGTGACATGTCATATTAGGAGACCAAATCATAGAAACCTCTCTCTCTCGATAATATTAAGTCGGTAAACGTGAGGCAATTAGATTGACCCACATGGCCTTCCATCGTTATGGGTAGGAATTGATTCCCGGTGCAGGTTGAGTTGGTCGAGTCCCTCGAGGCTCACCTATATTGTGATTCGCTATCTTATCTACGACATAAAGATGTCACCGGTGACCTGAGGGCATGGTATGTTTCATCGAGTCTCTCGAGGGTATATCATCAAATCAGACTCATCTTGTAACGAAGGTCTTGACTTAACCGAACATCATGGTTGGTCGAGTCCTTCAAGACCATGGTGATTCGGAGGCCGAACAGGATGGGAATCACAAGGAGTTGTGATCGGTAAGAGTTGCCTACCTTTTGTGCTTAGTGTGATTGGTCGAGTCCCTCGAGGTTACACTAAGACACTGATTGGATTCTGATCCCCATTAGAAGTCTACCGGAGACTTCCGTTTCACGTGTTGAGGGTGTCGCATGACTCACTAGTAAAATAGTGGGAGCATAATAAAATGGAAGTCCATATCTTGATAGTTTATTTCTTGTAAAATCTGCATGTTATTCATTTCTACTGCATCTTTATTTTCAAAAAATATTACTTTCAGATCCCTTACATGGCATACTTGATGTCAACTGCCTCACTGGTCCAAATTACACGGATTGGCTCCGCAACTCGAGAATTGTTCTCACGGCGGAGGAAATCACGTACAGTCATGGACAAACTTTAAAACAGGATGTTTGATGTAATGCTTATGTATGTCCGTGTCTTTTGGTATATTCCTACTTTGCACAACATGTAGAGGGATGGCCGAAGGCTTAATAGTCTCATTTTAGTTCGATCTATAGTGGACCATGTTACCCTTTTGTTATGCAACCATTCAGAGCTTATAAAGTTTGTAATTTGCATTAGCTAAAAAGTATTTACGGATATGATTGTTTGTGGATCCTGAATGAGGCGTTTTCTCTAACCCTTTTCTCTCTTGTAGGTCCTAAGGGATCATGGGAGGTTTCGGGGAGGCTGACCTTTACAGATACGCAAGGGTGTCGTACGACTTGGGCAAAACCAGCTAAGTCCGTGATAGATGGTATCGGAGCGGGATAAGCACTCATAGAAACACTTGGCATGCAAATGTGGGGGACCTAGCGGAGCTACATTGAGGGCAGCCAGCACGTTCGACCGTTTTGGGGAAAACGAGCATGGAGGTGTAGGGAAAAGGAGTCGCTCAGAGGAGCGAGCATCTGAGATTGGCATTCAGAGGAATGGCCAACCCCTTCGCGCAAGAGGCACCACGAGGACAAGCAAGCTAGGAAGAATGCGTAGCATACAAAAGTTGGGATGGCTGAGTTTGAGCTACGACTCAACATTGGCAACTATACTTGTGTTAGGATCGGAGCGGCACTAAGAGGGGGGGTGAATTAGTGCAGCGGTTTAAAACATCGGTTTTGGAAACTTTTTCGTACAATAAAAACCGAACTCGAAAGTGCTTAACTTGAAAGCGTGTTTTTAAATGTGTGCAGCAAAAGTAATGAGGAAGTAAAGCACTTATAAAGATTTACAGTAAGATAAAGTGTAATAAATAAATGCAAACCAGTGAACACGCCAATTTTAAAGTGGTTCGGTCAAAATGACCTACATCCACTTACGAAGCCTTCTTCGATGAGGCTCCCAACTTCCACTAGCAAATCACTTTGAAGGGGAAGGATAAATACCCCTCTTACAACTTTTTACAAGTGGTTCACACTCTAACAAAGTTTCAACGAGAAAGAAGGAGGTGAACACTCAAGCAATTGAAAACAAGACTTGCTAAAGACTTTGCTAAGGCTTTTATCTCAATCTATTGCTTCTCAAAAGTTGTAATCTCTGCTGAGAATTGAGGGGTATTTATAGGCCTCAAGAGGATTCAAATTTGGGCTCCAAAATTTGAATTCTCTTCGGTTCCCGAAGCTAGGCCACGCCTGCAGGGTGGTGCCACCGCCTGTCAGTGGTGGTGCCACCGCCTGTCAGTGGTGGTGCCACCGCCTACACTATTTTAGCTCACTAGTTGGGCTCCAAAATTTGAATTCTCTTCGGTTCCCGAAGCTAACGGTGCCACCGCCTGTCAGTGGTGGTGCCACCGCCTGTCAGTTCTGACACTGATAGTGTATTGGGCGGTGCCACCGCCTACACTATTTTAGCTCACTAGTTGGGCTCCAAAATTTGAATTCTCTTCGGTTCCCGAAGCTAACGGTGCCACCGCCTGTCAGTGGTGGTGCCACCGCCTGTCAGTGGTGGTGCCACCGCCTGTCAGTTCTGACACTGATAGTGTATTGGGCGGTGCCACCGCCTGTCAGTGGTGGTGCCACCGCCTGTCAGTGGTGGTGCCACCGCCTGTCAGTGGTGGTGCCACCGCCTGTCAGTGGTGGTGCCACCGCCTGTCAGTGGTGGTGCCACCGCCTGTCAGTGGTGGTGCCACCGCCTGTCAGTGGTGGTGGGCGGTGCCACCGCCCAACCTTTCGAGTCCTGGGCAATGCCACCGCCTACACTATTTTAGCTCACTAGTTGGGCTCCAAACTTGGCCCAAACCAGTCCGAACTCGAGCCCAATTGGCCCCTATTTGGGTTATAAGATTAACACCTAATCCTAACCCTAATTAACATGCTAACTATGAATTTAAAGACATTTCCTAAGCTATTACAAAGTCCGCAAGTCAAGACTTCTTCCGGCGAACTTCCGGCGGTCTTCCGATAAACTCTCGGAAACCATTCTGCGGACTCCAGGCAAGCTCCTAGACTTCACGATTTGATCTTGGTGAGTTCCGACGAGCTTCTTCGGTAAGCTACGATCTTTCTCGGTGAGCTCCATGAACTTTCGATGTACTTTCTGGTGAGCTTCCGAAAACCCTTTGGCAAGCTCCCTACTCATTCTTGACTAGTTCCGGCAGCATTCCCGACGAACCTTCAGACTTCCATCGGACTCTCGAACTCCCAACGAATCCTTCGCGCTTGACTTCGGCACTTTATTTCGCTTTATGTCTTCATCGTTATTTTAGTTAATCCTGCACACACAAGTCAAAACTCTACTCCGATCTAGACAATTATTACAATGCGAATTGACATTCTGTTGCCCGGCACGTCATTGGTTGGCGCTTCATCCGATTCTTCAGCGCATCGTCCACTCTTGCGGCTTGTTGCCCAATCGGCGGTTGACCTCCGCAACCCTGATATCCTTAGTGCAATTCCGCTCTCCTTAGCCCGATGCCCGACGTCCAAAGTGTTCTGCCGTCCAATATCCTAATGTGATCTCCTCCGGCGCAACGTCAATTCCTCCTGCGTCAACTATCTAATCCTGATCAAGTAGACCTGCATCACTCAAAATGCAGTTAAACATCTAAACACAATCAATTAGTTTCATCATCAAAATCTGAGATTCAACAATCTCCCCCTTTTTTATGATGACAACTAATTGATGACTACCGGAGTTAACCTTAACTCCCCGGAGTTTAACCAAACTCCTCCTATCAATATGCCATTGATAGAACACTTGGATTATCCCAAATCCAAGCAACATTCATCACATATTATGAAAAACATTTAAATCATCATACAAATATATATATAATATTCAATTCAATGCATGAAGTCATCAATATACTTCTCCCCTTATGTCATCAACAAAAAGGAGAAGTAGCTCTAGCTATTTTAAAAGATATGCAAGTTTTTATAACATGAAGCTAGCTTTTCATCATAACATATAAGTACAAAAGCATAGCAAGATTCTTAAGTTCAATCATGACAATTCAACACTTGCTTTTTGTACAAGATTGCACTTTGCTTTTCTTTGCATGTTCTAACTAGCAAAAGCTTTCTCCCCTTTGTTTTTGTCGAAAAGAAGGGAAGAGTACAAGCTAGCCAACATTTGCCTTGAGCTAGCAATCTTTCTCCCCCTATGTCATTGCTGAAAAGAAGGAGAGGAACCAATGATTTAGACTTTTACATAAATTATGAATTTGCATCAATCAATATTTCAATCATCACATGATACATACAAGACAAAAATGTAAAGAAATCATGTCATGAAAGATATCAATTGTTAAACATGATATGTTAATAGTCTCAAAAATTTCAATTTGCGATACATGTGATACATTGTGATACTGAAAAATTTAATGTGATGCTTTTAAGAATATCAACCTATTTTTGATACAAAGCATGGTAAGAGCAATTATATTGTAAGTTTTCTAAGTTTTGCATTTTTTGCTTCTTTCGAGATAGCAATTCTTTGCTTCTCTATAAGCTAGCAACTTTTACGATATGCAAGTTTTACTATATACAAGTTAGTAAATTTAAAAATGTGCAAGTTGGCATATTTGCTTTTCTTTGCGATGTGCATGATAGCATTTCTTTGTAATGTTCAAGATAGCAAATTGTACATCATTCTAGCTAGCAAATTAAAGATGTTCAAGAAAGCAAGCTCTTTCTTCTCTTTTGAGAAGTGTCATTTTTGCTTCCTTAGCAAAATGCTTTGCGATGTGCATGATAGCATTTCTTTGTAATGTTCAAGATAGCAAATTGTACATCAATCTAGCTAGCAAATTAAAGATGTTCAAGAAAGCAAGCTCTTTCTTCTCTTTTGAGAAGTGTCATTTTTGCTTCCTTAGCAAAATGCCAAACTAGCAAGGGAACATGTTTTACATGAGGCAAGCAAACAATTTGGCAAGTATTATATTTGTATCTTTTCTTTAGATGTGCAAGAAAGTAAGCAAGTTTTTACATTTTCTTGACTTGTGCAAGCTATCAAGTTTTAGATATGCAAGATAGTAAGATAACATGTCCTTCTTCACAACATTTTGCAACATTTTAGAACATGCAAGCTAGCAGTTTTAAGATGTTCAAAAAGCAGCTCTTGCTTCTTGAAATATGCAAGTTGCAAGCTATCAAATTTTACTTCCTTTGCAATGTGCAAGTTTAGCATATTTAGCATCTTGAGATAGCAACTGTTTACTTTTCTTTAGACTACAAGCTTTGCAATTCATTGGTAGTGTTCATGATAGCAAGTTCTTTCAATGAAATGATCGAGCTAGCAAATTTTTCTTCCTTTGAAATATGCAGGCTAGTAAACTAACTCCCCCTTTATCATTATCAAAAGGAAGGGAGAAATCAATGGCAAAAAAGTTTTAATCATTATACAAGCCATATTACAAAATCATGTCATGATATCAAGAAAATTCAAGAAGGACATGATTCATTCGACAAATCTTTTTAATAGAGCAAAAGAATTATACAAACAAGGATCATGATTAAAATATATCAATATCATAGATCAAGTCATGATTCGTGATTCATCATAAAGCAAATTAATTTTCAATCATCACATAAGGCATTTAAAGAATTTTTGAAACATAGGAGAATGATTAATTTAAGCATGCAATGTTTCAATCAAATTCAAGTCCTGAATACTAATACTTTCATATTGTGAGTATCAATTCATGAATACCAAAAGATATTATTTATGATTCCAATTTTGCAAGATCAAGATTATGATTTAGATAAAACTCATTCAAATCAAATCGTTAACTTGAAACTCATAATCAAGTCATCAAAATCAATTTCGAGATTCACAAAATATCATGAAATCATTAATCTCGATCATATGGGAAAAGAATTTTTTAAGTGATTCTTTTTCATCTAAGCATGCCTTAGTCTTTATATGCCAAATCAAGATAAGTATGAAAGTTCAAGATGTAAAGGTAAAATCTTATAAAACAACTCATCAAGCAAGATTTTAAACATCTGTTTTCAAGCCATATAAAGAGTAAGTCAAGGATTCAATTATCTCATGTCATGAATTCCAACAGGCATCTCAAATTATCAACATCACATTAAAAAGATATTTCAAAAAGATATATCGATAAGTGATTCATTTGTATCATTTCATTCATTCAAAATATTCTCCTCTTTGGTAAATAAATCTAGGAGAACAAAATGAATTAAGGGAGATATAACATGATTGAAGCATTGAACATGATTCATATTTAAAATGTGTCTCATGTCATAAGTATGAATCAAGCATTTATGAAATCCGAAATCATCCTCAAAGTCATATTCAATAAATTCATACATGACAAGCATAGATTTATTGAAAAGTCGATAAGATAAAGGTTCGCATTTCGTTTTTATAAATTTCTATTCATGTGATTTGCTTCTTATAAGCATGCCTTACCTTTAATAAAACAAGTGTCAACATTTAAGATGAAAAGGTAAATTTTATAAAACAAATCATCAAGCATGATTCCATGATAACATTCTTTTAATATCTTGATATTCATCATCAAGTATGATTTCAAAAAGTATGTTCAAGAGAAATCATTAAGACCAAATGCATGATACACTCATTTATTTTCAAAATATTCATCATGTTTATTTTCATGAGATTCACAAGATTGGTAAAATAAATTCATTAATCTCAATAGGATAGAAAATTCATTTCCATTTCATACAATTGATTTCATGTAAGGGTATTCAGGTCTTTTTGTGAAAACATGTATCATCATTTAAAATTGAAACATAAGTTTGCCGTCAAAACCAAACACATCATGATATCACTTCTATCATCAAAAGACTATCAAGAAATTCATACATAGATATATATGCACTATGTCATCTTAATATGTCATGAGAATGTCATCTTAATTCGTCATAAAAACTATTAGACCAAAAACATGTTTATCTAAAATGAGAGTTTCAAATCAACATTTACTTCAAAAACTCATGCATGACATAAAATCAAGATACACATGCACGGATTAATCCTAAGCATTATCATATATCATATAATTATCATCCCTAATGTTGTATACATCATTCAACATTTCAAAACATAACATGCATGAAACCTTAGCAATATACCTTTCATGATTAAATTTTTTTAATTTTTCAAAATGCTAAAAGAAAAACATGATATAATTTTTGAAAAATAATTAAATGCTAAAAAGAAAAACATGATATAATTTTTGAAAAATAATTTTTTATTTCCTATTCCTACTATCTAAATTAAGCACTCATGAAAAACTTCAAGTAATTTCAAAATAATTCAAGAGAGTTGAGTTACTTACCTTGTAGTCGAAGCCCGTCAAATCCCAATTCGCCGTTTTACGTTTGGAAGTTCTTGATTCATCCTTGGTTGTCTTCCTCTTCTTTGGCCTCTTCCTCCGTTCAAGTTCATTGTTTATTTTAGATTTTTGTTTAATGAACTTATTAAGATTTAGTGTTCGAAGTTCAAGTTCATCATTGTCCTCATCACTTGAGTCATCGCTCAAGTGGTATTTATTTGTCTGGAGTTCCAAATCCTTCCTATTCTTTGGAAGGTGGTTCAAGTGCTCATCGGGTTAAAAATATTCTAAAAGTGTCATTTCATAGGTCATTAATGACCTGATTAATTCTCCTAATGGAAAATCATTTAAATTTTTTATCTCTTGTATTGCGGTTATTTTAGGATCCCACCTTTTTAGAAGGGATCATAAGATCTTACTTATAAGATCAAAATTCGAAAAAGATTTACCAAGAACTCTTAGATTATTGACGACATCCGTGAAACGGGTGTATATGTCGCCTATAGTCTCGCTTGGTTACATTCAAAAAAGCTCAAAATCATGCAATAAAATGTTAACTTTCAAGTCTTTGACTCTACTAGTTCCCTCGTGCATGATTTCAAGTGTTTGCCAAATATCAAAAGTCGTTTCGCACATAGAAATCCGATTGAACTCATTTTTGTCCAAAGCGCAAAATAAGGCATTCACAGCCTTTGCGTTTGAAGAAAAATACTTCTTCTCTAAATCCAACCATTCGTTCATCAATTTAGAAGGAAGTTGAAAAATGTTTTCAACAATATTCCATAAATCCAAATTCATAGAAATCAAGAAAACTCTCATTCGAGTTTTCCAATAAGTGTAGTCCAATCCGTTAAACAATGGTGGATGAACAACCGAAAAGCCCTCTTGAAAGCCATGAAGAACCATTTCTCTTAAGTGTAAATCCGAAATGAGAAATACTGGGTTCTGATACCAATTGTTAGGATCGGAGCGGCACTAAGAGGGGGGGGGGGTGAATTAGTGTAGCGGATTAAAACGTTAGTTTTGGAAACTTTTTCGTACGATAAAAACCGAACTCGGAAGTGCTTAACTTGAAAGCGTGTTCGTAAATGTGTGCAACAAAAGTAATGAGGAAGTAAAACACTTATAAAGATTTGTAGTAAGGTAAAGTGCAATAAATAAATGCAAACCAGTGAACACGCCAATTTTAAAGTGGTTCGGTCAAAATGACCTACATCCACTTGCGAAGCCTTCTTCGATGAGGCTCCCAACTTCCACTAGCAAATCACTTTGAAGGGGAAGGACAAATACCCCTATTACAACTTTTTACAAGTGGTTCACACTCTTACAAAGTTTCAACGAGAAAGGAGGTGAACACTCAAGCAATTGAAAACAAGACTTGCTAAAGACTTTGCTAAGGCTTTTATCTCAATCTATTGCATCTCAAAAGTTGAGTTGTAATCTCTGCGGAGAATTGAGGGGTATTTATAGGCCTCAAGAGGATTCAAATTTGGGCTCCAAAATTTGAATTCTCTTCGGTTCCCGAAGCTTGCGGTGCCACCGCTTGTCAGTTCTAACACTGATAGTGTACCAGGCGGTGGCACCGCCCAATCCAGCGGTGCCACTGCCTAGCTCTTCGGGTGCTGGGCGATGCCACCGCCTAGACCGGCGGTGCCACCGCCCAGTCTAGCGGTTCCACCACCCAACCTTTTGGGTCCTGGGCGGTGCCACCGCCTACACTATTTCAACTCACTGGTTGGGCTCCAAACTTGGCCCAAACCAGTCAGAACTCGGGCCCAATTAGCCCCTACTTGGGTTATAAGATTAACACCTAATCCTAACCCTAATTAACATGCTAACTACGAATTTAAAGACATTTCCTAAGCTATTACAAAGTCCGTAAGTCAAGACTTCTTCCGGCGAACTTCCGGCGGTCTTCCGATAAACTCTCGGAAACCATTCTATGGACTCTCGGCAAGGTCCTAGACTTCACGATTTGATCTTGGCGAGTTCCGACGTGCTTCTTCGGCAAGCTACGATCTTTCTCGGTGAGCTCCGCGAACTTCCGACGTACCTTCCGGTGAGCTTCCGAAATCCCTTCGGCAAGCTCCCTACTCATTCTCAGCTAGTTCTGGCAACATTCCCGACGAACCCTCAAACTTCCGTCGGACTCTCGAACTCCCAACGAATCCTTCGTGCTTGACTTCGGCACTTTATTTCGCTTTATGTCTTCATCGTTATTGTAGTTAATCCTGCACACACAAGTCAAAACTCTACTCCGATCTAGATAATTATTACAACGCGAATTGACATTCTATTGCCCGGCACATCATTGGTTGGCGCTTCGTCCAATTCTTTAGTGCATCATCCACTCTTGCGGCTTGTTGCCCAATCAGCGGTTGACCTCCGCAACCCCGATATCCTTAGTGCAATTCCGCTCTCTTTAGCCCGATGCCCGACGTCCAAAGCGTTCTGCCGTCCAATATCCTAACGTGATCTCCTCCGGCGCAACGTCAATTCCTCTTGCGTCAACTGTCTAATCCTGATCGAGTAGACCTGCATCACTCAAAATGCAGTTAAACATCTAAATACAATCAATTAGTTTCATCATCAAAATCTGAGATTCAACAACTTGATGGTGCTTAAGGCAAGCAAGGCGCTTGGTAAAGAATGAGACCATGTAAGGTAGAATGGGTTGTTCAGCGACCGAAAGAGTTATACAAAGCTCACAAAGGTGAGGAATTGCTAACTCAAAGAATTCAGTACTCATATAAAGGCTTGTATGCGAACAATAGAGTATTCGTGGCCATCCCATGGCGACCGAAACTCGGTGCCATGGAGCATTGAAACTTTCTCTTCAACATTAGAAGGATACGTCCATAGGAGGTTGAAGTGTGCAGCGAGTTCAGTATGTTGCTAGGCCTTGAGGGGTGCAGCGGGGGCTGTATTGACATGGAATCGCAATTTAGCAAGTGCGTTTGCAAGAGGCAGAACAATGCATGGTTTGTTCAGCAAGATGGAATAGTCCAAGGGGATAGTAGTCTCCGAAACTTCCAAAGAGAAGGAAGCAAAGAGAGAAGTTGCTCCAACAGGATAGGATATCTAAGAGGGATAAGTCCCGGCTCTTCAAAGGGAGAACCAAGTGCAATAGACCACACATGTTGAGGAGGAGTACCTCAAAAACAACTTCACAAATCTCAATGGATTGAGCGAGCGACGTGGAGTCATCGCATGATCTCAATGCATTGCGAGATCAAGTGGGGGAGAAATCCAAGGCAACACAAATGAAGGTACACTTGGAGTCGATATAGAGATCGGACTCAACAAAGGGCTAATCCATGGAATGGTGGGCACGAGGGCCACCATCAACTTAATGCAAAAATGAGGAGCGGAGCAACTTGGGTGTAACTTGACAAAGTACCCATGCCGCATGAAGGGGGTCGACATAGTAGATAGAACATGGAGCGGAGGCATAGAGCTTTTCTTGGGCAGAGGTCAAGGACATGAACTCTTGTAGAGGCAAGAGTAGGATTATGTCATTCCATGGGTCCTTCATACTGATGGAGAAGACTCGTATTGCATGGTGCCAAAGATGAAGGGAACTTTTGGTCACATGCACCTTATCTCGAAGAAGCATTTGATGGAGGAACTGAGGCGACTCAGCTTACAGAGGTGAAGTTGGGTTCAGAAAGCCTTGGCACGGGGCAAGAGGACGCAGAGGCAGGTACTCTTGAAGAATATGCTACAATGTTGCCATTCAAGTTGCCATGAAGAGAGCGGTGCGCAGTGTTAGGATCAAGAGCACTAAGAGGGGGGGGGGGGTGAATTAGTGCAGCGGAAAACTTTCGACGATTTAAAACGACGTTCGTATGATAAGAACGATTTCAGTATGAAAGTCGAATCGGAAATTGCTTTAACTTAAGATCAAGTAAAGTGCAGTTAAAGTAAAGCTATGGAAGTAGTTGCAGTTAAGATAGAGAACAAAACGTAAATGCAAACCGAGATTTAGAGTGGTTCGGTCAATCTTGACCTACATCCACTTTTGGCTTCCTCGTCCGATGAGGTCACCGACGTCCACTAGAGGCCTTCCTTCAATAGGCGAAGGCCAACCACCCTTTTACAGTTTCACTCCTTTTGATGGGCTTAGGAGACATCCCTTACAAATTTTTCACTCCTCTCTTGAATGATCAAAACTTCGAAGAAAAGAGGGAGAAGAACTTCTAGCCTTTTACAACACTTTTAAGCTCTCAAAATCTCAGAATAAATGCTAAGTTTCGGTGCCCTTTCATGCATGAAAGGGTGGGGTTTATATAGGCCCTAAACTGATTTGAATTTGGAGCTCAAAAATATCAATTCCCATGTTTTCGGGGTCCTGGCAGTACTACCGCCTGACAGAGCCTGGAGACCGAGTTCGGGCAGTACCACCTCCTGACAGGGGCGGTGCTACCACCTAGTCTCACTCGGAGACTAAGCCCAGGCGGTGCCACCGCCTAACAGGGGCGGTGCTACCGCCCACCCAGTCTCACTCGGAGACTGAGCCCAGGCGGTGCCACAGCCTGACAGGGGCAGTGCTACCGCCCAGTCTCACTCGGAGACTGAACCTAGGCGGTGCCACCGCCCAGCCTCACTCCGAGACTCGGCTGTCGGGCGGTGCCACCGCCGGCCAAGGAATCTGAGTCCGAATGGGCTGATCCATTCGGCCCAATTTGGGTCTGTTAAGGGCCCAATTGCCCCAAGATTAAGTTAATGGGATCACCTCCCATTTCTAACTTAATCATCATGCTAACTACAATATTTTTCAAGACATTTACTGTAACTTGCTCCGGTGCGTCAATCGCTTCTTCCGTCGAACTTCCGGCGATCATCTGACGAACCCTCGGCGATGCTCCGGCGAACTTTCGGCAAACTCCTGGACTTGCGATGATCCACTTGGCGAGTTCCGATGAGCTTCTTTGGCAAGCTCCTGGACTTCTCGGATTTGTTCCCGCAGAACCTCCGATGACCGTCCAGACTTCCGTCGAACTCTCGAACCCCCAACGTGATCATAGTCTTGACTTCGGCGTAACTCCTACTGCATGTCTTACTTTCATCGTAGTTAATCCTGCACACTTATCTTAACATATGGATTAGATAACAAATGACAATTGACTTCATCATCAAAATCCGAGATTCAACAATCTCCCCCTTTTTGATGATGACAATCAATTGATAACGGAGATAACTTTAACTCCCCCTATCTATATGCCATACTCAAGATAAGTCATTCTTGAATTCAAAGCCTTTGAATTCAAGAGACATATTGATAAGTTAAGATTGTTTAACCTTATCAATACTTTCATCATGATTCCTATCATGATGTATCTCTCTGAAAATGATGTCAAGGCTTGACATCCTTTTTCAAGTTTTACATTTTAAATGTGAATGATAGTAATGGAAAAAAAAAAAAAAAAAAAAAAAAAAAAAAAAAAAAAAAAAAAAAAAAAAAAAAAAAAAAAAAAAAAAAAAAAAAAAAAAAAAAAAAAAAAAAAAAAAAAAAAAAAAAAAAAAAAAAAAAAAAAAAAAAAAAAAAAAAAAAAAAAAAAAAAAAAAAAAAAAAAAAAAAAAAAAAAAAAAAAAAAAAAAAAAAAAAAAAAAAAAAAAAAAAAAAAAAAAAAAAAAAAAAAAAAAAAAAAAAAAAAAAAAAAAAAAAAAAAAAAAAAAAAAAAAAAAAAAAAAAAAAAAAAAAAAAAAAAAAAAAAAAAAAAAAAAAAAAAAAAAAAAAAAAAAAAAAAAAAAAAAAAAAAAAAAAAAAAAAAAAAAAAAAAAAAAAAAAAAAAAAAAAAAAAAAAAAAAAAAAAAAAAAAAAAAAAAAAAAAAAAAAAAAAAAAAAAAAAAAAAAAAAAAAAAAAAAAAAAAAAAAAAAAAAAAAAAAAAAAAAAAAAAAAAAAAAAAAAAAAAAAAAAAAAAAAAAAAAAAAAAAAAAAAAAAAAAAAAAAAAAAAAAAAAAAAAAAAAAAAAAAAAAAAAAAAAAAAAAAAAAAAAAAAAAAAAAAAAAAAAAAAAAAAAAAAAAAAAAAAAAAAAAAAAAAAAAAAAAAAAAAAAAAAAAAAAAAAAAAAAAAAAAAAAAAAAAAAAAAAAAAAAAAAAAAAAAAAAAAAAAAAAAAAAAAAAAAAAAAAAAAAAAAAAAAAAAAAAAAAAAAAAAAAAAAAAAAAAAAAAAAAAAAAAAAAAAAAAAAAAAAAAAAAAAAAAAAAAAAAAAAAAAAAAAAAAAAAAAAAAAAAAAAAAAAAAAAAAAAAAAAAAAAAAAAAAAAAAAAAAAAAAAAAAAAAAAAAAAAAAAAAAAAAAAAAAAAAAAAAAAAAAAAAAAAAAAAAAAAAAAAAAAAAAAAAAAAAAAAAAAAAAAAAAAAAAAAAAAAAAAAAAAAAAAAAAAAAAAAAAAAAAAAAAAAAAAAAAAAAAAAAAAAAAAAAAAAAAAAAAAAAAAAAAAAAAAAAAAAAAAAAAAAAAAAAAAAAAAAAAAAAAAAAAAAAAAAAAAAAAAAAAAAAAAAAAAAAAAAAAAAAAAAAAAAAAAAAAAAAAAAAAAAAAAAAAAAAAAAAAAAAAAAAAAAAAAAAAAAAAAAAAAAAAAAAAAAAAAAAAAAAAAAAAAAAAAAAAAAAAAAAAAAAAAAAAAAAAAAAAAAAAAAAAAAAAAAAAAAAAAAAAAAAAAAAAAAAAAAAAAAAAAAAAAAAAAAAAAAAAAAAAAAAAAAAAAAAAAAAAAAAAAAAAAAAAAAAAAAAAAAAAAAAAAAAAAAAAAAAAAAAAAAAAAAAAAAAAAAAAAAAAAAAAAAAAAAAAAAAAAAAAAAAAAAAAAAAAAAAAAAAAAAAAAAAAAAAAAAAAAAAAAAA
Organism: Musa balbisiana; assembly: GCA_004837865.1. Taxonomy (NCBI): domain Eukaryota; kingdom Viridiplantae; phylum Streptophyta; class Magnoliopsida; order Zingiberales; family Musaceae; genus Musa; species Musa balbisiana. The sequence continues at coordinate 22,676,288 of CM017193.1, read as the reverse complement.
AAAAAAAAAAAAAAAAAAAAAAAAAAAAAAAAAAAAAAAAAAAAAAAAAAAAAAAAAAAAAAAAAAAAAATAGCAATTCATCATATGGTAAGATATCAACATGTGAAATTACGATGCAAATTCTTGATATCTTCACATAATGCAAATATTTCAAGTGTTAGCAATCATAGCATTTCTATCATCAATTTACCATATATTTCGATGTAGCTTTTTTAACATAATTCAAATTCAAATATGGCACTCATAGCATCAATTCATATATTTCTCCCCCTTTGTCATCAACAAAAAGGAACAAGTGAGTGATAGGTAATTTTTCAACAATAAGTGATAGGATACCAATTATACAAACATCTCAAGGAAAGATTAAATCACGCTTCATTTTTACAAGGATCAAGATATGTATGTGAATCAATATCCTTGCAAGTAAAAAATCATCCCTTTTTTTTTTCAAGATATGTATGTGAAAATATTTTCACATTATAAGCCTATGAAAGATACATTTGCTAATTGATTCCACATGTCAAATATCAATGAATCAAACTCGATATAACATATGCTTATGAGAGCTACATTAAGTTCGAAAGAGAGTAAGGTATCAAGAAAATCCGAAAATAAAATTTAACACTTTCATGCATTCGGACAAGGTTTTGCTATAGATTTTCCAATACAATCATGAAGATAAAACATGCTCATTATCATGGAAATTTTTATATCCAAAATACATAATTTCCAACATATTACTAAGGCATGTAATCATGTAAAATCATCATAGCAATTGAGTGATTTGATTATTGAATCAAGAAAGTCCAAAAAATAGATTTAATGAGTTCAAGCATTCGGACACATTAACATTCCTAATTCTCTTCTAATGAAATTAAATTGTTCTTCACTTAAAGGTTTTGTAAAAATATCAGCTAGTTGATGTTTAGTATCAATGAACTCTATAACTATATCATGATTAGTGACATGATCTCATATAAAGTGATGTCTAATATCAATATGTTTTGTTCTTGAGTGTTGAATGGGATTCTTTGTTAAACATATAGCACTTGTGTTATTACAGTTAATGGGAATATTTTTAAGATGAACTTTATAATCTTCTAAGGTGTTTTTCATCCACACAACTTGTGCACAGCATGCACTAGCTGCTATATACTCAGCTTCGGTTGTTGATAGTGCAACCGAGTTTTGTTTCTTAGATGACCAGGAAACAAGAGCATGTCCCAAAAATTGACATGTTCCTGATGTGCTTTTTCTATCTAATCTACATCTAGCAAAATCTGCATCAACATAAGCAATTAACTCAAACTTCTCGGTTTTCGGATACCATAATCCTAGATTTGTGGTACCTTTAAGATATCTAAATATTCTTTTAACCGCTTTGAGGTGAGATATCTTAGGGTTCGATTGAAACCTAGCACAAAGTCCTACACTGAACATGATATCTGGTCTAGTTGCAGTGAGGTAAAGTAAACTTTCTATCATACCCCTATAAGTTTTTTGATCGAAGCTTTCTCCACTTTCATCAACTTCTAACTTAGTGGATGTACTCATAGGAGTGTTAATAGCTTTTGAGCTTTCCATATTAAATCTCTTTAGCAAGTCTAAAGCATATTTAGTTTGACTAATAAAGATGTCATTTCTTAGTTGCTTAATTTGTAAGCCTAAAAAAAAGGTTAATTCGCCCATCAAACTCATTTCAAATTCTAGACTCATGGTTTTAGCAAATGATTCACAAAGAGATTCATTTGTAGAACCAAAGATAATATCATCAACATAAATCTGAACAATGAGAAAATTATTTTCAAAATTCTTGATAAACAATGTAGTATCAACCTTGCCTTTTGTAAAATTATTTTTAATAAGAAAAGAACTAAGTCTCTCATACCAAGCCCTTGGGGCTTGTTTTAAACCATAGAGAGCTTTAGTTAATTTAAACACATGATTAGTGAGGCTATTATTTTCAAATCCGGGAGGTTGTTCAACATAAACTTCTTCGGAAATAAAGCCATTAAAAAAAGCGCGTTTAACATCCATTTGAAATAACTTAAAATTATTATTACTAGCATAGGCAAGGAGCATCCTTATGGTTTCTAATCTAGCCACAGGAGCGAAGGTTTCTTTGTAATCGATACCTTCTTCTTGGTTGAAACATTTGGCTACTAATCTAGCCTTGTTTCTAACCACGATACCATATTCATCTTGCTTGTTTCTAAAAACCCATTTAGTACCAATAACTAAATGGTCATTTGGCCTAGTAACAAGCTTCCACACCTCATTTCTCTCAAATTGATTTAACTCATCTTGCATTGCGATAATCCATGAATCATCTTTCATGGCTTCGTCAATACATTTAGGTTCAATTTGGGAGAGAAAAGCGGCGTTGGCACAAAATTCTTTAAGAGAAGAACGTGTTTGAACCCCCTTAGATGTGTCTCCTAGAATTAGCTCCTTAGGATGAGCATCTACATATTTCCAATCCTTGGGTAAGGATGTTTCGGAAGTGGATGCATCCAAGTTGCTAGTTGGAGAACAGGTTTCATTTAAATTCAAAGAATCAAAATTAACATCATCATCAAAATCATTTTTCTTGATTTCGGAAATCTCATTGAAAACAACATGAATGGATTCTTCTATAATTAAAGTTCTTTTATTGAATATACGAAAAGCTTTAGAAACCGAAGAATAACCAAGGAAAATTCCTTCATCGGATTTAGCATCAAATTTTCCTAAGGCATCTTTTTCATTCAAGATAAAACACTTGCACCCAAAAACTTTAAAATATGAAACATTGGGTTTTTTGTTGTTCCACAACTCATAGGGAGTTTTGGTGAGTAAGGGTCTTACTAGAACTCTATTCAAAATATAGCATGCAGTGTTTACGGCTTCGGCCCAAAAATATTTGGGTAGGCTATGTTCATTCAACATGGTTCTTGCCATTTCTTGTAAATTTCTATTTTTTCTTTCTACTACTCCATTTTGTTGAGAATTTCTTGGAGTAGAGAAGTTATGATTGTATCCATTAAATTCACAAAATTCTTGAAAATCACGGTTTTGAAATTCACCACCATGATCACTTCTAATTGACGCAATCATAGAACTCTTTTCATTTTGGACAAGTTTGCAAAACTTGGTAAAATATCTAAAGCATTCATTTTTGTGTTTTAAGAAATAAGTCCATGTGTATCTACTATAGTCATCTACAATGACGAAGGCGTATTTGCTACCTCCTAGACTTGATGTAGAGATAGGTCCAAACAAGTCCATATGGATCAATTGTAAGGGCCTAGAGGTGCTTATTTGATTCTTAGATTTGAAACTACCCTTAATTTGTTTTCCTAATTGACAAGCATCACACACATTATTTTTGATGAACTTGATATGAGGAATTCCTCTTACAAGTTCTTTGGATGATATTTGAGTGATTAGTTTCATGCTAGCATGACCTAATCTCCTATGCCAAAGCCAAGCATCCTCATTCAAAACCGAGAAACACTTTTCATTGCAAAGATCATTGATGTCAATGGTGTATACGTTATTTTGTTTTAATGCAATCATAGATGTGTTTTTGTGTGATTTTTCAACGATGCAAGCATTGGATTCGAATTTGACAATATATCCTTTATCACACAATTGACTAATGCTCAAAAGGTTATGTTTTAAACCATCAACTAACAAAACATCATCAATAAAGAAGTTGGATTTGTTACCTATGGTTCCTTTGCCAATGATTTTACCCTTGTTGTTGTCTCCGAAGGTGACATAGCCTTCGTCTATGCTAGTGAGTTTAGAGAATTGAGATGGATCTCCGGTCATATGCCTTAAGCATCCACTATCAAGGTACCATATCTTGCTCCTAGCTTGTGATGATGTATGTTTCTATAAGAAAGGATGATTTTTAAGTACCCATTTACTTTTGGGTGCCTCAAACACTGATCTAAATTGTTTATCATGTTGCATAGAGTTTATCATGGTTCCTTTAGGAACCCAAATCAATTTGTTTGGACTAACTTTCTTGAATGGACAATGATAAGTTCTATGTCCATGTTTGCAACAAAAGTTGCATTTGCTTTGGTGCCGAACATATAAGATAGGGCCTTTAATGAAGGTGGTTGGATTTTGGTGAGGACTTCTCACAAATCCGATTCCACTTCTTTTAGGAACATGACCCTTATTTGTAAGGATCATATTCAAAGACTTGCTACCAACCTCGAATTTCTTCAAGGTGTCCTTAAGTAGCAAGTTCTCCTTTTGGAGAGTTTCTAGATCATGATAATTTTTACATGGAGCTAAACTATCATGATATTCAATTTCTAATTTGTCAAAATTACAAGACTATGATGCTCCTTTTTTAGCAATTTATATTTTCTACTAATAGTTTTGTATTCATCAAATAAGTCATGGAAGGCATTTAGTAATTCACAAACCGAAACACGATTGAACTCAGTTTTATCAAGCGCACAAAATAAGGCATTCATAGCCTTTGCATTAAGAGCGAAAGTCTTCTTCTCCAATTCATTCCAATCGATCATTGGAAGAGAAGATTTCGAAAATCCATTTTCGACAAGATTCCAAAGTTCAAAATCCATTGAAATAAGAAAGATCCTCAGTCGGGTCTTTCAATAGGTGTAGTCTGTCCCATTGAACATGGGTGGACGTGTAATAGAGTGGCCCTCTTGATTTCCGACGTATGCCATCTCTCTTGGGTTTTAATCCGATTGAGAGTTAACCCCGCTCTGATACCAATTGTTAGGATCAAGAGCACTAAGAGGGGGGGGTGAATTAGTGCAGCGGAAAACTTTCGACGATTTAAAATGACGTTCGTATGATAAGAACGATTTCAGTATGAAAGTCGAATCGGAAATTGCATTAACTTAAGATCAAGTAAAGTGCAATTAAAGTAATGCTATGGAAGTAGTTGCAGTAAAGATAGAGAACAGAATGTAAATGCAAACCGAGATTTACAGTGGTTCGGTCAATCTTGACCTACATCCACTTTTGGCTTCCTCGTCCGATGAGGTCACCGACGTCCACTAGAGGCCTTCCTTCAATAGGCGAAGGCCAACCACCCTTTTATAGTTTCACTCCTTTTGATGGGCTTAGGAGACAACCCTTACAAATTTTTCACTCCTCTCTTGAATGATCAAAACTTCGAAGAAAAGAGGGAGAAGAACTTCTAGCCTTTTACAACACTTTTAAGCTCTCAAAATCTCAGAATAAATGCTAAGTTTCGGTGCTCTTTCATGCATGAAAGGGTGGGGTTTATATAGGCCCCAAACTGATTTGAATTTGGAGCTCAAAAATGTCAATTCCCATGTTTTCGGGGTCCTGGCGGTACTACCGCCTGACAGAACTTGGAGACCGAGCTCGGGCGGTACCACCGCCTGACAGGGGCGGTGCTATCGCCCAGTCTCACTCGGAGACTGAGCCCAGGCGGTGCCACCGCCTGACAGGGGCGGTGCTACCGCCCACCTAGTCTCACTCGGAGACTGAGCCTAGACGGTGCCACCGCCTGACAGGGGCGGTGCTACCGCCTAGTCTCACTCGGAGACTGAGCCTAGGCGGTGCCACCGCACAGCCTCACTCCGAGACTCGGCTGCTGGGCGGTGCCACCGCCGACCCAGGCGGTGCCACCGCCAACCCAGGCGGTGCCACCGCCGGCCAAGGAATCTGGGTCCGAATGGGCTGATCCATTCGGCCCAATTTGGGTCTGTTAAGGGCCCAATTGCCCCAAGATTAAGTTAATGGGATCACCTCTCATTTCTAACCTAATCATCATGCTAACTACAATATTTTTCAAGACATTTACTGCAACTTGCTCCGGTGCGTCAATCGCTTCTTCCGTCGAGCTTCCGGCAAACTTTCGGCGATCATCCGACGAACCCTCGGCGATGCTCCGGCGGACTTCCGGCAAACTCCTGGACTTGCGATGATCCACTTGGCGAGTTCTAATGAGCTTCTTTGGCAAGCTCCTGGACTTCTCGGATTTGTTCCCGCAGAACCTCCGATGACCGTCCAGACTTCCATCGAACTCTCGAACCCCCAACGTGATCATAGTCTTGACTTCGGCGCAACTCTTGCTGCATGTCTTACTTTCATCGTAGTTAATCCTACACACTTATCTTAACATATGGATTAGATAACAAATGATAATTGACTTCATCATCAAAATCTGAGATTCAACATGGTTATCTAAATACTTCTCTATGAAGGACTTAGGGGAAGCATCCTATATCTTGGGGATTCGGATCTATAGAGATAGATCTAAGAGAATGCTTGGCTTGTCCCAATCAAGGTATATAAAAACCATTGTCAAAAGGTTTAGCATGAAAAATTCCAAGAGAGGTCTCATACCGATGAAACATGGGATATCACTTTCTTGGAGTATGTCCCCAAAGACTCCAGAAGAAAGGGCAAACATGGATATGATATCTTATGCCTCGGCGATATGGTCTATCATGTATGTCGTGCTATGTATTAGGCCTGATATAGCGCATGCTCTGAGTGTCATGAGTAGGTACCAGGCGAATCCATGCTTGGATCACTGGAAAGCAGTAAAGTGTATCCTTAAGTACTTGAGAAGGACTAAGGATCTTTTACTAGTATATGGAGGTAGTAAACTCAAGGTTCAAGGCTACATAGACTCAAGTTTTCAGTTTGATATCGATAATAGTAAGTCGAATTCGGGGTATGTGTACACCTTGAATGGAGGAGCAGTATGCTGGAAGAGTTCCAAGTAAGATACTACTGTTGACTCGACCACAGCGGCGAAATACATTAATGCAGCAGATGCAGCAAAAGAGGGAGTCTGGATGAAGAAGTTGATCACAGATTTAGGAGTCGTACCGGATAGCGAGGAGTTGATTTCCTTATATTGTGACAACAACAAGGCGATTACTCAAATAAGGGAACCCAAGTCTCATCAGAAGTGTTCTGAGGATGTTCCAACTTATTAGAGAGATCATGACCCGAGGAGATGTAATAGTGGAAAGAGTTCCATCCGAAGATAACATTGCAGATCCACTAACAAAGCCGGTGTCTCATATTGTTTTTGAGCATCATAGGAGTCTGATGGGGATCAGACACATAGGTGATTGGCTTTAGGTCAAGTGGGAGATTGCTAGTCATAGGTGCCCAACAAGCCAATCACGTGAGTGATGGCACGTGTGACTTGACACGGAATCTTTTTACTTATTATATTTTGACATTTATCACTTTATATTATCTATTGCATATATGCATATATATATTGTGATGTCCTTGGATCCGTGCAATAGGAATCGGATCATAATGAGATCACGATAATGAGACTAATTCACCTTTAAAACACAGATCCTAAATAATCCTAGTCATAGGTTACTCGAGAGAAACATCGTGATAACCGGACAGACTGGTGTATTGTACACCCATCCATATGATGGATGCAGCTGGTCTTATAGCTACTCGTGTGGGGACACTAGGGATACAGTACAAGTGCTCATTGGAGAATGAGTTCACTGATTGATCCGCTTACGGAATACTGGATGGTTGATGATGCCTTATTGTCAAACAACGAATCTGTAGTCCTAGTGGTGTATCTGGTCCTTAGACTTGAGACATCAAGGATGTCCTGTATGATGCTCCACTCTTTGATACCAGACTTATAGATTTGGATGTCTCAGATCTAGTACAACTGGTCATTGGGAGTGGCAGTCGACTTTACGAGGGCTATTGAGTGTCGATAGAGAATCATCCACTCTCGACGTCATGAGAGGAATATCCCATGTATTCTTGCTCAAACAAATCCCTAGCCAGGGTCATTCGAGTTGAGAGAGAAAGAGTTCTCCGGGAGAATCTGATTAGAGAGAGACTCGAGTAGAAATCATATGGGTCTGACAACACCATGCCCGATATACGGTCTCTAGGATATTAGATGGATGAGAGACTATAGGTACACGGTAACTGAGGACAGACAGGTTCAATGATTGGATTCCCCTGTATTGTCTGGGGACTACGACGTAGTGGCCTAGAACGTCCGTAGTCGATGAGTCGAGTGAATTATTATAGAGATAATAATTCACTAAGCTAGTGTTAGGACTCTAGCTAGGAGAGTCCTAATTGAGAGGGAAATTCATATAAAACCTACCTAAGCCGACCCCTATTAAAGAGGTAAAAAGGTCGGCTAGGGTTTGGAGGTTATTTCTTAGAGAAGAATTAGGAGTTGTAAAGGAATAAGAGTCTTGAGTAGGTGTCATATTAGGAGTCTTGAGTAGGAGTTCTATTAGGAGTTAGTTAGAAGTAGGAGTCTTGAGTAGGAGTCCTATTAGGAGTTAGGGTTTAGAAGCCCTATAAATAGCCATGTATTCCTCCTCTTTTCATAAGCAATAGATGAATATTTTCTGCAGCCTTTGAGCAGCAACTTGGAGGAAGGAACCCCTATAGAGTTTCAGGAGGTCGATCCCCTAAAGAGATCAACCTCAAGCTTAGAATCTGTAAGGGTTCTATTACTTGGTATCAGAGCAGCATTCTTGGCATCTCGCTGCCCTTCCACAGCCATCCATCATCTCTCCACAGTCGCCCAAAGCAATTCCCACAATTGCTTAAAAGATCGTCGTTAAATTCCACCGTCATCTACACCACCACAGATCATCCTTTGATCTCCCCATGAATTGCAACAGGTTCTGGTTTCCTACCTTACTACTACTGCAATTTAGTTATCCTTATTTGAAAATCTCAAAAAAAATTGTTCCTTTATTGCTGCATAAGCTTTTCATCGTAAAATTTTCATCTCTACGACGAAAGATACATTGTAGAATTTCAACCGCATAGCACAATCTGTTTGATCTTGCTATTGCATTTTTTCTATCCAAATCTTTGTAAAATTTTTATGATAGCTTTGACACTTCCTAACAATAGATTTCCCTTTGGTTTCACCGAAAAATTCTCAATATAAACTATTGATCTTTTACGTCCAATCTGCAATACTTGAAAATCTGTGCTGCAGAAAATTCAACCGCATATTATTGCCTTAACTGATCTATTTGCAATATTTTTTGAACAAAATTTCTTATACACTACATAGATCATCTTGGCTTCCATCTAAGATTGATCTATTGAGAAATTCATCTAAAAAAACTGATTTTGAGTTGCTGTAAATTTTCGTCACAAACCGCTGAAATTTTTCGACGAGAATTTTGCTATCGCAACTTGCACCAATTTCCTTGCTGTTATACTGCCAAAATTCTCTTGATTAAATTGGACATCTTTGCTGTCATATAAACTGAGATTTTGCTATCAATTCCCTCCTCAAATCTCTCAAGTTTTTGGTGGAAATTTCATCGAGAAACCGCTGTTTCTTCGACGACAATTCTGCTCTTACAAGACAACACAATTCTGCAGCAAACTTCCACTGATTTCTATTAAACCTTTGCTGCCATCTACCACAGTTCTAAAACTTTCATCCACAGCCCTAAAACTCCACCAAACCACACCCTCAAACTGCACCTAAAACAAGCCTAAACCACAGCCTACATCCACCAATCCACCAACCCTTTTGACCATCACTTCTCTCAACCCATACTTGCCTTTAACCCGACAACAAAAGAGAGATCTTAACATCACAGATTTGGAGGTATATACTATGACATCTAAAGAGGTAATCAATGCTAAATTCGAAGCCTTAGAGGCGCGAATAAAGGATAAGATTCAGACTCTCTTTACCGAACTCAGTTCGGGCCGACCACCAAGCCCGAAGAAATCATATCAAGGAGAGAGCTCTAACCAATCACACCAAGCCCAAAGAGATGACTTCCAAGAGAGGGGAGGCTCTATGACTAACCCCAACTATCCACACATGAGGGTGGACTTCCCTAGATGGGAAGAAGGAGACCTGATTGGTTGGATCTCGCGTGCGAAGCGATATTTTCGGTATCATAAAACTGTGGATGCATCTATGGTAGAAATTGCAACCATACATCTTGAAGGGGATGCCATACAATGGTTTGATTGGTTTAAATATACTCATGGAGTCCTCTCATGGCGACAATTCAAAGAAGGATTATTGATCCGCTTCAGACCAACCGATTACGAGAACATTGACGAACAACTAGCAAAGATCCAACAAACCTCTACCATTCAGGAGTACCAAACCAGGTTTGAAAGGTTATCTAATTAAACTCATGATTGGTCTCAAAAATAGCTATTGGGGACCTTCATTGAGGGCTTGAAGCTGGAGATCCGGGGAGAAGTTAAAGCACGACAACTATACACGCTTATGGCAGCCATCTCTTTCGCACGACATCAAGAGGAACGATTGAACCATGAAGCTTGGAGGACTATGATCACTTCTCAACCTGCAATGCAGAAGCCCTCAGGCCCCCCTACTATCAATCAAGTCCTTGCACTAAAAATGATGACAAGAGAAGAGCTTCGGGAGCGATCTATAAAGGAGTTATGTTGGCACCGTGATGAGCCGTGGAGCCGCGAGCATCATTGTAGAAAAGGGAGACTTCTTATGATTAAACCAGTAGAAGAAGAGGTCATTGAACATCTAGAAGAGAGCCTTGATAATGAAGAATAAGATGCAGAAGAAGAGCCACAACCGACCGAAGTTATGGTACATGCACTAGTCGGCTACTCAAACCCGCAAACGATGAAAGTTGAAGGCCTTCTCAAACAACAATCGATCACTATTCTCATCGACACGGGCAGCACTAATAACTTCCTAGATATAAAGTTGTTGTCTGGATGGCCTTACCTATCGAGTATTACAGTAGGTTTTATGTCAAGTTCACCAATAGACGGATTTTGAAGTGTGATCGTAAGCGCCCGCGGGAGAAACTGTTACTGCAGGAATAAGAGATAATTGCAGATTTCTTCCTCCTCCCTCTTGATGATCATGAGACCATGCTTAGAATTGAATGGTTGACGACATTAGGTGATATTTCCTAGAATTTTACGAAACTAATTGTGAAATTTTACAGTAAGGGTAAACAGGTGATACTGCACGGGAAATATAGGGGCGACATAATGACGATTTGCACATAACAAATGGAGAAGGTTTTGCATAAAGCATGCAGTGGATTTTTGGCACAACTTGAGCAGCAAACTAAGGGAGAGCCAATAGAATTTGAAGATCCAAACTTACTTCTTTTGCTTGCTGAATTTTCAGATATATTTGACGAACCGTGCAACCTACCTCTTGCCCGTCGGCATGATCATTGTATACCAATTCTTCTGGGCAAACCTCCTACAAATACTTGGCTATATTAACATTCATATCTACAGAAGGATGAAATAGAAAGGATTGTAAAAGAGATGCCTGAAACATGAGTTATTCAACCAAGTTGCAGCCCCTACTTTTCATCGGTTCTCTTCATACAAAAGAAGGACAAAACATGGCGAATGTGTATTAATTACTGAACCCTCAATGGCATAACCATCAAGGACAAATACCCTTTTCTAATAGCAGATGAATTGCTAGATGAAAGGGAGCACAAATCTTCACAAAGCTGGACTTTCGATCCGGGTATCATCAAATATGAGTGTGCAAAGAAGACATACCAAAAACTGCCTTTCGAACACACAATGGCCACTACGAATTTTTGCTTTCTTCACCAGAAGGTAGAATATCTTGGGCATATCATATCAGAGGAAGGTGTGGCAGTGGACCCCTCCAAAATTGGAGCAATGCAGAACTAGCCAACCTCGAGGAACATAAAATTGCTACGTGGCTTTCTCGGTTTAATAGGCTACAATCGTAAGTTCATAAAAAATTATGGAAAGATCAGTGCACCACTTACTTCCTTGCTGAAAAAAGATGCTTTCCAATGGTCAGACAAAGCCACCACTACTGCCTTTGACGAACATAAAGCCACAGTGACGACAACGCTCGACTTCGGCAAGACTTTTGTTATTGAAGCCGATGCCTTCGGAGTCGGAATTGGTGTTATACTAATGCAAGATGGCCGCCCCCTCACTTATACTAGTAAGGCATTATCTCCTTCTCGTCTCAAAATGACTATTTATGACAAGGAGATGCTTGCGATTGTGCAAGCGATGGCCAAATGGAGATCATACTTGATCGGGCGATGCTTTCAAATTAAAACCAACCATAAAGGCCTAAAATATTTCTTAGAGCAGAAGATATCTTCCCCTGAGCAGGAAAAATGGGTAACAAAGCTTCTTGGATATGATTATGAAATAACTTACAAAAAGGTGAAAGAGAATGTTGTTGCAGATGCGCTCTCACTACTACTTGAGCAAGCTGACACACAATAAAGCGAAAGAGAATTTTCGGTAGGAGATTGGGTTTATCTTTGCCTACAGCCATACAAGCAACTCTCCATCAACACTCGAGTCTCCATGAAGCTATCCCCATGTTTTTATAGGCCCTATCAAATCATAGAGCGTATTGGAGCCATGGCGTACAGACTTAAATTGCCTAAGGATGACAAAATTCACCTTATCTTCCACGTGTCATGCCTGAAGCCCAAGTTGGGAGAACACAAGTCACCCCAGATCCAACGCCCAACACCATTGAGAATGGAGTTATTCAAGCCCAACCACAAGTCATCCTCGATCACAAGATCGTGATGCGTCGTCGATGTCCCTCTACTGAAGTACTAGTGCATTGGAATAATTTACCTCTTGAAGATGCCACATGGGAACCATATGAGGAGCTGAAGTCTCATTTTCCTGAGATCATGGAATCTCAGCCTTGAGGACAAGGCTAATTTGAAGAGGGCGGGTCTGTTAGGACTCTAGCTAGGAGAGTCCTAATTGAGAGGGAAATTCATGTAAAACTTACCTAAGCCAACTCTTATTAAAGAGGTAAAGAGGCTGGCTAGGGTTTGGAGGTTATTTCTTAGAGAAGAATTAGGAGTTGTAAAGGAATAAGAGTCTTGAGTAGGAGTCCTATTATGAGTCTTGAGTAGAAGTCCTATTAGGAGTCTTGAGTAGGAGTCCTATTAAGAGTTAGGGTTTATAAGCCCTATAAATAGCCATGTATTCCTCCTTTTTTCATAAGCAATAGATGAATATTTTTTACAGCCTTTGAGCAATAACTTGGAGGAAGGAA
>CM017193.1:22648231-22653231 GCA_004837865.1 Musa balbisiana | reverse complement strand
GAGAAGACGATGCACCGAAGAATCGAATGAAGCATCGAGGGACAAATGACATGACCGGACAACGTGATTAATGCTTAGTATTAATTATCTAGATCGAAGTATATTTTACATGTACTTGATTAACTACGATGGCAAAGCATGGAGCAAAATGTAGTCTCGTAGTTAAGGACGTGATCATGTTGAGAGTTCGAGAGTTCGTTGGAAGTCCGAACGTTCGTCGGAAGTTCTGCGGGAACCAATCGAGAAGTCGTGGAGCTTGCTAGAGAAGCTCGATGGAACTCGCCAAGAAGATCATCGTGAAGTCTAGGAGCTTACCGGGAGTCTACCGAAATATTGCCGAGAATTTGTCGGAGGTTCGCCGGAAGCTCGCTGGAAGAATTGACATAGGGATTTGTTTAGCTTAGAATATGTCTTAGGAATCGTATTTAGTACGTAATTGGGATTGGATTTGGGCCAACCTAATTAGGGGCCAGCTAGGCCCATGTAAGAATTGTGTTGGGCCTAATAAGAGGCCCAAATAGTGCCCAAAGAAGTCTCACCATTGTGGCATAGTCTTCGAGACTGTGTCAGGCGGTGGTACCGCTAGTCTGGGCGGTTGTACCACCCCTGGCAGGGTGTCAAGCAGTGGTACCACTAGTCTGGGCAGTTGTACCGCCCCTGACAAGGTGCCAAGCGATGGTACCGCCTAGGACAGTGTCAGTCAAACTGACATTGGGCGGTGGTCCACTTGTGCCCGGGGAATACGGGATGGAAAAGATTTAGGCTCCAAGTTTGAATCAACTTGAAGCCTATAAATACCCCTCCCATCCCTGGTTAAAATATACAAGTACAAAGCATTCAAAAGTGAGAAAACTCTGCTGTAATCTTTTTAGTATCCTTCTCCTTGAGTCTAAGTGTTAGAATAGCTTAAGAGGAGAGTGAGTGCTTGTAAGGGTTATCTCCTAAACCTGGTAAAAGGAGAAGAGGGGTGTAAGAAGGAGTTGGTATTCACCTATTGAAGGAAGACCTTTAGTAGATATCGGTGGCCTCGACGGAAGAGGAATCGGAGGAGTGGATGTAGGTCAAGATTGATCAAACCACTATAAACTGTCGTCTTCTCTAGTTTGCATTTGCATTCTACTCTCTATCTTAAACTGCAAATTGTCTCCATTACTTTACTTCAACTCTACTCTCGTTTAATCTTAAGTTGAAGTAATTTTCGAATTAGCTTTCACATCGAAATCATCTTTATCGTACGAACGTCATTTTAAATCGTCGAAAGTTTTCCACTGCACTAATTCACCCCCCCCTCTTAGTGCTATTGATCCTAACAATTGGTATTAGAGCCACGGTTTTCTAACTTGGTTTAACACCCAAATAGAAATGGCTCTTTTCGGCTTTCAAGAGGGTCACTCTCTCATTCGTCCTCCCTTTTACAATAGGACGGACTACACTTATTGAAAAACTCGAATGATAGTTTTCTTACTTTCGTTAGATTTAAATTTATGGCACATTATCGAATCTGGTTTTAAAATGTCTTCTCTTCCAATGAATCAATGGAATGATTTGGAGAAGAAGACGTTTTCTCTAAATGCAAAGGCTATGAATGTCTTGTTTTGCGCCTTAGATAGAAATAAGTTTAATCATGTTTCTACTTGCGAAACGGCTTTCAATATTTGGCACACTCTAGAAATCACGCATGAAAGAACTAGCAAAGTTAAATATTCAAAAATTATTTTTTTAATACATGATTTTGAGCTTTTTCGAATAAAACTAAGCGAAACCATTGTTGACATATACACCCGTTTTACGGATGTCATCAATGGTTTAAAAGCACTTGGTAGAAGTTTTTTGGATTTTGAACTTGTGAACAAGATTTTGCATTCTCTTTCTAAGAAGTGAGATTCAAAAGTAATGGCTTTATAAGAAACAAAAGATTTAAATATTTTTCCACTTAAAGAACTTATCGGTACATTGATAACATATGAAATGACGTGCAATGCAAGTGAAAAACTTGAGAACCACCTTCCAAAGAACAGGAAGGATTTGAGACATAGAACACATGAAGACCACTCGAGCATAAGCTCAAGTGATGGTGAACTTGAACTTGTAAAGAAATTTAAAAATTAATAAAACAAAAATTAAAGAACAAAAAGAACGGAACTACTTGCTTTGAATGCAAGAAGAAGAACATAAAGTGGGATGAATCGAGCTCCTCCGAAAACGAAGAGAAAATTAAGAAAGGCGAGGTGGCAAACTACGCCTTAACGGCTTTCGACGTTGAGGTAATAAAAATACCTTTAATTTATTTTAAAATTACATAATGCTTTTCATGATGCATTTTCTTTTTTATTTAGTTTAGAATAATTTTTTTAAAAAAATTACATGTTTTATGTTAATAGAATAAAATATTAGATTTAATCTAATGATGATCCAATGAATGTTTTTCAAGAAGAAATAATGTATATATTGATAATTTCTGAATTTAAGTGAAACCATGCTTGATGTCTTAATGAAAATATTAAGAAGTTTTATATCATGCTTAATGATGATGCATAGATTTTGTCTCGAAAACTAAGCTTGAAAAGTTAGATTCACCTAAAAGAAAAATGCATGACTATAAAATGATCTTGATGGAAAAAATTTTCTGTTTGATGAAATCAATTTTGTGATGCATAATGATTATGCTTAATAAATCTATATTTCGAAATTATGCATGATGATTTTTGTGATTATCGATCTTTGCCGTAATGAAAGTTCTTTTTCGGTTTTTAAACAATTGATGCATATTTTTATTTTACATAAATAAAAAAGGGGCATGCTAATATGAAATCAATCACTTAAAATGAAACACTGAAAAAAGAAAATATATTGTCATTGGAATTAAAATCATGAATCTACTTATGTTATGAATTTTGTGAACCATGAAATTGATTTTGATGGTTTGAATTTAATGGGTTTTATCAAAATCATGATCTTGATTTCTCAAGATTTATTACATGAAATCTTTCATGAATCAAGATTTCTTACCCTTCATTCTCTTGCATTTTGAGAGAAAATTTCAATATGAATCATAAGAGTTCTTATGCATGAATTGAATTTTTTTTCTCCTATGTTTCCTTTTATGATTTATTAGAGAGAATATCTTTTTTGAAATTCATGACTTAAAATTTTTTTTGAATATCTTTCATTATTTGATCTCCTAAGATTTTCTTTTGATTGTTTATAAGGAGGTTTTTCAAAAAGAAATCATGCATTCTGGTATTCACATGATCTTATCTTTCATGATATGATTTTTATGCAATTCCTTGTATTCATGAAATATTTATCTCATCACTCAATTATTTTCTTTTTGATATTCTTCATGTGATGATGTGAATGCATGAAACACTTATGATATTATTTTGATGTATGCAAATGAGAAGTTTTGATCATGCATGGTAGGATGCAATTTGACAAATTAATACCATCATGATTTGAAATATTTATGATTTGAAATGATGCATGCAATACTTATGCTTTTTATTATGATGATGCATGTGATGTATTGCATATGATGTGTATCATGAATGTTTTAAATGATGAATGTTTGGTATCATGATCAAAATGTTGATAAATGCTAAAAAAAAATTTAATATTTTAGTATCATGTATAATATGCTCAAAATGATGATTTGGAATCATGCATGTAATGATAATTTTAATATGTTATATACATGATGATTTGGAATTATGCACGTAATACATTAACTTGTGATAATGATGCATGCAATGATGAAATATTCATGATAAAAAATTGTTTTGATATTCATGACTTGAATTTTCATCTATGCTATTTACCTTTGTCATAATTTAGAAATTAACGTAAAGGGTCTTCCCTTCTTTTTGCCAATGACAAAGGGGGAGAAAGAGTTGCTAATGTGCTATCTTGAATTGATGTAAAGGGTCATGTTAAAGAGAAATTGGCTAACTTGCACAAGTCAAGAAAATGCAAAAACTTGCTTACTTTCTTGCACATCTAAAGAGAAGATGCAAATGTAACACTTGCCAAATTGTTTGCTTACCTCATGTAAAACATTGTCTCTTGCTAGTTTGGCATTTTGCTAAGGAAGCAAAAATGACACTTCTCAAAAGAGAAGAAAGAGCTTGCTATCTTGAACATTATAAGCTTGTCTATCTTAAGAAACAAAAATTGCTAAAGTGCTATTTTGCTTATCTCAAGAAGCAAAACTTGCAACTTGCACATTGCAATAGGAAGCAAGAATCATGAGCTTACACAAGAAAGCTATCTTGTATTTGCTTTCGAAATTTTTGCTAGCTTGTATATAGTAAAACTTGCATATCATAAAAATTGCTAGCTTGTAGTCTAAAGAGAAGCAAACAGTTGCTATCTCAAGAAAAGCAAACATGCTAAACTTGCACATCTTTAATTGCTAGATTGCATGATGATAAAATTTGATACTATGTTTATTATACAATGATTTGAACTTTTTATCTCTAAACACATAAGAGTTGGAACTTCTCCTTTTTTTTATGACAAAGGGGGAGAAGTAAGATGACATGACATGTTATGCATAAGTTTATGATGACATGTTGCTTGGATTTTTGAATCCAAGAGTTTCTATCAATAAGCCATATTGATAGGGGAAGTTTGTTTAAACTCTAGGAGTTAAGGTTAACTCCGTCATCAACTAGTTATCATCATCAAAAAGGGGAAGATTGTTTAATCTCATATTTTGATGATGAAACCACTTGATATATGTTTATGATTTAATCTGCGTTTTGAGTGATGCAGGATACTTCGATCAGGGTGAGACAATTAAAGCAGGAAAAATCATGTTATGCTGGAGGAACATGTCAGAAGATTGAACGTCGGGCCGGTGGATCAATCAACGTATCGATAAAAGGCTTCGGGTCGTGGATTCGGGCATCGAGCCAAGAAGAGTAGGTATTATGCCAAGGATATCAGAGTTGTGGAGTCAACTGGCCAATTGGGCAATAGGCCGCAAGAGAGAACGATGC